>JAGIQG010000006.1:33180154-33780154 GCA_024679065.1 Sphyrna mokarran | reverse complement strand
TATTCTCCTGCGTCTATGTGAGTTTCCTTTGGGTGCTCTGGTTTCTTCCCATAGCCCAAAGGTGTGTAAGTTAAGCTGATTGGCCATGCTAAATTGCTAAATTAGTGTCATGGGATTAGCAGGGTAAATATATGGGGTTATGGCCTGGATGGGATTGTTGTTGTTCCAGGTTTGATGTGGTGAATAGCCTACTTTTGCACTGTAAAGATTCTATGAATGGATAATTCTATGCTCTTTTGGAGAGTTTGTGCAGACTTGATGGGCTGGATGATCTCTTTCTGCACTTTAGGAATTCTATAATTATTCCATCGGTTCCCATGTAGTATCATATATACTTTTTCTTCTCTCTGAGATTATTTTTGTTGCATTTTCCAAGTAACATTATTGCTTACAGTAAACATGCATCATTATTAAATTCTGAGTCCAAATCACGAGGATAATCCAAGCTCCATGTTGCTGGTTGTTGGGTCCATTCATTTGTTCAAATAGACAAGGAGACAGCATTGATATGATTGTTAAAATGATTTACTTTTATTGAAAAAAACTTAAAAATTAATATGACAGAAGCGAAAAGAAAGTGAAAGCAAACTTGGAGACCTGTACTAAGCTTGAATGCGCTAAATCTTGAATCCTGAATACAAAAACCTGACACATAGTTCCAAAATATATTTGATTGCCATCTCGTTATTGGAAATGTTTTCTGCAGGCTGTCTCTGACTTAGAAAAACAATTCTTGCAACTACTGTTTGCCTGCATTGATGACCCTTCAGAAATGGAGTGAATTTTTAGTTAACCTTTAAGCTTCTGAATCTACATGAAGTCAAGTTAGCAGAATTAGTTGCATAGGCAGAAATATCTTAAAATGAAGTCTTTGCGTAGACTGGAGCAAACACAGGATCTCTCACCGGGAAATCCAGTACTATCTGCGAAAATAAGGTATTCTTCCAAGCGCAATTCTGGTTAAAGTGGGCATTTTGTTGAAAATCTTAAGAAGAATTGATTGTTAAAATGAGAAAATTTGACTTAAAATTCACATTTCTTCAAAGTGTAGAATTGTTCAGGAAAATTGTAAAAAAATAATGCTCTGAATGTTTTTTTTTATCCCACCAGACAGCCAACTCTGTCCAATCGATAGACTCCTGCTGTGGCTTCTCTTTTCACCTGTTGACTGGTCTTTCATGCTACCTACAGGTAAAACCATTCCAATCCATGGTTCAACACTGAAATTCCATCATGATGGGGAATTATGTTTGCAAGAAAAGTAACTTAGGACAGGAAATTAGCATGAATTTCAACCTATTAGTAACAGCTGTTCAATACTAACTAAAATAAAATTGTTAAGTATACATTCTTAAGTACAAAATGTGTCTATATTAAGTAACTTAATATTAATTAATCTCTAATAAAAAATAATCCAATTTTGGCGTTTAAATGATTCAGAAGTGATTGTATTGAAACATATAAGATCCTGAGGGACCTGGACAGGGTGGATACTGAGAAGATGTTTCTATTTGCAGGAAAAATTGGAACTCAGGACATAGTTTAAAAATAAGGCGTCTCTCATTTAAGATTGTGGGGAGGGTCATGGATCTTTTGTTTTTATTTATTAGTGTCACAAAAAGGCTTACAATAACACTGCAATGAAGTTAATGTGAAAATCCCCTAGTCGCCACACACTGGCGCCTATTTGGGCACACGGAGAAAAAATTTAGCTTGGCCAATGTACCTAACCAGCATATCTTTCAGGCTGTGGGGGAAACTGGAGCAACTGGAGGAAAGCCATGCGGACATGGGGAGAATGTGCAGATTCGACACAGACAGTGACCGGAGCTGGGAATCGAACCTGGGTCCCGGGTGTTGTGAAGCATCAGTGTTACCACCTGTGGCACTGTGCCACCCAATCTCTTTTCCCTCGAGAGTGATAGTGTAGGGCCAGTGAATTTTTTAAGGCTTGGGTCTTGAAAATATATCACTGTTCATTCATTACCAATAGGTTAAAATCTGGGAAGTCCTTCCTATCAGCATGATGGGTGTACCTACACTTCATGGACTGCAGTGCATTCAAAAAGGAGGCTCATCACCGCTTTCTCAAGGGCAATTGGTGATGGGTACTAGCTGCTGGCCAGTGATCCCCACATTGAGTGAACAAATTAAAAAAAAAATACACTTTCTGCTTAATAGTGAGGTCTCGTTTTAGTCAGTCAATATATCTGCTATAGTGTTGTCTGACTGCTTATTTTTCCACACATTCTTTTGTTGTGTAGGTGCCTGATGGTGGGAATATAAGAAAAACAGAATTATCAATAGCTACCTGATGACACTGAAGACTCAAGCACTAAATCCCCAAGCTCTTTGAGTGTGTCAGTTCAAAACTGAATGCCAGAAGCCCAAGCCCAAGGTTCCAGATTTGGACTGTTTCCTGCTCTCTGCATCTGCTGGTTCAATCCATTCACTGAAGGAAGGCATCTAAGATTGGGGAAAGGATGGATGATGCTTACAGGGACAGGACTACCCTGATGAGGGGTGCCAAAGACATTGCCAAAGAAGTTAAGAAGCAAACGATTAAGAAAGCAACCAGAGGTGGAGACTACACACAGGATGAATACAACCAGACCTCTTATGCTAATTTTCAAGATGAGGAAGGCTACAACTACTCTGGAGGGAATTATGGAGAGGAACCTCATGAAGATGAAGGTTCGAGTGACGCTACTGAAGGCCACGATGAGGAGGACGAGATTTACGAAGGGGAATATCAGGGAATCCCAGATGTGAGTCAAAGGAAAGAGAACCAGGTAGCTCTAGGACAACCCATCTCGGATGAGTACAAGGATCGCGAGGAGCTGGATGCTGAGAGGAGGGCTGATGAGGAGGAGCTGGCACAGCAATATGAGCTGATCATTCAGGAATGTGGGCATGGCCGCTTCCAGTGGGCACTGTTCTTTGTGCTGGGATTGTCTCTTATGGCTGACGGAGTAGAAGTGTTTGTGGTGGGTTTCGTCCTGCCAAGTGCCGAGACAGATATGTGTGTAGAAAACTCCAGTACAGGATGGCTGGGTGAGTAATTCAATTGATCTTTATTCCTTTCCATTTTTCTCAAGAGCAAAGCTGCATTCCACTGTATTTTATAACCTTTTACTCAACATGATTGGTTTTTATCTTGGCTTTCCCATCATTTATCTGCTTGACAAAAATATAAATAGAAATGTAAAACATGATGCTGCTTCTCAGTGTTAAAAATGATGGCCTGAGATGACCAGGAGAATATATTAAATTGCTTTAATTCCACAGGGGACTTCCAGCAAAACCATCAGTTAAGTGATATTCTTCATGTTTGGAAATAAAAGCAGCTGAATGAAAATATTGGTTAAACAAAACTTTTAATCCATTTTCCATGATTGTTTTGTTGATTATGGTAAAATATACAAAAATAAATGCTGACAATAACAGCAATTCAATGATCCACTCACAAATGCAGCGTCGTTTTCCGATCCAAAATTTGACAACGTATTTGGTGTGTAAATTTTCAAAAAGAATTCCAACTTTTAAGAATGAATTGCTTCACATTGGTACAGTAATGTGTGGCTGCCAAATTGATACATATAGTGCCAGTAGTATTTGAAAAATGTAAGATCTCCCTGATAATTAATGAAAAATTGAACATGTAGCTGGATGTATGCATGCATTTTCCACCATACCTGTGGAGAGAAAAATCACTCCATTAATACACTGGAAAAATCCAATGTCAGGGACATGGGGAACATTCTGAAAAAGCAAGACGGCACAACACTCAGAGATAAATCTTCACAGAAACCCCACTTGCAATCTGCTCCAGGCTCTATCATTGGGCACTATTGTTATATTATCGCATTGTCAGGGAGGTATTGTTTATTTAAGTATTAGTGTTACAAGTAGGCTTAGATTAACACGACAATGAGGTTGTCTAGTCACCACACTCCAGTGTCTATTCGGGTACTCTGAGGGAGGATTTAGCATGGCTTTTGAACTGTGGGAGGAAACTGGAGGACTGGAAAAAACCCACACAGACATGGGAAGAATGTGCAAAGTCCGCACAAACAGTGACCCAAGCCAGAAATCAAACCCAGGTCCGTGGGGCTGTGAGACAGCAGTGCTAACCACTATGCTGCTATTATTATAAATGTTAAGTCTCCAGAAAAAATAAGTTGATAGCTTCACACAATTGGGTCCCCTTGTCTCTGGGCCAAAGGGCTGCGTGTTCTACTCCGGTACTTGAATGTGCAATCTACGATGTTGCTTGAGTGCAGCATTGCAGAGGTACTGCATTGGTAGAGATGCCATTTTTTGGATGAAACCTTTTAGGTGGAACATATAAGGTTGGGTGAAATAGAGTGCAGAGAGGTGAACATGGCATTGACCAATCAGACTGAATGACCTGTTTTTGTGCTGTAATTTTCAATGTAATGCGATAATTTGCAACTGATTTTGTTATCACATCCATGAGGCATAATTTGGGGTAACGTGGAATTTGTACTGATTTTGCCTCTTTGGATCAATAACATTGAATAGAAAGTAATGCAGGACTGGCTGAGATAAATTTTTCAGACCAAAGCTTACGCTGAGGTCAGCAATGCTGAAAGTGGAATTGTGACTGCCATTTGTCACAAGTCACCTGTGTTAGAGGGAGTTAAGTCAGGAGAGGACTCTCAAACTGGGGGTTTTCCTTTCGCACTATCTGGTACTATGATTACGACTATTGTGCCCATGAAATGAGGCACATTGGCAGATGGAAGGGCGCAAAAGGGCAGCTACATCATGGGCTGGATTTTCAAAAGAAATGGAGCAAGTTCTTGGGTTGATTGGCCTCCTGTGAGCAGGGCCATTGGAGACTGGAAAATGTGATTGGGTGGCTGCTTATTGCACACTAGAAGTTCTCTGGGGTATTTGCAGCTTTCCTGGAAGAGCAGGTACGTAAGTTCTATGCCTAGTGGCGCAATACTCATACTCTGGCAAAGCTAGGAACAAAGGTCATTGCAGGCACATCCTAGCACTTAGAGTGGAACGTTACCCCTGAGGATTTTAGTTCTATTCTTTGATACAACAATGAAATGACAGTATCCATTAATGATCTTCTTAAACAAAATGCAATGCTCAGTCCAGCGATGAAAATAACATGTTTCACAACAGATTGCGACATTTCCCAGGGCCAGAGGCCACGTATTATAAATGAAGGAATGAAATGAAGCTGAACCAAGTTTGTCCGTATCGGACCGTAGCTGCCAAAACCTTCAGAGTTCTGAAAATGTAAAGCACTGGTGGGCTGCATTTGGACTCAATTTGGGCACCAAGAGTTAGCTAATCAACATGTATAAAATGGAGAGTTTTATTTTGCAGATTAGGACAATATCAAAGTTCACAACATGGTGAACAATGGTCCACAATATAGTGAGGAACTTGGAGCACCTTATCTCGGTGATTTCTAGTTCTCGATCTTCGCACCAATGGGACAGTTTTACTCCTCTACTCTGTACGGAGTACTTTGAACATCTCTATCAAATCTCTTCTCAATCTTCTCTTTAACAAGAACCACCACCAACGTTTCCAGTCTATTTTCTCATTCTGGAAATGATCCTCATAAATGTTTCCTGCGCCCTTTCTAAAGTCTTCACATGATTCTTGCAAGGTGTCCAGAATATTCCAGCAGAGGTGAAACCAGTTTTTTCTGAAGGTTCCTTGTAACCTCCTTGTCTTTGACTCCAGACCTCTATTTAAAACTTTGTAACTTCCCAGATTAAATTTAATCTGCCATGTGTCCACTAATTCCTCCAGTTTATCCACGTATGTGACTATCCTCTCCACAGTCATAACACTTCCAAGTTTGTCATTTGTAAATTTGGAAATGTTGTCCTATATATTCCAATGGTCCTCACAACAACCTCTGAGGAACCTCATGTGCCTCTTTCTGTTGTCTGAAAAACAATCTTGTTTCCTGGTATTCAACCAACTTTACATCAATACCTCGACTGGTCATATTGTAACAACTGCACTGGGGGCAAGAAGAGATTCCTTAGTGTCTCCCCTGTCTCCATTGTTGCTGTCAAAGTGGTATGGAATTGCTCGGACACTCTGGCTCATGGTTCAAGGATGAACCCTCCACCATGCAAACAACATAACCATGGAATCTAGGACAGGATTCCTGGCTTGGTTTTAGATATTCCAAGATTCAGCAGAGCAAATCTTCAGAAAGAAACCTGCCGGCTTGGGTCACTGTCTGTGTGGAGTTTGTACATTCTCCTCATGTCTGCGTGGTTTCCTCTGAGTGCTCTGATTTCCTCCCACAGTCCAAAGATGTGCGGGTAAGGTTGATTTGCCATGCTAAGAATTGCCACTTAGCATTATGAGATGCGTAGGTTAGAGGGATTAGTGGGTAAATATGTAGGGATATGGGGGTAGGACGTGAGTGGGATTGTGATCGGTGCAGACTCGATGGGCCGAATGGCCTCCGTCTGCACTGTAGGGTTTCTATGATTTCTATGAAAGTACAAAAACAGAAAATGCTGAAAAATCTCCAAGTCTCATGGCATTAGAGAAGAGAGAGTAAAACCAACATTTTGAGTCTGGACAAAGAGTCATCCAGATGCGAATCTTGGTTCTATTCTGTCTCCACAGATGCTGTCAGACCTGCTGAGATTTTCCAGCATTTTCTGTTTTTGTTTCAGATTCCAGCATGTGCAGTAAATTGCTTCTATTTTACTCCAGAAAGAACTCTTTGTCTTATCCTCATGTGTAATAACTCAAGACAATTTCCATTATTTAAGATATTATCCTAAAGACAATGACAGGATCTTATGGCCTTGCTTGAGTGAGACTGGAATTTCCTGCCTGAGCTCAATGGACATTGCTGTTGGCCGCCCCTCACCTGCTCCGATTCTGTGATGGGTGGGGCAGTAGAATTCCAGCGAAGCTGTTAAATGTTGCAATCCAGAGTTTGGAATGTAGACGGACAGGAAAGCAAGGAATGTGGATGGACATTGAAGGAGCACTGAATTGGAAGAAAAAAATCTATGATTGGAAAACCTAGAAAAAAATCATGCAGAGGATTTCTCTGGACCAGCAGGTGAAGTAACCAGATGTACAAGGCAAGCAATGAATTACTTCACATGCATTGTCACACATTCCTTAAGAGTAGCTCAGAGAGGAGGATATCAGTCAAGTTGTACAGTTCACTCATAATAAAATTTTTTCTACTAGCTATACAGAAACTGAAGAAAATATGCCAAGCACAGAAATCAGGTGAAGGTTGTGCTAAAATCAGCGAATACTGTGAAAATGGATGGCCAGGACTTATTCATAACAATATTATCCTAAGACAGTACTTCAAACACGCAGGCATCTCAACATCTCAGTATTGTGGATGACAATCTACAATGAAAGGTTTGTTAAAAGTCTCCAGACTCAAAATCTTCAAAAAAAGTGACACAACGGCATTACAAAATTTCGAGCTACTGCACAGAATTCAATTTGATAGCCAAGAGTTTCAGAATTACTACAGGGCATCACCTTGCAATCTATCGCCAAGAGCACAGGGAAATTTTGATGGTATCATCATTCCCATCCAGACTCTGGGAATGTCCTGGAATTAACCCATTTGAACTCAATTGGAAGACATTCCTTGTAGTTATTGACAATTATCCTAGATGGATCATGGTACAACCTCAGAAGCAGTCTTCGATTCACTTCAATAATTTTTTTTGCCATACATGGCATTCTGGATGGTCCACAGTTTGTAAATGAAGTGTACTGGAAATTTACAGAAGGTGATGGGTGGGATTTTCCTCTCTCGGTGGCATGTTTCGTGGTGGTGGGAGGTGGTGTGCTGCTCACTAGCTGCAGGATCTTATGGTTCTGCCGTTGTCAACGGGGCTTCCCATTGGACACACCCCTCGCCACTGGGAAATCCGTGGCGGGGGTACACTGTCAACAGGACCATAAAAACTTGCCAGCGGAAACAGCAGCAAGATTTTGATTTGTTCACATAATTAGTTTGCCCAGGGATCTAAAAGCATATAGTGGTGCCAAGAGAGGCGAGAGAAATTTTATTGAAAACGAATGATGATCATAGCGTAATACTGTTGAATCACTGTCTCACACCATTTCAGAATGGGTTAGGTTCACCAGAACTATCGATGAGAAGAAAATTGCGCACACATCTTTCTGTTCTTCACATATACTCATACCATGGCAAAAAAACTCCGCCATTGAGAGAATAAGGGAGAGGATGGTTTCATATTGTGAAAATCAGTTCAAGGATTACAGTCAATTCCATAGAGTTTATAAGTTACCAGAATTCCAACCATGTGAATCAGTCTATATTGGAGATCAAAACAGAGAAAGCCAAGTACTGGAAAAGACAAAAGCATGAATCACACTTTATTTTTGAAGTGGAGATTGCAAAACACATTTAGTGCTCTTAGAATTTCAATTTAAAACCATAATAGACCCCCAGCTCACCATGATTCAGAAAGTAGTGTTTCCAGACCAAGAATTACATAAGTGGTTCAGAAAGCATTAGTGCTTTCCTCACTCTACAGTGGCACGAATTTTACACACAGTATACACTGGTCTTAGCTGTTTGAAACAAAAAGTTGACGGTGAAAGAAATAGAATACATTCATATCAACAGGTGACCATCAATTGAATGGATTGACTATTCTCATGAACAGAAGGACAACCTGAACAGAGAACCAATAGTACATGAAGAACTTGAATCCTAGGCAACCTTAGAGAGAGAGACCCAAATAAGATCTGGGAGGACTGGTGAAACACCACAATGCTCATCTCTTTAAACTAGAACTGAAGACAGAGACTTTGGGGGAGATATAGGGTAATATAAATAGCATGTATCGAGTCAGAGACTTGGGGAGTGATGTAGAACATAGAACATAGAACACTACAGCACAAACAGGCCCTTCGGCCCACAAGTTGCGCCGATCACAGCTGTACCTACCAAGCCATAGTCCTGTCTCTAACCCCCTATCCCAGTAGTTCCCATTTACTCATCCAGAAGTCTTTTAAAAGACCCTAGCGAGTTCGCCTCTACCACCATCGACGGCAGCCGATTCCATTCACTCACCACCCTCTGAGTGAAAAACTTACCCCAACATCCCCTCTGTATTTGCTTCCCTGTACCTTAAATCTGTGTCCTCTCGTAGCATATTAACATTACTGAATATGTAGGTATATAGTCTATATCGTCAGTGATATAAAATCACATGATAGCAAAGCATGGAAAGAGATTGTTCCATGTAGAGCATCATGCACAGATTAGCTTGTAAATCATAAGCATAATGTTAAATGAAGGATAGTTTGTCGACGGTATCACCTCTGGCCTTATCAGTACAGACCAAAGGTAACAATAACAGGCTAAGTACTCTGGTAACAGCTACCAGAGTATTGGAGTGCCAGATGAAACAAATCCGATCCACTTCATATTATAGAACAGCTACTTTCCATACATGAGCTAGAGCTAGGATCGGCTATGAGGATTAACTCTCCCATTTGCACATGTACTCCAATTTGTACCCATCCTTTTGATCTTACCCATAAGTTCCTTTCTCTTCCATTCCTCTTTTCAAAGGTTAAACCATCCTATGAGCACTTCAAATCTTGAAAAAGTTTGGAAAAACCATTTTTCTTCTCTTATAACTGGCTCTTTACCTTTGACCACATCCATTTAATTGTGAGTACCAGCTTTTGAGAGTTCCAAACTTCTACTCTTCCTTAGCACTTATATCAGACTCCTATTTATTGATTGCAGCTCAGTCTTCAACACTATTATTCCCACAAAGCTCATCTCCAGGCTCTATAGCCTGGCCTCGGCTCCTCCCTCTGCGACTAGATCCTGAACAGATCACGATCAGTGAGGATATGGAATAACACCTTCTCCATGATCATCCTCAACACCAGTGCCCTATAAGGCTGAGTGGCCCCCTACTATACCCCTTATACACCAGTGACAGCACATAAAATATGACAAATTGACAGCTCAACACCTTCTTGCCACTCTGAACTGCCCCCAAATTGAAGTAGATTTAAAACACAATTAACTGACCTTTGAACTTGTCAGCACACCACATGGCCCATGTATGTATCCATATATCCAAAGATGGGCAGGTTAGGGTGGATTGGCCATGTAATTTGCCCCTTAGTGTCCAAGGATATGCAAGTTAAGCGGATTAGCAGTATGGAGTACATGCATGGGTATAAGGTGGAGGTTGGGTTGTGGAGAAGGGTGGTTCTGGGAAAGATGCCCTTTTGGAGATTGGATGTAACATTAACGGGCTGAATAGCCTCCTTTTGCACTGTTGGGATTCTATGGTTCTCTGGATATTATGCTGCCCATGCAGAAAGCAGACAGGTGGATGCTGGTAAGCTGTGTTTTTAACCCAATTGGTTGAAATACAGGAAGGAAGGAGGGAATATGTCCTTTGGAGGTGCTCTGTGCACGTTGGGGGCATCTTGCAAGGGCTTAGCTCCCCCCCCCTCTATATTTCTTCTCATCTGCCCTCTGAAATTCATTCCTCTCACCACTCTTGCCCCATTCCCTATATTGCCCTATCCCTTCCCATCCTAAAAGCTCAAGACCTACCTCATTCTTCACTGCTGAGCTGTTTCCACTGGCACTGCCAGTGCTGCTGGCCCATCAGATTGGCTGGCAGCTCTTGAGGGCATGACACTGAGGGGCATAAGTCCCTCACTCAGCCGCTCAAGGCCGCTGGTAGTATGTTATTTCAGTGAGGCATAAGTCAGTGCCGATCCTCCCTCCCCCCCACCCCTGTAAAATTCAGCTCGAGTTCAAATCCCAGCCTGGCAAAGGGGGAAAATCAATTAATTAAACTGGTGATTTGTATCCTAGAAAATGTCTGAAGTCTGACAGGCTGTAAAAGCCAACTGCCTTGCTAATGTCCTTTAGAGAAAATGCGTATCCCAACCTAGTCTGACTTACAGTGACTCCAGTCAACATACTAAATGATTGATTCAATGCCCTTGGACTAACTAGTGAAGATCAATAGATTCACAAGTTTACAGCACTTTTTTTTAGACATCTAATACAAACCTTGATTTGGGTATAAATTAATGCTCTGAAATTTCCTGAAGTACCTTGCTACATACGAAGGGAATTGCACATACTATTCAGCAGTGGGAATAAAGAATGGAGAACTCTTGGTGATCTGTATATCGCTGTGCAATATGGTGCCACTGAAAATACAGTGATAATCCAATAAGGAGATCAACTGGTTTTAATCATTAGAGGTGACTTAATGTCAAAGCAGGGTCAACATTTTTACTTTATTGAAAGAAACATCCATTTAATGGAGTTTGTTTCATATTACTGGTGAGTTCAAGGAGTCATTGATACTATTGATCTCTGGTCCAATTTCACTATCCCTGGAGTAGGTTTAATACTCTCACTTGGTAATTTACTTCCCTGATGTGGGATATCTGGCATCCACCAGACTATTCTATGAAAGCATTAGGTCCAGAGATATACAACTGGTTGTGCAAAGCATACTTCCTTTGTTTAGTACTTGACATTGCAGAACTCAAAGCAAAAAACATTTTTATTAATTGTGTAAAAAATGTTTTCGTTAATTGGGCAAAAAGCCTTTTGTATCGAAGTAATAAACATGGTTGTGATTTAATATAATAATTCATCTTCTGTTTTGCGTTTGAAGACTGGCCCTTGGTGATGATTCACTGAACCCCACTGCAAACTGCTGTGATTTATTTACGATGGGTTGGATGCTGAATGGGCCATCGAACCTGCGCTGTTAATCTGACTCACGTTGTGGTAGTGTGGCCCCCCTGTGTGGTGGGAGGGGGGTGTTTGTGGATGACATGATTTCCTTTGGCCTATTAGGGGGGAGCGCATGAACTGGCACCTATCACGTGCAGGCACAGGTCCTGGGAGGAGAGAACCTTCAGTGTGAAAGCGGGAGTCAGCGGAACTAGACCTGTACCTGCACTGATCTCATTTGTGTCTGGATTTATCTTTCCTCCTTTCCTTCAGTAAACTGTTATGATTCAAGGCTTCCTCGGTATGATACCTTGCATTACAACACACACACTAGCAGTCTAGTCAATTGGATTAACCACTACCACCTCCCTTCCCCTTATCATATGACGACTGTTAATGAATTTAAAACTTTATGTCAACTGTCCTCAATATGACATTAATGTTGAATTTTATCATTGGTAATCTGATTAGAGATCATTAAGATTGACACTTAATTTCCATAATTTTGTACATTTTTTGTTGCCATCTGACTTTTGATCAACTAAGTTGATCTTTCTCTATACCCTAGCTATGGCTGTAACATTATATTCTACACTTTTTGCTTCTCTATGAACATTATGCTTTGTCCATATAGTGCACAAGAAATTACACTTTTCACTGTATATTAATACATACAACAAAGTAAATCAAATCAAATATTTTTGGTTAAACAAGAAGAACAGGTGAACCTATTGGGGCGGGGAGGTGGGGAGGAGAAAGGGAAGATTCTGCCTGCACTGAATAATTGAGTCTGACAGTCTGAGGGAACCTGATTAACACAGTCGAAAAACCATAATCCTCAAAGTAAACTGGGTTAATGGCCAAGTCCCCTGATGCTAATTCATGTCCCATACAGTCAATCCAAGTAAATCCTTCCAGTGAATAATAATCAGCAGTCACCATCAACCAACTTAGAAAACAAACAGAAAGAAACACTAACAACCAATTTAAGACACTCAGTCAAGCTGAAAATGTGTCGTATTTATGCTGGCTAAAAGTGCTTTACATTTATACTGCAAGCATAAGGAATATTGTCAAGCCTTGCAGTTTTTCCAATTAACTATGAGTTTGGGGAGCCTATCATTTCTCATTGTTTTCTCCGTGGTAATGCCTCAGCCAGTCAGGTTCACTTGTCAACCAATCAGCACCCTTTTCTCCTGTCACATAAATTACGATGGTTTGAAATTTGGCATTTTTCCTTTTGTCCTGATGAGTGCAAAATGAAAAGCTTCAGCAAAATGTGCTTACAATTCAACTCTCTTTCCACTTCTTCACCCCCACCTTCAAACATTGGGTTGAGCACTGTTATTGATAAGTATTTTAGTGCTTGAATTTCACACTACACCGTGATGGGTTTTGAGACAAGAAGGGGAATATGAAATAGTAACCTGTGTAAAAATTGTGTAACCTGTTTAAAAATTTCACTGCACCCTGACCTGGATGCAGTTTTACTGTGGTGCAGACAGGGCCTTGAGTGGGAAGCTACATAAGGGCTTTTTCCTATCCAGCCTCAATTTTCAGGCTGTTAAGAGCCATATAGCTGTGGATGGGAAGTAGAAAAAAAATCATTGAGCTTAATCTCAGGTGGGAAGTAGGAGGGCTCCATCAGAAGCCCCCTTTGACTGGGGGAATCCTTCCCTCACAAACTGGATGCCTTGCCTCCCACTCTGCCTATCTAAATATCCATTGTATCGACACACCATCCCCCTTTTCTGGACTCCTGCCACATACCTCACACTAGCTCCTTGCACCTAGTCACTGGTATAGAAACACCGTGCCTCTTCTGGCCATTGCAACGCTGTGTCTAATGGGCTTTTGATCTGTTGGCCAATCTGATGGGCTGACAACCCTCCAAGGCGGGTCTTCCTTCCAAGTGAGGAAGGAATTCCTCCTGCTGCTACTCATTGCTTATTTGAGCCGGAAATGGCAGCGGGCCAGTTGTGTATTTTTTATTAATTCACTGGACATGGGTGTCACTGGTTGGCCAGCACTTATTGCCCATCCCTTGTTGTCCTTGAGAAGTTGCTGGTGAGCTGCCTCCTTGAATTGCTGCAGTCTGTGTGCTGTGGGTTGACCCACAATGCTGTTAGGAAGAGAATTCTGGGATTTTTGACCCAGTGACTATGAAGGGATGGCAATAAATTTCCAAGTCAGGATGATGAGTGGCTTGGAGACGAACCTCCAGATGGTGGTGTTCCTGTGCTGCTCTGGTCCTTCTAAGTGTAAGTGTCATGGGTTTGGAAGGTGCTGTCTAAGGATCTTTGGTGAATTGCTCCATCATCATTAAACGTAACATTGTACATTTGTGCACAGTGTATACAAACATGATTTTAAAAAATTAATTTACAGAATGCCAGCGTAGCTGGCTAAGCCAGCATTTATTGCTCATCCCTAATTGTCCTTGATAAGGTGGTGGTGAGCTGCTTTCTTGAACAGCTGTAATCTCTTAGGTGTAGGTATAGCACTTATAGGGAGGGAATTCCAGGATTTTGACCCAGCTACAGTGAAGGAATGGTGATTTCCAAATCAGAACGATGAGTGGCTTGGAAGAGAATTTCCAGTTGGTGGTGTTCCCAGGCATCTCCAGCCCTCGTCCTTCTAGAGCAATTTGGAAGCTGCTGCTTAAGAAGCCTTGATAAGTTCCTGCAATGCAGCTTGTAGATGGTACACGTGGTTCATTGGGGGTGGAGGAGTTGAATATTTATGAAAGGGACAGCAATCAAGTGGGCTTCTTTGTCCTGAATGGCATCAAGCTTCTTGGGTACTGTTGGAGTTGCACTCATCCAGGCAAGTGGAGAGTATTCCATTACATTCCTGATTCGTGCCTTGTATGTGACAGACAGTCTTTCGGGAATCAAGGGATGGAATTTTCCCACCCTACCCACCATGGGAATTATAGCATGGACTGTGCACAGGTCTGTTGACCTCGGGTGGGATTTTTTGGTTTTGGGATAAGCGCAACTAGAAAATCCCAAGCAGGAGGTGAGTTACTTGCCACAGAATGCCTGGTTTTTGACTTGCTCTGGTAGCCATAGTATTTATATTGCAACTCCACTTCAGTTCTAGTCAATTATAACCCCCAGGATGTGGGGAATTCAGGTGATGGTAAAGTCAGCTATTGTCAAGGAGCGATGGTTAGATTCTCTCTTGTTGGAGGTGATCATTGCCTGGCATTTGTGTGGCAAGAAGGTTACTTGGCACTTCTCAATCCAGGATTGGATATTGTCCTCGTCTCGTAACACAAAAGACAAGGCTGATGCACTTTCAATCATTCTTAGCTCCAAGTGGATGATTCATCTTGGCTTCCATCTGATTCATTCCACATGAGACAAGAGACAGCTGAAGACTCTGGATATTGCAAAGGCTGTGTGAAAAATTGCCCAGGTAAGTCTTGTTCATGATAAAAACCGGGACATATTGGAAAATCTCACCAGGTCTGACAGCATCTGTAGAGAGAGAATAGATGCCAGTGTTGTAGATGTGCTGGAACAGCTTGGTTTGGGGCAAGTTCAGGAGCACAAGCCTTCAGTACTATTACTGGAATATTGTCAAGCAACCAATAAATGGATAAAAATAGATACAAAAAATTCAACAACTTCAGAGCATAAACTCTCTCCTCCACCTCTAGTCCATTTCCATTTATTTTACTTTATATTACTTTCTTTTATTTTATGAATTTATTTTTATTATTTTATATTATTATTTTTATTTTCCATTGTTTCATTTATCCATCTCTTAAAAATCTCACTCTCCATCTTTTTCCTACCCTCCTCACACTCACTAGCGCTATCTGCCACATACTTTACGTTGACCTCTGATACTCTGCACCTTTGTTGTACCATTTATACATTCTGACCTCTTAATGGTTGTTAGCCATGATCACCACCATTCAGATTCTTTTTGTCTTTTTATCTGTGACATCTTTATCAATTTCATTCCCCCCCACCCCACACACCCTTACAGTATAAATCTCTCCCCTGTTTCCTTTGACTTTAGCTTTGACAAAGGGTCATGAAGATTTGAAACGTTATCTCTATTCTCCCTCCACAGATGCCGTCAGACTTGCTGAGACTTTCCAGCACTTTTTGTTTCTATTTCAGATTCCAGCATTCCGCAGACATTTGCTTTGACCTTAGATGAGACAGGTTCTATATTCTCTAGAGTTTGGAAGAATGAGAGTCATCTCATTGAAACTGAATTCTTAAGGGGCTAGACAGCACATAGGCAGAAAGAATGTTTCTCCTGCACAGGGGCTCCAGAACCAGAGAACCATCTCAGAACAAAGGACAAGAAATTTAGGATTGAGATAAGGAGGAGTTTCATCCTTCAGAAAGCAGTGAATCTTAGGAATCTTAGAAATATACCTAAAGATTAACTTAATCTCTGAAGCTGAACAAGAGGAGTCATATTGATCTTCAGTATTGATGCAGGCAGTAGTGAATCAACCATCCAGTCTGGAGAGCTATTGGAAGTTTATTGGATATGTTTAAATCAGAGGTCGATGGATTTCTAGATACTAATGATATCAAGTATGGGGATAGCGTGGAAAATGATGTTGAGCTAGACTATCAGCCATGATCTAGTTGAATGGTGACACATGCTGAAGGGGCTGAATGGCCTACTCTTGCCCCTATATTTCTATGTTTCTAAGTTCTGCCTGTAGTTCTCCACTGCTTTCAGAATCTGCTTCACACTGATCCTGATCAGCTGCACTCTCATTCCAGTCACTTCACAGTGACCCTGATCTGTTGCATTCTCCCCCCTGGTCTGCTTCACACCCCCTCCCGGTCTGCTTCACACTGATCCCGGTCTGCTTCACACTGATCCCGGTCTGCTTCACACTGATCCCGGTCTGCTTCACCTGATCCGTCTGCTTCACACTGATCCCGGTCTGCTCACACTGATCCCGTCTGTTCACACTGATCCCAGTCTGCTTCACACTGATCCCGTCTGCTTCACACTGATCCCGGTCTGTTCACACTGATCCCGTCTGCTTCACACTGATCCCGGTCTGCTTCACACTGATCCCGGTCTGCTTCACACTGATCCGGTCTGCTCAACGTCCCTCTGTTCACACTGCCCGTCTCTTCAACTGAACACCATCCCGGTCTGCTTCACCTGATCCGGTCTGCTTCACACTGATCCGTCTGTTCACCTCCCGGTCTGTTTCACACTGATCCCGGTCTGCTTCACACTGATCCCAGTCTGCTTCACACTGATCCCGGTCTGTTTCACACTGATCCCGGTCTGTTTCACACTGATCCCGGTCTGTTTCACACTGATCCCGGTCTGCTTCACACTGATCCCAGTCTGTTTCACACTGATCCCAGTCTGTTTCACACTGATCCCAGTCTGCTTCACACTGATCCCGGTCTGTTTCACACTGATCCCGGTCTGCTTCACACTGATCCCGGTCTGCTTCACACTGATCCCGGTCTGCTTCACACTGATCCCGGTCTGCTTCACACTGATCCCGGTCTGCTTCACACTGATCCCGGTCTGCTTCACACTGATCCCGGTCTGCTTCACACTGATCCCAGTCTGCTTCACACTGATCCCGGTCTGCTTCACACTGATCCCGTCTGTTCACACTGATCCCGGTCTCACTGATCCCTCTGTCACACCCTTTTCACACTGATCCCGCTCTTTCACACTGATCCCGGTCTGTTTCACACTGATCCCGGTCTGTTCACACTGATCCCAGTCTGTTTCACACTGATCCCGGTCTGCTTCACACTGATCCCGGTCTGTTTCACACTGATCCCAGTCTGCTTCACACTGATCCCAGTCTGCTTCACACTGATCCCAGTCTGCTTCACACTGATCCCGGTCTGTTTCACACTGATCCCGGTCTGCTTCACACTGATCCCGGTCTGCTTCACACTGATCCCGGTCTGTTTCACACTGATCCCGGTCTGTTTCACACTGATCCCGGTCTGTTTCACACTGATCCCGGTCTGTTTCACACTGATCCCGGTCTGCTTCACACTGATCCCGGTCTGTTTCACACTGATCCCAGTCTCCTTCACACTGATCCCAGTCTGTTTCACACTGATCCCGGTCTGTTTCACACTGATCCCAGTCTGCTTCACACTGATCCCAGTCTGTTTCACACTGATCCCGGTCTGCTTCACACTGATCCCGGTCTGCTTCACACTGATCCCGGTCTGTTTCACACTGATCCCGGTCTGTTTCACACTGATCCCGGTCTGTTTCACACTGATCCCAGTCTGTTTCACACTGATCCCAGTCTGCTTCACACTGATCCCGGTCTGTTTCACACTGATCCCAGTCTGTTTCACACTGATCCCGGTCTGTTCACACTGATCCCGGTCTGCTTCACACTGATCCCGGTCTGCTTCACACTGATCCCGTCTGCTTCACACTGATCCCGGTCTCTTCACCTGCCCCTTCACACTGTCCCAGTCTGCTTCACACTGATCCCGGTCTGCTTCACACTGATCCCGGTCTGCTTCACACTGATCCCGTCTGCTTCACACTGATCCCGGTCTGCTTCACACTGATCCCGGTCTGCTTCACACTGATCCCGGTCTGCTTCACACTGATCCCGGTCTGCTTCACACTGATCCCGTCTGCTTCACACTGATCCCGGTCTGCTTCACACTGATCCCAGTCTGCTTCACACTGATCCCGATCTTTTCACACTGATCCCGGTCTGCTTCACACTGATCCCAGTCTGCTTCACACTGATCCCAGTCTGCTTCACACTGATCCCGGTCTGTTTCACACTGATCCCGGTCTGCTTCACACTGATCCCGGTCTGCTTCACACTGATCCTTTCACACTGATCCCAGTCTGCTTCACACTGATCCCAGTCTGCTTCACACTGATCCCGGTCTGCTTCACACTGATCCCGGTCTTTCACACCCCCCCACCCCCGGTCTGCTTCACACTCCCAGTCTGCTTCACGCCCTCCCGGTCTGCTTCACGCTCCCTCCCGGTCTGCTTCACAATGATTCTGACCTGCTTTGGTTTCTTTCAGGCGTGTTTCTACATTTTCCTAAACAGTAACAGTCCTGCCCTAGTATCTGTATTAAAGAGATACCAGTTACTGTGCACAGTCAGTCAGATAAAATTGATGTAGGAACTTCATTGCATATCTTTAGCTTCTTATTTCAGTTGCGTTCCAGTAGCATATTGATGATAATCAAATTTCCATATAGAAACAGGCCTGATGGACCTAGATTTTAGACAAAAAAAAGTTTGTTTATTTTTGTTTATTAGTCACAAGCAGGCTTACATTCATATTGCAATGAGGTTACTGTGAAAATTCCCTAGTCACCACACTCAGTGCACCCGGAGGAAACCCACGCAGACACTGGGAGAACATGCAAAGTCCAGACAGGCAATCACCCAAGCCGTAAATCGAACCTGGGTCCCTGGTGCTGTGAGGCAACCGTGCTAACCACTGTACCATTGTGCTGTCCTTAATCCATAAATTAATAGACATCAGAATTTTCCATCTGTTCTCATCAGTGGGATTTTCCCATCCCACTGCAAGGAACAGAAATTTGGCTTGTCACCAAATTTTCCATCCTCACTGCAGCATGAGATTGCACCCCAGAGAATTTGTTTGTTTAGTTAACCTACACTACTCATAATTGCGATATAAATGTCTGTGATGTTAAAAATGACTACGAAGCTGTTGGATTGTTGTAAAAGCCCAACTGGTTCACTGATATCCTTAACCCTTGCCTGTATGTCACTTCATTCCCTCACCAACATTTTCCCAAAAGCAGAGTGATGGAATGACTGCAATATCCTTCACAGCCAGCATTTCAGAAAGACATATTGCGCATTATGTCTCACAGCTACTGCATGGAATATTTTTAGCCCATCCGCAGCATAAAGATAAGCTGCCTTCTCATTGATGTTGGTGACTGTTTCATTTGCGAGGGATTAAGTCCAAATCAAAGAAAGCAGTAGAAGGGTATGTCCACTGGCAGCCTTTAACCTTCCTTCCCCATGGTAGGAACCCTCATGAAGGAAACGGCTATTTATGGTGCTATCCCTGAAGTTTGTTTTTTTTACTTGTATCGGTGCTTCAATTAATATGAATTTTCCTCAACTTCAGATGAATTGCACTGGGACTCGGCACAGTTTATTCATTCTCTGTCACACCAGTGTGCAATATTATTGAATAAAGAATGATTGTGCACGCAGCCAGAATCCCTTTTGGAAAGCAGTTTGTTCAAATCCAAACACAATTCCCTGAGTTTGGAAGGGTCAGGGATACAAAACCACTCAAATTCAGCGACATAATTGAATGATGTTCCCAGTGTATGCTGTTAATACCTGAGTGTTATCGCTCTTGTTCATTGACCCTGTGCTGACAGAATCTCTACCTAACATCCAGCCTCAGATGGATGAAGGAATGGTTCAAAGTGCAGATCTGATTAGCTTGGCACTGTAGAGATCTCCTCCACTGCCTTGTTGCCATCAATGCCATCATGATCCTGATTGTAAATTTGAAGAAGTTAGAAAAATAATTATTTGCAATTATTAAAATAACTTCGAACTTTTATCCCTGCTTTGCTCACACCAGGAGGGATGGTTAAACTCACCATTTTCTTTTTTTATTATTCTGTTCTTTTTGTCATATATACTTCCCAAAATGTGAATGTGATCAAATTAAAATTAAATTATAATGGGGACATTGAGCTCATTAAATAATGGAACGTGGCTTCATCTGCAAAATTCTGAAAAGCAGTCTCATATCCAGGATGACTTAATAGAACATAGAACATTACAGCACAGAACAGGCCCTTCGGCCTTCGATGTTGCGCCGACCAATATAAAAAGCAATGCCCCTCCAAACTAAACCATTCCCTTCTCTTCCATATACTTATCAACTAACCTCTTAAACGCCACCAAACTTGGCGCATCTACAACCGCTGCAGGCAGGGCATTCCACTCCCGAACCACCCTTTGGGTAAAGAACCTGCATCTGATATCCGTCCTATAACTATCACCCCTTAATTTAAAGCTGTGTCCCCTCGTGCTAGCTAATAGATGAGATAAACTTAAAGCTTTAATTATAGTGAGTATTTTGTAAGGTTCAAATGCAAAACATCTTTAGTTATAAATTTAAAAGTGAATTTAACTCCTTATTGATTTGTATCAATAGTAAATAGGTTCTAAATGAGAAAGTTTATGTTCTACAAATATGGGCTGTTTGAACACTGAACCATAATGTGTAATGGGAATGGAAAGTAAACTATCACCTTCAAACTTGGGTCAACGAACACTGGTGACAGACACTCAAACTCTCAAAATATTGTACCACAAAACTCTCTTATTGCGCTGTACCAAGATACCACAAAATTACACCAGGTTCCAAATTTCATTGTACAGTAAGTATTTAATCTCAGACTTACTTCGTTACACACAAGGCAACAAACTTTTGACCTACTCTGTTAATCACACAAAGCTTCACAAAATATCCAAACTCATGACTTTAGACATAGAGATACCACCCATGGTGAGGTGTCCTAACCAGATTCCCTGCTTTTGGGTTTTGTTCCAATATCTGAGTCCCAGATTCAGGGTCTTGTTTCTACTGTGGTTAATCCTGGGTTACTGCTGCCAATATCTTTTTGTCTCTCCTTCTTATACAGATCCTGTTGGCACTGACTATTTTCCAATCATGTACTCTAAGGACAGGCACTAATCAATCACTGACATTTTGGTTACCAATACTGAGAGTTGTGCCTCTGTCATTGGGTTGTCATTCATTATGGGAGACAACAAACAGGGATCTGTATTTATTCACTGTCTGTTCAAGGCACAGCAACAGCCAATGTCTAATGAACTCCCACTTTTGTTCCATAGCTGCACATCCTGCTCTTTGCTGCTTCCACAGTCCTCAGCTAATAGAGTTAGCTATTTTAGCCATCAAGCTTTGCTGGTGTCTTCACTTTGATGGTGGATTTACGAATACCCATCAGGCTACAATACATATGTATAAACGTGGAAAGTACATAAGTGATGTTAACAGTATGAGAAACATAGAAACTAGGAGCTGGGGTCGACCATTCTGCCCTTCAAGCCTGCTCCACCATTCAATATTTTCATGGCTGATTCTCTATCTCAGCTCCATATTACCATCCTTTCCCCATAGCCATTGACATTTTTGGAATCTAGATATTGATCCATTTCCTTCTTCAATGTATTGATGACTTGGCCTCCACAGCTTTCTGTAATGGAGAATTCCATAATCTCATAACCCTCTTTATGTCAGTTCTAAATAGTCTACTCCATACCCTGAGACCCTTATTCTTGACCCTGAGAAAGAAGAAACAACATATCTGCATCCAGTCTGTCCAGCAATATTAGAATTTTAAATATTTCAATTAGATTGCCCCTCGTTCTTTAAAATCCAGTGAATACAGGCCCAATTGAACCAATGTCTCCTCATACAGCAATCCTGCCATCCCAGGAATCAGTCTGGTGAACCTAACTGCATTCAGGTGTGAATAATGACTAAATGAATTTCAACTACAGTAAGTGTGAGGCACCATATTTACCCCGAAGAATATGGAGGTCACATATTACTTGGAATCTAACTAGAATAGAGGAGGAAAAGAATTTGGGAGTATAAATACACTAATCTCTAAAGTAGTGACACAAATCAATAGGGCCATAGCAGAAGCAAACCGTGAACTAGCATTTATTTTTGGAGGGATGAAATTGCAAAATGAAGAAGCTATCTTAAACTTGTACTGAATCTTGTTTAAGCCACACTTGGGGAGCTGTGAATGGTTCTAGTCACCATTTTATAAGATGTCTATAAAGTCACTGCAGAGAGTGCAGAGAAATTTACTGTACCAGGGTGAAACCAGAACACAAGGCTGTACTTCTGAGCAAACGGTGATTGGACCTGGGCCTCTTTTCTCTTCAAAAGGAAAGGTTAAAGGGTGATCTATCATGGCATATGAACTATACCAATCAGGAGCAGGAGAAGACCACTCGGCCCTTCAAGCCTGCTCTGACATTCAGTAAGATCTTGGCGGATCAGCTTTACAATTATGAAAAGTTTTGATAGAGTAGACACTGATAGAGACCACGGTATGGCAGCTGTGCTAGATGTAAGCGCAAATCCAGTAATAGCCAGTAAATCTCACGAGAGACCAAAGATAGAATTTGTGGCAGTGTGATTTCTGAATGCAGGGTGAGCGACTGTGGAAGAACGGTGATGTATTTCCAACTCAGGATATTGAGTGGCTTGGAGGGGAACTTGCAGGTGGTGGTGTTTCTACATATGTGCTGTCCTTCTAAATGGAAATGGTTGTGGGTTTGGAAAATGCTATTGAAGGATTTTTGGTGAATTGTGTGCAGTGCACCTTGTAGATAAGCACACTGAGTGTCAGTAGTAGAGAGAATGGATGTTTGTGGATGTGGTGCCAATCAAGCGGGCTGCTTTAACCAGGATGTTGTCACACTTCTTAAGTGTTGTTCAAGCTGTACCCTTCTAAGCAAGTGGGAGTTTTCAATCACGCTCCTGACTTGTATCTTGTAGATGGTGAATAGGCTCTGAGAAGTCAGGAAATGAGTTATTTGTTGCAATATTCCCAACTTCTGACCTGCTCTTGCAGCCGCTGTGTTTAAGTGATGAGTCCAGTTGAGTTTCTGGCCATTAATATCCCCAAGGCTGTTGACGATGGGGAACTCAGTGATGATTATCCCATTGAATGGTAGTTAAAGTGTCTCTTATTGGTGATGGTCATTTCCTCGTGTTTGTATGGCGCGAATGTTTCTTGCCATTTGTCAGCCCAAGCCTGGATGTTGACTAGATCTTGTTGCATTTGAACAGGGACTGTTTCAGTATTCAAATAATGACATTATGTAATACTTACAATATGAAGCCCTGTGTGTAAAAGGTATTTTAATAACGTCTTTAAGGAAACAGGTATTGGTTTACAGGTATTAAGAAAAATTCTTCTCATTGCAGAGTCTGTCTATCCATGTGCACTTCCTTTCTAATAGAGAAAAGCCAGCCCGTTCTGTGCTAAAAATGTGGACAAACCCCAGTTGGAGAACATTGCTCTGATTCATTGGGTGGCAGCAGAACATTTATCAGGACACTTTGTGTAATCCGTGAAACTCCAACAGTAACTCCATGACTGGAATTTTCCCATTCTCGTGGCGGGCAAGGCACGGACCATGCAAAGCTCCATTGACCTCAGGTGGGATTTTCCAGCTTTAGGATGAACATGGCTAGAAAATCTCACCTCGTGGATAGAACTTTAAGTCTGCCAGCCGGGTGCACCTCAACCTGGAAGAGCACTAAGCAGTGTGTGATGATATCAGGTGTGCATCCCAACACCATTGCACACTTGCGTGATATTTTGGTCAGCGGGTGCAGGCGCATATCGGCAGCCACTGATAATTCCCAGATTCATAGAGTTTCTACAGAGCGGAAGACCATTCTGCAAATTGGATCTGCATCATTCTGAGTATTGTAACTAGGACTACACCTCCTGCTCACAGTACCCCCAGTATCCACCCATTTCCCATAGTTTACCCACCCATTTCCCATAGTTAATCCACCTAATCTAAATATGGTGGGACACTAAGGGACAATTTATCATGGCCAATCCACCTAACCCTCATATCTTTGGACTGTGGGAGGAAACCAGAGTACACAGAGGAAACCCACGCAGACACAGGGAGAACATGCAATCTCCACATGGACAGTGACCCAAGCCAGGAATCGAACCCGGATCCCTGGTGCTGTTAGGCAACAGTGCTAACCACTGTGCCACCATGCTGTTAACTGAGGTGATTAAATCCCGATCTGACCAACATTTTACAAGCTTCATGTGCTATTTCAGGCTTGGTGCACAGGAAGTATAGGCAGGCAGAGAAACCATTTCTTAATATTTTGGATTCAAGAGTAGGATTGAAGAACAGAGCAAATGTTGGATGAGGAGTTGGAGTTTCACTGAGTGTGTTGAGGCAATGTTTTAGGGTTTTAAGAGAGTGTTTCCTCTATTCGGCTGAGCATAGTGTGAGTTCTCAAGGCATTGCTTTCCTCTTGCTGGCCTCGGGAACTGCCTTCCCGCCTGCAGTGTCTCCCAGCACTGGCCATTCTACATGCCACTGCGACCTCTGCGTGTTGTCTTTAAACTTTGCGGCTGGTCGCCATTGGGCACAGTGCCTACCATATGCCTACCACCACACTGACCACGCTGGTCCAGTGCGGCCGAGGTTTAGTCTGGTTGCCATCAAAATGACCAGCCAACCTGATGTTGCAATTCTGAATTGATCTTGGGTGAGACTGGGAATTATGACTGTTTTCTGTTCCATCCACTGAGCGTGTACGTTATACATGAAATTCTGTCCCATATATACTTGAGTACTGCCAATCTCTGGCTCCTGCAATGAATGTGTAAACTCTCTGAATTGGAGTAAAGGGGATTTATCTTTAAGACGTTCATTCCTTATCATGCAGAACCTTTACATAGGTTGATTCAGAAATCCCACAGTACAGAAGGAGGCAATTCAGCCATCATGTCTGCATTAATTCCAATAGAACATGTTACCCAAATCCCATCCCTACAACCCCAAACAGCTATCATGCTAACCGCACCCCCCTCCATCCTGTATACCTTGGGACACTAAAGGGCAATTTATCATTATCAATCCATTTAACCTGCACATCTTTGGAATGTGGGAGAAAACTGGAGCATCTGGAGGAAACCTCACAAAGACACAGTGGGAACATGCAAAGTCCACATAGACAGTGATCCAAGTTGGGAATTGAACCCAGGACCCTGTTACTGTGAGGCAGCAGTGCTAACCACTATGCCATGGTTTGGTAATGGGTGTCTAAATGTGTCTGAGACCCAAACTACCAAAGATTGGTAACTGAAGGCTTCGTGATAAGGCTAAACTGCTGTGAGCCTAAATTTGCCTCCCAAATTCCAGCTGTAGCTCACACATTCAGCATCTGGCTAATTGGAAAACCGATGCCATTTTTAATTTAATGCCCACCACATTGCAAATTGTAAAATATGATGAAACATTATGGATCAAGTTTGAACCCAGCATCAGGTTCCAGGAAATTGTGTCCAAACGGATGGTCCTGCTCGAGATTATAGCAATGAGATTTTGTATTATAGGGATCAGTTCACATCGAGATGATGCTAATTGAATCTGCACCCGCAATGTTAATGGGATGTTGCAAATCTTTTCCCATTCTGTACTTTATCTATGCTAGTGTAAGTTTGATGTTTGCATGTCATATGCTACAACCATCAAATTCTGTGACTATTGCTGACTTTCTATTCTTTCAGAAAATTGTTGCTGCATTTTGCACATAAATAAAATTATTTAAATGAATGTTAATCCTCGGATTAAATTTTACTGTCTCTCAATACCAGTGAAGTCAATTAACACATTTTGTTCCTCAAGCCTTCTTCGGCAATGGCTCTTCAATAATCTATACAATGTTTCCGAAGACTTATTTGAAGCTGTGGCTCATATTTGTCTCCTCTGACATTAGCAGAAGAACAAATGAAATGAATCCAGGCAATGATATAAGTCAGGAAATGGTTATGGTGCCACAAATTTCTGAAAATAAAAGCAAAATACTGCAGATGCTGGAATCTGAAATAAATACAGAAAAATGCTGGAAGATCTCAGCAAGTCTGAAAGCATCTATGCAGAGAGAATAAAGCTAATATTTCTGACAGAATTTTACCGTCCTGTCCACCACGGGTATTGTAGTGGGCGGCAAATGGACTGTACAAAGTTCCATTGACCTCAGGTGAGGTTTTCAGACCCTGGGGCGAGCACAGATGGAAAATCTCACCCTTTGAGTCTTCAAAATGATCTGACAAAAAGTCACCCAGTCTCAAAATTTTAACTCTGTTCTCCCTCTTTAGATGCTGTCAGACCTGCTGAGAGTTTCCAGCATTTCTTTTGTTTTTGTTTCTGAAAATGAATATTTTACCCCTTCATATCTATTCATGTTGTACCAGTGACTGTTAGCAGACTTTGCTGGGAGCTTACAGCATTGTTATGACAGCGCTGGGGAACATTTATTGAGGAAATTCCACATGTGTCCAGACAGTTAGGATGGTGAAGAGAAGGAAATTGAAAATGTGCAAGAGGTTCAATTGAGGGCAGAGATCTCAGAGGGTTATACGTTTGGAAGGACGTTACTCAGACACAACAAAAACAATCTTTTGTTCTTTCAGAAATCCATCGTTGATTTCCTGGCAATTGCTGTGCCACATGTTTCTCTTCTTGCTTTCCGTCACACTATGAAATACTTGTACCTATACAGCCTTGGCCCTATTATGGAGTTAAAATTAAAGGAAAGCATCAGGACCAATGACCAATTATTAAGCGGCCAACCTTATCAGGTTTCAAACTTTGAACCAAAGTGACCAGAATTTTCAAAGCAAGCCAGGTCTTCAATGCTTCCATGAACACAATCACAAAACTTGGGATGAATGAGTCAGCTTGTTTAATGCATTATGTCTTTATATTCCACACTGAATGATTTTATTTTGCTGTACCTTTACATTTGTGATCCAAATCTAATTATTTACTCTCATTTTTTTGTTTGAATTTAAAAAAGACAAGATAATCGATGTGTTCAAATTACCCGGGGAGCTCAATGATGTGGAAGTACTTACCTGTTTTACTCTGCGTGTTTGTGGAGGTCATGGTCACACTCATTTAAGAGGTGACTGAGCATTTTTAAAGATAAAGGGAGTTAAAATGCGAATATATCAGAAGCTGGTCCCTCGCTGACTAATATAATTTAGCTCTCTGAGAAAGCATCGGTGCGTGAAATCAGGAAAAAAACTGCATGTTGCGGCTGAATGGCCACATCTTTCCCAGGGGCCTTTTCACAGCCTCTCGCTGGCATGAAGAAATTGAGCTGCTCACAAAAAAAAAACAAGACATTTCCCCCTCTTAGTCATCAAATATCTACAGGGTCTTTAGGCAAAATAAAAATAAAAAAAAAAGACCAATTTGGATGTGAAAAAGACAAAGGATTAACTAATGTTCTGTTTAAATGTAATGTTTGGAATTTAAACATTGTGAGGTGGCTTGAATTTTTCTATGACAAATGGCTCTATTAATGTGAGACTTGAATATTGCGATGCACATCTGGTCGATCTCTCACGATATAACAGCTGAGGTTAACTTGAGGTCATTTAAAACTCAGCTGCCTGTGTCCTAACTCATACCAAATCCCATTCAATCATTGTCTTAGTACACAATTACCTAAAATGGCTCGTGGTTAAACAAAGCCACGATTTTATAATTCCCACCCCTGGGAGGGTTTTTTGCACAACTTGCCACATGTTTCACAGCAGATACAGTGGCACAGTGGTTAGTACTGCTGCCTTTCAGCGCCAGGGACCTGGGTTCAATCCTGGCCTTGGCAGACATTCTCCTTGTGTCTGCGTGGGTTTCCTCTGGTTGCTCCAGTTTCCTCCCACTATCCAAAGCTGTGTAGGTTAGGTGGTTCGGCTGTCATAAGTTGCCCCTCAATGTTTAAACGTGTAGGCTAGGGGAATAGTAAATGGACGGGGTTACGGGAATGAGGTAGGAGAGGGGACCTGGGGCAAGATACACTGGCAGAGAGTAATAAAGACTGGGGTGCAGACTCGATGGCCAAATGGCCTCTTCTGCACTGTAGTGGTTCTATGGTTCTAGAGCGCAGGTGGCCTATCACTGGCCAGTAGCGGGATTCTCTAGCCCCACCATTGTCAACAGGGTTTCCAGTTGAATACATCCCATCTGCCAGGAAATCCATGACGGAGGTGTGCCGTTAGCACGACTGGAAAATGCCACCATTGTGAATAGCTGGAAAGTCCCAGCCCTAGTTTTCAAATCCCTCACAGCTTCATTCCTCCTTATCTCCCATATCCGCCATCCCTACAACTCTCTGAGATATCTGCAATCCTCTCATTCTGGTTCTTGAGCTTCCCAGATTTTAACTGTTATACTTTTGGCAGCCTTGCTTTCAGCAGTCAAGGTCCTAAACTCTGCAACCTTCTCCCTAAAACTCTGTGTCTCTCTGACACTCATTCCTCTTTTAAGATGCTCCTTAAATCTTTAACCAAATGCTGTAATGTCACTGGGCAAGGAATTCAGAAGCTCAGGCTAGTGCTGTGGAGGCATGGGTTCAAATCCCACCACAGCTGCTGGTGGAATTTAAAATCAATTAATAAAATCTGGAACTGAAAAGCCAGTAACAGTAACCATGAAACTGTCATCAATTTGTGAAAACCCATCTGGTTCACTAATGCCCTCAGGGGAAAGAAATTGGCCATCTTCACCTGCTTTGGCCTACAGGTGACTCCTGACTCTCAACAGCCCTCTGAAATGGCCCAGTAAGGCACTCAGTTCAAGGGAAAATAGGGATGGGCAACAAATGTTGGCCTTGTCAGCGACATGATAGAATGATCTGCCCTAATGCACACTGTGGCTTGGTGTCAAATTTTGTTTTATTATGCTTCTGTGAAATGTGCTGGAATGTTCTATTATGTTAAAGGCACTATGTAAACACAAGTTGTTGTTGGTTTTCTTTGCCATACATCAAATTGCAGCTGGAGTTAAACATAGGAGATACATATGTATGTATGTATATGTGTGTATATATATATATATATATATGTGCATTGTTTTGAAATTGAGCGCACCTTCCTCTACATTGTCAGTCTGCCATTTTTTCTGCCATTATTATCTAAGGCCCACGTGGGTGATCATGGTATTCCAAGCTATCTGACCAGAACGACAGTAAATGATCTCAATGTTGGAGTTCTGGTAAAGTCATACTTTAATGCTATCTCATTGTTTCCTTCACTGTCAGCCTCATGGGTCTTAATCCTTCCACATGGGTACTTCAATCCTTCTACAGAGATAACAGGAAAAACTCCATGGGTGGGATTTACTCATCCCGCCCACCATGGGAATTGTAGTGGGCAGGACACGGACCATACAAAGGTCCGTTGACCAAAGACTGGATTTTCCTGCCTTGGGGCGAGTGAAGCTGGAAAATCCTGCTATGCGTCTTGTTTTGATACTATTTAAGAGTTCTCTTACTCTTTCAGCTGCATTCGGAACTTCCTCAATACTTCTTTTTGCCACCCAGCTTACCGTTAGGATTCTTCTGAAATACTACATTTCAAAGCTGTGGATTTTCATCTCTTCCTCTTTCCAAATGTTTCAAGCTTCACATCCATAATTTGTTACTGACTAGACATAACACAGATTCTTGTTTCAAAGCCCAAGTTGACATTTTGAGAGCATTGCTTAATTTTCTGAAAACACTTTAGCTCGTCTAATCAATTTTTAAATTTTGGTACCGGATACAGTAAGAAATCTCGTAACACTAGGTTATAGTCCGCTGGCTTTATTTGGAATCACAAATTTTCAGAGCGCTGCTCCTTTATCAGGTGAGTGAGGAAGGAGCAGTGTTCTGAAAGCTTGTGATTCCAAATAAACCTGTTGGATTTTAACCTTGTACTGCGAGACATTTTCCTGTACCCATCACAGTCCAATGTCGGCATCTCCACATCATTGATACCAAACGTTACTGTGGTTCTGAGACTGTTGAATTGATTGACATGCTCTAACATCCATTTACTGTGATATTGCATACTGGAATGTCCTTTATCTTTGTCATTAGTGTACATTTTCTTGCAGTTGGGTGTAAGCCCACATCCACTACTTCCCTTTGTGAATGTATCGATGAATTTTTGCAAGACTTCTTCATGAGTTGGTACATATACAGTGTCGTCAGCACAGTAGTTTGGTTGCTGACTTTTCCTCCTGCCGTTATACTATCCATTCCTTCAATTCCTCTGAGATTGCATTCACTGTGTATGAGGAAACAGTCAAGTGAAAGAATGCTGCCTTGACCCGACAGCTGTGAAAATCCCCAAACATCTGACTGACTCCTACTTGAAGAAGTAGAGGCTGCACAGGCCAAAGCACCAGGATGGTGAGATCTTTGACATTGAGAAAGAGAAATATCAGCTAACAGAACAGTAGAAGGAAGACCAGGAAACGGTGGATTTCCAAACCCTGCCCATTATTAAACAGACCCCACAGCTCCGTGTCTATCTCCCTCTATGTTCTGTCTATCCAAAGACGTATACCCTCATAAATTAATCTTTTAAGCAAGCTGTAAAGAGAGATAGTTATTAAAATTGGGATTTCAACATTAAAAAAACCTGAATTGGTCACTTTTCAATCATCGAGTTTATTCACGTATCTGATTGTCAGTCCCTGAGTCCAGTAAATATTCCTGATGTATCAAAGATCCTTCCCAATGTCGATGGGTGCCAACATGCTCATGAGATGATTGTGTTGGACTTTATCAAATATTTTAGGATAATCAGAACAACAGAGGTAGAGGGCATTTTAGAGGGTGGCATGGTGGCACAGTGATGAGCATTGCTGACGCACAGCATCAGGGCAAGGATTTAATTCTGGCTTGGATCACCATTTGTGTGGAGTGTGTGCATTCACTACATGTCTGTGGGTTTCGTCTGGGTGCTCACATTTCTTCCCATAGTCCGAAAGACGTGCTGGTTAGGTACATTGGCCATGCTAAATTCTCTCTCGGTGTACCCAAACATGCGCTGGAGTGTGGTGACTAGGGGATATTCACAGTAATTTCATTGCGGTGTTAATGTAGGCTTACTAATAAATTAGCTTTCACATTTCGAATGCTTCCATCAAAGTTTTTAGAAGACAGATTGCATATTGTGTTCTTTTATCTTTTTATAAAACCACAGTGTGTCTGAAATCACTGATTTAATGTTCTCTTGAGCTCTGGCCATCAAGGTTCTGAAGATGATGATTCCATTGAATGATTTTTCAATGTATCTTGCATTCTATTTTGCCAGGTTTCTTTAGCAAAGCGATAAAAATAGATTTACTGGGATCTTCAGGGGTAATATCAGTCTTGTAGTTCTTCCTGGTGACAGTAATCAATTTTCAATTGCTGGCTCTCCTTTTTGCTTCAGTAATCACCTTTTGCTTCTTCATCCAGTTGCGAGGCATTCCTACTCTTTATCCTCTTTATCGCCAGTTTTACTTCTCGCAATCTTTTTGGGCCTGTGTCTTCATTCTTGATTGATAAATGAGATCCTTTCTGTCATCGCCATTGAGTTCTATGCATTCCCTCCATTTTCCCCAAATTTTATCCTTTTCCATCCAGAATGAACCATCCTTTGCTTTCAAACATCCACTGGAGCTGCAAAATCTCATTTTTCCTGAAATGTCATTGGCAAGTTGGTGAACTTCCTTAGGCTAGGAGTTTTTCATTGTCTCAATTAAAATGCATTTACCAATCTGCTTTTTCTTCTCTGCACTTCTTTATTTCTTAGTTTAGTCTGTTTTATTCCAATCCTATTTTATTTTCCTCCTTCATTCCATCAACTCCATGGTTTCTCCTGCCATCTATTTGTGTTTGACATGCTTTATTTTAGTGATATTTCTATGAAGCTGAGCTAGCTTTTTTCTCAGCAGTTGATCAGAATTCATCACTGCTGACATTCATTAAACCACATGCAGGGAGAGCCGCTTACTGACCTCTTTTTCTGATTGTCAGGGGCAGGTCTTCACATTGGAAAGGCAACTGTAGTATAAGGGTCTGGCATTTGTCGGGTTAATGTGGGTCTAAGTGCAGCACCGTCAGTGCATGCACTGACATGAGAAATTATATTGGGTGATTTTCCGGCATCATTTGCTGCTAACTGTGGGAATGGCCGAAAACAGGATTTATGCCAGTGGGAGCTTTGATTGGGATATTCCCGGGACTCTTCCAGTAATGTAAGCAGACTCACTCCCAGAGAATCTGATCTGTTGTTCCAGTCTCACTGAATTTTCCCACTGATCAGCGGGATGTCACGTGGATGCCAATTACTACTACCATTCTTTAAAAATGTGAACCTGGTGCCATGAACTCTGAGAGGCAGGGAGGAGGTGAGTAATGTTCACTTAGTGCCAGGGGACACAAGCGTAAACTAATTGCCAGCCTAATACTGACAGTGATCCTCTAAGAGAGCTGGGGATTGGGGGGGCAGGGAGCATTGGGCTGGGGTTGAGGGGGCCAGATCAGAGATCTCCCCAGAATGGGGATGACATTGGACTATGTAGCCTTGAAGCCTTCTCTCTTTCAGGTTTAAAACCCTAAACAGCCCAAAGCAAATCTGAAGCGTGTGCGCCTTAAAATCTTCTCACATGTCAGTGATATTCTGCAGCTTGGAAATGTATTTCATGGTCATTGGAGATCATTGTATCTCACCCAGGGTCAGATGACAAATTTATTTTGGCTGTTATCAATCTGTTGCCCACAAGTGTCAACAAATAGACAGAGAAATTTGACATGAAGAGAGACATATTGCAGTTTCAATCTTTATAGAACTCCTAATATGTAATGCACTTCTAGATAGTATTAACTCAAGCGGTTTCTTCCCCTTGTGTTACTTGGGCCTACACAGATATCAATACACAGGCAGTACTCAACTTTATGACATTTGAGTTATAATGAACAATGAACAATTTACACATGTATAATGGGCAGCACGTTGTCACAGTGGTAGGTAGCACAGTGATAAGTGGCACAGTGGTTAGCACTGCTGCCTCAGTGCCAGGGACTCAGGTTCAATTACCAGCTTGAGTTATTGTTTGTGTGAAGTTTGTACATTCTCCCCATGTCTGAGTGGGTTTCCTCTGGCTACTGAGCTGTCCTCCCGCAGTCTGAAAGATATGCTGGTTAGAGAGCATTAGCAATTCTAAATTCTCCCTCAGTGTACCTGAACAGTTGCAACACCAGAGTGTGGCAACTAGGGCATTTTTGCAGTACCTTCATTGCAGTGTTAATGTAAAAAAGCCTGTGACACCAATAAATAAATTTTAAACTGACATCTCTGTTTCGACTTTGCAACACCACACCAGTGCACTGTTGGTTGTTACCAATTGTTATGTTCCTTTATGTTCCACCTGTAGAACATAGAACATAGAACATTACAGCACAGAACAGGCCCTTTGGCCTTCGATGTTGCGCCGACCAATATAAAAAGCAATGCCCCTCCAAACTAAACCATTCCCTTCTCTTCCATATACTTATCAACTAACCTCTTAAACGCCACCAAACTTGGCGCATCTACAACCGCTGCAGGCAGGGCATTCCACTCCCGAACCACCCTTTGGGTAAAGAACCTACCTCTGATATCCGTCCTATAACTATCACCCCTTAATTTAAAGCTGTGTCCCCTCGTGTAGGTAAGGAAAATTACTTCTCAGATATAATTTGGAAGTGTTTTTGAAAGTATACGCATTATTATAACATGGGAAGTACACTAATGTAAGGCAAGGTATCAAAAACCTTTCATTATTTCAGTGAAAACAGAATATTGAGCCTGACTTCAGGAGCCAATCTCCTTTTATAACATTGTTCCGATAGGAAAATTGATTATGACGTTTCGACTCACAACGTGGATTTCAGGAACGACTTGTGTCATAAGTCAAAGGCCTACCCATGTACCCATAGGCAGAAATTAAAAGTCACAATCGCAGTATTTAACAAGTGGATGTTGAGAGATCTGTTTTACTTTTAGTTTACTGTTGCCCAGTTTGCTGTGGAAACAGTGATAAGAGTTGATAATGTAAATGAACTAGAAATGTTTTTCCGTGAAACCAGGGCATGATGACCAGCTGCTAATTAACTAGAATGGGTGGCACATTATAAAGTAGGAGGCGCATGAGCACTCCTTGCTAGTCAAAGTTATTTACCCTAGACACCAGTGGGAGGTTAATTGGACAGAAAACCGTATTGTAGAACATGCGGATCAAGGCATAGAAAGCCCTGTGACAGATTGTCATTAAGATATACTGTGCCTGAGGTGTAAGCTCAGATTGTGACTTACTTGGCACCAGGGAAACTCTCAGTACAGAGAGGAGAGCGATGTTCAGGGTAGGAAGATATGAATGGAAACAGAAGCACTTGCTGTGAAATGTTGTTAGGTAGATAAATAGGTCAGGCTGGGCAGAGAGGTGGCACACAAAACACTGGGATTTGGTGAAAGGTACCGTGATACATTTATAGGAATTGGCCCATTAGACTTGTAATATACGGCTTTGAAGAGAAGTACGTTAATGTGAGGATTTCAGTACATATCTCATGCTTGGTGTCATAGTATGTTCTGGAAACTAATGTGGTTAAATAGTGGGTCTTACAGGCAGTGTGTGATGCTGTGCACATCAGTGCCCATAGATAACACTGATCCAATTTTATCCTTTCTGTAAAATGTAACAAGTTTTAACAGAGCCCTATACTGAGTATGTAACTATTTTGACTGGATTACTACAATGAAGTGAGATATTAATAACTGCCCTGCATCTCCTAAATAGACAAAAAGAATATCAAATATCAACAACTATACATTATATCTCTTAGTAGACTCCTATTCCACTGTTACTTTACCTCCATCCTGTGATGTGGCAACATTTTCCCTCCTACTGAGGGAGCAATGAGAAAATTCTAGTTTTATGTTATAAGTCACTTCTGCTCTTTCTTGCAGAATGGTAATTGTTCATGGCAGTGACAGAAAAATCTGATGGCATTAATGGAAGGAACAGTCTTGGACGATGAGATGTGAATGTCGGAACTCTGAAATGAAAAGGAATGAAAATGGTATATGGCACAGTGGTTAGCATTGCTGCTCACAGCGCAGGAACCCGGGTTTGATTCCCAGCTTGGGTCACTGTCTGTGTGGAGTTTGCATGTTCTCCCCATGTCTACATGGGTTTCCTACGGGTGCTCCGTTTTCTCCCATAGTTCAGAAGATTTGCTGGTTCGGTGCATTGGCTGTGCTAAATTATCCCTTTGTGTACCCAAACAGGTTCTGGAGTATGGCAACTAGGGGATTTTCATAATAACTTCATTGCAGTGTTAATGTAAGCTTACTTGAGATATTAATAAATAAACTTTAAAATTGAACCTGTTACTGAAACTTGCGAGCACAACGTGAGGGGATTTTTATTGCAGACCTGCTGTCAAAGTTCAGAGCAGGTCCAGAGTACAACTTGTTCCAAACCATTCTCAGCCATCCTTAGTATAATAGTTTGACACAAATTGGGTTCTTGTTGGGTTGATAATTGCAGAAGTTGTACAATCATTCAGCCCATCGAGTTTGCACTTGCTCTCCGAAAGAACATTCTACTTGTTCTCATTCTCCTGCCATATCCTCATAACTATGCACATTGTCTCTCTTTAGATAACAATCCAATTTTGAACACCATGATCAAGCCTGCCTTCATCATCCTGCAGGAAGTTCTTTCCAGACTTCAACCACCCGCTGGGTCGAAACATTTTCCTTCACATTGCTTTTACTCCTTTTGCCAATTATTTTGAATTTGTGTCCTCTACTTCTTGATGCTGTCCTGAGTGGGAACAGCTTTGCACTATTTACCATGTCCATATCTTTCAGGATCTTGAATTCCTCTACCAAGTCTCCTCTCAGACTTTGTTTCTCCAATCAATTCTCAGAGCTACAGTTCTTTATTCCTCAAATCATTCTTGTAAATCTCCTCTGCCCTCTCTCCGATACCTTCACATCCTTTCTCAAGTATAGCACCAGAACCGGGTGCTGTTTTCCAGATGAGGCCTAACTAATGTCTTCTACAAGTTCAATATGATCTCCTTCCTCTTGTACTCAATGCTGGTATTAATAAAGCCTGTTTGGGGCTGTTACAATTGTTTTTTATTTTATTTAAAACTATTGTTCCTGTCAAGTAGCCAAAGTAACAGACTGATTTCAAATGATTTACTTTCGTTGTAAGACTCTGAATGAAATCATTCAGACCTTTCAGAGTGAAAAATTCACAAATATATAGGCAACTAAAGTCTCAGCTTTGATTACAAGTTATTAGCATATACCAATAGACGTATAGGTGTTATCTCTATCCAATCATAGTTAATGTTACATCATGCATACATAAGAATATAAGTCCAGTTAAAACTTGTGCATGTTATACCATCAAGAAATGATAGTTTTATCTCTGACCACTGGCATCTCAACCTCCCTTTCCATTGTTCCTTGTTCTAATGGGTAGACATGAACTGCAGCTGCATGTCATTCAATTAGATGGTCCTTGTCTTTTATCTGGGCTTCCTTTAATCAAAACCTATCATTTGCACGTTGCTTTCCCTGTGTGACAGGTTCGGCTTGTAGCTTATGCGATTTTTGAACTTGTGTGATTATTGACCTTTCACGGTCCAAGATAGTGGATGCTTTATTAACTGCTCTCTCAACACAATCTGCCATCTTCAATGATTACATACATGTACATTGAGGTTCCTTTGTTCCATTAGGGTTTCCTTCTTTATCTTAAACTCTCTGCACTTATTCTTCTTGCCAAAATTAGACACTTTACATTTTTCTGCATTGAACGTCTTCTGCCACTTGTCTGTCCAATCCACCAACATGTCCAGAATGTCTAGTAACAGGAGATCAACATCCGTGAATACATTTTGTAAAGATAATTATTGGAAACAATTAACCTCTAGAATGAATGTGTTAGCCTCTTAACTAAAAGTAATAACTTGATTCTTTAATATTATTATAAAGTGATCTTCAGGTCTAGATGGATGAACAGCTTGCTGTATGGTTTGATTCACCTTTTAATATTTGATAAAAATTCAAGCACTTAGGGCTGGACTTCCAGCATTGAGGCTGGAAACTGGAGACAGGAAATCCATTGTTCTGTTCAATGCTGATTACTAGGAACTGCTGTTGGGTGAGTGATGGGAATATGGCAGCACAATAGTTGGTGATGTAGTTGGTAGATTTGTTCTTTGATGACGTATTCACTGACGTTGCTGCTGCTGTGAGGTCATCGGACTCCTTGTGGTATATCTGCCATGCTCTTAGAGCCAGATTCTGGGATTTACCCTCTGTTTCCACCTGCTCCCAGTGCTTTTGGAGGGTGCTCCTTGAGTGTGTCCTGGCCACCATGGACTCATGGCCTCTCTCCTCCTATTAACCTCCAGAGGAACTCAGATCCTTACTCTTCCCCAGTACTTTATTTATTCAGTTTCTATTTGCAACCTATTTACAGTTCTGGCAGTCAGCAGAAGCTCATGTTGAATCATAGAATCCCAACTGTGCAGAAAGAGGCCATTTGACCCATCAAGTCTGCACTGATTATCCAGGTTAATTCATCTAACCTCTATATCTTGGGACACTAAGGGATAATTTAGCATGGGCAATCAACCTAACTTGCACATTTTTGGACTGTGGGAAAAAACAGGAGCACCTGGAAACAACCCATGCAGACACTGGGAGAATGTGCAAACTCTGCACAGGCATTCACAGAGTTGAACCCTGGTCCCTGGTGCTATGAGGCACAGTACAAACCACTGTGCTACCATGTTTAAGAGGTGATGACTGCCTATAAACAGGCTTACAGTAATGCATGGGTGGCATGTTGACACAATAATTAGCACTGATGTCTCACAGCGCCAGGGACCCAGGTTCAATTCCTAGCTTGGGTCACTTTCTGTGTGGAGTTTGCACATTCTCCCTGTGTCTGCATGCGTTTCTTCTGGGTGCTCCAGTTTCCTCCCAGTTGTGTTGCTTAGATTGATTGGCCATGATAAAATTGCCCTTTAATGTCAGAGGGATTAGCAGTGTAAATACATGGGGTTATGGGGATAGAGCCTGGGTAGGATTGTTGTTGGTGCAGGCTTGGTGGGCTGAATGACCTTCTTCTATACTGTAAGGATTCTATAATTCTAGTTTAGCGTGCTGTCCAGCCCCATGCAGCATTAGGGAAGCTCAGGTGAATGTTATAATCAGGTGAATGAGGAGAGAGAGCACAAAATGTGGACGCTGCGTCTCATGTAATCGGCTGTTGGAAAAATGTGAATTGCAACAAATGCATGAAAATGAGAGGAAATAAATTTTTAGTGTGGGAGCTTACTAATCTCAACCAAGTATTTGATTGATTTATTATTGTCTGATGAATTAGTATACAGTGAAAAGTATTGTTTCTTGTGTGCTATATAGACAAAGCATACTACCCACTAAGAAGGAGAAGTTGCAGAATGTAGTGTTACAGTCACAGCTAGGGTATAGAGAAAGATCAATTCAATGAGAGATAGGTCCATTCAAAAGTCTGATGGCAGCAGGGAAGAAGCTGTTCTTGAGTCGGTAGGTACATGACTTCAGGCTGTTGTATCTTTTTTCCGAAGGAAAAAGGTGGAAGAGAGACTGGCTGGGATGCATGGTGTCCTTAATTATGCTGGTTGCTTTGCCGAGGGAGCAGGAAGTATAGACAGAGTTAATGGAGGGGAGGCTGGTTTGTGTGATGGATTGGGCTACATTCATGAAATTTATAACTTCAAACCAACATTATCCAGCATTAATTGTGTCACTTCAAAAAGGGTGGCATAGTAGTGCAGTGGTTAGCACCATTGCCTCACAGTACCAGGGACCTGAATTCAATTCCTGACTTGGGGTTACTGTCTGAGTGGAGTTTGTATGTTTCCCCGAATCTGTGTGGATTCACTCTGGTTTCCTCCCAAAGTCCATGCTAAATTCTTCCTTAGTGTACCAGAATTGGTGCTGGAGTGTCGCAACTAGGGAATTTTCACAGTAACTTCATTGCAGTGTTAATGTAAGCCTACTTGTAACAAACAATAAACTTTTTAAAAAAATTTACTATGATGAGTGATTGTTAGAAAACATTGTCGGATTAAATCAAAGTTGCTTTACACCACATCCAGCCAATGTTTGCCAGACTTGGATGATAATGATAACTTCTATGCAAAGTAACACTTAACCTGGTGTTATATGCTTAACATTACATTAAGCGTAGTAAGACTTTGTACCGTGCTCACCCCAGTCCAACGCCAGCACCTCCACATCAGAACATTAAAACATCCCTTTACCGGTCAAAGACACAAAGATTTTCTCTTCCTGCCTTCCTCTTGCCTTCATGGGAATAGGAATAAAGCAGCTAGAAAATGAATGGTATTATGTGGGTTTAAATGGTCATTTTTATTGAATGCTTTTTAATTAGGATGTTCCTCTAATGCTAGGGGGGACTTGGGGAACTTACAGAGTTAACATCGGTTTACTCTGGCTGATGGAAGGATGTGCGCAGCTGCCTCATATACCCCAGCATTATCCCAGACATTATTACAGCTGTCTCACTGTCAGGTGGGGCTGTGTAATTCACATGACACCCTGCTGTAACCTGTCACAACAATTCAGGCAGCAGAATACCCTTCACCACAAGCCTTTCAATTACATCTGAAATCTATAATTGCCTTTTCTTGGCCTGTGTCGTGTAGATTGCAAACAAATCAAACTTCGATAACAACATCAGCTCCAACGGCGACTTGTCCAAACCATCTGTAGGTTTCAACAAAAAGGAATCTGAGCCACTTCTCTCTCACCCAGGCTGCACGGAGTATTGCGTAAGTTTGCCAACAAATGAAGAACGACAAAGTAACAAAATAATACGTTTCCTATGGAGCCAGAGAGTGGGGTGAGTTTTGAACATTAGATTAAACATAAAATCTATGTCCTCAAAAGGCAGCAGCCTTCCAACATATCCTGATTGTCATGAGGCAGGTCAGATCCTGTCTTCTTCGGACAATTATTTCAAGGGTTTCCTTAGAACCCTCCAGCTTTGGGAAAGGTGGCCAATTTAAACAAGCTGGGGCCTAATTCCTAATTGACCAAGCTTGCGATCTAATTATGTGATTCAGACATGTAGCACATTTGGACTGTGTTCGTTCTGCCAACTGCGGGTGTGTTTTAACATTTTAACCCTCCTCTCCTCTCTCACTTTTCCTAATCCCAATTGCCCCCGCCAACTTCACTCCCTACTCCTGCTCCTAATTTGAATGCCTATATAATCCTCCTTCTATGGTTTCATCCCACTGAGAGATTCAGCAATAAATACTAACAAAGCGTAAGATCCCAACACACTCATTGTAACATTATTAAAAGTATAAAGCCATACTTTTTTTAAAATTCATTCATGGGATGTGAGCATTGCTGGTTGACCAGCATTTATTGCCCATCCCTAGTTGCCCTTGAACTGAGTTCCTTGCTAGGTCATTTCAGAGGGGCAGTTAAGAAGCAACCACATTGCTATGGCTATGGAGTTATATATAGGCCAGACCAGGTAAGGATGGCAGATTTCTTTCCCAAAAGGACAGCTCAGAAGGAGGCTATTTGGCCTATGTACCCGTGCCAGCTTTTTAAAAGAGCTTTCTCATTCTTCCCACTATTTCGCTTTTCACCCTGACCCTGTAGATGTTTATTTTACACGTGCATATTTATTAACAAATTTCTGAATGCACTGTAATAGTACTTCATTGATTGCCAGTGATTGTGAAAGGTGTGCACAGACTCACTGTCCACACCCTCATCCTTCTCCCATATGACAGGAATGAAGATGGAAATCCAGAAATTGGATCCCATCTACCATTATTAAATCCCACTCTCTTCCCTTCCAATATTGTTGGAAGCATTGCTAGCTGGATTGCTGGAATAATTTGAGAAGTAAAGTATAGGAAGGTAATTAGTTGATCCACACTTTGACTGCCTCAGAGACATGCTGTGATGTTCCCTCTGACTGTTAAATGAATTGTAATGACACATTGGCAAGATGATCAATCCTCCTCTCCGGCGATTCAATCTCATTATTTACACCCTCTGTAGTCAGCTCATTGTTTCTGCCACACTTGTGAAAAAGGCCCTTTTTGCTACTCATAAAATACCCTGGTCCTCTTAAGTTGCTTGCTAGGAATATGGGTAACCCAGTGGCCACTCTCCCTCGGATTAGCCCACCCTCATAGGAAGGCCATGAAGCATTAGGTAAGATTGCAACTCAAACCCCCATCACCAGTTCAACCTTCTCTTGTGTGACTTTGCTGGCCTACCACTTGGAAAATATAGGCTGTAAGTCTTAAGCTGTGCTTGTGCTATATCAGCATAAGTGCGACAGCAGGCAGACCGCTACTTTCCTCTGGAGTGCTCAGTATCAGGTTGGAGTCATATGATTCATCTGTTGGCAGTGGATGGCCAATGAGAATATCTTGGGTGCCTGTCAGAGGATGAGGGGGGGATATGTCATGCCAGGTCACCCTTTAGCGAGGCCCTTTGGTGGTGCGTGTCAAAGCAAAGTTTTGTATGCTGTGGAATCAAACAAAGTTGACAGAGTGTCTCCTCACATCCCTCACCCACTCCTGCCTCCTCAGTCACCTCTGTAGAAGATTAAATTAAATTAAAATAATTTTAAGTTAGTTTACTAAAAAATAACAGTTTCAATGTCGTGCAATAACTAATTAGACAGAAAAAATATACAACCTGGAGCAGTCAAAATCTCAGAGGGTAGACAAATGCTCAGTGCGGTGATGGAAGAGTTCATAGAATCCTTAGTTCAGAAGAAACCATTCAGTCCATTGGGTCTGCACCAACTCTCCGACAGAGTGCCTTACCCAGGCCAGCTCTCCCACCCTATCCCTGTAACACATAGAGACCCTGCAGTGCAGAAGGAGGCCATTCAGCCCACTGAGCAGTCACACCCTACCCCATCCCATAATCTCAAGTATTTACCCTGCTAATCCCTCTAACCTATACATCATGGAACACTAAAGGGCAATTTAGCATGACCAGTCTACCTAACCTGCACGTCTTTGGACTATGGGAAGAAACCAAAGCACCAGGAAGAAACCCACACTGACATGGGGAGAACTTACAAACTCCACATAGACAGCAACCCGAGGCCAGATTTGAACCCAGGTCTCTGGTGCTGCAAGGCAGCTGTGCCAACCACTGTACTACTGTGCCACCCATGTTAATGTCATCATTGTCCTCCTCCTCCTTTTCTTCCATTCAGGACTGTCCGAGGAACACTATCACCTCACCAGCAGTATCTAACCTTATGCATTTCTTAATGTAATCTTTTTATGTGGGTGGGTGGGTGACTTACCCAACATCAATCCCCTTTTGAGACAATTCTGACCAATGGACACAGGAAGGTACACAGACTGTCAGGATGGGTCACCACCCCCACCTTGTGCCTCACCCTGCTCAAGCTTAGATTTTTAGTTTACATGATGCTGAGGGCCACATTCTTGGCCTTTTCTAAACACTTGCGTTGATAAAGCAGCTCATGAGAAACAATCCAACAGCTTAGGAATGACAACACGGCAGTGAGAACAAAGACTGTGGAGAGGTCAAAGTGTTTACAAATCTTCTTTCCAGAGAGAGAATCAGTGCTGCTTAGGAAATCTATAAAGGTTTTATATTAAGCAGAAAACAACCTGTTTATTCAAGACCTCAATTTCTTACACCTGTCAAGATTTAGCCTTTTTTTTATTCTTTTCAACATGAACAGTCTCATGCATTATGAGCATATGCTTAGTTTCTTAATAATAAAATAGCAGTATTCAAGGTTAAAATACTGTTTTCATTTACCACTGAATGCATTTGAAGTGAATCTGGTACAAGTTAAGCCCTTTGAGGATTGAATACTCATGATGAATTATCAGTGCTTACAGAAAAATACTTACCTCTTCCGACATTTGCACAGAGACATCTCTTCATTTTGTATTCCTATTCAGTACTTTCTGTTCCATTGTGCTTTGCTGATGTAAACTGCGCCATTGCATTGCATTTTTTTACAGCATAAAGCTCATATTCTTGAGTACTGCAGCAGATTTTTGCTGCAAGGTATGAGGTTGTGTGCATTAGACCAGAACTTTGATTGTTACCCAGTGGCTGCGACTACTCTCTCTCTGCCTACCATCTTGGTCTGCATCTTATTGTACTTAAATCTTTGTCTCCCGTTGCCATGGGTCATTTTGTTAAATTATCCTTACTAAATCAATATCTTATACAAGTGCAGTTTTCCAGTGGGGTCACTGCAGACAATTCCTGCATTCATGCCTCTAAAAGGCTTATCAGAAAATTGTCCTCCTTCAAGCCACATTTTGCCCCATCTCAATCAGCTGTGCTCCCACAAAACGTACTTGTTAACAGTGGCTGGGTTGAGGTTCCACCAGTGAAAGGGAAGGAAAGACAGTAGCCATGCGTCTTTTTCAAGGAATGAGAGCTGTATCTTCAATGGCATTTACAGGGGTCTGGGGAAACCGGGGGGGACTCCCGGGTCAGGAGCCCCTTCTGCCTATGTAGTCTGGCATTATCAGCTGCTGCTTCAATCTCAGAGTGAGAAAACATACTAGCCATTAATCTGATGGAAATTGGATCCCGTGTAAAGGTCAAGGCCTCAGTCACTTGTCTGGCTAATCTTATAAACCCCCCTCCCCTTACTAAGAAGACTGTGAGATACTTAAAATATAGCATTGGTTGCAGGTGCTGCCTGCTCCCTCGGTGATGCAAATGCCAATGTAGATATTTAAATGATGGGATGTTGCCACAATCACTTGTGGTGACAATTTCCAAGATTGCTTTTTTAGAAAAAATACTTTAACACAGGGTTGTCAGTACAGGATGGCACAGTAGCACAGTGGTTAACACTGCTGCTTCACAGCTCCAGGGACCTGGGCTCGATTCCTGGCTTGGGTCACTGTCTGTGTGGAGTTTGCACATTCTCCTTGTGTCTACATGGGTTTCCTCCAGGTGCTCCGGTTTCCTCCCGCAGTCCAAAGATGTGCAGGTTAGGCTAAAAATAGGCCATGCTAAAAATTGCTCCTTAGTGTCCTAAGATGCATAGATTAGTGGGTAAATGTGTAGGGATATGGAGGTAGGGCCTGGGTGGGATTGCGGTTGGTGCTGACTCGATGGGCCAGATGGTCTCTTTCTGCACTGTAGGGTTTCTACGATCACAATATGTTAGTGGACATAGCAGTAGATTTGCCAAAGCATCCCTTTCTTGACCTTCAGACACCATGATCGAGATGAAGGTGTTCAAATGTCTGTGTGTTGGTGTGTAGTGAAGAGGACACAGGGAAAACAGGGTGATTACTGTACCAAACCCTCTCTCCAACTCACTTCCTCCTGACAGGCTGTCAATTAGAAATTCTAAGAAATACGGCACAAATTTTACTTTGAACACTCTGAGTGTGAAACTAAAAGTGGGACGCACCTATTGTTTAACTGTTATTTGAGTAAAGAGGAAGGTTGTAAATTTCTTGTTTAATTTGATCACTGCACAAAACGTGTTAGCAGTGAGATTCCAGGTTAACAGCCTTTCATTTCTGCCTCAATGATACTGTGTCTTCCCACTGCTTTTTGGAGATATCCTCCAATCTCTTCCCTTATCGCTGCTTACAGCTGTGCTTAGTCTGCTCCTCATGATCCTATGCAATCTGTTACTCATGACAGCGACTGCAGTCACATTGCTGCTTGTCACGGATGCACTGTCGCCTGAAGGAACCTCCAACTAAAACGTTAGTTTAGGAGCTTACACCAGGGATGCGCTGCGATTGCAGATGAAGGTGGGAAGAATTGCCTCCTTTATTGACAGGGAAATTCAGTAGAACGGTTGTTCTGTGTGCAACTCCACCACATTCAAAGCAAAGAAGACGCTCTTCCATTTCACTCCTTTTTTCATGTTGTGTTGATGTTATTTTCAATTCATTTTCAAAGCAAAATATTGTTTATCTGTCTTTTCACTTACCCCACCCGATAGGGAAACTGTGTTCTCATGCTGTGTATTTATCAAACTGGATCAACCTGAATTGAAATGCAATTACTTACTACATGGTGGGTGAAGTAATGTAGAACAGTAATCATTCCCTTTTGGTGCTTGGACGCAGATCCAGTCAATACAGAGGGGATGGAAATGTTCCCCATGGTGGGAGAGTCCAGGACTAGGGGGTCATAGTTTGAGGATAAAGGGTAAACCTTTTAGGACTGAGCTGAGGAGAAATTTCTTCACCTAGATTAGAACATAGAACATAGAACACTACAGCACAAACAGGCCCTTCGGCCCACAAGTTGTGCCGAACACATCAAAACCTACACAGCCATAGACCTATCTATAACCCCCAATCCCATTGGATCCCATATACTCATCCAGAAGTCTTTTAAAAGACCCCAGCGAGTTCGCCTCGACCACCACCGACGGCAGCCGATTCCATTCACTCACCACCATCTGAGTGAAAAACTTTCCCCTAGCATCCCCTCTGTACTTGCTTCCCTGCACCTTAAATCTGTGCCCTCTTGTCGCGACCATTTCAGCCCGGGGAAATAGTCTCTGAGAGTCCACCCTATCTATTCCCCTCAACATCTTGTAAACCTCTATCAGATCGCCTCTCAACCTTCGTCTCTCCAGGGAGAACAGTCCCAGCTCCCTCAACCTGTCTTCATAAGGCATGCCACCCAATCCAGGCAACATCCTTGTAAATCTCCTCTGCACCCTTTCAATAGCTTCCACGTCCTTCCTATAGTGAGGCAACCAGAACTGCGCACAGTACTCCAAGTGTGCTCCAAGATTGTACTCCAAGATTGTGATGAGTTCATGGAATTCACTATCACAGAACGTAGATGAGGCCAAAACATACCATGATTTCAAAAAGGAATTAGAAATAGCTCTTGGGGATAAAGGGATCAAGGGAAATGAGGGGAAGAAAGGGATCAGTATATTAATTTGAAGATCATAATGAATAGCAGAGCAGGCTCGAAGGGCTGAATGGCCTACTCCTGCTTCTGGTTTCTATGTAAATCCTGTAAAACTGAAAGAAAACTCTGTTAAATAGGTTTCAATTTGCCTTTTTGCAAGTATTTCCACACAGCACAGTTACAGTAGCTCTGAAATGTAAATGGGGCACAGGCGTGTTGATGCGTGTCTGTGAGAGCCAGCAGGAGAAGCTGAGAAGACTTTACTAATTGTACTAATCTGGCTTAATGACGCTGTAACAAATTACAAACTGTAAATAGCTGCGACATCCTTGGAATGCCCAGCTTCAGCAGAAATAGCTGATCCCTCCCACACCGCAGGGAGTAAACCTCAGAACTACAGTGGGCCGAGTGCAGAACAGCTACTACCATTAATACTGATGTGTGATCAGCTGCACAGCTCCATGACTTTGCTGCTAGTGGGAACAGACCCTTCTTACCCATCTGGGCAGCAAGTACTGCAAAAGGGGGAATCTGCAGGAGGATAAGGAGGGGAAAATCCAGAAGGAAAAAACAGTTTAGACCAGTATTCCTATCTCTCTGTTTTACGGGTGTTTCATTTTAAAGTACACAAGACCGGTATTCTTATTGCCCTATTTTACAGTTTTTTTTCCTCCTGGGAAGGAGAAGTCTGTGCAGATTTGTCCACTGGTGCCTGTCACCAGAATCTGGAAATCTTTACAGCCCCTTCGCCCAATTGCCTTCCATCATAGAATCCCTACAGTGCAGCCCATTCAGCATCACAGAATCTGCACTGACCACAAGTCCACTCAGCTCCTATTCCTATAACCCCACATATTTATCATGCTAATTCCCTGACACAATGGTCAAGTTAGCACGGCCAATCAACCTAACCTGCACATCTTTGGACTGGAGCACCCAGAGGAAACCCACGCAGACATGGGAAGAATGTGCAAACTCCATACAAACAATAATCCAAGGCTAGAATTGAACCCAGGTCCCTGGCTCTGTGAGGCAGCAGTGCTAACCATTGTACCACCCAGCCATATGGGCCTAGACCTCAACTTCACTATAAATGCATACATATCCATGCAGAACAATACTGAAATAATCACACCTTTATTGAATATTTTCCAGCAATAAAAAAGAATCACCCTGTGAAAGGACTGGAGATAGGTTAATTCTCATTAACCTATCCTACTGCCCTTACTGCATTCCCAGTGACTGAAGCTTGGTAAGTGGAGGGCAGCAGAGCTTTCCTGGAAGACTCTTCAGCTAGATGTGACCTCAATCAGCCCTGACCCAGTTGATCTAACAAGAGCATTCATTGGCTCAGTGATGGCACAGGGAAAGAAAATAAGTGAGCAAGCAGGGAGTAGGGATAAAAAAGCCATTTTTGTGTTGGTTCGTGTTGATGTGTCACAGGGAGCAGTGCTGGGACCTCAACAATTTACAATTTATATCAAGTTAAATTTGCTGACAACAAAGGTAGACAGGAAGTTAAATTGTCAAGAGAACATAAAGGGCGTGCAGGCCCTGCATGCAAATGCATAGATTGCACTGGAGCCTTACGGGGTTGGAAAATCGCTGTACCCTTATTGGAACGATGCTCCAGCAATTTGTAGTGCAAATATTGTGCAATGTCAATGATGGATATCATATTTAGCAGTACTGAGAACCTGCTTTGGGATTCTCCCAGCCGCCAGCTAGACGTATCTGGCTACCTCCCAGTAAGGGTGGGAATATCTGTTTCAAACCAAACTCCCCAGACACCCAGGATCCTTTGATCCGCAGGCATGGCAGGGACGCAGTGCAAATCAAAAAGTCTACAAAGCAATATAAATCTACATTTCGGTGGAGTATAATCTGAAAAAGCTTTGGAAAAAGAAAACAAAAGCAGAATCTTATATAATTGGAGAGCTGTGCAATACAGAGCAATCAGAGTGTTCTGCACACGGTCACATAGAATTAGTGTGCAGGTATAGCAAGCGATGCGGAAGACATGTTAACATTTATTGCAGGAGGAATCATATAAAAGTAAGGAAGTGTAGCTACAGCTGTGCACAGTACTGTCTACAATTTTGGTCTCTTTATTTAAGAATAGATTTAATTGCATTGGAAGCAGTTCAGAGAACAGTTCAAATAACCAATTACTGGGATGAAGGGGTTATTGCAGAGGAAGATTGGAGTTTAGAAGAATAAGAGGCGATCTTGTTGAACTTTACAGGATCCTGAATGGGTTGAAAAAGTGGGTTGGGCCAGTGCCTCAAAAATTACAGAGGTCCCAACTTGCAGGAGAAATTGGGAAGGAAATGTTTCATTCTAAGAGAGGTTGGAGGCTTGGAAGAATTGACCCAATTCACCAGTGTGACTTGTGAAGAAAGGCTGTGCGTGTACAAGTGAGACGCAATCAGAGAAAAAGTGGAAAGATTCATGCCACTTGACAGTGAACCTAGAACATCTTTGGAGATAATGCTGTTGGCTGAAAGAAGAAGCTGCAGTGTGTAAAGAAGGAAAGTATCATCCGCTTCCTATCCCATGGAGACCTTTTGTCTGCTCCTGTCCACTCATCCATTCCCAGCTGTGTCCATTCTGTGAGTCAAGAAGATTTAGGAAGATATCCCAGTCTTGTAAGTGGGGATCTAGAATCACAGAATCCCTACAGTACAGAAGAGGCCATTCGGCCCATGGAGTTTGCACTGACTCTCTGACTGAGTATCTAACCGAGGTCCTCTCCCCCACCCTATCCTCATGATTCCGCACATTTACCTTGGCTAATTCATCTAACCTGTGCATCTTGGGCTACTTAGGGGCAATTTACCATGGTCAATCCAACTAATCTGTACATCTTTGGATTGTGGGAGAAGACCAGAGCATCTGGAGAAAACCATGCAGACACAGAGAGAACATGCGGATTCTACACAGTCAGTGACCCAAGCCGAGAATCGAACCCGGGTCCCTGGCACTGTGAGGCAGCAGTGATAAACTCTGTGCCATCTAGCTGTAAAGACCCTTGTACTTCAAATAGTCCTTTAATCCATCTGACTGGGATGAATGAATGGGGTGATGGTGAATTATGGAAGTTTGGAGTGTGAGAGCAGGTGAAATGTTCCAGAAAACTTTATCAATCAACTCACCTAAATAAAAGCTGCAATTAATTAAAAACTAAAATTATATTGCTAAACAAAAGCCCTGTTGCATCTGTCTCACTGAATAGTTGCAAATATGCTTCAAACTATGTTAAGTTTTTTTTGAAGCTGTTCGAAATACTAAGTTTTTTTTAAAAAAGCTCTCAGCTGAGGTGATATTTGACTAAACAGAGACCATCTGTGTTTTATTGCAGGAAGCATAGTGTACCTTGGGATGATGTTGGGGGCCTTTTTCTGGGGTGGTCTAGCAGACAAGATCGGACGGCGGCAAGCCCTCATCATCTGCATGTCCGTCAATGGATTCTTTGCCTTTCTTTCGTCCTTTGTCCAGGGTTATGGCCTGTTCCTCTTCTGTCGATTCTTTGCTGGATTTGGGTAAGATCTGTTCATTGTTTTGTTATCACATCACCCCTCAAGACCCATGAGCTTTAATTACACAAACCTCCCAATGAAAGGTATCATCAGCATCTCATTATCACCTATTTTAACTTGTTGATATTTAGCACATTCTATTTGGTCTAATTTACTAATGAATTTAATGTGTATATGCGAATTCCAAATTACTTGCTGATCAGAGTTAACAAGAAGGATAAAAAAAATCTTACACACTTTGATCAGTTCGCCTCTCAGTCATGAAAAAAAAGAAATAGAAAGTTGTGCCGATGTTGTTAGATGAAGTGGGGTAAGTGGAGGTTTGTATGGGGCATAAGCACAGCATGGACTAGTTGGGCAGAATGGCCTGTTCCAGTGCTGGGAATTCTATTTATTTCCAAGCAATTGCAATGACATTTGTGCACTAACATTCAGAAATTCTTCTTAAGAGTAGGGACCAGCATCAATGATTTGTTTACATGCGCATCTCAGGGATAATGTATGATTAAAAAGAAACTTATTTAATAAAATGCAAGAAATAGGAGCACAGAATCAAACAGTGCAGAAGAGGCAGTTCGGCTCATTGAGTCACAACTCACACATGAGAACTTCCTAACCTACCTGCCTAATCCCAATTTACCAGCCCTTGACCCACAGCCTTGAATTTTATAACATGTCAAGTACTCATCCAATTTTAAAGAGTGTGAGGCAATCTTGATGCCAAAATCTGATAGTCCTTAAAACATTTTGATTATGGTTAAGGGTATGTTTGTTGAATTAATTTGTTGAATAAAATTTGTCAGATTGATTTAATTTAAATTACTGGTGGAATGTTTCTTTCTTCCCATCTCAAAATGGTAAACCTAACGCTAGGGTGGCACAATGGTTAGCATTGCTGCCTCTCAGCGCCATGGACCCGGTTCATTTCCGAACTTGGGTGTCCTCTGTGAGGAGTCTCTGCGTGGGCCTCCTCCGGGTGCTCTGGTTTCCCCTCTCAGTCCAAAGATGTGCAGGTTAGAACATGGATTAGCCATGCTAATTTGCCTCTCAGTGTCCCAAGATATGCAGGTTAGATGGATTAGCCGTGGGAAATGTATGGAGACTACAGGGATGGAATGGGCAGAGAGCCTGTATAAGATATTCTATCGGAAAGTTGGTATAGACTCGATGGGCCAAATGGCCTCTTGTGCATTGAAGGGATTCTATGATTCCATGATCTATGATCATGGCCATTCACATTTTATAGTCCCTCTATAAGTTAACCCCATTTTTGGAAGGATTTTGAGGATCCGTTATCGACATATAATGCCATGCTCTACGTTAGGAAGGGGAAATCAGATAGGTTGTATAACGGCTAGGGAAATCATTGCTGTATTTTTTTCCTATTCTGTTGAAGTTGGATTCCATCACCAAAATCAAAACTGTTATATTTCCACGAGGAAGAATAATTACGTGTGTGCAGCCTTTGAAGGGGAGAAGGGAAGAGGGCTTTGCCTGCCCTTCACAGGTTGATTTATGGGGTCAGGAGGGCAGTCTAATTTTGGAAAAAATGCATCAGGCCCTGGTTGTCAGCAGCTTCCCACCACTGGCAGCTTTTCCCAGGGCAGGCTGGGTCCGAGGTCAGAGGTCCAGGTGGCCATGCCAGCCAGCCAATGATGTTACCTTAAGGATTGATTTACAATGATTTTCCAAGCTTAAGGCATTTTTTCCACCATCACACGGGGCCCCTGTCTGTGTCAACATTTGGGGGAGGGGCTGCATGGTGGAAGCTTGGATCTGTGTGAGATTTCAAGGCTTTATCGTTTTTACTGTCAAGAATTTCAAGGCTGATGCATTCCAATGGCCGAGACTTGCCATGTGATTGAGGTTTACAGCATGGAAACAGGTCCTTTGTCCAATTTGTCCATGCTGCCCAACTTTTGCCATTAAGCTAGTCCCAATTGCCCACATTTGGCACATATTCCTCTACACCAATCTTACCACGTAACTGTCTAAATGCTTTTTAAAAGACAAAATTGTACCTGCCTCTGCTACTACCTCTAGCAGCTCGTTCGAGACATTCATCACCAACTGAGTGAAAAAATGACCCTTTGGATCCTTTTGTACCTCTTCCTTCTTACCTTAAACCTATACCCTTTAGTTTTAGACTCCCCGGCCTTTGGAAGAAATGTTGACTACTTACCTTACTTATGCCCCTCATTATTTTATAGACCTCTGTAAGATAACCACTAAGCCTCCAATGCTCCAGGGAGAAAAGTCCCTGTCTATCCAGCCTCTCTTTATAACGCAAACCATCAAAACCCAGTAGCATCCTGGTAAATCTTTCTTTCATTCTTTCTAGTTGAATAATATCTTTCCTGGATGACCAGAATTTTACACAGTATTCCAATTGTGCCTTTACCAGTGTCCTGTACAACTTCATCTTGATGCCCCAACTCCTGTGTTCAATAGAACATAGAACATAGAACATTACAGTGCAGAACAGGCCCTTCGGCCTTCGATGTTGCGCCGACCAATTAGGAAAAAAGCAATGACCCTCCAAACTAAACCATTCCCTTCTCTTCCATAAACTTATCAACTAACCTCTTAAACGCCACCAAACTTGGCGCATCTACAAATGCCGCAGGCAGGGCATTCCACTCCCTAACCACCCTCTGGGTAAAGAACCTACCTCTGATATCCGTCCTATAACTACCACCCCTTAATTTAAAGCTATGTCCCCTCGTGCTAGATTTCTCCATCCTAGGAAAAAGGCTATCACTGTCCACCCTATCTAAACCTCTAATCATCTTATATGTTTCAATAAGGTCTCCTCTTAGCCGCCTTCGTTCTAACGAAAACAACCTCAAATCTCTCAGCCTCTCTTCATAAGACCTGCCTTCCATACCAGGCAACATCCTGGTAAACCTCCTCTGTATCCTCTCCAATGCCTCCACATCTTTCTTATAATGCAGGGACCAGAACTGCACACAATACTCCAAGTGCGGCCGCACTAGAGTTTTGTACAGTTGCAACATGACTTTGCGGCTCCGAAATTCAATCCCCCTACCAATAAAAGCTAAGACTCCGTTTGCTTTCTTAACAACCTTATCGACTTGATTGCCAACTTTCAGGGATCTATGCACATATACACCAAGATCCCTCTGTACTTCAACACTATTAAGAGTCCTACCATTAGCCCTATACTCTAAACATTTGTTATTCCTGCCAAAGTGAATTACCTCACACTTTTCCACATTAAACTCCATTTGCCACCTCTCGGCCCAGCTCTGCAACTTGTCCAAGTCTCTGCAAACTATAACACCCCTCTTCACTATCTACCACTCCACCGACTTTAGTGTCATCTGCAAATTTACTAATCCATCTTCAATACCCTCATCCAGATCATTTATAAAAATTACAAACAGCAGGGGCCCCAAAACAGACCCCTGAGGTACACCACTTGTAACAGAACTCCACGATGAATATCTCCCATCAACCACCACCCTCTGTCTTCTATCTGCTAGCCAATTCCTAATCCAATTAGCTAAATCACCCTCAATCCCATATATCTGCATTTTCTGCAGAAGCCTTCCATGGGGCACTTTATCGAACGCCTTACTAAAGTCCATATATACCACATCAACCGCCTTACCCCCATCCACCTCTTTGGTCACTTTTTCAAAAAACTCAATAATGTTAGTAAGGCACGACCTACCCTTCACAAAACCATGCTGACTATCCCCAATCAATTCATTTCTCTCTAAACAACTATAAATCCTATCCCTAATAATTCTTTCCAATACTTTGCCCACAACAGAAGTAAGACTCACCGGCCTATAATTCCCCGGAAAGTCTCTATGGAATAAAACCAATGAAATCAAGCAAGCCAAATGCCTTCTTCATCACCCTTTCTACCTGTGACTCCACTTCCAAGGAGCTATGAACTTGTATTACTAGATTGCTTTGTTCTATAGCTCTCCTCAATATGCAATTAACTGAATAATTAACTGCGGAGAGAATTGTCTGGAGATTGATCATAGAATCCCTGCAAGTGCAGAAGGAGGTCATTCAACGCATTGAGTCTGCACCAATTCTCCGACAGCGTTTCTTACCCAGGCCCTGTCCTTGTAACTCCATGTATTTACCCCTAACCAACTTATCTTGGGACATAAGGGGCAATTTGGCATGGCCAATTGATTTAGCACGTACATCTTAGAACTGTAGGAGGAAACCAGAGCACCCGGTGGAAACCTACACAAACACTGAGAGAATGTGCAAACTCCACATGGAGATCCCAGGCTGGAATGAAACCTGGATCTCTGGCACTGAGACATCAGTGCTAATCACTGTCCCCTGATGCCTGTGATAGTGCACCAATTCCAGCAAACTCCCACTCCCCTCTCCATCATACAATAACGATGGTGCCTCTATTGCATCCCTGCCATTCCTGCTGCTCTGCTAACCTCCAAGCAGTGCTCTCAATGGTGACACTGTGGAGGCTGTTGGCCACCCTGGCGATGGTCTGCAGTCCATCTGGCTCCCACCTGCCCAGCGTCCCTCATTGGCCAGTGACCTCTGAGGCAGGCCTTTAATTTGCCAACTCCTGCCAAAAGATCAGGAACTGAAAACTGTTCCCACACTTGAAAAAGCATGGAAGCTTCACTCCCTTTGCACCCTTTCAATAAGGCTGAAAAGCAGCTAAAATAACTATATAAGTCGTGACTCATGGAAAAGGTTGAAATTTTGGACAAATCTCAATAGAAATTGAAGAGAGCAAAATCTTCTCACGTCATCTGTCCAAAAAGCAATAAATTTTAAGAGTAAAATATGCAATGCTTGTATTATAAGCACAAGGTTTGTGAAATGCTCAGTTAGCTAATCAGCATATGAGTCCAGAAATGATCATTTTAAGCTTTGGGCTAAGAGCTTTCATTTTTTTCTGCCAAAATGTCTATTTCTAAAATGTTAATTTCTCTTTTCTCTCAAAATATGCTGGCAGTCTGTGTATGAGTTTTGCTTTTGCAACCACCGCAATAATTAGAATTGACAGTGGAAAGTACAGGGAATGCAGGTGTCTTGTGTTAACATTTGGCCCATTAATTGTCCCAAGGATTTTTGGGGAACATGAGCACCCATCCAGCTAACATCAATGCACAAATGTTACTGCAAAATATATAAATTATCTGTGATATTCTGAGTTAATGTACCTACTGATTGTCTCCTGTTCATAAGCTGACTTTTCTGGGTATTGGTTCCAGAAATCTGTAATTCCTTTGGTGAAAAATTACTCCTGACTTTCTTTCCTGCCCCTTAATTGGAATGTCTATTTAGATGATGGTTAAGGTATTTGCTTCTGTTATATAAATGTCTTGTGTCAGTTTTGCCAATTATCATTTATTGTTTGTTGTGATCGATGTTTTGAACCCATTTTAGCACTGAACTTCCCAGGACTGAAAAGCATAAAATCACCTCAAAGCTGTAGGAATATGCAGTAAAATACTTAATGATTCTAGACAGGCAGCTGAGTTTTATCACTCATTAAAAATTATTACACTCAATAAAAGATAAAATTGCCACAGTTATAGAATCATAGAATCTATGGCACAGGGATAGGCTCTTCGGCCCAAACTGGTCCATGCCCACCAAAAAGCCCATTTAAGCTAACCCCATTTGCCTGCATTTGGCCTGTATGCCTCTAAACCTTTCCTATCCATATATCTGTCCAAATGCCTTTTAAATGTTGTCAATGTCCTTGCCTCAACCACTTCCTCCAGCAGTTTATTCCATGTACGTGCTACCCTCTGTACAAAAAAGTTGCTCCTCCGGTTCTCATGAATCCTTTCCCCTCTTAACTTAAATCTATGCTCTCTCATCCTTGATTCCCAAACCTGGGAAAAAGACTGAGTGCATTCAACCTGTCCATGTCTTTCATAATCTTATACACCTCTTTCAGATCACCCTTCAGTCTCCTATGCTTCAAAGAAAAAAGTCTTATCCTGTCCACTTTCTTCCTATAACTCAATCCCTTGAATCCTGGCAACACACTTGTAAATCACTTCTCCAGTCTAATAACATCCAGATAACCAGTGGTCATTTAACCCGAGGATTACTACATCCCAGGTGAGGGACAAGATTGAGCAGGCAAGGCTTTCATGAATAACGTCAACTGGTACGGGAATTGAACTGTATTGTTGGCATCATTCTGCATCATAAGTCGTTTAGCCAACTGAGCTAACTGACTCCCTATTGCGTTTTAAGAAATTACACTATATACCTCATGTAAACATTGTGTTGAGCTATTGTGGTTTTGATTGCTTATTGAAAGAGTTCTGCTCAATTTGTGCCGTGTTGAATTTTATAAGCCATTTCATCTGATGATTCCTCAGTAGTGCTGTCACTTGTACTTTACAGATACTGGGGACTTTATTGCCTCCGTGTAGGAGAAGGACGACAAGGCTTAGAAATCAGAGATAATTGGCATCCACAATGATGACTAAGGTATTATTTTGCTTCATTTAACCCAGGATTGGAGGAGCAGTTCCAGTTGTGTTTTCTTATTTTGCCGAAGTATTGGCCCGGGAGAAACGCGGTGAACACTTGAGCTGGCTCTGCATGTTCTGGATGATCGGAGGAATCTATGCATCTGCCATGGCTTGGGCCATCATCCCACACTATGGTAAGATAATACAACAGATAAAGGTTGACAGTCATCAGCTCACTATTAAATATTGGATAACTATCTGGCACCGGGAAGTTGATGACTGTCTAAGGAAAGTACGTGCCAACTGCAAGGGTCAGATTTATACTCTATTGAGGTAAGAGCAATTGAGAAAGTTGGATTTGATCATTGTTTTTGGAGTTAGATACAGCTGTTCTGTGACTGAAACTTGTATTGAGGTTAGGAGCTACAAAGAGTCCGTAAAGCAATATAGATAGGTTAAGTGAGTGAGCAAAAGTTAAGCAGGTGGAGCATAGATTCACAAAGAATGTTTCTGATGGTGGGTGAGTCCAGAATTAGGGATCATAGTTTGAGGATAAGGGCTAAACCTGAGTTTTAAAACTGAGATGAGGAAAAATTTCTTCATCAAAAGTGTCGTGAACGTGTGGAATTCGCTTACATAGAAAGTAGTTGAGGTCAAAACATTTTGTGATTTCAAGAGGAAATTAGATAAAGCTCTTGAGGCTAAAGTGTACAAGGGCTAGGGGGAAGAGGGAGATCAGGATATAGAATTTGAAAGTTAGTCATGATCAAGGTGAATGGTGGAACAGGCTTGAAGGGCCGATTGGCCTACTCTTGCTTCTAGTTTCTATATTTCTATGTAGAGAAAATGTGAGCTTGTCCATTCAGGATAAAGAAACTACATAAAGCCAGCCTGTACCTCTTAAAGAATGAATGCTTTTTGCCGAGAGCCACTTAGAACTGGTGAGGTGAACCGGGGTGAATGTTGTTACAGGTTGGAGAGCATCTGGCGCAGCACTGGAGGCCTAGGGCAAGAGGTGGATGTCAGTATAAAGCTATAGAATATTACAGTGGTAGTATTGTGACGGTGGTTACTACAGGTGGAGTTACAGGATGCCTTTAAAGGCCTTGGCTTCAGACTGCATTACCTTGGCATGTATGGTTACAGTTTGGGCTGGCTGGCTAACAAACAAGAACAAAGGAACCAGCAGCGTGAATACAGAAAAATGTATTTATTAGTCACAAGTTAAGCTTACATTAACACTGAAACGGAGTTACTATGAAATTGTGAAATTCCCCTAGTTGCCACACTCCGGTGCCTGTTCGGGTCAATGCACCTAACCAGCACATCTTTCAGACTATGGGAAGAAACCTGAGCACCTGGCGGAAGCCCACGCAGACATGGGGAGAATGTGCAAACTCCACACAGGGATGCAAGCCGGGAATCGAACCCAGGTGCCATGGAGCAGCAGTGCTAATGACTGTGCCACCATGCTGCCCATAGATGCTGTCATCCTGAGAGAGTACAGCAGGTGGTGTGCTTCACAGAATTATCATGGTCCCAGGATGACAGCTAGTTCTACCTGTTGTATGTGTGGGCAGAGGTGGGGTTAGGGGCAAGTGGTTTTGGGGTGGGTGGCATATTATTGGGAAGGGAAGCAGAGAGTGAGAGCCTGTCATTTTCCTTGGCCCCTCCAATTCATTTGGGATGGGGAAGGGACCTGGGTTCAATTCCTGCCTTGGCTCACTGCCTGTACAAAGTCTGCATGTTCTCCCTATGTCCACGTGTGCTTTCTCCGGGTGCTCCGGTTTCCTCCCACAGTCTGAAAGATAGAACATAGAACGTTACAGCGCAGTACAGGCCCTTCGGCCCTCGATGTTGCGCCGACCAGTGGACCCTCTAACCTAAACTATTCCAATATCATCCATATGCCTATCCACTGACCATTTGAATGCCCCCAAAGTAGGTGAGTCCACAACTGCTGCAGGCAGGGCATTCCACGCTCTCACCACCCTCTGTGTAAAGAACCTGCCTCTGACATCCGTCCTATAACTACCACCTCTTAATTTAAAGTTATGTCCCCTCATGTTGGTCATCACCAACTTGGGCTTCCTCCAGGTGCTCCGGTTTCTTCCCACAGTCTGAAAGATGTGCTGGTTAGGTACATTGGCCATACTAAATCCTCCCTCAGTGCACCCAAACAGACACCAGAGTGTGGCGACTGGGGGATTCAAGTAGGAGAAAACAAACACAAGCTCTGCTAGTAGACTCTGAGGATTATTTTGCTTGGGCCTTCCAGAAGACTAAGACTTGGACCTGAAAGTTTGCTTCTGAGGTGCTTGTGCAAAGTCAGGAAATGTCCAACCTTGGGAGAAACAGCCCTCAGTGGCCAGAGTTCTGTTCTGGGGAGTGCAAGTGAGTGTTGAAGTCAGGCCCATTGTTTCTAGAAGCAGGTCACAGGCAACCACAGGGGCTCCAGGATTCGAGATGGGCTGCTTAAAAGGCCACTTTTATGCTCTGGCACTTCATCCCTGTGGTAATAAAAGCTATATTAACTTCATGCCAAGTCATGCCAAACCATGCTGCCTACCTATCACCCTTTGCCCTTAATCCTCCATGCCAACTCATCCAATATCCCACAATGTGTAGAACTCAGGAGCCATGCTGAGATAAAACAAAGCTCTAAGTATTTTTGACTTCAATATATGTTTTAAAATGCACTCATTAACAAAAGGTCTTTTGATATTTTTAATCTCTCCCAACGACATTAATTTGTTTTCATAGCTCCAAATCAAAGGCAGCTAGCCCGTTAATAATCTCCTGGAGCTGTCAGTTAAACTATGAAATTACAGCCTTCCACTATAATGATGACAGGTTGTGGAAACAATCATCAGTAATAATACACAATGATAGCCCACGATCTTACCTCAACACAGAGCCATTGATATTGCAAGTTATAGATTTATTTCAACTCAGAGACACAACTTGCTATATTTTTCTCTTGATTTACAGAGAAGAGGATTTAAATAACTTGACAGCTTGACATCCACAGACATAATCCATCTCTAAAGCACATTCATGTCTGGTCTTAAACATTGTAAGTCATACTCTATGGGTAAGCGAGCTCCCTCCAGTGAAAATGGAGTCAGTTTGAACTCAGCGTTGTGTTGAAATGGCCCTAATGCCTTCCGGTTTCTCCCATGCATGAACCAGATTTCTATTTGTTAGAATCATAGAAACTAGAAGCAGGAATAGGCCATTTGACCCTTTGAGCCTTCTCCGCCAGTCATTTTGATCATGGCTGACCATCAAATTGAATATCCTGATCTCCCCTTTCCCCCAGTATCCCTTGATCCCTTTAGCCTCTAGAACTATATATCTAATTTCTTCTTGAAATCACTTAACGTTTTGGCCTCAACTACATTCTGTGGTAATGAATTCCATACATTCACCATCCTCTGGGTGAAGAAATTTCTCCTCACCTCGGTCCTAAAAGATTTACCCCTTGTTCTTAAACTATGATCCCGAGTTCTGAATGCCCCCACCATTCGGAATGTTCTTTCTGAATTTACCCTGTTAGAATTTTATAAGTTTCCACAAGTTCCTCCCTCGCTTTTTTAAACTCCAGAGAGTATAATCCTAACCAACTTTGTCTCTCCTTGTATGACTGACCTGCCTTCCTAGGAATTAACTTAGTAAACCTTTGCTGTCCTCCCTCTGTAGTGAGGACATCCTTCCTCAGATAAGGACACCAAAACTGCACACAATCCTCCAGGTGTGGCCTTTTACAATTGCAGTAAAATTGATTCATTTGCTTCTGTTCTTCTTCTTAAAGCCATTTAAGAAGTTCTACATACCAGACATGTGAGATTGTATGGAGACTGAGGTGGGAGTGGGTATGAATTGGCATCAGTACAGAAAATGCAGTATGGACAGACTGATATTAACAATAATTTTCAATCAGAGGTTGTGTATACAGAGCTCCACCTGGAAGATCTCCTCTTTGTGGGTTCAAATCATGCTAAATCCCATTTAACCATAATATTTGTACTGATGGGAAGAGGATAACCAGGCAAAGAGTAGGGTCCAGTAGGGACCAAAGGACCAATTGTGTGTGGAGCCAAAATACATTGGTAGAGTGTTGACTGAATATCTCAACTCCGTCTTCACTCAAGAGAATGAGGACGATGGTATGGAATTCAAGGAGAGAGATTGTGAGGCTCTTGAGAAAATTGACAAAGAGAAGGACAAGGTATTGGAGATGTTGGCAGCTTTAAAAGTGGATAAATATCCAGGCCCTGATGAATTGTGCCCTTGGCTACTGTAAGACCCAAGGAAGGAGATTGCAGGTGAAATGACCCAAATTTTCAATTCCTCTCTGGCCATGGGGAGGTACAAACAACTGGAGAATAGATAATGTGGTTCTGCTGTTTAAGAAGGATTGTAGAGACAAGCCAGGGGCCCATGGTCCAGTAAGTCTCATGTCAGTGGTAAAGAAACTATTGGAGAAACTTCTGAAGGAGAACATCTCTCTCCACTTGGAGAGGCAAAGCTCGATGAGAGATAGTCAGATGGCTTCGTCAGAGGGAGGTCACAAATCTGATTGAATTTGTTGAGGAGGCAACCAGGTGTGCAGACAAGAGTAGTGCAGTCAATGTAGTTCACATGGATTGCAGCAAAGCCTTTGACAAGGCATCACATGGGAGACTTGTAAGGAAGGTAAATTCACATGGGATACAGGGTAATTTGATAAAGTGGATTCAAAATTGGCTCAATTGTAGAAGGCAGAGGCTGCTTTAGTGACTGGAAGGCAGTGTCCAGTGGCATACCACAGGGACCCCTTTGTTAGGACTCCTTTTATTCATCATTTATATAAATGACATTGATGACTATGTGAGGGGTAGGATTAGTAAAATTGCGGATGGATTGGACAGGTGGTTAACAGTGAAGTGGGACATCTTGGGTTATAAGAAGATAGGCAGAATATCAAATGGACAGATAAGTGGCAGATAGACTTGAACCCTGAAAACTGTGAGTTGATATACTTTGGAAGGAGTAATTTGACAAGAAAGCACTTAATGAATGGTAGGACACTAGAAAGTTCTGTGGAACAAAGGGATCTTGGCGTGTTTGTTCACAGATCTCTGAAAGCGGAAGAACATTAGTAGGGTGGTGAAAAAGACATTTGGGACACTTGCCTATATCAATCGAGGCATAGATTTCAAAAGCAGAGAAATCATTTTGGAGTTGTATAGAACTTTGGTAAGGCTACAGCGAGAGTACTGTGTGCAGTTCTGATTGCCATATTATTGAAAGGACGTGATTGCACTGGAGGGGGCGCAGAGGAGATTCACCAGGACGCTGCCTGGGATGGAACATTTAAGTTATGAAGAGAGGTTGGGTAGGCTTGGGTTGTTTTCATTGGAGCAGAGAAGATTGAGGGGGTGACCTGATTGAGGTGTACAAGGTTATGAGAGACATGGACAGAATAGATAAGGAACATCTGTCCTCCTTAGTTGAAGGGTCAGCCACAAGGGGACATAGGATCAAGGTGAGGGGCAGGAGGTTTAGGTGGGTGTGAAGAAAAGTTTTACCCAGAGGCTGGTGACTGTCTGGAATGCGCGGCGTGGGAGGATGGTGGAGTCGGGATGCCTCACATCTTTTAAAAAGTACCTGGATGAGCACTTGGCACGTCATAACATTCAGGGTTATGGGCCAAGTGCTAGCAGATGGGATTGGATGGGAGTTCAGAAGTTTCTAATGTGTTGGTGTGGACTTGATAAGCCAAAGGGCCTCTTCTACGCTGTATGATTTTATGGTCAGGCCTATGTTTTGTCACAGAAACAAAGTATTAGGCAATAATAATCTGTTCTATTTGAACAGGCCCTCTGCATTGTAGATACTTGGTAGGATAATACAGTTTTTAAAGGAAAGTAATTTATTTTGCTAACTTTATGTTCTTTTATAACCTTGAACCTTGAAGGAAGCTTTGTTCTGGGTATGATAGGAACCAGATTGAAAGTGACTGATTGCACTTTACTTCAGATCCTTTAAAAGCCACTTTTCATCCCTTCCATCTGTGCTGTATTTGAAACCATGTCTGGAGGTGAAAGGATCACGCTCTTAACATAGTATATAATCCCATTTCTTTAAAGGCATACTTTCCATTTAGTAGGGGATATGTCATTATTGATTATTCATACACTGTTGCTTTTGTGTTGTTTTGCGTCTGAATTATAGTCAGTGCTGTTAGTCTAAGGTGAAAATAAAATATCAGCATGACATCATTTCCTTTGTGACCTTTTGCGCAGCAATGTTTGCCCATTGGGTTTGTCTCATAATTTAATCATGTGCGTAAATCTTGGTGGCCCAATAGCGCCAGGAGCACAGAGTTTTTCTCTCAGACAGACGGTGGAAGCTTTAAGCCATGGAGCGACTTGTCATTGGAGCTGATTATCTCCATTAGGAAAGAGACTTGCTGGCTTCCAGCCAAGCCAGTATGTTGAGTGTTTGGATCTTTATAGTTGTGTGCTATCTCACATCCTACCTCCATTGGGAGACCATGTCGCAGTAGTATTGTCACTGGGATAGTAATCCACAGACACAGGACAATTCTCTGGGGACCCGGATTCAAATCCCACCAAAGCAGATGGTGAAATCTGAAGTCAACAAAACCCATTTGGTTCATTAATGCCCTGTACGGAAGAAGTCTGTCCTACATATGACTCCAGATCTGCAACAATGTGGTTGAATCTTAAGTGACTTTAAAAGCCACTCAGTTCAATTAGGAATGGACAATGAATGTTGACCCAGCCAGAGACACCCATACCCCATGAAGGAATAAAACTAGAAAATCATGGCTAAATAGTGGTCATGTGGGGCTCCAATCAGAAACAGAGACATTACTGATCAATCATTGTGGTAACGTGGCATCTTTAAGGGGGCAATTCTTTGAGGGCCACATGATTGGCCTGGACCCTATGGAGAGGCCACACAGGAAGCTGAATCAATCGAAAGTGAGGGCTTGCATCCTGAGATGGGGAAGAACCTCAGTTGGAGTCAGCTAGGAGAAAAGAGCAGACTTGTGCATTAGCTCTATCAGACCCTTATCTTGTATACATATTGTATCGGTAATAAACCATTCCATGTTGAAGTCACAAGTTGCCTTTGAATTTACTATAAATCAGTTAAAATCAACACACAAAGAGAGAACCTTCAATTACAGTACTGGAGACTACGTAATGTATTTACAGTAGAGTATTTTTTGATAGGAATATTCAATTATTGAATGGAGGTAAGGAGATTATCAATGTTGATTTGCTCGTGGCTGTTTGCACCTTTGATGCCTTATTGTGTTCCAAGATGAACTTCTGACCACGTATCCACACCATCGCCAAGATTGTCTTCTTCCACTGCGATAACATTATCTGATTCTGCACTTGTATCTAACTTATCTACCAATATCTTTATTACCTTGTGAATTGAGTATTCCAATCATGCTATCTTTTCTGGTCCCCCATCTTCTAACACTCCCATAAGCCTGAGCTCAAGAAAAACTCTGTTACTCATGTCTGAACTCACAGCAAGTCACATTTGTCCATCAGCCCTGTGTCTGCTGACCTGAACATGCCTTGATTTTAATGGGCTTTGTTCTTGTTTTCAAATCTGTTTATGGTCTTCCCCCTCCCTGTGTGGAATCTTCCTGTCCCGTATGCCATAGGATTCGTATTGGGGTGGGGGGGAAGGAGAACCATGCAGAGGTCAGGTGAGCTCAGGTGGGATTTTCCAGACTTGAGGTGAGCAGGAAAATCTTGCCCCTTATCTCTGTAACTTTCTCAAACTGTATTATCCTTTGTCTGCAGTCTCTAATTCTTATCTTTTGTGCATCTTGATTTTATTTCTGCCACCATCTGTCGGTCATCTTAGCTGACAAGGCCCAGAGTTCTGGAATTCCTTCTCTAAACCCATCCACCTCTCTCAACTCCTTTAAGATGCTCCTTAAAGCCAATCTCTTTGACCAAGCTTTGGTCATCTCCAAATATCTTCTAATATGATTCAGTGGTTCCTTTGAGGTACCTGGAGACATTTTGCTGCGCTAAATGCATTATATAATGTATGGGCAGCACAGTAGCACATGAGTGGCACGTTAGGACAATGGTTAGCACTGCTGCTTCACAGCACTAGGGACCTGGGTTTGACTCCAGGCTTGGGTCACTGTCTGTGTGGATTTTGCATGTTCTCCCACGTCTGTGTGAATTTCCTCTGGGTGCTCCAGTTTCCTCCCACGTTTTCAAAGATGTGCTGGTTAGATGCATTGAGCCAAACAGATGCTGGACTGTGGCAACTAGGGGAATTTCACAGTAACTTCATTGTAGTATTAATATCAGCCTTATCTGTGACTAATAAATTAACTTCAAAAAACAAATATATGTAAATATACATTTTTGTTTTATCTTTAGTAACAATTAAAATTGTTGCTGTCTACTGTCTATCCCATTTAGGATCTAACTTAATTAAAATGTAATGTGTTTTTTCCAAACTTTTGTCAGACTTTACCTTCACTCTTTGAAAACTTTTCATCGAAAGTTTTATTCTTCCATATTTTTGTTTCACTCTTTTTCATGTTGGTTTTCATCAATATGAACATTCTTTCATTTCCCACTTGCTTCACGATTCAGGCTGCAGGAAACATTTGAGTGACAGCTTAGAGTTTCTTTATTTGCTTCTTGCAGTTCCAACATCTGCCTCAAAACACCTGGATACCCACCACTGCTGCTCGGGTTCCTGAAGTAACTTCAATTTTAGCTTTAGTCTCTTTCCTTTACCTCAAATGGGGAGGCGTTGGCCCAGTGGTATTATCGCTAGATTATTAATCCAGAGACTCAGCTCATGCTCTGGGGACCTGGGTTTGAATCCCAGCATGGCAGATGGTAGAATTTGAATTCATTAAACAAAATCTGGAATTAATTATCTACTTATAACAGTGAAACCATTGTCGATTGTCAGAAAAGTATGTAGATGGGTTGAGAACTGGCTTGGGAGGAGGAGACAGCGGGTAGTAGTGGAAGGCCCTTTTTCCAACTGGAGGTCTGTCACTAGTGGTGTGCCACAGGGCTCTGTACTAGGACCCCTTCTATTTGTGGTGTATATAAATGACTTGGAAGAGGGGGTAGGTGGTGTGATCAGCAAATTTGCTGATGACACTAAGATGATTGGATTGGTGGGTACTGAGGAGCAGTGCCTGGCAATACAACATGACATAGATAGGCTGGTAGATTGGGCAGATAGATGGCAAATGGAATTTAATCCGGATAAATGCGAGGTGATGCATTTTGGCCAGAATAATGTAGAGGGGAGTTATAGGATAAAAGGTAAAACTATCCGGAGTATAGAGATGCAGAGAGACCTGGAGGTGCAAGTTCACAAGTCTCTGAAGGTGTCAGTACAGGTGGAGAATGTGGTAAAAAAAGCGTATGGTATGTTAGCCTTCATAGGAAGGGGTATAGAATACAAGAGTAGGAGTCTGATGTTGCAGGTGTATAGAACGTTGGTTAGGCCTCATCTGGAGTACTGCATCCAGTTCTGGTCGCCGTACTACAGGAAGGATGTAGAGGCCCTGGAGAGAGTGCAGAGGAGATTTACCAGGATGCTGCCTGGTATGGAAGGGCTGTCTTACAAGGAAAGATTGAAAACACTGGGGTTGTTTTCCCTTGAAAGACGTCGGCTGAGAGGGGATCTTTTAGAGGTATATAAGATTATGAGGGGTATAGATAGAGTAAATGGTGGTAAGCTTTTTCCACCATTAGAAATGGATAGAACGAGGGGTCACGGGCTCAGGGTGAGGGGGGCTATGTATAAGACGAATATTAGAGGCCAGTTTTTCACACAAAGGGTAGTGGGGGTGTGGAATGCACTGCCGAGTAAGGTGGTGGGAGCAGGCACGCTAGGGTTGTTTAAGGGTCTCTTGGACAGCCACATGAGCGGTCTGCAGATAGAGGGATATAGCAGGACTGTTTGAATATCGGGAGGACCAAATAGTAGTAGACTATCTTTTAGTTTCGTCTCGGGAATGTCTTAGTTTTTTTTTAGCATGTTTAATTAAGTCTTATTTGTTTCCACAGGCAATTCGGTCCACCTTGTTGACCAACAAGGGGCATGCATGCGGCATGTCGTGCGAGAGCTGCTCTTGGAGGTTGCTTCAGGAGTTGCCTAGTGCTTCACGTCGTTAGTGTATGCTTAAACTGGACCATCTGATGGGCAACATGACAGCTCAGAGACTATCGCTGTTGCTGTGCTGACACATGGATTTGGGCCTGGGTCTGCGGGAGTTTGCGCGTTCTCCCCGTGGTTGCGTGGGTTTCCTCCGGGTGCTCCGGTTTCCTCCCACATCCCAAAAATGTGCTCTTAGGCTGATTGGGTAACAAATTGTCCCTATATTGGTCCCTATATGGGAATCTTCAACAATAGGCATAGCCTAAAGACAAGGATATGTCATTAGAACGTTAGGACGGCGGCGTGGGCTCGTTGGGCCGAAGGGCCTGTTTCCCGTGCTGTGTTGCTCTTTGTTCTTTGTTCTTTGTTTGTTTAATGCCCTTTAGGGAAGGAAATCTGCCATCCTTACCTGGTCTGGCCTACGTGTGACTCCAGAGGCACAGTAATGTGATTGACTTTCAGCTGCCCCTGGGCAACGAGGAATGGGCAATAAATGCTGGCCAGCCAGCGACACCATGTCCCATATGAATCAAAAAAGTCTTATTATAGCTTCATCATGCATAGAAAGGATGATGTGTGTCTGTAGGTTACTTCTCCTCAATACGTACATCAGATCCAACATGAATCATCTAATGTCCACCTACTGATGGACATTGTCATCTCATATTTACTTACCAATGAATTTGTAGTTTGTGCTTGAAACATTCCGATCTTTTTAAAAACATACATATTCAAAGTTTGTTACCTTTTTCTGCTCTCTTTTCCCATGCTGCAAAAGAGTTTCACAAAGACTGGCACCCGCAACTCAAAACTATTGTCAATGTGTGAGTGGAAACCATGAGTAGTGATTGACTTTGAGTTATAGAGTCATAGAGCAATGCAGCATGGAAACAGGCCCTTCAGCCCAACCGGTCCATGCCTACCATGTTGCCCTCCCAGCTAGTCCCAATTGCCCATGTTTTGGCCCTAATCCTTTCCCATCCACGTACTTATCTAAATGCTTTTTGAATGCTGCTTTGTACCTGTCTCAATCACTTTCTCTGGCAGCTCATGCATTTAGGCACCACCTATATAGGCATGAAAAAGTTGCCTTTCAGGTCCCTTTTAAATCTTTCCTCTCTCGCCTTAAACCTATACCCTCTAGTTTTCAATTCCCCTTCCCTGGGATAAAGACTATTGCTGGAATTTTACTGTCCTGCTCATCACAGAATTGGAGCGAGCGAGGGGCAGGCAATAGAAATGTCAGTTGACCTCAGGTGGGAATTTCTGGTCTTGCTCAAGCAAGGCCGTGAAATCCCACTCTACCTATGCTTGTCCTATCTATGTCCCTTATGATTGTATACACCCCAGTAAGTTACCCCTCATTCTTCTGTGTTCCAAGGAATGAAGTCTTAGCCTGGCCAACCTCTCCCTATAACTGTGGCCCATTACTCTTGGCAACATGCTGGAAAATCTTTCTCTCTTTCCAGTTTATCAATGTCTTTCTTATAACAAGGTAATCAAAACTGTACTTCTCACTTAGCAAAAGAATCTGCCCTCACTCACTGTCTACATCTTACCAGTTCCCAGTAAGGATCACTAGTTAGGGACTGGTAGTTAGAAGCTTGGCTGATTTTCTCCTTTTTCTAATCCAGCAATTAAAAACATCAACTAATGAAATATCACAGAGTGTACCTTGAGATTGTAGAGATTATAGGACTTCACCAGAGGCTACGATTCAAGCCACCCGTGATTCAATGAATTGGGCCATTTGGGGGCAATCATCAGAGATAAAATTGTCCACGAAACCTGCCAGATTGTCTAAAACCCAAACCACTCATTAATGAGGTTCACTCTGCCTACTCTAGCATGCATCTGAATTTAGTTTTATCCAATATCATTGACTCTTGACACTTTATGAACTTTCCTATTATTACAGACGGGAAAGATGTTTGATGATATTCCCTTTTTTCAATGTCATTGGGATAACATAGTGACACAGTGGTTAGCACTGCTACCTCATAACGCCAGGGACCCAGCTTCAATTGCAGCCTTGGGTTACTGTCTCTGTGGAATTGCACAGTCTCCTTATGTCTGTGAGAGTTTCGTCTGGTGTTCCAGTTTCCTCTTGTAGTCTAAAGATGTACAGTTTAGTTGGATTGACCTCACTAAATTGCTCCTTAATGTCACTAATATGTCCAAGTTAGGGGGTTTAGCGTGGGGTTAAGGAGATAGGGTGGGGAGGTGGACCTGGGTAAGATGTTCTTTCAAAGAGTTGGTGTAGACTCAGTGGGCTAAATAGCCTCCTTCTACACTATAGGAATTGTATGATTCTATGATCTTGACTGACTGCAACAAGATGTAAGTTCAAGATGAAGAATGGGTCAGGCTTCCTTGTAAGTTTAAATAAAAATAAATGTTTAATTTCATATCATCCAAAAAGTAATCACAACAATTACCCCCATTGCACATTCACACACAAAAGAAAAGGTGCTTTCAAAAGACGTACGTATATTTAGACTCCTTAAAATTCCAAAAGTCAGAATTATTCTGATTCTTCAAGAAGGTCATCAGAAAGGTTGCAAACCTTAAAAATTCACTTTTTGTTCATTGTTGGAAGAATGGAGATTGAAGGCTTTTGGTGATAAACTCACTATATTTTAATCCACACAATACCAGGTTTCTGGCTTTTCTAATTGAAATTGTGGTTGAAGCTCTATAATAAATATTATGTTCTGCAGGTGTAAGAAAAACTTCAGCCTGTTCATGGTAGGCTTCTCCCTTCTGAGGTTCTCGTCCCAGACGGCCTTCTCCGGGATGTTCTTAGAAATACTAAATCTTTTCTATCTCAAGCCAGTTTCTGTCATTTGGCCACAGAATCAATATTCTCATTACCCACACAAATAATTTGACGGCATAAGTGATAGGATGTGAATGATGGCCATCCTCATCTTCTTGTGATAAAGTGGTCTCCTTCACAGCCATCTTTGTAAGATTTCAAGTTTGAATACATGAGGTTTGGGTGACAATTGTACCTTCATTTCTGTAAATATCCAGACAGTGATAACAGTCTAGTCCACAAGTGAATTGTTGCATCCTGAATTTTCTGCATGGAAGACCTGTCCTCGCCCGGAAATTTCCACATCAGTGACTTTCCAGAGACATGTCCAGTCAGGAGTTAATCCCTGTCTGAGTGGAATGTTAACTCCTTAACATCTCATTGATATTAGGGGGTTAACATCCTATGTGCAAACACCACAAAATGGTCACCTAAAGTCCATGTTATCCAGATAAATTGTCCATATTCTGAGTTTCTTTTGGAAAGCTAAAATGCTCATCGTTGTCATATGTTCATGGACATGTGACATTTACGTAATGCCACTTAGCAAATAATCCCTCTGTTCAAAACTGAGACCTACCAACCACCTTCTGAGGCTATTGGTAATAAATATGGCTGTGCCTGTTTTGTTTATGTCCAATTTTTAACAATCCTGCATTGTGATGCGCAAATCTGATGAGACATGATGGAAGCTCTTTTTTAATTTTAAACCTCTAACTCATTCTATTCCTACTGCAATCAAAATGTTCACAACTCAATTCCTGGATCATACATATGCCCAAGATATGAGGTGAATTAATTACAAAAACTGCTGCAGTGTGGTGGCACAGTGATTTGGCATTGCTGCCTTACAGCATCATGGACCCAGGTTCAACCCCAGCTTGGGTCAGTGTCTGTGTGGAGTCTGCACATTTTTCCCTGTGTCTGTGTGGGTTTCTTCCGGGTGCTCCTGTTTCCCCTCTCAGTTCAAAAATTTGCAGGTTAGATGCATTGGCCATTCTAAATTGCACTTTAGTATCAGGGAAATTAGCAGGGTAAATATGTGAGGTTATGGGGATAGGGCTCAGGATGGGATTGTCGTTGGTGCAGATTTGATGGGCCAAATGGCCTCCTTCTGCATTTGTAGGAATATTATGATTGAAATAATCACATAATTGCAGCGTTACATAGTTAGGATGCAATGAAGTGGCAGATGGACTTCAAGCCAGATAAGTGTGTGGTGGTTCATTTTGGCAGGTCAAATGGGATGACAGAATATAATATTAAAAGTAAGAACATAGATCATAGAACATTACAGCGCAGAATAGGCCCTTCGGCCCTTGATGTTGTGCCGACCAATAAGAAAAAGCAATGACCCTCTAACCTAAACCATTCCCTTTTCATCCATAAACTTATCTACTGACTTCTTAAACGCCACCAAACTTGGCGCATCTACAACTGCAGCAGGCAGGGCATTCCATACCCTTACCACCTCTGGGTAAAGAACCTACCTCTGACATCTGTCCTTTAACTACCACCCCTTAATTTAAAGCTATGTCCCCTCGTGCTAGATTTCTCCATCCTAGGAAAAAGGCTATCACTGTCCACCCTATCTAAACCTCTAATCATCTTATATGTTTCAATAAGGTCTCCTCTTAGCCGCCTTCTTTCTAACGAAAACAACCTCAAATCCCTCAGCCTCTCTTCATAAGACCTGCCCTCCATACCAGGCAACATCCTGGTAAACCTCCTCTGTACCCTCTCCAATGCCTCCACATCTTTCTTATAATGTGGGGACCAGAACTGCACACAATACTCCAAGTGCGGCCGCACTAGAGTTTTGTACAGTTGCAACATGACGTTGCGGCTCCGAAATTCAATCCCCCTACCAATAAAAGCCAAGACTCCGTATGCTCCAAGACTCTCAGAGTATGGAAGATCAAAAAGATTTTGGGGTCCGGCTTCATAGGATTCTCAAATCAGCTTCGCAGGTAGAGGCTGTGGTTAAGAAGGTGTATAGTATACTGGCCTTCATCAATCAAGGAATTGAGTTTAGGAGTCGGGAGATAGTGCTGCAGCTTTATAAGACCCTGGTCAGACCCTACTTGGAGTTCTGTGCGCAGTTCTGGTCACTTCACTACAGGAAGGATATGGAAGCCATAGAAAGGCTGCAGAGGAGATTTACAAGGAAGTTGCCTGGATTAGGTGGCATGCCTCATGAGGCTAGGTTGAGAGAGCTCGATCTTTTCTCCTTGGAGAGAGGAAGGGTGAGAGTTGACCTGACAGAGGTGTATAAGATGATGAGAGGTATAGATCGGGTAGATTCTCAGAGGCTTTTCCCCAGAGCTGAAATGGCTGCCACAAGAGAGCACAGGTTTAAGGTGCTGGGGAGCAGGTACAGAGGAGATGTCAGGGGTAGGTTTTTCACTCAGAGGGTGGTGGGTGTGTGGAATCGGCTGCTGGCGGTGGTGGTGGAGGCAAATTCAATAGGATCTTTTGAAAGATTTCTGGATGACTACATGGGACTTAGTAGGATCGAGGGTTATAGGTAGGCCCCAGTAGGTAGAGATATGATTGGCGCAACTTGTGGGCCAAAAGGCCTGTTTGTGCTGTAGTTTTTCTATGTTCTATGTTCAAATAGTTGTGGTATACCAAAGAAAATGTCCTTTAAAGTGAGCCCAAACAAGTAAAGGCAATGAAAGTAACCACAAAACTATTTCTAAAAGGTAATCAAAACAACTACAAAGGTCTTTGTCCTTGTAGAGAATTTTTGTTCTAGGTATGCGTCTGATATCAAAATTCAATCAAACTTGTTATTCTGTGATTCAGCTGAGTGAATTTTTTTAATAGGTTTTGCATGACTTTGATCGATGTTTAAGATATCCTGGGGAAAACTTTTAATTTCATTGCTCATAATAACATTGGCTTCTGTCCAATTGTATTTTCCACCTGGTTCAGTCAACATTACAGAATTGTCGAGACAGAAGTTTCCTGCTGAAACATTGTGGGGCCACTCGCAGGTGGTACAAACAAATGTGAAGAAATTAAGAGACCTTAAAAACTTAGAACCAGACAAAAGGAAAAGACTAGGCAGTATTTGAAAAGGAGACAGGAACATTGAAAATATTAAAACCTAAATGGGAGTTCTGAAAATTATTTGTGAACGAAATGTTTTTTTTAAGAAGTGTTGTGATTATTTTGCTACTTCCTGATGTGGTAAATCACTTTTTGGAATGGTGATGCCAGTTTCACATGTTGGACAACAGTCAAGAATGTAAGAAATAGGGGTGGGAATAACCATATTCTGGCACAGGGCAACATGGTGTCATAGTGGTTAACACTGCTGCTTCACAGTGCCAGGGACCCGGGTTCAGTTCCTGGCTTTGGTCACTGTCTGTGTGGAGTTTGCTCGTTTTCCCTGTGTCTGCGTGGGTTCCTCCGGGTGCTCTGGTTTCCTCCCACAGTCTGAAAGACATGCAGGTTAGGTGCATTGACCTGAACAGGCGCCAGAGTGTGGTGACTAGGGGAATTTCACAGTAACTTCATTGCAGAGTTAGTGTAAACCTTACTTGTGATGGATAAATAGATAAATAAATAAACATAACACTGCTTTAATCTGCTCTGCCGTTCAATGCGATCATAGTTGATCTTCAATTCCACTTTTTAGGCCGTTCGCCGTATCTCTCAATTCTCTAAGAGACCAAAACTCTGTCAATCTGTCTTAAATTATTCAATGGTGGAGCATCCACAATCCTCTGGAATAAAGGATTCCAAAAGATTCAAAAGACTTTGAGTGAAAAAATTTCTCCTCATCTCAGTCTGAAGTGACTGACCCCATTTCCTGAAACTGCCCATATTTTAGATTTCCTAGCCAGGGGAAATGACTTTTGCACCTACCCTAGCAAAACCCCATCAGAATTTTCCATGTTTCATTGAGATTATTCATTCTTCTAAACCCCAGAGAGCATGGAACCAATTTATCCAGCCAGTCATCATAGAAGAATCCAAGAACCAACCTAGAGATCCTTTACTGCCCTCTCTCCAAGGCAAAAATATCCTTCCATAAGTATATAGACCAACAGACACTGTGCATAGTATAAGAGATATGCTCTCACCAAAGCCCTGTACACAGTTCTGTTAGTTAGCTGAGTGCCTCTGAGAAGCAACCTTACTGATAGTTAATAGAAATAATTTTAAAGGGTTTTGACTGTGAAGGAAGCCAAAAGTACACTTCCCTTAATTGATATTGGAGACTAGGAACTCAATTTCAATTCCAAATTCCCGATACCCATACTCATTGTGACTGTGTCTCACTCAGGATATGCTCTCATTCTGAAAGAGATGGAGACTGGGGAATAAGGGAGTGAGATAGAGACTAGAGATTAGAGATGTATGTACTGATTAGAGACAGTCAGTATGGTTTTGTGAGTGGAAAATCATGTCTCACAAATTTGATAGAGTTTTTTTTGAAGAGGTAACCTAGAATGTAGATGAGGGCAGTGCAGGTGATGTTGTCTACATGGACTTTAGCAAGGCTTTTGTTAAGGTACAGCATGGTAGATTGTTGCATAAGATTAAATCTCACAGGATCCAGGGTGAGTTGTCTATAGGGATACAAATGGGATGGTTGTAGAGAGTTGATTTTCAAACTGGAGGTCTGTGACCAGTGGTATGCCTCAGGGATCAGTGCTTGGTCCACTGTTATTTGTCAATTATATTAATGATTTGAATGAGAATATAGGAGGTTTGGTTAGTAAGTTTGCAGATGACACTAAGATTGGTGTTATAGTGGACAGTGAAGAAAGTTATTTCCAATTGCAATGGGATCTTGATCAATTGGCCAATGAGCTGATGAATGGCAGTTGGAGCTTAATTTAGACAAAATGTGAGGTGATGCATTTTGGTAGATGGAACCAGGGCAGGAATTATTCAGTTAATGGTAGGACGTTGGGGAGAGTTACAGAATAAAGAGATCTGGGGGTAATGTTCATAGCTCCTTGAAAGTGGAGTCACAGGTGGACAGAGTGGTGAATAAGGCATTCGGCATGCTTGGTGTCATTGGTCAGAACATTGAATACAGGAGTTGAGACGTCTTGTTGAAGTTGTACAAGACATTGGTAAGGCCACACATGGAATACTGTGTGCTGTTCTGGTCACCCTATTATAGAAAAGATATTTTTAAACTAGAAAGAGTGCAGGAAAGATTTACTAGGATGCTACCGGTACTTGATGGATTGAGTTATAAGGAGAGTCTGGAAAAATTGGGACTCTTTTTTCTGGGGAATTAGGGAGTAAGATGGAGATGGGGGACTGGGAGTATGAGAATGCGACTTGAGGCTGGAGGAGTGAGATGGGGAGACTGGGAACCTGAAAAGGAGACATGGGGCTGGGGGAGTGAGATTGAGACTGGGGGGGCTGGGAGTGTGAGAAGGACACGTGGGGCTGAGGGAGTGAGATGGAGATGGGGGAGCAAGGGAAGTGAAATGGAGACAGGAATGAGGGAGTGAGATGGATATCAGGATATGGAGATGCCGGTGTTGGACTGACGTAAACACAGTAACAAGTCTCACAACACCAGGTTAAAGTCCAACAGATTTATTTGGTAGCAAACACCACAAACTTGCCTGGAAAGCTAGCAGAGCCTTGAAAACTAGCGGTGTTTGTTACCAAATAAACCTGTTGGACTTTAACCTGGTGTTGTGAGACTTCTTACAGAGTGAGATGGAGACAGGGGAATGGGAGAGTGAGATGGAGATGGGGGATGAGGCAGTGAGAGATTCTACATTACAGTCGATTTGTATTTGATTTATTGCTGATTGTGTCATTCCCTGGGTACTTCTTTCACCCCTCCCCCTTCCATTATGACCAGCAAGTCATGCATTTCCCTTTGTTTGGAGAGTGTTAGAGAAAACTACCTTGCATTCCCTGTCTCTCAGTAAGCTGTCAACACAATATCATTCCCTGCTTGGCTAACAGATGTTTTATGTGATAAAGGAACATCAATAAATGTCAGCATTCACTCCAGATGGACCTGTTTCTTTTTGTAGCTCATCCCATGTAGCAGCAAGCTCTAACAAAATGTCATAACCTAATGACAACCTTTACTGTGTTCCTTCAAGCAGATGTGTGTGCAGCCTTTACATCTTTAACATATATGCATTGAAAAATAAGATTCAACATCCCCTCTCCCCTCCAGCGCCCCGCCATCCCACCCCCAACTATCCCTCAGTTTGTTTCTCTGTCAGATTTAGTCTCTAACGCTCTGTGAAGTGTTTATTTACGTCGCAGCTCAGGGACACACTGCTGGCTTTCCCTCAGTATTTCACCAAAGTGCCAACGCCTTCGGCAGAATTTAATGAGGTGTTTTAAGCAGAAACTAGGGTGGGCAGGAGACAAAGTCTCAGCTTCCTGACAACGGGTTGAGTTTCAGGGTTGTAATCAGTGGCAAGAACCGCTTTTCCTTGCATTTGCTTGCTATGAATACTTACCAAATCACAACTTCTCCAGATTAAAGTTTAACGTTTATTTATTAGTGTCACAAGTAGGCTTATATTAACACTGTGGTGAAGCTATTATGAAAATCCCCTAGTCACCACATTGTCCAGGTACACTGAAGGAGAATTTAGCATGGACCCTGCACCTAGCCACTTTTGGACTGTGGGAGGAAACCGGAGCAATCAACACAGAGAAGAGGAGAACATGCATACTCCACACAGACAATGACCCAAGCCGGAATCGAACCCGATCCCTGGCACTGTGAGGAAGCAGTGTAACCACTGTGCCACCATGTTGCAAGACCTTCAAGGTTCAGCTAGCGACTAACAGAAATCTCATGCCTCTTGATTTACGACTGGTTAGTGGGGGAATGGGGTGCAGCAGGCAAGGTGATTCTATCTAATCATAACTGAGCAGTTGAACACTGAAGGGAAAATGAGGGGAGCAGTGAAATGTTTGCAGGCCTCAACTGTCAGTAGAAGCAATTGTGAAGTACGACAGGAAATGATGGGGTTCTCAGGAGGCAATGTGTAATATTGAGGGGGTGAATGATGGAGGTGGATGGGGGCAGATCTCTGAGCTACAAAGAGGCATGAAGATTTGCTTTTAAAATGCTATTCTTCCAATGTGCGGGATTGGTTCCCCCAGTAGACCTGCTCCCTGTTGTTTGCTTATCCTAGGAGCTCTTGCGTAGCCTGCCTGCAGAGCTGTAGAGCAAACACCCAATGCTGGGGTTGGTCACTTCCTGCCTGTGCTCACCATGTGTGATTATTCGTGTCACATGTGTGCCCTGCCACCTCTCCTTAAGGTCCATGTACGCTGGCTGCCAACACACAAGTGGAGGTGGGGCAAAATTTCACCCCAGCCATTGGGACCATTGCCTCAGATCTAACTCTGGCCTTCACCTCTGAGGCTTGCTGGTGATCATTGGTCAGCTATGAGGGGAAACCATTGGAGCCAGTCCCAGATATGGATATTCTCCTACATTTCAGCAGAGGATAATGAGCAATTGGTCAACCGTTTCTTTCCCTATGGGAAGGTTGCTGAGGTTGACTGCATTACCCCAACCAAAACTAGTTACTTCAGCAGAGATTAAAGCTGGGATCATGCTGTTCCTATACATTTGCTAAGCCAGTAGGCATGAGGGCAGGGAAGGAATTAATTTTTATTTGTTTTGGACTTTCTTCCTTGCAGCAGATGGCGCCACTACGTATGGTAAATCACATTGCAAATTCCAATAACCCCCACCTTGTATTTTCAAACCATTTGCAAAAGCTATTATGGAGAAGGGGAAATGAAATAACTGCTCACAGGTCAGTGTCCCTTTACCAGATTCCCTTTATTACAAACTCAATTCCGCTCCTAAGAATGCTTCAGGTACAAAGTCCGAATTCAGAGAGCCAGTAGCCCTTGACACTCCTCAATATATATAGAGGTGAGAGTCCTGATTGGACAGGCAAACATTATCTCAATCAGGGAACTCATCTCAAAGAGGCCAATCTCCTGATCTTGTTGCAGTCGTTACAATTTTAAGTTTATTTATTAATGTTAGAAGTAGGCTTACATTAACATTGCAATGAAGTAACGGTGAAAATCCCCTAGATGCCACACTCCAGTGCAAGTTTGAGTACACTGATCGAGAATTTAACATGATCAATGCACCTTATCATCACATCTTTCGGACTGTGATAGGAAACTGGAACACCCGGAGGAAACCCACGCAGACACAGGGAGAATGTGCAAACTCTGCACAGACAGTAACCCAAGCTGGGAATTGAACCTGGATCCCTGGCACTGTGACGCAGCAGTACTAACCACTGTGCCACTGTGCAAGAAGGAGAATAAATACGAAAGAGATTTGAAGTCTAACTAAATTCATTATCTTTCAGAACTATTGATCCCAAAGTGACATGAGGACAGACCAAACACTGTAATACAGAGGCATTTATCATGGAGTCAATGGCTTGAAAATAGTAATGTGAAAAATTGTCATGCTGTGACCCAGTACAGTAACAATCTCACCTCTCAATCACAGCATTTTGGGTTAAAGCCCCATTCCAAGATGTGAACACAATAATCAAGGCTTGTTCTCCTGTGCACTACTGAAGGTGTGCTGCATTTGCTGTCTTTCAGATGAGATGTCAAATTGTGGAGCCGTCTGTCTCTCTGTCTCCTCAGGTGCATGTGAAGGAACCCAAGGCATCATTGTGGAAAGAGCAGAGTTATCCCAGATGGCCTGAGCAATACTTATTCCTTAACCCACAACACAACAGCGGGTTATCTGATCATAGAATCATAGAGTGCAGAAAGAGGCCCTTTGGCCCATCAATCCCTCCCACGTCCTACCGCCACATCCCTACATATTTTATCTGCTAATCCCTCTAATCTACACATCTCAGGACACTAAGTGGCAATTTTAGCATGGCCAATCAACCTAACCTGCACATCTTTGGACTGTGCGAGGAAACCAGAGCACTAACCCACGCAGACATGAGGAGAATATGCAAACTCCACACAGGCGGTGTGAAGTTGATCACAGACAGTGTGGTCATTATCACCTTGCTGTGTGTGGGGCTTTGCCAAGTGTAAATGGACATCTATATATAGTGACTATACTTCAAAAAGTACTTCATTGCTTGTAAAGTACTTTGAGCTGTCCAATGGTCATGAAAAGCACCATCTAAATGCAGTTTTTGAAAAATATCTGACACAGAGGATTGATAAAATCCACATCAACCTGCATTTCTTAGGGAGCAAGTTTCAAACCTCACCCAAGTCACGATGGAAACTTTGAGTAGAGCAAACATGTTTAATCACGTGACATGGAAGAATTTGATTTGACTTTTGATTTGATTTATTATTGTCACACGTATTAGCATACAATGAAAAGTATTGTTTCTTTTGAACTATACAGATAAAATATACCATTCATAAAGAAGAAAATGAGAGAGTGCGACATGTTGTATTACAATCATACCTAGGGTGTAGTGAAAGATCAACTTAGTGCGAGGTAGATCCATGCAAAAGTCTGATGGCAGCATGGTAGAATCTGTTCTTGGGTCGGTTGGTATGTGACCTCAGACTTTTGTGTCTTTTTCCCTACTGAAGAAGGTGGAAGGGAGAATATTTGGGGTGCATGGGGTCCTGAATAATGCTGGCTGCTTTTCCGAGGTAGCAGGAAGTGAAGACAGAGTCAATAGATAGGAAGAAGAGTCCAGAGCTAAATTAAAGAGTTGGTATTGCAATAGATTCATATTCACTGTCATTTTCTGATAGGAACTAATGCAAGTATTAGGACAAATAAGCAAAAATGAACTAAAACAAGTGGTAAAATTTAAATGGAAAAATCCTTTTAATTACTGAAGAAAGAGATGGGTGGTATAGTTTATTTTCAATGTCCACATAACTTCAATGGAAACAAAGAAGGAAATTTTCAGGGTATCTAGACTTTAAATGCAGGGGGTCATTCTCTATCCCATCATAAATCAACTCTGAGCTTATTATTTTTCTAACTTTTTCTCGTGGAATTGAGAGGTATTGTTTCCACCCCTCCAGTCTCACTGACATTTTGAAATATTTGACCATGACTTTGTCAGGACCCAAGAGTAATTTTCACTTGTCAACTTCGGCACTGCACAGGCAGCTATGGTGTTGATGTGTCTGGTTCAATACAACTTTTCTGTTGGGTTTAATGTTTTGTTTTCATTTGTCACAAATAAGCTTATATTAACACTACAATGAAAATTATTGCGAAATTCCCCTAGTCATCACATTCCGGTGCCTGCTCGGGTACACTGAGGAGAATTTAGCATGACTATAGCACTTAACCAGCACATCTTTCGGAATGTGGGAAGAAAGCGGAGCATCTGGAGGAAACGTGCAGACTCCGCACTGACAGTGACCCAAGCCGGGAATTGAACCCGGATCTTTGGCGCTTGATAACCACCGTACCCCCGTGACACCCATGGTTGTGATTTTGGAAGATTGAGCAATTGTGATAATTTTGAAAGTCAGAGGGAACTGGCTGGGATTTCTCTTGCTCACAATGGCCATTACGTGACATACGAAGGGCCTAATATTAACTCCACTCCCTGCCGCACTCACACTTGTCAGTCCAAAGATAGAATACAAACTTACTCAGGTTCTACTGAACTGGGTTGTTTTCCACTGAGTAACTTGTGCTTTTCTGTTTTTCTTCGTATTAATGGAACATGTTCCAAAGCCAAGAATTAATATTGTTCACCATAAAATAAACACAAGAACTGAATTTTACAGAGGTAGAAATTGAAATATTTTAACTTTAATTGATCTTCATGAGGGGAAAAGCATGTATCATATTGAAAAGAATGACGTGGAATGTCAGGAATTGAGAATCTACTGATGACCACAGAACTATTGTCTATTGTCGAATAAAAAACATTTGGTTCACTAATGTCCCTTAGAGAAAGAAATCTGCCATCCTTACCTGGTCTAGCCTACATGTGACTCCAGAGTCACAGTAATGTGGTTGACTCTAGGCAACTAGGGATGGGCAATAAATGCTGGCCAGCCAGCGATGCTCATGTCCCATGAATGAATAAAAAAAAGCTCAATTCACAAGGAGATAAGCAACCAAATACTCAAGCAATTCATCAAACCTTTCAATTTACATTAGCTGCCCATAGCTGATGGCAAACAGATGACAGTACCACAGTAAACAGCACTATTGTGGTGCTCCAGTGTATGTAGTCACCTATTACTAAATATCCTTATAACCAATAATCCCTTTTCCTAATCTGTTCATCTAAAATTGATTGACATCAAATCAATAACTTCAAATAGTTTGTTGCAAAATACTTTTGAAAGATAGTTCAGTTCTAATTATTTGGTATTTGGGCTTTCCACTTTTATTCTGATCTTTAGTCCTTAATTTCAATTCAATAACCTGTTTACATAATACTATCCCTGCTTTTCATTATTTAACACCTCAATTGAGAACCTTTGCAATTGACTTTTGTCAAATTGGAAGAAATTCTATTCTGTTTCCTTTTTTGTAAAATTTCATGACTCTTCCTAATGCATCCTTTCAAAGCTAGAGTGTGCAGCATTGGATATCAGATTGAAAACACAGCGTTTCCAATGAGCTTTTACAGGATTAAATCAACTGCTTCTATATGTCATCGGCACCGCAAGTCAACACATCTGAAAGTTTGATTAGCTTTGTTGATAAAACACCGCTACATATTTTCGACAATCACACTATGATTGTGTACTGGCCTTCATTAATCGAGGAATAGAGTTTAGGAGTCAGGAGATAATGATGCAGCTCTATTAGGCTCTTGTCAAACCCCACTTAGAGTATTGTGCGCATTTCTGGTCGCCTCACTATAGGAAGGACGTAGAGGCTATTGAGAGAGTGCAGAGGAGATTTACAACGATGCTGCCTGGATTGGGAGGCAGGCCTTACGAAGATAGGTTGAGGGAGCTGGGACTCTTCTCACTGGAGAGACGTAGGTTGAGAGGTGACCTGATAGAGGTTTATAAAATGTTGAGAGGAATAGATAGGGTCGACTCTCAGAGACTATTTCCCCGAGCTGAAATGGTCACTACGAGAGGACACAGATTTAAGGTGCAGGGAAGCAAATACAGAGGAGATGTTAGGGGTAAGTTTTTCACTCAGAGGGTGGTGAGTGAATGGAATCGGCTGCTGTCGGAGGTTGTTGAGGCAAACTCACTGGGGTCCTTTAAAAGATTTCTGGATGAGTATATGGAAAAGAATAGGATAGGAGGTTATAGATAGATCTGTGGATTGGTAGATGTGATCGGCGCAACCCGTGGGCCGAAGGGCCTGTTTGTGCTGTATTGTTCTATGTTCTATGTTCTATGATACCTTTCAATTTTGCTGGCAGGGACATGTAGAGTTTTGTGTATAATTCATAGTTGCTATATCAATATACGTTATCATTCATTCATTTACAAACAATTCCATCTGTCACTCTTTATATAATTTGCCGGCATTCCTTTGATGTTACTGCATTAGAAAATTATCCAGCCTTTTCCCTGTGATATGTTCCTGCATTAGTAAATTATCCAGCCATTTCCTTCCGGCATGCGTTGCATTAGTAAATTAATTTCATAATTAATTAACATAATTCCCTAAAAGTGGCGTCACAGGTAGATACAGTCATAAAGAGTGCTTTTGGAACATTGGACTTTATAAATCAAATTATTGGGTATAAAAGTTGGAATGTTATGATGAGGTTGTATAAGACATTGGTCAGGCCGGATTTGGAGTATTGTGTGCCGTTTTGGTCACCTAATTATAAGAAGGATATTAATAAGGTTGAAAGAGTGCAGAGAAGGTTTACAAGGATGTTGCTGAGACTTGAGAAATTGAATTATAGAGAAAGGTTAAATAGGCTAAGACTTTATTCCCTGGAACACAGAAGAATGAGGGGAGATTTGATAGAGATGTATAAAATTACAATGGGTACAGATAAAGTGAATGCAAGCAGGCTTTTTCCACTGAGGTTAGAGGAGAAAAAAACTAGAGGACATGGGTTAAAGGTGAAGGGGGGAAAAGTTTAAAGGGAATACTGGGGGGGGCTTCTTTGCACAGAGAGTGGTGGGAGTGTGGAATGAATTGCCAGATGAAGTGGTGAATGCAGGATCACTTTTAACATTTAAGAAAAACTTGGACAGGTACATAGATAAGAGGGTTGTAGAGGATATGCTCTAGGTGCAGGTCAGTGGGGCTAGGCAGAAAAATGGTTCAGCACAGTCAAGAAGGACTAAAAGGCTGTAATTCTATGGTTCTATCCAGCCTTTTTCCTGTGACATGCAATGCATTAGTAAATTATCCAGCCTTTTCCTTGCGCGATATTCCTACATTAGTAAATTATCCAGCCTTTTCCTCGTGACATGTTCTTGCATTAGTAAATTATCCAGCCTTTTCGTTGCAAATGTTCCTGCATTAGTAAATTATCCAGCCTTTTTCTTGTGACATGTTCCTGATTAGTAAATTATCCAGCCTTCTCCTTGTGACATGTTCCTGCATTAATAAGTTATCCAGGCTTTTCCCTGTGATATGCATTGTATTAGTAAATTATCCTGCTTTTACCTTGCAACACGTTACTGCATCCGTAGTTTATTCTCTTCCTTAAAACCTTAAACTCACCAATACCTGCAGAAATGCCACTGAGTATATTGTTGAAAATTTACCCTTGTGATAAATATCATATAGTTATGTTCCATTTTACATCTACACCTACATGATGCAAAGAGGACAAAGAGATACATTTGACCCTGATATTTGCAGCAATTCAAGTCATTTTTCTGACATTTTAATTGCCCCTAACGCACCAAGACAAAGAGCAGAAAAAGACATCACCCAATATTGCTGTTCCTAACTGACTGGTGTTTGCGTTCCTGATTGCCATCCATTGACATGTGTTGTGTGTGGTCATGGGTTCAGTTGTGATATCCTTCATAGTTGAATAGCTTGCCTATACTCACTAGTTCAGTCTCACACGTGAAGAATGGCCACTTGGCAGAGGAACTGAGCTACTGGTGCTAACCTTAAAACATTGAGTTTTCTCAGGCCTGTGGATGTGGTTCTGGACTGATGGGGAACTTTAGGATTTGAAAACTGGGAGGACCAGTTCACCAGATTCTCTGTCTCTTTTCTGTACTCATCATTTTTTGAGATCTGACTCAGTACGGTGGTGTCATCAGTAAACTTGAAAATCGAGTTATAAGGGAATTTGGCTACACAGTATAAATGTATAAGGAATATAGTAAGGGGCTGAGGACACAGCCTTGCGGGGCACTGGTGTTGAGGATAATCGTGGAGGAGGTGTTGTTGCTTATTCTTACTGATTGCGATCTGTGTGTTCGGAAGTTCAGGATCCCAATCACAGTGGGAGGAGCCAAGCCCCAGGCTATGGAGTTTGGAGATGAATTTCATGGAATAATACTGTTGGAAGCCGAGCTGTAGTTGATACATGGTGTCTTTGTTATCTGGGTATTCCAGGGTTGAGTGCAGGGCCAAGGAAATGATATCTTCAGTGGACCTGTTGTGGTGGTAAGTGAACAGTTCTGGATCCGAGCAATTTGGAAGACCGGAATTGATTCATGCCATGACTAACTTTTTGAAGCACTTTGTAATGGTCGATACCAGAGCTATCGGATGATAGTCATTAAGGCACACCGCCTGGCTTTTCTTTGCGGATGATGGTCTTCTTAATGAAGGAGATAGGGACTTAGATTGGTGTAAAGAAAGGTTAAAGATATCTGCGAATACTCCCACCACTGATCCACGCAAGATCTAAGTGCTTGTACAGGGTTTTGGACTGAAAAGAACTTGTAGGATTAGAAAACTGATCAGACCAGTTCACCAGATTCTCTGTCTCTTTCCTGTACTCTGTTTCTTCACTGTTTGAGAAATTCAGGTTGAACATGGTGCTCCATTTTGTGCTGCCTTCTCTGCATTCACTGCAGCAGCATATTTACAGTGTGTTTGCCTTGATCCCCTTCACTCTGGGCACTCTGGCTCCCCTATGTCCTCAGGCCGTTAGTTATCCCTTATAGAACGTGACTCTGGACACAGCTTCCTAATTGGCCTCCTGTTGCAATGTCCTGCTGTACGCAGGCCAGCCTCGGGATTGCTACATGACTCAGGAAGTCAAGGCCCAGCCTAATAAAGTCAAGGAAAAGAGGAACGAACAAGGGGAGAAGCAGGGAGTATGGGGAGGTAGAAAATAAATTTCTCCGTGACCTGCAATTTCTTCAGCAAAACAACATTATGTAATTGAACATTATTGTGAAAATTGTAAAATTAGATCATTCTTAACTGCTGCTGAAACTTTCTTTCATACCTTTATTACTTCGAGGCTTGAATATTCCAATGCACTCCCACTTATTACCCTCCATAAACTTGAGGTCATCTAAACCTTTTCTGCCCATCTGTTAACTCGCACCATAGATCCTATTAAACGATCACTCCTGCACTCGCTGACTGACCTCAGCTCTGGCCAACCAATAGAACATAGAACATTACAGCACAGAACAGGCCCTTCGGCCTTCGATGTTGCGCCGACCAATATAAAAAGCAATGCCCCTCCAAACTAAACCATTCCCTTCTCTTCCATATACTTATCAACTAACCTCTTAAACGCCACCAAACTTGGCGCATCTACAACTGCTGCAGGCAGGGCATTCCACTCCCGAACCACCCTTTGGGTAAAGAACCTGCCTCTGATATCCGTCCTATAACTATCACCCCTTAATTTAAAGCTGTGTCCCCTCGTGCTAGCTTTCTCCATCCTAGGAAAAAGGCTATCACTGTCCACCCTATCTAAACCTCTAATCATCTTATATGTTTCGATTAGGTCCCCTCTTAGCCGCCTCCTTTCTAACGAAAACAACCTCAAATCCCTCAGCCTCTCTTCATAAGACCTGCCCTCCATACCAGGCAACATCCTGGTAAACCTCCTCTGTACCCTCTCCAATGCCTCCACATCTTTCTTATAATGTGGGGACCAGAACTGCACACAATACTCCAAGTGCGGCCGCACTAGAGTTTTGTACAGTTGCAACATGACGTTGCGGCTCCGAAATTCAATCCCTCTACCAATAAAAGCCAAGACTCCATATGCCTTCCTAACAACCTTCTCGACCTGACTGCCTACTTTCAGGGATCTATGCACATACACACCAAGATCCCTCTGTTCATCTAGACTACTAAGAATCCTACCATTTGCCCTATACTCTACACATTTATTATTTCTGCCATAGTGCATTACCTCACACTTTTCCACATTAAACTCCATTTGCCACCTCTCGGCCCAGCTCTGCAACTTGTCTAAGTCCCTCTGCAAACTATAACACCCCTCTTCACTATCTACCACTCCACCGACTTTAGTGTCATCTGCAAATTTACTAATCCATCCTTCAATACCCTCATCCAGATCATTTATAAAAATTACAAACAGCAGGGGCCCCAAAACAGACCCCTGAGGTACACCACTTGTCACCGAACTCCACGATGAATATCTCCCATCAACCACCACCCTCTGTCTTCTATCTGCTAGCCAATTCCTAACCCAATTAGCTAAATCACCTCTATCCCATACATCTGCATTTTCTGCAGAAGTCTTCCATGGGCCACCTTATCAAACGCCTTACTAAAGTCCATATATACCACATCAACCGCCTTACCCCCATCCACCTCCTTAGTCACTTTTTCAAAATGTCAGAATTTCAAAATTCAAATCCCTTTATGATTTCAGCAATCACTAGGGGATTGACCAAGCAACCACAGGCAAAGATGCAGCCCAACATTTTGGTAGTGCCATTGTCAATTTCCCATTGAACGCATTCCCACCAACATGAAACACTTGGTGTCAGTTCATGTTTCTGGCAAGAACTGCTGGAACATTTCACCCTTATCTCTGAAATCTCCTCCAGCCCTATAACCCTCTCAGATTTCTGTGTTCATCTACTTCTAGTCTCTTGGATATCGCCAATTTGATTATTCCACAATTGGCAGCCAGTCATCTGGTTGCCAAGGTTCCGATGTCTGGCATTCTTTTCTTAAATCTCTTTTTCTCTCTTTTCTCTTCCAACAGAGAAAATAGGGGCAAGAGGAGGCCATTCAGCCTTTTTGAGTCTGTTCTGCCATTCAATATAATCTTGGTTAATCCTTTATCTCAACACCAGATTCTCTCTCACTCCCTCTACCTCTTAAGGCCTTGAGTCTAGAAATCTATCAATGTTCTCCTTAAATACATTCAGTGACTTGGTCTCCACAGCTTTCTGTGATAGAGAATTTCACAAGTTCACACTCTCTCTGAGTGAAAATGTTTCTGCTCATTTCAGTCTTAGATGCTCTATCGTGTATCCTGAGACTGTGACTCCTTGTTCTGGATTTCACAGCCAGGGGAAACATCACCCCTGTGTACAGTCTGTCTAGCCCTGTCCTCTAAAATCCAGTGGATGCAAGTCACTCATCCCAATCTCTCCTCATATGACAATCCGGCCATCCCAGGAGACAATCTTCCACCGCATTTCCTCTATGGCAAGTATTTAAGTTCTTAAGTAAGAAGAGAAAACTGCACACCATATTCCACCAAGGCCCTGTTAAGCTGCAGTAAAACATTCTTGCTCCTGTACTCAAACCCCCTTGTAATGAAGGCCAACATACCATTTGCATTCCTAATGGCTTTCTGTACCTCAATGTGTGCATTCATTGTCTGGTGTACAAGGACCCACAGGCCCCTTTGTACATCAACATTTCCCAATCTATCACTATTTAAATATTACTGTGCCATTCTATAGCTCCTCTCAAAGTGGCACTTCACACATCCACATTATACTGCATCTGGCATGGATTTGCCCACTCACTCAACTTGTCTAAATCACCTTGAAGCCGTTTACATCTTCCTTACCACTCGTATTCCCATCAAGTTTTGTGTCATCAGCAAACTTGGAAATACTGCATTTGGTTCCCTCATCCAAATTGTTGACATATTTCATTAATAGTTGGGGCCCAATCACTAATGGCTGTGCCGATTATCTGGGCCGAAGGCCCTGCTTCCATGCTGTCAACCTTTATGACTCTATTATCCCACTGGTCAATGGCTCCCACTTCATTCATGCTCTCTGATTCCTGTCTGCTAATCAATTCCGTCTGCAAAGCTACTCCTTTAAACTCACCTCTTTAAACAAGCTTTTTGATTATCTGCCCTAATATCTCCTTCTGCGGCTCAGTGTCACATTTTCTTTGATAGCCCACTTGTAAAGCACCAAGAATATGTTACTTCTTTAAATGTGCTACACAAATGCAGATAGTAGTTGTTGCTGACATTTTGCCTCCCCATGGGTACAGAGGAGGTTTACCAGGATGTTGCCTGGTATGGAGGGCATGTCTTATGAGGAGAGGCTGAGGGATTTGAGGTTGTTTTCATTAGAAAGGAGGCGGCTAAGAGGAGACCTTATCGAAACATATAGGATGATTAGAGGTTTAGATAGGGTGGACACTGATAGCCTTTTTCCTAGGATGGAGAAAGCTAGCACGAGGGGACACAGCTTTAAATTAAGGGGTGATAGTTATAGGACGGATATCAGAGGTAGGTTCTTTACCCAGAGGGTGGTTCGGGAGTGGAATGCCCTGCCTGTGGCAGTTGTAGATGCGCCAAGTTTGTGGCGTTTAAGAGGTTAGTTGATAAGTTTATGGAAGAGAAGGGAATGGTTTAGTTTGGAGGGTCATTGCTTTTTTTTTTCCTAATTGGTCCGCGCAACATCGAAGGCCAAAGGGCCTGTTCTGCGCTGTAATGTTCTATGTTCTGTGGAGTTCAAAGAGTTTTCAGAGGCTAAAATAAGAGTCTGCAATTGTTTACGGAAGAAATAAATTTAATAGACCAAATGAGCTTTGCTTATTTTTATGCTTTCTTGTGTTGTTTTTATTCTCTCTTGTGCTTGAATGTTGAAAGCCAACATCACCTGTCCTGACAGAGAGAAAAACAGGCCTAGCATGCAAGCTATTCTGATGCCTTCTGCCAACCCTCTTGTGTATTTGTCTGTGCTGAATAAGTACTAAAAAAATGGCTGGGAAGCACACAGAACAAACTGGATTAGCAACATTACACTAGGCCAAGACAAATGTGTCACTGAAGCCCCATGGGGGTTTAAAATGGTGGCAGCAAATCAAAGGACAAAGAGACACCTTTGAAAAATAACAGGCCCAATGTTTTCATCAAGTTGCAGCCATGATTCCTTGTGTTTACCCAGTTCATTTTCTGTAAATATTGATAAATATTGCAGGCTTCAGGTCTCAAATATTTAGTTGAAACATTTTGGCTAAGTGCAGTGCAGTTTCTGTACTCTTAGCTAAACCAAACCAGACTGTTTCTGTAACTGTTGTTTGTGGATAATCTGAGTATACAGCACAATGGAATTCTGCATTTACTCTCCTGCAGGAGTTCAACATGTATACACCACACACACACACACACACAAACAACACTTACACATGCATGCATGAACACACACAAGCACACACACCGACAGGCACAAACACACATATGTGCGCGCACACACACATACACACACACAAGCAGACACATACACAGGCAGACATATGCACGCGCACACAGACACACACACAGGCAGGCACACACACACACACATGTACATGCACACACAACACAGGCAGACACATACACACAGACATACATACAAATACTCACACAGCCACCCACAGATACACACACAGTCATACATACAAACACACATTCCTGCAGACGTACATACACACAGACACACATACACATATAAACACACATACATACACAGATTATGCACATACATACAGACATACATACACAAACACAGACACACACAGACATGTATACAAACACATACACACACATGCAGACACACATATGGACATATATACAAACACACACATACAGACATACATACACACGGACAGACATACACGCACAAACACACACTCAAGATATGCATACATACACAGATGCATTCATGCATACATGCAGACATACATACATACATGCTCACAGACATATGTACACATACATCAACATACACACATGCACACAGACATATATACACAAAGACACAGACAGATATACACACAAACACACTCAAGACATATATACACACATGCATTCATGCATACACACATGCCCACAGACATATGTACACACACAAAGACATACATACACATGCATGTAGGCATGCACGCACATATCAAACAAAACAAAAAGTTTGTATCTATGACTGATTAAATTGAACACCAGTGGAGTTTTAATAGACTGAGTACAACAATTATACAGATGATTATTGCTGGAATTCAGTAAAAAGCAAGTTGGTCTTTCCATAACCCTTTGTTTCAGGAAAGGTATCTGACTTGATTGAGTTCTATTGATCGGTATGCTGTATCACTCTGTAAAGGATAAATCTTGAAGACTTGTCATTGATCGTTTGCATTCAGGCTGGAACCTCTATCAGTGTGATTGTTGCTGCATGCTGTGGGACTGTGTCCTGTCCACCCTATTTCTATAGCAAATTCAGTGGGGATGTGCAAAAATAATTCAAATAGCTGCGTGCAGGCCAGGACGCAATGTTGTTAAGGGATAGAGTTCCGCCTCTGATCAAGGACTCTTGCAGCTATGTGTCAGCATAAATCTCAAGGGCTGCTGACTCAGTCAGCCTCGCAGTGAAGTCAATTATGTACCATAATCCACGTAATGAGATTTTCTGGGGATCAGCTGAAATGTTAACCCTTAATGCTCTAAGACTGTTTCTGTTCTCTAATACGACATTTCATAGGTTCCCATTTGTGCACAATTTGGTAAGCATCATAATGAGTTTTGTATCTTTATTGTCTTGCTGATTACGGTCTTTTAACATATATTTCAGCATTACTTTTACATTGGGTTTTGGGATACTTGTCCCTTTAATTTATCTTCAGGTGATCCTGAGACACTATTGAAGGAGATTACGTGCTTCAATTGGATGGTACTTGTTGGTCAGCACAAAAGCAAAGGGCCGAATAGCCTCTCTCTGTGCTGTACATACATTTGTGGCTTTCTGGGAGGCATGGTGACACAATGTTTAGCATTGCTGCCTCAAAGTTCTAAGGACCCGGGTTTGATTCCTGGCTTGGGTCACTGTCTGTATAGAGTCTGCACATTCTCCCCATGTCTGCGTAGGTTTCCTCCCACCGTCCAAAAGACGTGCTAATTAGATGCATTACTCATGCTAACTTCTCCCTCAGTGTGCCCGAACAGGTGCCAAATTTCCACAGTAACTTTGTTGCAGTGTTAATGTAAGCCAACTTGTGATATTAATAAATAACCTTTAACTTAATGAATCTTACTCATAAATTTACATTTAACATTTGCTTCATCCTGCCGCCAGGAAAGATGAAGAAGTCCAAAGTGCTCACAAGTCCCACCATGAAAGAAAAAGGGCTATCATTTATATAATTTATATAAAGTCCTCTGGATATCTAGTTAGTCATCACCCATTCCCTAGCCTCATGTTGACTTGCATAGCATAATGCCTCAACCTCTAGACCAAGCCAGCCCTCTTTCTCAGTGACTTCAAACTTCACAGAAATTGCCCCGCTATTTACTTTTATTTTAAAATTTCTGTTTTATTAAGTTTGATCAACAATCATAATGAATAACAGCGTCATGGTGGCACAGTGCTTAACACTGCTGTTCACAGCACCAGGGACCAATATTCAATTCCTGGCTTGGGTCACTATCTGTGTGGAGTTTGCACATTCTCCGCATGTCTGCATGGGTTTCCTCCTGGTGCTCCAGTTTCCTTTCACAGTCTAAAGATGTGAGGTTAGCTTGACTGGCCATGCTAAATTGTTGCTTAGTGTCGGGGGCGGGGGGGTCTAGGGTTGTAAATATGTGGAGGTATGGAGATGAGACCTGGGTGGGATTGTTGCTAACTATCAAGTCAGACTTGATGGGTTGAATGACCTACTTCAGTACTGTAGATTCTATAACTCTATGTTTGATTCCCAGTAAGTACTGAGTTTGTTGACCACAGTGATAAGAATGTCATTGTACCCGCAATGCCTCTTGTTTAAGGAAAAGAAAATGAATTGGATTTCCCAATCCTGATCACTGTGGCAATATGCAATAAAGTCAGGGTTGTGTTTGGCCGCAATGCTTTCACAGTTGGATAGCCGGCTGGAATGTATTTTCAAAACTCACAAGTAAATAATTGCCTAGAAGGCCCCAGAGATGTATAGTCTGGAAAGGGAATGAACGCAATTGGAAAATGAAGAAAGGAGAGATAATTCGGACAAAAAGAAATTGAGAGAAAAGGCTGAGATACATTACAATTCGTCTGGTTTGCCCCTAGTGAAGTATTTGGTCAGACCCACGCCTCACGTACTGCAGGCCTCCTGTCGCAGTGATTCATTTGGTCATTTTGGGTAATCAGTAGAGTGAGAAGGTGATATTGAGCGAAAAGAATGCTCAGACTGTCTCTGGGGTGACTCGAGTTCTGTTCTGCGCACTGGTCCATGGAAATTGCTCCCTGGACACAGACTAACCAATGGCTTTAACAATCTGTGACACCGCAGGAACTCGGGGCTAGACTGAAGATTAATGACTAGCCAAGTAAATACATACTGCAGCACTTGCAAAAAGCTACAGTGATATTTAACCCTGTGCTGCAGTCCTCATTTCATTTGGGAATAAAGTTACCTTGACAAGACCAGTAAATCTGTGGGTCCTGGCTTTTGTTACTATCATGAGGGAGACAAATATGGTTCCTCCACCTTACATCAACAAGCATGTCCATTAGCAATTACTGTGATGGGAATGAACGAAACCACTATGCACCCCTCACTGCAGGCTTATTGACGTCTTTTATTGATTAATGCGACATAGCAATTACAGCCTGAATACTGTTTGACTTATAGTCATGTTTTACTCAGTTAATTCAGAAAGGCTTTTAAAGGTTTATTTGTTTAATATCATCAGAGAGGGTTAATCAGAACGTGGTCCTACTCCCCAAATATACATTCACCCACTTGAAGGGTTTAAACATCATGGGGTGGCGTTAGTCTTCTGCAGTGAGTGATGATGAGGCAAATTTTCCCATTCTGCCCACCACGGGAATTGTACTGGGCGAGGGGCGGACCATGGAAAGGGCCTTTGATTTTGGGCAGAATTTTCTGCTTTCGCGTAGAGCGTGACCAGTAAAATCCCACCCAGTGAATTGGCAAGTCCATTTTATACCCCACAAAGTTTTCTTTTTCAGTGAATTCAATGGAAGAAACATAGAAAGTAGAAGCAGGAGTAGGCTATTCAGCCCTTCAAGCTTGCTGCGCCATTCATTTTGATCAAAGTTGATTGTCAAATTCAATATCTGATCCCGCCTTTCCCCCTCCCATGTCCGTTGATCCTTTTAGTCCCAAGAGCCCATTAAAACTGAAATGTAAATATGATTTGGGACTGAGAACTAATGTAAATCAATGAAGACAGAAGTTACTGACAAACAGGACTTGGTGCAAGATTGGATAATAAAGGCTTGGACTAACTGCAGTTGGTAGAGGATGGAAGGTCAGCAAAGAGAACTAAAACTTGATGGAGGATTCCAGCAGCAAATGGTGTGAGGGAGTCAACATCAAAACTATGAAGTGTTTGATCAAGGTCTCACCTTTTTTTTAATTTAACCATGGCTGGCCAGCATTTATTGCCCATCCCAACTTGCCCTTGCTCATCATACAATTGCACTTCTTGCTAGGGACGATTGGATTGTGACCAAAAAAAGAGTTTAAGACAAAAGGAACTCATGACTTTCAATCTGAAGCAATCATTGTTCAGACCATGCCATATTATCAGTTCAAAGGCATTGTGTCATTTCAATACACTACTCAACATATTTGGACCTATATAAAGGAACAATTGAACTCTGGAGTCAATCTGTTGACCAGCAGTGAGGAACTGATTTCTTAGTCATTCTGCTGACTGCGCCACTGCAGAACCAGCCATCCTCCCCTGTGCGACTGTAGTCAAAGCTTCACAGAGTTGGCTGACAGACAATCAGATGAGAGAACACCTTTAAGCGCCCTTGCAGTTAATGTGTCACTGCTCTCTGCAGATCAATGTACAGGACGTACTTTCACAGACCAAATTAACATTTTCCTTACTTTTTGACTATGCAGATCCTATTTTAAAAAGGATCGTTCCTCTGATGATGCAGTTGGTAAGAAGATTCCAGATTCAGTTCCTGGTTTGAGCTGGATTAACTGACATTAGCTATGTGGCAGGAAAGCTATTGGAATTGTGCCCTTGGCTAGATGAGTGGTTGGGGAGGTTGTATTGGAATTATCAAGTTCCATGGGTGAAGAATGCACTTCTATTTTTCTCATGCAGATAGTATGTATTGCGTCTTCCCCCCCCCCCTTGATTTGAATTGATTTATTATTGTCACATGTATTGAGATACAGTGAGAAGTATTGTTTCATGTGCACTATACAGACAAATGATGTCATTTGTAGAGTACATTGGGGAGAAGGAAAGGAGAGGGTGCAGAATATAATGTTATAATCACAGATAGCGGGTACAGAAAGATCAGCTTAATAAATGGTAGGCCTATTTAGAAGTCTGGTGGCAACAGGGAAGAAACCGTTCTTGGGTTGTGTTCTCACACTTTTGTATAATTTTCTCAACGGAAGAAGGTCGAAGAGGTTGTCTGGGATGTTGGGTGTCCTTGAATACGCTGGCTGCTTTTCCGAGGCAACAGGAATGTAGATGGAGGATTGGCACAACAGTTGTACACACTTAAATGACTACTATCATCTAGCTATAATTAATTTCATTAAGACAGGCTGATACTATTACCAAGTAGTTTCGCATATGGATTTTTAGAATGAGAACCAGAAATTCTAAAGCTCAAAAAAAATTCAATTAATTTACAGGTATTTCTCCCACAGTATTTAGTGTTACTTAAAAATGTTCCACCTAAGTAATATGACACCATATTTCCTGGAGATCAGGGGTGGAGTTCCAGGGAAAAGAAGCAGGAAACGACTCAAGGTGGATAGTGAAAATTGATATACAGGAACACTGTCATGGGAGGATCTGGCAGTAATTAGCAAATAGCGAGATGACCCGTAAGGTTAGGAGAAAAAATAAATAAAAAAGGGAAAATGGAAGACGAAGACCACCAATGGAAGAATGTCAAGAAAACACATGCATGAAGTCACCAACCTTGATCCCATCACATAATCTGATTTCCAAACAAAAGACAACTCAATGAGATCGCTGTACAAAATTGCCAGCAGTCATTTGGGTGCGTGGTCAGGATTTTATAGGGTAAGAATTAGCAGAGCTAGACTGCCTTTGGTCTCACAGTCTTATTTTTCACATAAATGATGACTCAGTTATTGGATGTCCCATTCTCTTTAGCACACTCATTCCACTAGCGATCAATATTGCTGCTTCTGTATATTATAGTTAGGAGCTTTCATGGAGCGGCGACAATCCTGGCCATTAGTGCAGCATGTATCCATTCTATTAGCCACTCATCTTGGCTGTGCAATATAAGGTGCGGAGGGAACTCCCTGCTGCTGTTCCACCAAATCTCCTGATCTACCAGGAGATCTGTTATGATGGTATGTCACACTCATCTGTCTTCTGATATCCTCACACATCCACTGAAGAGTAGATCTTGCTGTAGGGGATGACATAGTAACATGGATGGAGGATTGGTTAGTTGACAGGAAATAGAGTTAGGCATAAATAAGTCATTGTCAGGTTAGCAAGGTGATATATGAAGTGTCACAAGAGTCAGAGCTGATGCTTGATGCATTTTCCATAGGGGGATGGAAAACCCCACTTACAGAGTACTTCTTAACTGGTGAGAGGATTTGAATATTGTAATAAAGACATCTTTCTGCAAGAGCCATGGTGAGACTGTGCTTGGAGTATGGCGAGCAGTTTTGTCTCGTTCCCTTTGTGGGAGAGAATAAAACTAGAGGGATTCAGTTTTAAAATAGTGGATCTCCCATTTAAGATTACGATGAGACTTTTTTTTCTCTCAAGATCGTTGTGAGTTTGTGGAATTGTCTTCTGCAGAGAGTGTTGGAGTGGGATCATTGAGTATTTTTAAGGCAGAGTAAAGACATCTTACTGCAAAAGCCACAGTGAGGCTGCACCTGGAGTAGTATGTATAGTTTTGGTCTCCTTCCCTAAGGAAAGATATACTTGCCACAGAGGGAATTCAACAAATGGAGGGACTGTCTTATCAGAAGAGATAAAATTGATTAGGCCTTTATTTCCTGGAGTTTAGAAGAATGAGAGATGATCTCACCAAAATGCAAAATCAAGACCAACACAATGAATGCAAGAAGAGGTTTCTCTTGGCTGAGAGGGTGGGTCTACAACTTGGACACTGTTTCAGTATAGGGGGCAAGCCACTGAGGACTGAGATGAGGAGGAATTTCTTCACTCAGTAGGTGGTGAATCTTTTTAATTCTCTTCCCACAGGGCTGTGGAGGCTCACTCACTGAGTACATCCTAGACTGAGATTGAGAGATTTCTACATAGTAAAACATTAAGCGGTATAGGAATACTGCAGGAAAATGGTGTTGAAGTAGAAAGTCAGGCAAGACCACGCTACCGCATGGTGACGCAATGGTCAGCACCGCTGTCTCACAACACCAGGGACCCAAGGTTAAATAGCCGGCTTGGATTACTATTCATAGTTGTCGCTGGCTCAGCTAGCATTTATTGACAGTAATAGTACACATGATAGCATTCAGCTGGGTGTGTGTGTGTGTGTGTGTGTGTGTGTGTGTGTGTGTGTGTGTGTGTGTGTGTGTGTGTGTGTGTGTGTGTGTGTGTGTGTGTGTGTGTGTGTGTGTGTGTGTGTGTGTGTGTGATGATGTTGACAAACAGGGACGCAATATTCTGTTGTTGAGTATTAGAGACAGTAAGGAACTCAAAGATTACAGGGACAAGATGGGAAAATGGAGCTGAGGATTATCACATCACCTTCACTGAAATTAGTCATGATCTCATTGAATGATGGAGCAGATTCAATGGGCTGAAAAGCCTACTTCTGCTTCTATATCTTATGGTCTAATGGGAGAATTCCACCCTATGTCAGTTACCTTTTAATGAACTGATGCCAATTAATCAAAGCTATTTAAATACAACAAATAGTAACTTGCTTTGTCAGCAGAAATATAACATTGTACTTGGTGGCAAATGTATCGTAACATCACATTAAACATCCAGCGGACTCCCATACAAAGAAGATGCTTCATACACTTCAACCAATCTCTGGATGACCTCTATGCTGTGAACAAACCTGTTTATTTATGACACATAAGTGGTAAAAGATGTCCAGAACTGTTGTGAACTGTTTGGATTTGTGGATACAGCTGTAACTGGTTAATAGAGTGAGAGCTGCTGAATAATGTGGATTGGTAAAACTGAAGTTCTAAGAATGTGTACTTTTCTTGTCCAGGTTGGAGTTTCAGTATGGGCTCTGCATACCAGTTCCACAGCTGGCGAGTGTTTGTGGTTGTCTGCGCTCTTCCCTGCGTCTCCTCTGTTGTTGCACTCACGTTTATGCCTGAGAGTCCCAGGTTCCTGCTGGAGGTAAGGTACTTGAAAGAGGGTAAAAGCCCATATTTTCCGGGATTTTCTTTAAAATCACTGACAACTTGTGATATATTTTCCTCAGCAACAGTTTTGGATAGAAAAGTAATTTAGAAAAGATAGAAAAGTGGGCGAGATTCTCAGGCATCCTCGTGGGATCCATTATTCCCATTGCTTCCAACGGGATTTCTTTTGAATCCACTGCACACTGGCATGAATCCCACAATGTGGGTGTGTGCCATCATCAGGAGTGGAAGATCCCACCTGCATGAACTGCCAGAAGAAGATCTTGCCCACTATTTTCAATTTCTTCCTCATTTTCTTTTACCCCCTTCTCCTCTCCTGAAGATGCTGGCACATCCATTTAATGGCTATATTTGTGCATGAGAAGCATCAGAAAGCTACTTTACTATGTGGGAAACAACAGTTAGGCCCAAACCTACTGTCATTCATCTTTCCAGCAAAGCAATTGCTTAATGTTTTAAAATGTTAGTTTACAGGATGAGGATATCACTGGCTGGACCTACATTCATTGCCTGTTCCTAGTTGCCCCTGAGATGGGGGTGCTGAGTTGCCTTATACAATCATAGTCGTTTACAGCATGGAAACAGGCCCTTCAGCCCAACTTGAACATGTCACCCTTTTTACCACTAAGCTAGTCCAAATTTCCCGCATTTGGTCCATATCCCTCTATACTCATCTTATCCATGGAACTGTCTAAATGCTTTTTAAAAGACAAAATTGTACCCACCTCTGCTACTACTCTGGCAGCTCATTCAAGCCACCATCCTCTGTGTGAAAAAATTGCCCCTCTATACCCTTTTGTATTTCTCCCCTCTCACCCTAAACTTATGCCCTCTAGTTTTAGACTCCCCTACCTTTGGGAAAAGATGTTGACTATCTACCTTATCTATGACCCTCATTATTTTATAGACTTCTATAAGAACATTCACTCCCTTCACTACTGGCACATTGTGGCAGCAGTTGGTACCATGTACAAGATGCATTGCAGCAATTTGCCAAAGATCCTTCTATAGCCCCTTCCAAACTTACAATCTCTAGAAAAACAAAGGCAGCAGATACATGGGAAGCTGTAAGTTCCGCTTTAGGCTGTGCACCATCCTGACTTGGAACTATATCACTGTTCCTTCACTGTTGCTAGTTCTAACCCTGGAACTCCGTCACAACTCACATGCAATGATTAAAGGAAGTGGATCATTATCACCTTCTCAGAGGTGATTAGGGATAGATAGTAATTGTAGACCTTGCCAGTTATGCCCACATTCCATGAATGAATCAATACCGTGGATTGACAAAGATCTCTTGAATTTAATCAGTACAATTAGAAGATTGGTACTTCTGAAAATGTCTTTGATTTTGTTGTTTTAGGTGGGGAAACATGATGAGGCCTGGATGATTCTGAAGCAAATCCACGACACTAATATGAGAGCACGGGGACAGCCGGAGAAAGTGTTCACTGTAAGTGTCAGTGATGAAGAGTTCAAGGATAAAAGATGAGCTTGGCTTACTGAATGTAGGACAGCATGAGCAGCTTGAGTAGTACAGCAAGCTGGGAGACATCAGTGAGGGGCCTGGAATGAGACCAATATCTGGCTGATTGCGAGTCTCCCAGGCAATGTTTTCAGCCTTGTGCCAGAAATCAGTGTGAGGCTGATTATCATCTTGAAATTCCACTTTCAATATGATTAACAAGCCCGCGATGGTGGTCTCCAGGTTTGTTAGTGTCTCTGCCCCGCTGCAGGGAGAAGTCCCCACCAGCGGGGATTCCAACTGGTCCTCATCAACAGGAACTAAGAGGTCATAGTTGTAGAGTAAAAGTGGGGAGGTTCAAGGCAGAGATCAGGAGAAGTTAATTCTGTCAGAGGATTGTGAATCTATGGAACTCACTGCCCCAGAGTGCAGTGGATGCAGAATCAATCAATGGATTCAAGAAAGAGGTAGATAAATATTTGGTCAAAAGCAGGATAAAGGACTATCGGGAAAGGCAGGGAAGTGAAGTTAGGATGAGATAGAGATCAGCCATGATCATATGGAATGGCAGAGCAGGCTTGGGGGGCTGAATTGCATACTCTTGCTCCTAACTCCCATGTTCCTGCATGTATATATGGATTTTTGAAGGCATTCATCAAAGTAGTAGACAGGAAATTATGAAGTGGAGAGTCATGGAGTTAAGGGGAAAGTTAAGGTATGGATATGGAATTAGTTCAGTGATTGGAAGCAGATCGTGCTAGTAGATGCACGGTTTTCAGACTGCGCAATGCTTCCCCCAGGAGTTAATTTTGGGTCCATTACTCTTTTAAATTTTATAAACAACCTAGACCTGGGTGTCAGGAGCAACATTATAAAGTTACCAAATTATACAAAGCTTGGCTATGAGAATGATTGGTACAAAACATGGACAGGATTGTTGATTGGTTAGGGGGATGGTAGATGGAATTAAATTCAGAGAAGGGTAAATTCATGAACTTTTAAATAATTTAATATGGAAGGACAGTATTACTATAAATGGTACGATATGGACAACTGCAAATGAGCAGAGAGATTCACAAATCTTTAAAAAAAAACAGAGCAACAGAGCATATAAAAGCATATAAGTTACTTGAGCTCATAATAAAGATGTTGAACATAAAATCAGAGATAATTTGAGAAACTTATAAATCACTGGTTAGGTCTCATCTGGAATATTGTGGATAATAGTGGAGGTGATGGCCCAGTGGTATTATCACTAGACTATTAATCCAGAAACTTGGCTAATGTTGTGGGGAGCTGGGTTCGAATCCCCCTGCAGCAGATGGTGGAATTTGGCAGGGGGGTAATGGGTGTTTATATCAGAGGAAAGGTTGGCCTGTATCCATTGGAGTTTAGGAGAATGAGAGGTGATCTTATTGAAGCATGTGGGATATACTGAAAGGATGTTTACGCTCAGGGAGAGGGGACGTGGGGTAAAGAGCCAGCAGAGAACCAAGGAGCTGAGTGGCCTCTCTTTGTGTTGTAAAGGTGATTCCGAATTTCTATTAACATTCTTTCACTTGTTTGGAGGAAAAATAATGTAAGTCCATAAAAACCCAAAAAAAGAAATTTAAAATGTTGAAGGGCAGTGAGGATGTGCTTTTAAACTCATCATAATGGCTTCATATTTGGCAATGGAACACTTATGTCATTAACTGTTAGTAAAGCTAGTGCAGTGTCCGTAATGGAATCTTTTTCTCCAGTGAACTGATGGGGAACACCAGATGAATAAAGATTGTCAGTTTAATGCAAACAAAGCTCAACCTCAATATCTGAGACCCATCCATTTTAGCATCCAGTTTCTCTGCACCGTCATTGGGAAGAGAGGAGGCCAAAGTTTCTATTACCATGGGTACTAATGGAAATCTTTCTATTTGCTCAAGCGGTGAAAGGGTATGACTTTGCTATGGAACTGACTGTACTTTTCAGGAAGGACTAATTCAAAATTGTTAAACTGAAGAGGAAAGGGTAGTGAATCTTGGAAAGGAGCTGTGAGAAGCTTGCTTTCAGTCGCCCTGCAGTATTTCTGGACATGTTTTCCCATGTTTATTAGAATGATAATGTGCTTTACTTAAAATTCTCTTGGGATGCCTGAGGTGTAGGTGAAAGTTTACCAGTCCCCTGTGTCAACTGTCATTTAACAACCAAGAGAGGAAATTAAAGATGCTTTGTCTGATATTCTTGGGAATAGTATCTGAGGAAAAGGAGAAGGTAATTATAATTTAATGCCATAAAGCAGAAACAAGTGTAGGTTGGAAATTTAAAATCTTACTAAGTATTGTCCTTTTTCTTCATATATGCAATTATCAGCAGGCCCTTAAGCTTTGCCAATCCTCCTGGTTGCAATCTCCCCAATTTAAAGATTAATCTCTGGAGTATTGCTGTGAGCAACCCAGGAGAAAAATTATAAGTGCTTTAAAAATATTTGTTTTTAGAAAAAAATCAATCGACCTTTGATTCCACGGTTCTTGACAGTCAATCGAGCAATCAGCTTAATAAAAAGCCTCTTCTGCTTTCTAGTTTACGGTGGGAAGGCCGTGCACCATCAAGTGACCAATGGAGAGAGTGTGGGGGTGGAGCATTTAGAAGCTGACAGTCATATGATAATTCCTCCTGGATTATGTCCTATTCCTGAAGCCAGTAGAAATCATATTCCAGTCCCCTGAGGCAGGTTCCATGACATAGGTGTAAATCACAGTGAGAGCCTATCAAAAAATGGGCTGGAATTTACTTTACATTTAATCTGCACAATGTCATTGGTGTTTGATTTAATTTGAATTGATTTATTATTGTCACGTACTAGTATACAGTGAAAATATTGTTTCTTGCATGCTGTGCTGACAAAGCATGTTGTAAATAGGGAAGGAAAGGAGAGAGGGCAGAATGGGGTGTTACAGTCATTGCTAGGGTGGAGAGAAGGATCAACTTAATGTGAAGAAGGTTCAGTCAAAAGTCTGATGGCAGCAGGGAAGTTGTTCTTGAGCCAGTTGGTTTGTGACTTCAGACTTTTGTATCTTTTTCCTGATGAAAGAAGATAGAAAAGAGTATGTCCAGGGTGCTTTAATTATGCTGGCTGCTTTCCCGAGGTAGTGGGAAGTGGAGACAGAGTCAATGGATGGGAGGCTGGTTTGAATGATTGTCTGGTTGGATGGAGTGGCCTGATGATAGCAGGGGGTCACCATCGATCTCCCAGGGAGATTCAAGAAATGCTGCACTTGCATTGTTAAAGGATTTTCTTTCCCTCGATTTGTGGGCATGATCCTGTCTCCTTTGAAGCCTGTCTCTATGCCCTGGCAGGTTCCCTGTTATCAAAAAAATCCCGGTTTTTCAAAAAAAACCTGTTGTAAACCCTACTGACCTGATGTCGTGCCAACAGGGATGGGGGGTGTGGTGGGGGGAGTGCATTTCCTCTGTGGGGAATCATACAGTGCTGAGATCTGCCAATGGATGATAAAACCCTATTACATCACTGGCAGAGGCGGGCAAGGACCATTGAGCAGGGAAATCCCACTGGCATGAAAGCTGTTTTGGGACTTCCCCTCAATTCTCTGCCTCCACTGTCATTCCCCCTGCTGAAAACTAGGGTGAGGGAGGGATTCTCCCCACGTCATCTGATTTTGCTCACTCTTTCTGTATGCTTAAGACTCATAGGGACTCACGGTGGCACAAAGGGTGGCACAGTGGTTAGCATTGCTGCTTCACAGTGCCAAAGACCTGGGTTCAATTCCAGCCTTGGGTCACTGTCTGTGTAGAATTTGCACATTTTCCCCATGTCTGCATCGGTTTTCTCTGGGTACTCTGGTTTCCTCCCACAATCCATAGATGTGAGGGTTAGGTGGATTGGCCATTCTAAATTGACTTTAGTGTCAGGAGGATTAGCAGGGCAAATATGTGGGGTTATGGGAATAGGGCCTGGATGAGACTGGGGTCAGACTCGATGGGCTGAATGGCCTCCTTCCGGATTCAATTCTATCATTGTTTAAGGAGACAAGATAGCCAATAGGGTTTTCATCATTCACCATGGTCTAAGATGTTTCATTGGCTTCTGTTTAGTGATCATTATGTGGTACAAAAGGTTGAGTTTTCGATGAAGCAGGACCAGAGGAGCAGGGGTTTACAGCTACAAGTCACCAGTGCTGAGTAGATAATTAGTCCAATGAAATTGTTCATTGAGGGCATCTTTGGAAGCCTTTGAGCATTTTCCAGTTGGGAGACAGCTCCATTTGGCCTTCCAGCTTGAGGAGACCACCCACCACTCTTCGATGGATGGGGCAACTTGTGTGCCACCTGATTTAAAATCACGTTCTGGCACATTCAACCCAGTACCAGGATTGGATATCTGAGACAAAAATCCAGTCCAATAAATTCAATTTGAGCAGTGAAGAGAAATTTCTAATGTGAGAGGCGTGATGTGAGATGCCCCACCCCAGGAAATTGTGGGCCATTATTTCATAGGAACCCTATGGTGCAGAGAAAACCATCCAGCCTACTGAGTCTGCACTGACTTTCCAATAGGGTACCTTACTCAGGCCCTCTCACTGTAGCCTCATATATTTCCCATGGCTAATCCATCTAACTGACACACCTTTGAAGCACCCGGAGAAAATCTGTGCATGCACGGGGAGAATGTGCAAATTCCGCATTGACAGTCACCCAAGGCCGGAATTGGGTCTCTGGAGATATGAGGCAGCAGTGCTAACCATTGTGCCGCCTAAAATTACTTGGGATCTTTGGTGGAATAGACCAGGTGGGTGAAAAGTTTAGTATGCCGATACAAATTAGAGAGCTGAAATTTTTGATCTGAGTGGAGCTACTCAAAGTAAGCTACTTGATCAGCGACACATTTACCTTCTGATAAACAAGGAAAGTAGCTTGAAAATGTATTTAACAGAAACAACATAATAATTGAGTGAATTGTGTTCTATTTACCAACTCTTATCTTCACAGGTCAATAGAATCAAGACTCCCAAATTGATCGATGAACTGATAGAGATACAGACAGACACAGGCACTTGGTATATGAGGTGGCTTGTTCGAATCAAGACCGAACTGTATGGTGTAAGTAAACAACTCTTATTCAATTTGGAAATATATCTTTCTCATCGGTGATACATGATACCAATATACCAGAAAAAAATATTTCACCACTGATTTGTGAAACTCATATTTAATGTAGACTAATCTTATAATGAAATGTCAAAACCAGCGGGTTCTATTCAGACCGTAAGTTGAAATGACGAATTCCTGAGCTTTCGCTGAAAAAAGACATGTTGTTGAAGCTTTTCATTTTGTAATCATCATGACTGGTGCAAGAATACCAAACTTTAAAGGGAACAATAAATTATGCTGATTGGCTGGCAGTCAACTCTCGTTCATCAAGATATCGTCATGGTGAATGCATCAGGGAACTATTGCCTCCTATGCTTTAGTTAATTCAAAAGAGGTACAATGTCTGTGACCTACATATCAACAGCAGTGCATATTCGACATTGCGAGCTTTTACATTAATTTGCCACTCAATAAAACTCTATACATGTGTGCCACATCACTATGTCATGATGATTTAGACCCATCACCACGTTCTAAATCTGTATTCATTGAATTTCTAAACTTTGCAACTCACATAGCTGAATTCAGCTTTAATGAGGCCCAAATAGACAATGTTACCATGGGTCCCCGCTAGGACCAACATTTCCTAATCAACTCTTACATGTTTCTGATACATAGATGACACATTTGCTGTATTTAAATCTGCAGCTGTAAGAATTTACTTACATGCTCTAGTGAGTTCCATTCTCTGCTCAACTTCTCCTTTGAAAGGGTACAGTTTAATGAACTCCCATTTCTCAACATGATAGTTGAGAAATCCACTCTTGGGTTGTCTACTGCTGTCTACCATAAGCCAACCTTCGCTGATCAATATTTGTGTTGCATTTCCTCGAGCTCTACATGCTACAAGATTGACCTTATTGACAATCTCATAAATGTGGCCCAAGCCATCTACTCACCATGCAAGCTTGATTATGAAGTAAGGTGCATCAAAGCTACCCTCTGGGCTAATGGATGCCTCTATCAAACCACTGCTAGCCGTGTATCACACATATTCATGAGTAGGTATAAGACCAGCAGTGTCAAACTTGAAAACTGACTCCTTGTGGGTTATACAATGTTTCATTTTGTGAATAAATGTTAAAGATTGCCTTTTGGTTTTCACCAGTGGGATATAAGAAGCTTAGCATCAGAGGGAGAGAGAACAAATAAGACAAACAAAGATAGATAGAAGCTGAAATTCAAGCAGAAACACCTAGTTACAAAGAGAAGGAAACATATAAGAACATAAGAACATAAGAAATAGGAACAGGAGTAGACCATCTAGCTCTTCGAGTCTGCCCTGCCATTCAGTAAGTTCATGGCTGATCTGAAGTGGATGAATTCCACTTTCCCGCTTTCTCCCCATAACCCTTAATTTCCTTGTCTATCAGAAATCTATTTACCTGTGACTTAAATATATTCAACAAATACATGTTCCTAATTTTGACTTGAGAGCAATGTCACAGGGATTAACTTTAATGATATATACAAAGTTTCATTGTCAGATATTCCACTCACTTGTTGCCAACAGAAAATCCACTGGTAATATTTCATTTATTTATCTTATGTAAACTACTTAATTTCTTACTTTAATTATAGATTTGGCATAACAGTGTCCTTATATTTTTCTTTTCCTATTGTGTGGCCAGATGTGGCTGATTTTAATGAAATCTCACGGTGGTAATAAACTGTGCTTATTAGAGGAAGTGGGCTTGGGATGAGAAGGAACAAACAATGACATTTTCCATCATGGATACCATTGAGTACCATTGCTGGTAACTGGAGCCTGGTTTTAAAAAGATTTGTTATATTTTGGCATTTTTAGCTAATTTTGTAAGCAATGCCACTGGCCCAGCTAATCAATGGAATGTATAATTTAGCTATTCTTGTCATAGGGTATAATATTCATTGATTCTGAAAGAAAACTGGTATTTTAAATATATATGTTTTGTTATGCCATTTTGTATTGTGGAAATTTAGGTTTTATTCAGAGACTTTAATCTGCCACTAAACAAAATTTGGGACTTCAGATTTTGCCTGAACTGGTTAAAACATAAGAATAGATGCTCAACCTCCTTTTGCCTCCTTTATGGTTGTAAAATGCCCCATGTCTAACCACACCTGAAAGAGCTCAGGTGATGTTTCAGGCATTTCTGGTAGCTGCTTAAAAGAGGTATTTGACCTCTTACACACATAGCCATTTTTAACACCTGCTTTGGATTCCTTCTGCTAAATTTGACATTGCAGTGTGGAATAGGAGCTTACACTGCTCTGGTAAGGATTCTGGCAACTTCCACCAACAGACAGGTTTAAAAGAAATTAAAGGAGTTGCCTTGTAGCCAGGAGAAGGACCAGAAATATTACCTGACTCCCAAATATCCCATCTCCCCAATGCCCAGTTCCCACTCTGAGGTCTTTCCTTCGGTCTTCCAGCATAGCAAGCAGCCTGATGTTCATATTTGTTCAAATTGGTGTCTTTTCGATGGAGGCATGATGGATAATGGTGGCCCACTCAATCAATATCAATTGACCGCAAAACCCAATTCCAATCATGTCTGATCTCCCCCTATTCAGACAAACATTACAGCCACATCAAACCTCTTCTCAGGTGTTCCCTCAGAGCTGAGGGTGACTTTCTTTCACACTGAAAATGAGTTAGAATCAAAGAATCTGACAGTGCAGGAGGAGACTATTCAGCCCATCGCGACTGCACCACCCACAATCCAACCCAGGTCCTATCCCCAGGTTCTCAGGTGACCTCTGTCACAGGTGAGGCAGATTGTGGTTGAACCATGAGTTGCCATAGCGTTTCTTTCTCGACGCTTTTCTTCAGCTTGCTCTCGGCATGTTCAGCTCCTTCCCGGATGTTTATCCTCCACTTCAGGTGGTCTTGGGTCAGGGACTTCTAGGTGTCAGAGGGGATATTTGGCTTTTTTTCAAGGAAGTTTTATGGGTGACCTTGAAGCATTTCCTTTGCCTTCCTAGGGCTCGCTTGCCCTGTCAGAGCTCTGAGTAGAGGACTTGTTTCAGGAGTCTTGTGTTAGGCACGAAGATGAGAGAATTGTTGATCTGCAACATATCTCCATATACTTGCCACCTAACTCCATGCTGCTTTGGCACTGGATCAGGTTTCCAGTGGATTAACTGGTGGATTCATCCCCTTCAGTTCCTCTTGCACCTTCCGCCCTAATGTTAGATGCCTGGAGTATCATTAGCTAGATTATGATATGCACTGTCTGTTTTCTCAGATCTGGATGACATTCATGCGATGCTTTGACTATCCCATCAAGAAAAACACCATTATGCTGATTACAGTTTGGGCAACCTTGTCATTTGGGTAAGCCTTCCTACAGATTTAAACTATTAAACACAGCTTCACTGTGACAAACTTCTTTATCATTACATGATTTTCAATTGCTTGTATCAAACAGTAAATAAAGTCCTCCGCTTTATTTACTGTGAAGGCGTAAATAAAGTGTGATTATTATGAATATCCATACAGGTGAAGCAGGATGTATACTTTTTTTAGCAGCATTTCAACATGTTTTTTCATGAGTCAAAGGACAAAAAAAATTATAGCACAGGAACAGGCCCTCCAAGCCTGCACTGACCATGCTGCCCAACTGAACTAAACCTCCCAATCCTCCTGAGGACCATATCCCTCTATTCCCATCCTATTCATGTATTTCTTAGATATTTCTTAAAACTTGCTATGGTATTTGCTTTCGCTACCTGCCCCGCCAGCGAGTTTCAGGCACCCACCACACTCAATGTAACAAAGACTTGCCTTGTACATTTCCTTCAAACGTTGCCCTTAGCATCTTAAATCTATGCTCCCCAGTAACTGACTCTTCCATCCTGGGAAAAAGCTTCTGACTATCCACTCTGTCCATGCCCCTCATTATTTTGTAGACTTCTATCAGGTTGCCCCTCAACTTCTGTTGTTCCAGTGAGAACAAACTAAGTTTCTCCAACCTATCATCACAGCTAATGCCTTCCATTACCAGGCAACATCTGGTAAATCTTTTCTGTACTCTCTCCAAAGTCTCCACATACCTCTGATAGTGTGGCGATGAAAATTGAATGTGATATTCCAAGTGTGGCCTAACTAAGGGTTCTTTAAAACTGCAACATGACTTGCCAATTTTTAAACTCAATGCCCTGGCCGATAAATGCAAACATTCTGTATGCCTTCTTGATTACAAACATCAAAGAATATTTTTTCTGGCTCAGAGAATCAAGTGAAACCTATAGCTGTAACGCAATCTTTTTTTTTGTACCCTCCCAGTTGGCAGAATGGGTAAATGCATTCTCCTTATACTGCTGCTCCAGGCTGACTAGGAATAATCCAGGTTGTCTCCCCAATCTGTGGTGACTGATAGTCAGGTTACTACAATCAGTGTTCCTTCCTGGGGATATGTGGCCATGCAGCAACCAGGAATGTACCATGCAGCACATTGAACAGGTTTCACTGTTCCATTTGAGATGCATGCAGCCAAATAATAATGTTAAATGGGCTAAGCAGTGCACCAAACAGGCTGCGTACAACAAAGCAAAGTTAGAGGGAATAGGAACTACAATTGATAACAGTTTTCCTGATCTGGGAGATGAGGAAGACCAAGCAGGACACCTGCAAGGAAGAACTGTCCAGTGAACTGAACTGGAGCCCACAATGAGCCAGGTGATCTGGTGCCCCACAGCTGGGGACTCTTTAAAACTCACTCTCTAATCTAGACATATATTATCTCTTTAAACAAATTGTAATACTGCCAACAACTCTTTTGCTGCATTGCAGAATATATTTAGGATATATTTTTCACACAAGAAAAATATTCGAGTTCTTCTTTAAATCTCCAACAGTTTTTGAAAAATTAGTTCTGGTACATTGCAAGCCCATCTTGTACATGCCATTGTTCGCAGGAGTGAGTTAATTAATCAGTTCTAAAACCATCCATTATTGTATCATCCCTTTGTACATCCCATCATTTCCCCAAGCATTGTTAAACAGTTTTAACTGCATAACAGCAAAGAATTGTAACAAATTTCTTTCTATCCTTCAGTCAATGTGCCATTCTTATTTCTACATCTTCTGGTAGGTGTACAACTTTCAGCCCATTCTGTTATTCTTTTCTCAGTTACTATGGTCTCTCTGTCTGGTTCCCTGATGTCATCAAACATCTTCAAGCTGATGAATATGCGTCCCGGGTGAAAAGGTTTTATGGCGAAAGAGTTGAGGATTTTGTGTTCAACTTCACTCTGGAAAACCAGATCCACACAAATGGAGAATACATCAGGGACAGGTTAGGAATGCTGAAGTCATTCATCTTAATACAATCAAAAAGTAAAAAGCCATTCAGGGAAATGGTTGGGAATGTAAGGTCTTTGTGTCAACATTTAGGTTCAGGGGGATTAGTTAGCTTCTATGCACTAACCAAGATCTTTCCAAACTGAGGAGAGTAGCATTTTTAAAATGATAACTTTTTTTAAGTTTATTTATTAGTGTCACAAGTAAGGCTTACATCAACCCTGCAAGAAAGTTGCAGTGAAAACCCCCTAGTCACCACACTCCGCAGCCTGTTCAGGCTCACTGAGGGAGAATTTAACCATGGCCAATGCACCTAACCACCTTAACTTTCTGACTTGTGGTAGTCACAAGAAACTCGCGCAGACATAGGGAGAATATGCAAACTTTGCACACAGACAGTGACCCAATCTGGGAATTGAACCGGGGTTCCTGGCGCTGAGAGACGACAGTGCTAACCACTGTGCCATCCCTGCCACCATGCAGCCCCTTTCATGTAATGTGAGCATTGCTAACTAGGCCAACATTTACTGCCCAACCCTAATTGCCATCGAGAAGGTGGGGGTGTGCTGCCTTCTTCAACCACTGTGGTTCATGTGTTGTAGAAGCACAGGACTGCTGGAAAGGGAGTTCCAGAATTGTGACCCAGTGACAGTGAAGGAATGATAACTTAGTTCCAAGTCAGGATGATGTATATCTTGGAGGGGAACTTGCAGGTGGTACTATTCACATGCATCTTGTCTTTCTAGATGGTAGAGATCGTGAGTTTGGAAGGTACTGTCAAAAGAATATTTGTGGTTTGCTGCAGTGCATCTTGTAGATTGTGCGCACAGCTTCTACTGTGGGTGGAGGGTAGAGGGATTGAATGTTGAAGGTGGTGAATGTGCTGCCAGTCAAGTAGCCTACTTTGTCCTGGATGCTGAGTCTCTTGAGTATTGTTGGAGCTGCACCCATCCTGACAAGTAGAGAATATTCCATTATACTCCTGATTTGTGCTTTGTAGATGGTGGATAGGCTTTAGGGAGTCAGGAGGTGAGTTTCTCTCTGCAGAATGTTCAGCTACTGATCTGCTCTAGTAGCCACAGTATTTATATGGCTTGTCCAGTTCAGTTTCTGGTCATGGTAATGTCCCCCTAGGATATTGATAGTGGAGGAATTCAACAATGATAATGGCTTTGAGTGTCAAGGAGAGATAGTTAGATTCTTTCTCAATGGAGCTGGTCATTACTAAACACTTCTGAAACACAAATGTTACTTGCAATTTATCAGCCTAATCCTGAATATTGTCTTGGTCTTCCTTCATATGGACCCAGACTGTTTCAGTAGCTGATGAGCAATGAATGGTATAGTCATTCACAAACATCCCTACTTCTGACCTAATGATGGAGGGAAGGCAATTGATAATGAAACATTTTTGCTTATATTTATTACCTGTATTTTATACATAGAGTCATAGAGGTTCACAGCATGGAAACAGGCCTTTGGCCTAATTTGTCTATGCCATCCTTTTTTTTGAACCCCTAAGCTAATCCCAATTGCCCGCATTTGTCCCATATCCCTTAGTACTCATCTTCCCCATGTAAATGTCTAAATACTTTTTAAAAAATGAAATTGCATTCGACTCTACTACTACCATTGGCAACTTGTTCCAGACACTCAACACCCTCTGTGTGAAAAAATTGTCCCTCTTGGACGTTTTTGTATCTCTCCCCTCTCATCTTAAACCTATGTCCTCTAGTTTTAGACTTCCCTACCTCTGAGAGAAGATATTGACTATCCAGCTGATCTGTGGCCCTCATTATTTTATAGACCTCTATAAGATCACGCCTCAGCCTTTCATGTTCCAGAGAAAAAAGTCCCATTCTGTCTAGCCTGTTCTTATAATTCAAACCATCAAGTGCCGGTAGCGTCCTGGTCTCTTTCTAGTTTAATAATATACTTTCTTTAATAGGGTGATCAGAACTGCACACAGTATTCCAAGTCTGGTCTTACCAATGTCTCGTGCAACTTCAACAAGATGTCCCAACATATTTAAATTTTTTTCTTAATTATAGACTGGTAACTACTGTTAGTGTAAGCTTAAAAAGCGGGGGGATGGGGAGCATACACAGGACATAGGTATCTGAAGGGAGATTCATCTTGTCTGGTGTATGGAGAAAAGAGATCCTTAGAAGATGGGTAAAAATTAATCAGCAAAAGTAATAATACTATTTTTTTTTTCAATAGGTTTACAGTTATGAAGTTTAAAGCAGTAACCTTTGAAGACTCCCTCTTTAAGAATTGCTATTTTGAAGATGTTACATCATTAACTACTTATTTTAAGAACTGTACATTTAATGAAACTACTTTCTACAATACAGGTAAGTGTATAAATCAGAACTTTCATGATGAACTGTTAGTTCCAGATGTCCAACTTCCTGATAGTAAATTCATTTCTTGTTCAGATAAGGTTTTGAAACATTTTTCAGTCGTTGGTCCCAAATTTCCTCAGGTTGTGATCACGTTAGTTGCACTCACATCATGCCCACCAGCATTAAACCACCAGAGTTTGCAATGGGGAGCGTACTTCACTGGGTGTAAGCATCACTTTAGTGAAATCACCGGTGCCCTACACCAGCTGAACTCTCTAAACAAAGGTGCTGGTATGTGAAAGGCTCTCCCCTTTTTTGTGGTCTGATGTCAGTGCCAAGTGCCATGGTTCACCCAGTCCTTGTTGAGACTGGAATGCCTCTACTCACTTAGCTCGACAGCCACAACTAGAACATTGGCTCTTGGAGATCCACGCTTGCCCATGGCCTCCTGTTCTCCTATAACAGGATGGTCAGATATTCAACCCCTTGCAAAGCAACCTGAAATTTCCACAAATCTTTGAAACCAGATGAAGAGCAAAAAAATTGCAGAAACTCTGAGGAATTTTGGAACAGTTATGTTTTACTGCGAGTTAACTGAGATTGAGTCTGATCAGGTCCAGCCTTTTACGTATTGGTAGGTTCAGCCACACCTGAGCAAAAAAAATTCACAAATTCATGCCTATTTTTTATTCTTTCATGGGATGTAGGCATCGCTGTCTAGGCCAGCACTTACTGTCCATCCTGAATTCTGAGAGCATGGCATGAACGTACATGGGAGTCAAAACAACATTTTATGTGTAGGTATGAGGTGAGGGGAGGTTTCTCTCCTCTAAGCTTGAAACTAACCCCTTAGTATAATATTAATAAGGAAATTCTTTTCCAAGCTATTTTAACAAAGATGCTAACTGCTTGTTCTAACCATCTTCCTTCAAGTAGCTGTCAGGGGACTGCCATATGATTATATTCATCCCAATGATAACACCAACCAATAAGAACGGAGCCATGCTATTCATCAAAAATGAACAGAATGTCTCATAAAACACAAGTTTGTAGGTTGCCTGGAGAGGTTGGAGAAGAAATCTTTTACATAATTAGCTGCATAGTTTTCCAATCTCACTTGCCATGTCTGCATTCTTCGGTTTACCTTAACTCTGGTTTAAACATAATCGTAATGAGGAATAATAAAGAGAAAACACTAACCGTTCAACTATTTAATTAACCATTTTATTTTTGAATCAGTGCCACCTATAACTATATGTTTTTCGATTTTTCCCTCAGATCTTGAACAGTCTAAATTCATTGATTGCCAGTTCTTCAATACGACATTCCTTCACAATAAGAAAGGCTGCCAGATTAACTTTGATGAGGACTACAGTGCCTACTGGATTTATTTTGTCAACTTCCTAGGAACACTAGCAGTGTTGCCAGGCAACATTGTATCTGCACTCCTCATGGACAGGATTGGGCGCTTGACAATGTTAGGTACAATTTATACTTAGTTTTTAAATAAATCCATAAGTATCTGACTAGTGCGTCAGATCCATTGAACCTTATGTAACAGTAACATTTAACTAGGAGAGGAGGTAACCCCAATTTATTTCAAACCATTTCACGTTTCATGCTAAATCTTTGGTGTATGGCCCACAGGCTACTATTGTTAAACTAATCTTGGGCAGGTTAGGTAGGTAATAGCTTTGATCTCTGTTTCATTCATTACAAATGGATGAGGCCATTACAAATTATGTTGGCATCGTGGATCTGTTAAAGGGGTAAAAATAGCCAGGATTCCTGTTATTATTCCTCCTCCAGTGACATTCTTGGAAAGCGCTATGGGATATCTGGTTCAGATAGAATTAGGCTTGTTTATGATGATCCCTATTCTTCAGCATTTATTCTCTGGATATTCCATTTGCAGCTACCTGCTCTATTGGTATACGCCAGGAAGAGAAAATTGGTGAGAGTTGCTAATTGGTTGGAATTCTGACCACTTTGCTGATCATCTTGGTTCCCAAGGGCAGTGTCAGATGAAGCAGACTCAAACTGGACAGAGTCCTCATTTAGTTATTAGTTATGAGGCCCCTTGTATTTCATTTTCCCCAGGACCTGGAGAAAATCTTCTCTCCTTGGTCCAAGCCGGAATGGTGGGATCATGGTGTGGCTAGAACCTGACTCACTGCACTGCACACTCGACTATCACTCATCTCCAGAGTAAACCATTTGTTATCCTGCCTCCTGATTCCCTGATCAATTAGGGTTGATGCACTCATTCTGTCAAAGGATGGTTTTCTAACTGAAGGGATCACAGCATGGATTACAAGGGCTCCTTATGAGTACTCAATTACCCCCTGAATTAGAACCTTGAGGCTGCAGCAACTGCAAGAATGGAGGGAAGACTTCAGTTTTATTAATTCTGCTTTCAAGCACATGTTCTGAGTCATCAGCAAGTTCTTTTCCTATTCCTGCCATTTGCTAGGGACTTCTGAGGCTTGAAGTTCATCAAATTTTATTTGAAGATCCATTTCTCTTGACTTTGCTTCCACAAGGTCATCATTCAAGCATTTCAAGTCTTCTTACAATGTTCTGCTCCCTGTGAATGAAATTTCAATGTTCTCATTCTATTTCTTATCAAATGCATTTTTTATATGTGAAAGCTGATTCTCTACACTGATCAGTCTTTCCTTGGCAGAGTATAATTCCTCTGTACTATTGATCAAGCTTGCAATCTGATGTGTACGTCTGCTAATTGTTATTGAGATTCTTCATACGCTTTTGTAAGAACTTACACTTTCTCTTGCCATTCTAGGTCCTTAATTTTCATCTCTTCAGATATCTTCTCGGAAATGTACTACATATTTTAAGTTAATCTCATTTACCCCATGTATTTGCGTCATTATTACACTTTTGCCATCACTCTGTAGGGTGTTGGATACCATTTTGTGAGTCTTACTGTGGTTTACATCGATTTAAGTAGGTTAGCTGTATGTATTTATTAACTACTAGAACTATGTGCACATAAACAGTAAAGGGTTCAAACTAGGAGCTGTCGCCATGCTTGCTTTGTCCAACACTAGGCTAACTCCTAGGTGTGGGTCATCTCTTTCATCACTGTGTGGGTGGTGCTGTACTTAGTCCCACATTAACCCTGTATGTGCCAGATCCTTGTTCTATATTCCCTTACCTTGTTTAGGGGTTTATTTATTATTTATAGGACAGAAAGTACAATGGCCTTTTGTCAGTCACTTTTTGATGATAGCCATTGTCAATGGTTTTTGCAATGCAAAATGAATGGACAGAACTGTATAGGGAGCAGGCTGAATTCTCCTTACGTTTGCGTGAGTTTCCTCCGGGTGCCCCGGTTTCCTCCCACAGTCCGAAAGATATGCTGATGAGGTACATTGGGTGCTAAATTCTCTCTCGATGTACCCAAACAGGTGTCGGAGTGTAGCAACTCGGGGAAATTCACAGTAACTTCATTGCAGTATTAATGTAAACCTACTTGGTGACTAATAAATAAAATTTTAAAAGTGTGAAACTAATGAGTCCAGCCCCAATTTGAAGCATAGTGATCAAAGTTGATGCTGACTTAATTGCTCCATGAGATAACATCCTTGAAGAAGTGTTTCTATTCTGGAGAAAAAGATACAGTACTACATTGAAAACAATAATTTTGCTTTTTTATTTATGTCCATCACCGCTTTCTATTTATTAGTGCATTATATAAACTCACACGTGGAAGTGTAGAAATCCTTACCAGTACTCAATAACCCCCTCAGTTAATGATGGAAATGGAGCGTTTAGAACGCAGGTCCAATCCCTATATGATCTTCCAACTGGAAGCTACTATCTCAATTTTTAATTAAAAATGGAACAAGTGCATTCAAATAATTAGAACAGAAGTCCACTTGGTATCAGAAATTATTCTCATCCATTCACTGTTAGTGCTTTCTGTTCGGTTAGGAACAGGAAGAGGCCATTCGGCCCCCTTGAGCCTGCTCTGCCAGTCAGTTATCATGGTTGATCTGTATCTTAACTCAATTTAAATTGGATTCTTGATATTTTTGTCTTATTTGGAATCCCAAAAGACACCAGTTAATAGAATCTTATTTATGCTTTAAAAAAATCTTTACGGTCATAATGAACGTGAATTAACAAATTTATTTTGTGAACACATCCAAGCCACTTTTGAGCTGTTCCTTCTGAGAACTGTCTCCGTCATTAAGCTCATGATTATATCCTTCCGCAATATCTGTGTGGTCTTTTCATATTTGATCTCCTCACAATGTCCCACTGCTGCTTTTTCTGCCCTTCTCATTTTCTCTGATACCTTTATTATTGATCCCTGAAATAATTCACTTAAGCAGCACTCCTTTCCAATTGTACTTATTATGCCTGTAACTGAAGCCAATGGCCAGCTTCCCTTGCATTCAAGGGAGAAAGCCAATGGAGCATCAGACCATTTTTTATACATATTATTTTTGACTAAGGATTGGGTAATGCTTCTGCCTGGAAATAACATGCCTGTCTGCTTTGGGGATGCGCCATTGCATTTTCCTGTTGGATAGAAGTGTCAATGAGCACACCCTCCATTTCTGACTGTGTGCTGACTGCAAAACCCTTCATTCAGGAAGGGGGTCATGAAGGATGGAGGACAGACTCCTGTCAGGATTCCACACTGCCAAGATGGTGTTCCCCACTGGGAAGGCTAGAAAATCCTGATGATAACTGCAGTGCAAACTGTAGCGAGGGATTTTTTAAAATATATATTTGTTCACAAGATATGGCATCACTGGCTGGGCCAGTAATTATCACCCATCCCTGAGGGCATTTAGGAGTCAACCACATTGCAAGTGGACCTGGAGTCAGTTGTAGGCTAGGTCAGGTAAGGATGGCAGATTTCTTTCCCTAAAGAACATTAGTGAACCATCTGGGTTTTTACAACTCACAGTGGTTTCACGGTGATCATTAGACTAATAATTTCAGATTTGGTTTGAATTCACATTTCACCATCAGCCACAGTGGGATTCGAACCTGGATCCCCAGGACATTACTGTCTCAGGATTACTAGTACCAGCAACAGTATCACTGTGCCACTGCCTCTCCTCATATACGCGAAGCAGAGGAGCCGCCAGAATGAAGGAAGATAGTATTTTTGCCACTTTTGGCAAAGACCTGAGGCAGACAAAAGTTACATTCTGGAGACTGCATTGAAGGGAGCGAAAGTCACTTTTGGATCCTTTCTGTCAGTAGAAAATTGTGCCATCTCTCAATATTGCCATGTTGTGCCAAGTGAATGGGAGAAAATGTCACTGAGAACAAGATCCTGTCCCCTACTCAAAGTGCGGCCTGTCACCCTTGTTGCCATGCACTCCTCCATCTCCACATTTGCGTCCATTGCTGATACCTGCTGCATATTTCTGAAGCTGTTTCCACACATGGGATGTTAGTAACCATGCTGCGGTGAGCGATATGCTTCACAATTATCTTCATTCAGTGAATCTATTCAGAACACAGATTCTCTTGGATCTGTCCTCTTAGTTGGTGCCTTAAATCCAAGATCAAGGAAACATAGCTGGAGAGTTTCACCTGGGAGTAGGAACATCAGGAAAAGGTGCCTCTCATTGGTAGCATTCACTACTACTTTATTAGGTAAAGTAAATGCATGCTCCAATGGACAAGTGAAATATTATTAAGTTGTACGATATTGAGGGGGAGTCTCAGTTTCTCTTTACTCTCATTCGTAGGTAGCATTCCCTCCTCCTCTGAGTCAGGGGTTGAGGGTTCAAGTCCCATTCCAGACACATAAGCGCAAAATCCAGTCCAACATTGCAAAGCTGTGCTGAGGGAGGTATTATCGAAGGTACCATCTCTCAGATGAGATGTGAAACCGACATCCCATATTCCCTCTCAGGTGTGCATAAACCATCCCAAGGGGGTATTTTGAAGATGAGCAATGGAGTTATTCCTAGTATCCCATCCAACATTTAACTCTCAACCAACATCAGGGATTTTCCGGCTGTGCTCACCTCAAGGCTGGAAAATCTCTCCCAAGGCCAATGGAGCTATGATCCTGTCCTGTCCGCCAAGGATGATGAAATGGGAAAATTCTGCCCAGGGACTGCAGCGGCTCAAGAAGGCAGCAGACTCTGGGCAATTAAGGATGGGCAATAAAGGTTGACCCAACCCGTGATGCCCATATCCCATGAACAAATATAAATAAAAGCTTTTTAAAAAGCAGATTATCTAATCAAGTGTCACATTGCTGCTTGTGGGTTTGCTGAGCACAAATTATCCACCAAGTTTGCAACAGTGAAAAAGTGACTGCAATTCAGAAAGTATTTTGTTGGTTGTGAAGTGCTTTGTGGTCTGGCCTCCGTGCTGCTCCTCATGGGGCTGCCAATTGCAATGGTCACCATTCCCAGCAATCCACAGAGATGGGACATCCTCCCAGATACGGGCGGCGATTATGGCCTGAGCCACCTGACAGCCATAAAATCGTGTCATCACATTTCTGCCTTGACAAGGTTAAGTTTGTGAAAGTCTCCATAAAAATGCAGGTCTTTTAGCTCAGTCACTTGGGCAGATCACCTTGTGATTACTGTAAAGGTGAACCCGCCCAAGAATTTAACTGGCCTTTTTCTTATTTAAGATAGTGTGTGTTTCCAGGATCTTTTTATTGCCTATTTGACATTATTATGTGTTGGCTTGTGAACCTCTGCAGGTGGATCCATGGTTCTGTCTGGGATCAGCTGTTTTTTCCTCTGGTTTGGGACCAGTGAAGCCATGATGATCGGAATGCTCTGCTTGTACAATGGTCTGACTATTTCAGCCTGGAACTCCCTTGATGTGATCACTGTGGAACTTCTGCCCACTGATAGGAGGTTAAGTACACAGTTTGCCACCTATTTTTTATCTATGTGTCATTCCTCAAGATAACTTCCCCACTGAAACACTTCTGATCACAAATGTATCTCTTGACCTTTACCCTTTGCTCCAGTCATTGAACCAATTTTGGATTTGACTAGTTAATTTCCATGAGATTTAAAATCTCATGGATTTTTACTATTTTGACCATGTCAAAGTCACCAACAGCTTGAACATGCTTGAAAAAAACTTGACTTCAGTTATAGGTAAGCTAATGGAGAGGATCCTTAGGGACAGGATGTATGAGCATCTGGAGCGCTGCGATCTGATCAGGGATACGCAGCATGGCTTCGTCAAGGGGAAGTCTTGTCTTACGAATCTGGTGGAAATTTTTGAAGAAGTGACAAAAACAGTTGATGAAGGACAGGCTGTTGATGTCGTCTACATGGATTTCAGTAAGGCGTTTGACAAGGTGCCTCATGGTAGACTGATAAGAAGGTGAAGGCGCATGGGATACAGGGTCGGGTAGGTAGATGGGTCGAAAACTGGCTCGGAAGGAGGAGACAGAGGGTAGTAGTGGAAGGCTCTTTTTCCAGCTTGAAGCCTGTCACTAGTGGAGTGCCACAAGGCTCAGTACTAGGTCCTCTTCTATTTGTGGTCTACATAAACGACTTGGAAGTAGGGTAGGTGGTGAGATCAGCAAATTTGCTGATGACACCAAGATGCTTGGATTGGCGGGTACAGAAGAGCAGTGTCAGGCAATACAACGGGACATAGACAGGTTGGTAGATTGGGCAGATAGATGGCAAATGGAATTTAATCCGGAAAAATGCGAGGTGATGCATTTTGGCCGGAAAAATGTAGAAGAGAATTATAGGATAAAAGGTAAAACTATTCCGAGTATAGAGACGCAGAGAGACCTGGGGGTGCAGGTTCACAAGTCTCTGAAGGTGTCTTTACAGGTGGAGCAGGTGATAAAGAAAGCATATAGTATGTTAGCTTTCATAGAAAAGGGTATAGAATACAAGAGTAGGAGTTTGATGTTGCAGTTGTATAGAACTTTGGTTAGGCCTCACTTGGAATACTGCGCCCAGTTCTGGTCTCCGTACTATCGGAATGATGTGGAGTCCTTGGAGAGAGTGCAGAGGAGGTTTACCAGGATGCTGCCTGGTATGGAAGGACTGTCTTATGAGGAACGATTAGATAGACTGGGGTTGTTTTCCCTTGAAAGACGTCGGCTTAGAGGGGATCTCATAGAGGTGTATAAGATTATAAGGGGTATAGATAGAGTAAATGGAGGTAACCTTTTTCCACCTTTAGAAATGGATAGGACGAGAGGTCATGGCCATAGGGTGAAGGGGGCTATGTATAGGACGAATATTAGAGGGCAGTTTTTCACACAAAGGGTAGTGGGGGTGTGGAATGCACTGCCGAATAAGGTGGTGGGAGCAGGCACGCTGGGGCTGTTTAAGGGTCTCTTAGACAGCCACATGAGCGGTATGCAGATAGAGGGATATATTAGGACTGTTTAACGACGGCTTTTTTCCACAGGTAATTCGGTCCATAATTTGAGCACGCATTCGGCAGGTGGTGCGGGTACAGCTCTTGGATGTTGATTCATGGGTTGCCTGGTACCTCATGTAGTATATGAGTGCTTTATGTGGACCACCTGAAGGGCACCATGACAGCTCAGAGACTATCGATGTGGCTGTGCAGACACTTGGAATTGGGCCGGTGTCTGCGGGAGTTTGCGCGTTCTCCCCGTGGTTGCTTGGGTTTTCTCCGGGCACTCCGGTTTCCTCCCACAACCCAAAAATTCGCTCTTAGGCTGATTGGGTAACAAATTGTCCCTATGGTGAAAATTTTCCAAATTAGGATTAATATATATTCTATTATATAGGACTATTAAAATAGGATAATGATTTGGTATTACGGTGGCGCGGGCTCGTTGGGCCGAAGGGCCTGTTTCCCGTGCTGTGTTGCTTTAAAAAAAAAATAAAAAATAAAACCTCTTTGTAAAGCATATATAGGTTTGTAAATTATGAGCCTGCTGGCTTCAATAAAGTAAGCCTGCTGAAAAACACTTGCACTTTAACACATTTTTCACAACATCACACTGTCAGATGTGACCAACAGCTATTACAGCTGAAGAAATTTTATATTCAATCATTATGCATGTGAGGCAAGTCACTGCTACTAATCTGGAAATGTATTCTTTAATGCTAATTGTGACCCTCCACACATCAATATAAATCTATTTACAATATTTATAATAATTAGATAAACCATTGTACATCCGTGGATCATAAACATTAATTGCTTTACAGCTATTTCAGTTACATTTCCACTTCAATCTGCTTTTATGGCGGCAAGCTGGTACAGTGGTTAGCACCTCACAGCAGTGGTTAGCTGCCTCACAGCATCAAGGACACGGGTTCGATTTCCAACTGGGTCACTGTCTATGCAGAGCCAGCACATTCCCCCCGTGTCTGTATGGGTTTCCTCCAGGTGCTCCGGTTTCTTCCCACAATCTGAAATACGTGCTGGTTTGGTGCATTGGCCATGCTAAATTCTCCCTCTGTGTACCCAAACAGGTGCTGAAATGTGGCAACTGAGGGATATTCACAGTAACTTCATTGCAGTGTTAATGTAAGCCTACTTATGACAATAATGAATAAACTTAAAAAGTAGGATTCAAGAGAAAGGGCAGATTAGGAAGATCCACACAGTTCCAGTGAGTGGTTACTGGTGATATTTTGGGACAAGTTGAGATGTACAGGGTAAAAGAAAGGTGAAAGGACAGCCGGGACACCATTAGAATACAGTTATTGAATTCAACAGTAACAAAGGCACGGACACATTTTTTAGCAATGGTGCTGGAGATTCAGTCAGCTTGTAATTAGTTTTATATTTCTAATGACATCTCTGCAACAATTTGTAATAATCTTTGTGTTTAATAATAAGTTACCCTGCTGGATATGAATAACGAGGAGGGAATGCTTTGGTCATCGGCAAGAAACTTCCGTAATTAACCTCGCTACAATCCAATTAGCTGCATTCATGCGAAAGGCCACTCAGACATCATTGAGGCAGACAATGCAGCAGCAGGATTTTAAAATAATTACAGATACACAACAATAATTCTTATAACATGGTTAAGAAAATGAACATCAAGTAATTAGATTTTAACCAATGTTGTAGTTGAATTATCTTTAGATTGCGTTTTAGCTGCTCTTGCAGGAGCCTTGCTGTCCTGCTCCAAACAGTTTACTTATATTGTTGCCTGTATGAGCAACTGCATAAACTCGAGAAGCAGCTGTATAGACTGCCACACCGTACAGGGTTAGGATCAATTATATGTTTAAGTTAAATTTATTAGTGTCACAAAAAGGCTTAGATTAACACTGCAATGCAATAGAGGATTTTCACAGTAACTTCATTGCATTGTTAATGTAAACCTACTTGTGACACGCATAATTAAACTTAAACAATGAAGTTACTATGAAAATCCCTTATCGCATTTCAGTATTAATATAAGCCTGTTTGCGTACACAGAGGGAAAATTTAGCATGGCCACCTCACCAAACCAGCACATCTTTCAGACTGTGGGATGAAACTGCAGTACCGAGAGGAAACCCAAATAGACATGGGGAGAATGTGCAAACTCCATACAGACAGTGACCCAAGCTTGGAATCAAACCTGTGTCTTTGGCATTATTAGGCAACAGTGTCGACCACTGTGCCATCATACCACAGATGTGGTGCCTTTCGCAACTAGGATAGAACTGTAGCTTGGGCCTAGACCAAGCTGATAGAAAGCAAGATTCCGGCTCCTCAGTTTGTCTTTATTTTATGGTGTCAGTCAGAAAAGCAGCAGCAAGACTGGAGTGAAAGTTGTAAAATACCACCCTCGTGCAGCAGAAGTTGACATTCGGCAGGGATCATTCCAAACTTCTATTGCAGTGTCGTCAAAGGAAGTGACTCTTCAATTCACTCCTACACGGTGTTTTAGACAAGCAAGGCAAGAATGTAGGTAATTGCTGGGGTAAAGCGGTTTAAAGACAGGACCAATGAAGGCTACATTTCTGCATTCTCATCAAAGGCAGGGCTGTCAGCTAGCCGCTTTCTATTCCTGTCAGCTAGCCACTTTCTAGACGACCAATACCGATTCATTAGTGTTGTGTGCCCCTTTCTAAGCTGTCCTTTGTCTTGTACCAGCTTCTAGCTTGTGTTTGGGAAGGGTAGAGCTAGAACATCCTTGTAATAAAACATCCTTGACATTCTCCCCATGTCTATTTGGGTCTCCTCTCTCCATCTGTTTCACAGCGGAATTGCAGTCATAGGAATCAACCAAAAAGGGAAGAAAAGGATAAGAATGAACTGATTGTACATTGGATAATGCAGTACGAGCACACTCCCTCTACGTGTGTTTGCTTGTGAAAGAAAGTAGATGTAAGAAAGAGGCAGACACTCTGATGTATTTGGCCTCCAGCCGTATCAGCTCTGGTGTTTCTCTTGCTGCTTGCCTCAGGCTACCTCTTTTATCTGAGTGAGAGTTACTACAGCATCCAGCCCTCTCCAGTCTGTCCTGCTGTCTTTCCTCATGTGTCAATTCACTTTGCAGTGAGTGAAATAATGTATATTTCTTGCAAAGAGCTGCACTGACCTGTGCATACTGAGGAAGGAAAGCAGCAGGTTATGGGTAAAGTAGCTATGGACACTGAAGAGGATGTGATGAGGCGGTCATCATCCATCTGATAAAGCTGTCCAAGGCGATTCCAATATCAGTGCCTTGGCAATGAATTTACATTGCTAGAATTAGCATGCTCCTGGATCTCTAAGTTGATGACGTTGCTCTGCCAAGAGATACCAAGAACGCGTCTTGAGATAGCAAAGGTGGAAACTGTTCAGCAGAGCCCCGAAAGCTCGTGGTGTTTCCTACCAAGTAAACCTGTTGGACTTTAACCTGGTGTTAAAGTCTGCCTTTAACTCACCTACTTTGGGGGCATTCAAATGGTCGGTGGATAGGCATATGGATGATATTGGAATAGTTTAGGTTAGACGGTCCACTGGCCGGCGCAACATCGAGGGCCGAAGGGCCTATACTGCGCTGTAATGTTCTATGTTCTATTGTGAGACTTCTTACTGCGCTTACTCCAGTTCAATGCTGGCATCTCCACATCTGGACCACTCCTTGCAGGCACGAGAGAGTTTTTCCTTTTGTCATTGAAGGTTCTTTTGAAATGCTAGCATGACAAGATCAGTGTAGAGTAACTCTCTAAAGGAACTTGGCACATTTTGGCCTTGGATCTCAGGGAAGCAAGGCTGAATAGCTTTCTATCAGTTCTGGTAGGTAAGTTGACATGCTCTATAAATGGCCTGAAGACATATGGGAGCAGCAAAGAGCAGAAAATGTCAAAGTGTGTGGGTGGCTGTTTGACCCCAGTGTGGATCTCACAGGTTGTTGTGCCATCAAAGCTTGTCATGGAAGGAGAAAATCACATTGAGCAGTTTCGATGGGCAGCCATTGTTCTCCAACAGCTTAAATAAACTATCTCTGCTCACACAGTCTTGTTGAGATGGTGAAGGTAGTATATAACAGTCTCCTTTGTTCATGGCATTTCTTCTGCAGCTGCCAGATGACATGATGATGTGAGTTGTAGATCTTTCCGCTCTGAAACCACATTGGGATTTGGGATAGATTCATTCAGCCAGGAACTGCGGTCTGACAAGGACAATATGGGCAAAGACTTTTCCCATGATGCTCAACAAGAATATACCCCAACAGTTATTGCAGTCACCCCCACCCCCATTCTTGTGCAAGATCACAATCTTTACCTTGTGTAAATACTGGGATACTGCCCCGCCCTCCTGCAGAGATAGATGCTGTGTAGATGCTGGAGCAGTGCCAGATTCCTGTGCTTGATGAATTCAGGTGGTTTAGTATCATCACCTGGAGCTTTGCCCCTGGCAAGTGAATCAATACCTTTGCTAAGTTTCTTCACTGTGGGTTCAGTAGTCAGCTCTGCTGTGACACACAGGCTGTCTGTGCTGCTCAGAGCTTCCTCAGTGATGGTGTTACCCTGAGACTACAACTTGCATCAGTGTTCCATCCATCTCCCCAACTGTTTATCACATTGAGGTTAACCAGCCCACCTGGTTAGTTGAACTGGTTTCTTTGCTGATGGGTTTGTTACCCTTATTACTCCTTCAATGATGCCCTGAGCATTCCCTGTGTTGAAGGATATCCAGAAATTGTATGCAGTAATTACTGGTGCACCGCCCAGCAGTCTGTTGTATTTTACTTTGAACGCCCCTTTGTCATTTAGAGTTTTCTCACTCAGATCTCTCTTGTAATTAACGAAAACAGATTGCTTGGCTTCAGAGACAGGTTCCATCACAGTGATGTCAGTCTTGAACCAGTCAGCACTTTTCCTCTCCTGTTTCCCGTGGGATGAGAGTGTGGGTTTGTCGATGCCATCCCAGAGTAGGTCTTTGTTTCTGCACTCTGTGTGGGAATGCCGGCGAACTTCAATTCAATTGAGTTAAGGAACTGACAATGATGTGAGGATAAGAGCAAAATACAGTGGATGCAGGAAATCTAAAATAAAACAGAAAATGCTAGCTCAAGGTAAGATTGCAGAATGTGCTCATAGTAGAACAAAGGTCAGCACTCTGTGAAAGCAAAATAGAAGAACAAGTGACAGATGGTGCTGTGAGGGACAAGGTTGGTGAATGTTGGGACAAAAAAACAAATGTAGCCCAATCTTCAATAGATCCATGCCCCAGTCACCCGTCATCTGCCTCCTTTGACCATTCATGAAAATCAAACCAAAGTCTTGGTAATTGGCAATGAGGTGATACAGCCGACATCTTATGAACAAAGATCTCCTAATATTTCCCCATTTGACCTGAAGTCTGCTTTACATTGATTAAACCATTCATTTTTTAAATCTACCTTTTCTTCAAAAAATTCTAAATTCTAAATTCTAATTTTGGGCGGCACAGTAGCACAGTGGTTTGCACTGTTGCTTCACAGCTCCAGGGATTTCGGTTCATTCTCCTCGTGTCTGCGTGAATTTCCTCCAGGTGCTCCGGTTTCCTCCCACAGTCCATAGATGTGCAGGTTACATTGATTGGCCATGCTAAAAAATTGCCCTGAGATGCGAAGGTTAGAGGGATTAGTGGGTAAATATGTAGGAATATTGGGGCAGGGCCTGGATAGGATTGTGGTCAGTGCAGACTTGATGGGCCAAATGGCCTCTTTCTGTACTGTAGGGTTTTCTATGATTCTATGATGTGACTCAAACTGAAGATGTGTAGGTTCAGTGGAATGGCTATGCTAAATTGCCCCTTAGTATCCAAAGATGTATAGGTTGGGTGGATTGGCCATGCTAAATTGTCTGTTAGTGCCCAAAAACATGATTGTTAGGTGGATTGGCCATGCTAAATTGACCCTTCGAGTCCAAAGATGTGTAGGTCAGGTGGATTAGCCATGCTAAAATGACCCTTGGTGTCCAAAGATGTGTAGGTCAGGTGGATTCCTTAATGTCCAAAGAAATGTAGGTTAGAGGACTTGGCCAAGCTAAATTGACCCTTAATGCCCAAAGATGTGTAGGTTAGAGGCATTGGCCATGCTAACTGTGTGAGCTTATGAGGATAGAGTGGGAAGAGGGCCTGCATAAGATACTCTGTCAGAGAGTCGGGGCAGACTCGATGGGCCAAATGGTCTCTTTTGCATTGTAGGGATTCTATAATCCTATATGATAATTAGTAAAATGACCACAATAATCACTTGATATTTACGGTGTGCATTATGTGTCTGTTTCACTTCTCAGGAAAAGTGAATGTCTTTCATCGAAATTAATGAACATTCTTTATTTTGAACAGAGCGACGGGATTCGGGTTCTTGAACGCCCTGTGTAAGGCAGCAACTGTTCTGGGAAATCTCATCTTTGGTTCTTTGGTTGGAATAACCAAAGCAATCCCGATCCTGCTAGCGTCCACTGTCCTTGTCTGTGGAGGCCTCATGGGACTGCGGCTTCCTGATACGAGGAACCAGGTGCTGATGTAAAGCCATCCGATGGATTTTTAGTTGGTCAGTGGCAGCGATCAAATGAAAGGTTTGAATAAAAGAAGCCTGTAGCGTAAGAGAAACAACTATTGTCACACACACAAGTATGTCTGCTGGTTCTTTGCTTTTCCCTGAAGATTCCCTCCTTTATCTTTGCGCTTTCTGAACTGTACTCGCTCCCATTTCATTTTAAAGTCACGTGATCCACCAGGCTGCAGTCCGCACGCACACAATCGTTTGTATGGCTGAGGGTATAAAGAAGGAATCGAAAATCTCTTCTGGCAGTGGGTTTTTATCTGGTGTGTGACCATTATTCAGGTTTATCCTCCCTTGTACAAATTTAAACCAATGTCAAATTTCCAGTCACAATAAATCAGCAAATCAGTAAAATGCCGAAACAAGGTTCGGAGCAAACGGTGACATGTCATTATTCCTACGAGGTGCATCAGCCATCCTGTGAGATTTTTCCATTTCTTTTACATTGACTAGATCAGTTTGTCCTGTTTTCTCGTGTTAACTTCGGTGGACAATGTTTTGTTGAAGTGGGAACAGAGAAGATTATAACTACGATACACAGAGATCAATTTCCATCTGTAGTTCTTCCATTTTTGTTGCTGTTTTTCAATATTATTTTAAAACTGCATACAGACTTACCTCAAAGGCTCTTTCCCAGGAGTGTCAATTACAGGTTTGGGGGGGGGGGGGCACAAGTTCAAGATAAGAGGGGGAAAGGATAAGGGAGATGTGCAGGGAAAGCTTTTCACACCAAGGGTGGTGGATGCCTGGAACGCGCTGCCAGAGGAGGTGATGGAAACAGGCACATTAGCAACATTTAAGGGGCAATTGGATGGGTACATGAATAGGGAGGGAATAGAAGGATATGGTCCAAGTAAGGGCAGAAATTGTTCTTAGGTTAGTTATGGCATCGAGATCAGTACAGGTTTGGAGGGCTGAAGGGCCTGTTCCTGTGCTGTACTTTCTTTTGTTCTCTTTGATCTTTGTTCACCTTACAGTGATAACAGTGATTTGTTTTATATATAAAGTGAATTAGAATAGTTAGCCATGTCCCACGGGAAAGAAAACTAGTCTCTCACATATTCACTTCTGTCCTTTATCATTATTTCTATTTCCAAATACATTCAGTAACAATGCTGCGGAACAACTGATACTTCAAGGAAGTAACTTATTGTAGAGATTTGAGACATTACAAAAGGAGAGATGCTGTACTATAGTCAGTAATGTTATTATACTGATTAAAAAGTTTAAACTCTAAATGCACTAGAAGTGTCATTTTAAACAAGAATGTACAGATTCATCCAAGTAGTTATGTTATTTTTGCATACTTTTATATCATTCCATGCGAAAAGAGTATCTTCTATTTACTAAAATCAAGGATTTTTAGAAGATCGCTGGTTAAGCAACCGAAACCCTAGAGTATCCATTTGTTCATTGAAACCTGAATGGCCTTTGACCTCATGTTTGCCTGTAAAATATGCATTGTGCCTATTGTAGCTTGCATTAGAAATAAAATATTGTTTCCACTGCAATTGTAAATGCCAGAACTGAATATTAATGTGAATACAATTTGAAGATGATCTGAATCATTCTTTCGATAGGAACTGTTTCCTGTCTTGTTTTAACTCCTTGCAGTTAACTATCTTTGCATAGTTTTGTGATGAATTGTCAAACATTAGCTAAGAATTTCCTTGGAGCAGCTGCTCCAACGCTGTAATTTATTCGAGCGATGGAAAGTGCAGGAGCCGGAGCGGCTGTGGGGAGATTCCCAGCTATTGTTCTGCATTTCCAAAGCCAATCCTTACATTAAAGTAAACACAGCTGGTGATCAGGTTTGGACTTCCTCCTTTTATACCACATTGTCATATATTTTTCTCTGCCCAATAGTTTTATTTTAAAAATGCAAAAATAAAGCGCTGTTACCTTTCTAGTATAATTAGCAAGCAAAGGAAAATCTAGCCCCTTCAGAGCATAACATTGATATTGTTTTAATAGAGTTTTTTTTAATTGCCTAAGGAGTACCAAATCCTTCTTGACGTTAATTGATTTTCCATGTAATATGAAGACAAGCAACTTGCATTTACTTAACACCATTAGTGTAGTAAAAAATGTCTCAAGGCTGTATATCAATAGGTTATCAAACAAAAATATTGACATTGAAAATGAATGCATTTTAGAATTCATTTACTGGAACTTTTGTCTTCAAACATTCTGGCTGGAGTTCTGTGGCTGCTCACGCTGTACTGCCGCTGCCAGCGAGAATGGAGAATTTGGCATTCAGCCAAACCTTCGTTCACTGCAGCAGGACAGAGGAATCCCAGCTGTGGGTGAGGTTGGAAAATCCGGCCCTCACTATCGGATCATCTGCCCATCACTAGCCATTTACACCAATTCTCCTTTCCTGTGATGCTAACGCAATGAAATATTCAGGCGGAGCGTATTACAGGGAGTCAATCTGATAACACCTTTTCACATTCCCACTGACGCTGAAAGTTCAGCCCATTAATCCAGTCCTTGTTTTAAAATCAAAAAATGCAAGATAATTGGTGAAAAATTGTAATTGCAAATTGCCAACAGAGATCTGGTGGCTGCAGTACTCACTGGTAGAATGTGGTGAAATAAAAATCCTTAAGAGGATTGGAAAAGACCAACAAAATATGACAACGGATGATTAAAATATACCATCAAGAATTTTAAGCATTCTCTTTCCTTAGTTTGGACTCTTATAGATAATTATTTGGCCATGATTCTCAGAATGACAAGTGAACTTCTTTCCTTTCTGGTGGTCTACTCGAACATGTTAACCTGATCAGCTGCACTTACAGTTTGGTCCTAAACTGTATCTTTGGGTTTTTGCCTACTTTGTTACTTATACTTGCATACAGAAATCAAAGGAAATACAACGTTTGCTTAAGTCTGACCTCCAGTGGATAATATAAACACGGCACCAATTGCTTCAATATGAAGCGAGCCCATCTCAGATCAACTTGGAGGAGACTTGTAGAATATCTTTGGTGAACTCACTGTCAGGTGAACTATCTTAGTATCCATTCCCCACAGTTATCAGCTATCACAGTTACCTTTAAGTTGAACACGAGTGCATAAGAACATATGAAAAGTTTAAATAGATCAAAGTTAACCTGTTAAAGCTCAGCTATTAATCCTCTAACACTCCCATTATGAATTTTGAACATCCGTCATGTTCTCTACTCCATCTTTATTTTCTGATAATTATTTCTCTACCATAATGGGTCTATAATAATCGCACTTCTTCATTAAAAGACTGTGCGTTCTTACAAACTGTACACCAGAAACTTAAGTTAAAGATCAAGTTCAATCCTCATCCTTCAAAGGAGACAAAATCTGTTAAACCTGTACAGTGGCAAAATGAAACCTGACCCAGGAGGTCACAGAACATCCAAGGAGATATTTGCTGCTTCTTTCAGTTTAAACTTGGCAGCTCCTTTAGAATTTACATACAAAATTCTGAGCTTCGCAGAATTGAATAGCAAGAATGTTCATTCAAAATACTCCAATTAAACACAGGGTTTTTTTTTGCCCTTTTGTTGTCAGGTGAAGATTTTATAGGGTACAGAATTGTCTTCTGAGAAACGCTTAAAGATGAACATAATTGGCATTATTCTGCAATGTATAATATTTATCTGCCTCTATGTGAAAATGAGAACATTTTTGTCTGTACCTTCATGTCTTAGTGTTTTAGCTATATGTATGTGTTTGTAGGAATAGTATATAAGTCTGAGAACTCACTGCAGTCATTTCTTTGTATTTTGTGAACTTGCGTCTGTCTCTGTCAGGGCCATCGCCAGAAATTAGTCGCCAGGGAGACAAAGCTCTTCAGAAAGATATAGCTCAAAGCAATAGCGCTGAAATTAGAGTAGTATACAAATTCATAAGATTATATTCTGAAATGTGACACATATGTGATTTGTGAATTCATACACTCACAATGAAATAAAGAGTCAACAGCTACCAAATATTCAGTAAGTTAAACTATTCATAAATCATATATAATCTCTTTAGATTCTTATCATTTAAATCCAATACCATCTTATAGGATAAGTGAAAAATCCTATAGGAGTTCTTGGTAATGCCTATGCAGGCTTTATGCCAAAACTTTTGTATATAGATAGATCCATACAGTACTCCCTTTAGTGTTCTTAGGACATTTTCTACAAATGTAATTAAATGGGAAAATAAATGACTATACGCACAACAAAAGCTGAGTTTGTTCAAAAAAAATTACACTAGAGCCAATTATATGCTTGATGCAAGTATTTCAGCACAGTCACTTTACATATTTCAGAGCATAGATTGGTGCAAATTTTCTTTGGGAGCATGAGAACAGCACTTTGTAGAGGTTTGCTGACCAGGTTTGTACATTCATGAACAGATATTTTATGTCTATGAAGCACTTAGTAGAAAATAAGTAGAATTTATTATGAATATTAGCATAAACAAAGAAGTAGACTGGATCATAGATCATCTTGAAAATAACCAATATTTTGTTAGAAATTGTAATGTAACAACAACTGGAAATCGATAGAGTTGTACCAAATTCATGGTAGCTTTGCTTTTGAAGACTTTAGGATTCATACTTCACATTTCTAAACAGGGTCATTCATTGGAAAAGTGATAACAGCCAATTAAAACTCATGATTGGCAGCGGAAAAAGTATTCCCCTGCCCCATCTAAACTATAAAATATTCACAATGCAAACAATATACTTTATGTAGATTGAATGTGTATGCCTGTGTTTTGTAAAATGACCCTTCTCAGGAAGACACTGTAAACCCGTACAATCTGCTGAATATTTGCTTCATAAATATATATGAAACCAGGTGACAATTTTGCAATGCTTTGGTAACAACCTGTATTTTCAAATCTCTCTATTTCATTTCCCATTTATTTCTTGCAGCATTTCATTCCTGTACTTTTAACGTAATGGTTATGGTGGTTTTAAACATGTTTCACTGGTTAGATCAAGCCTTGATTTAGTAAAGCAGCAGAAATGCTGCAGATATGGAAATCTGGAATACAAACAGAAAATGCTGGAAATGCTCAGCAAGTCAGACAGCATCAATGGACTGAGAAACAGAGTTAACATTACTTCAGAAGTGATACTCATTAAATAGCTTGGAAACCATTGATAACTGAATTGCCCCACATGCATCAATTATTCAGGTTATAAATGGCATTTTTACATTTTATTCCTGATCAATGCTGTAGTTAGATTATAAATAAGTAACATAATTATTTTCAGACTTAAATCTTTCCCCTCCATTATAAAATTAACTTAAAAGTCTGAATACAAACTCACAACTTATTTTTCATCTGTACCGCTCTCCATTTGCCCTCTCCTACACATACATGCACTCAGACACACAAATATCAATTCTACGCTTTCTAATTAATATTATTTATTATAGCGTTAACAACCAAATATTTGGGCTTTCTTACACATTTTACTGTTGCTAGAATATAGAAAAATAGTTACTTGTCTTGCTTACCAGATTATATATAGTTGATATTTGCATTAAATATAGCAACAATGTTCCTAATTAGTTTGCCCTATTTCCATAACTGCCCGACAGTACTTTCTCACAACGCCATAGTTGAAGCCACAAGCTCATTCATATGGGAAAATGTAAGGATAGGCCTGTCACTCCATGACACACTATGCCAGAGCATTCAAGAAAGTTCATCTGAAGACCATGATGCTTGATCCTGGACATAAAGGCCCTGATTTTACTGGCACAGAATGGTATTTTCTGTTGGCCTTGGGCACGAGCCTCAGACAGATACGCTGGTAAAATTGCGGCCAAAGTTAGTGTGTCATGGAGCTAATCATCTTGACATTGAAGTATCATCATTCCTTGATAAAAGCAGATGAGGATTCCCTTCCTGAAATTGCTAGAGTAATTATACAATAATTCAGAAAGCTTTGCTTTTGTAATTCTCAAAGAAAACATTTTGGGTATTCCGAAACTCAGTTTTCTGAAATTCAAATTCTTCATTGGTATTGATCTGCAACCATGATCAGAATTAGTTCTGGTGACTGACTCTCTCACACCCACTCACCCACTTGGAATTTGTTCTTCACAGAATCCCTACAGTGCAGAAGGAGGCCTTTCAGCCCATCAAAGAGGCCATTTGCTCCAACACAGCATGTCACCCAAGTCCTATCACCATGACTCCACATATTTATCCTGCTAATTCCCTTAACTACACATCTTAGGGCAGTAAGGGACAATCTAGCATGGCCGATCCACCTAACCTGCACATCATTGGATTGTGGGAAGAAATGGAAGAACCACAGGTGATAAGGCTCCCCCTTCCCCATTGGGGAATTTGTTCTTGTGATAGTGTTTCCACCCACCCCATCTCATCATCAGTTGGTGAATCGCTGGGAGCTGTGTTTCACTTCAGTGGGGAAGGCCTGACACATTTAGTAGCCACAGGAACCTAACTGGCCAATGGTAGGTCTCAGTGAGGTGGAAATCCTGTTCCTAAGAGTTGCTGCAATATCAAAAGCTGACAACACTCCATTGCCAGTAGCACCACTGGGAATGCTGCCCGTAATAGACTAAGGCTCGAAGAGTATCACTGGATCCCTGGGGCAGGATGGGAGAGTCACAGGCAGGAAGGTCATTGTTCGAGAGGAAGAGGCAGAGTGATGTTAACCAGAGGGAAGGGTAAGGGAGGGAGATTGATCAGAAGTTGGGCCTGGTGAAAAGGGGTCAGCTGTTGTTGGCTTTCAGCAGACTTCCCACAAACAGGTTTTCTGCACATTTTTGGAAAGCATGGGTAATATGGGCAAATGCTGTGAACAAAGACATCATTGAATTCTAGTGGACTGAAGAGAATAATGGTGACACACTGGAATAATAGGCTCACTGATAGACCTATTTGATATCCTGTTGCTTACGGTTGGAATTCCTGCACTTTTAATAGCAATGGGTACCCCAGCAGTTCCTGCTAGATGATGGATTCAGAAGTTAAGTGATTCCACACATACCTCCTGCATCCCGATGCCTGCTTTAGAAACCTCACAACCACACTAGTGCCAATGGCCCCCCCCTCCTACCCACCACCCTCCTTCCACCACCACTATGGGCCCTAACTCTACTGCCCCCTCCCCATCCACAATGACCTCTCTCCTCCAGAACTAGGCCTCTATCTCTCTCTCCGAGATCTAGGCCTCAATGCCTCCCTCCCAGAACCAGGCCTAAAATCTCTGACACCTCTACCACGTATCTCTCCACCCTCAACAACCTAGTTTCCCATCTCCAGGGATTGACAGCCTCCCTTAATTGACTCCCATCCATTGGACTCACACCTCACGTCTTGCCCTAGCCTCCGGTTACTGTCACCTTCATTGTTCCCAATACAGTCTTAGCTGCTGCTGCTGTAAACAGTTGGTGGATCCTCCTGACTGAAGATCCAGCTGTCAATCCAGCTGGACCTCTGGGCATGGAATCGGTCGCTGCCGCCATTAACATGCATGGAGTTAAAACACCATTTTGTGTGGGGGAATTCCCAAATCATGGGTTCACCTCCTGACTTTCTGACTGAGCAGCTCCCTGTGGGTTAGGCCAGTAAAAATTCTGCCTGGTAAGTTTCTCTCATGTAGCTGTCATCTTTCTTCTATACATCAATATACACACACTGCCATCAGTGCAATATGGACAGCATCAAGAGTTTCCTTTTAGACAAATACATCAGATTATCCATTAATATTCAATTCAATCTGTGTCAGCTATATTGTAAATTGTATGGTAAATGTAGTCACTTAGAGATCAAATTGAGTTTTGCCTCTGATGATACTCCTGCTCTGCAATGATTTAGCTTTTGAATCATGACTAAGGCTAATGTTTCACAGAGTGGTCTATGATGGGTGAAGTTCCTACATGTGGAATCAGTGTTCTTTCTACAGGTGTACTAAAGAAAAACATGCACTGATACTTAACTTACTTGACCAGTTTATAAAACAGGATATATATATATAACATATAGATGATGAAGGGGGCTTATGACTATGTAACAAACTAGTTTAATTTGTACGATATATAACTCTCCTTAATATTGGCGATGTCCCTGACATTTAAATCTGCACATCTCTCCATGGAAGTTTTGGAAAAGAATTAACACCCATAATCATCCTTTGTGCGCTTGCTATTGTACGTCAGCTGACTGTGTACAAGTTCTGATTTCTTTTCTGTTAAGGTTGTCCAAACTGGGATGCATCTTGCTAGTATGTTGCAACCAATGGGGTTTCTGTACACTGGAACTACAATGTGTTTGGCATAAATCTCTTGAAGCTGTGTCTATACTTGTGAAAGGGCATGTCAAATGTACAGTATCAATTTAAAAATGTGGGTTTGTGTATAAAAAAAAATTGCCAAATAAATATCATTGATGTAATGAATAAAAAAAAGGTTTTAATGTGAACCACATGAAAGCAAGAGCGTTTTTGCTCTGTGGTATTGAAATAAATAAAACAGCAATGTTCTCAGTAGAAATAATCCACGGCTGAGTTTTTATTACTAATGATGTTCATAAACTGAGAAGTGAGTGAAAGTTAAAACAACGCACATTTTCCAAAAGATCTCAGGTTTCATTGACTGTTATACAGAGTAAAATCATAAATATCTTATCAGAAATCATCAGTTGTGGTTCATAGACTCTCTACACTGCAGAAGGAGACCATTCAGCCCATTGAATATGTACTGACAGTAATCCCTTCCAGGCCCTATCCCATGTATTTTCACTGCTAATCCTCCTGATACTAAGGGAGCTATTTAACATGGCCACTCAATGTAACGGCAATACAGTGGCTGGCACAGCTTCCTCACAGCGCCAAGGATCTGGGTTCGATTATCGGCTCTGTGCGGGTTTCCTTTGGATCCTCCAGTTTCCAACTCAAACAGGCACCGGAGTGTGGCTGACTAGGGGAATAGTAACATTGCAGTGTTAATGTGAGCCTACTTGTGACTAATAAACAAACTTTTACTTAGCCCTGCACATCTTTGGTCTGTGTAGGGAATTGGAGCACCCAGAGGAAACCCACACATACATGCAAACTCCACACAGACGGTTCCCAAGGCCAGAACTGAACCTAGTACCCTGGCTGTGTGAGGCAGCAGTGCTCACCACTACACCGGTTAGAGCAATTTTTCTAATATGTTTCAGATTCACACATATTCCAGTTACAGCAATATTATTTTAGGCTGAATCTTAGCCAAAGCACTATGACTTATGCTTTAAAAACGCCGCATTTTCATTTAGTAATTGTGCAGTACTTCCTGTGAGCTAACCTCTAACCTCTGCAATAAATTGGATATTGACATTTACATAGAGTTCCCAGCATGGGATTGGCCATTGTGTTTGGCTATAAAACTGTAATACATTAAAAAGAATAAAGGCATTTAAGAACTGGACAGAATTATAAGCTGAAAGTAGTATTTTAAAATCCATAGCACGATTTTAAAAAGCCCTTGTGAAGAAGCCTTAGTTTTCTTCTGTCCCTGGATTTAAAAGAAGAAATGATCCAAGAACCAAAAAAAACAAAGTTCCAGCCACTTATTTTAATTATGATTTCTGTCTTCAAACAGGTTTAGGCTGAGGATAAACAATTTCCTTAAGTCTCATCTTGCCTTTGAAACCCAGGCCACCCATCAACTTTGATTAAATCAGTCATGAAAGTAATTCTTCCATTTTGACATGTTGCAGTTGCTCAGCCTCTCACACTGTTTCTGTGGGATTAAAATAGTGTATTATAAGAAGACCTTAAAGGTTCTTGATAAGCAATTAAATGTAGATGGACAGGAACTTTAGCTGGCTTAACACCATTGTGACTGCAGGCGAATGATGTCGACATGTCATCCCCCAAGCCACTAATCTCGTGAAGAATGGATCCGGCAGTTCCCAAGCACCCTGATTCATACATAGATGAGGATACCTCGCCTATGGATGATGCAATTTTAATTTTAGGACCTTTGTTCCTAGGCCAGGAGTCGGACATTTCCCAGGTCTGCAAACCCAACCCAGGAGCAAATGTCCTGGAAGCTGGGATTTTCATTCCAGGTTGGCAGGATCTTCTGGGAATCAGGTGGTGGTGACCCTGGTTGGGGGAAGGACCTCCACTGTACACTGGTACTTTAGCTAAGATTCGTTTTAAAGTGTTGGAACAAAGAACAGTTCTCCAGCCCTCACCCTCACGTCCCTACACGTCACCACAGGGTCCCCACCCATCCCTCCATGGCTTTGAACGTTCTCCACACCAACCTATATCTCTCAACACACTTTTGTAGTCCCTCTAATCCTCCATTCCAACCTAAGAATCTGCTGATGACCATGAAACCATTGTCAATTATCAGAAAAACCCATCTGGTTCACTAATGTCCTTTAGGAAAGGAAATCTGCTATCTTTCCTTGGTCTGGCCTGCATGTGACTCCAGAGCCATAGCAATGCACTTGACTCTCAACTATCCTCCAGGGGCAACTAGGGATGGGCAATTAATGCTGACCAGATAGCGAAAACCATGTCTCACGAATGAATTTTAAAAAGTCCCCATGCCAATTTCTCAAGGCTTTTCATAAACCCCATACCAACATATGCCCCTCTACCCAGCTAATTTAGATCCAACGTTTGCCAACCCATGGCCCTCAAGCTTTGATATCCACCATAGACAGACCTCCAGAGTCATGCTGAGATAAAATAAAATAAAGTTCTTAAGTGCCATTGGCCGGCTTCATTTTTTTAAAAGAAATACTCTCATAAACCCCATTCAATATTTACACATCCCTTCAACTACATACAAGAACAAACATTTCCTTCAAGTGCTCAATTCCTTATAAAAGAAACTATTGGAATTGACAGTCCCATTTCAAAGAGTCTATAATGGCTTGCAGCTCTAATCAAGCTATGATATGGAAGATGCCACTTTGTGTTAACAGAAGATTGTGAAATCCATCATTCAGCACAAATCTAATAATGATGATTCACAGGCTTGTGTCAGCAAGCAGAGTGAAATAGCAAGCAATGATTTGTTTTAAATAGTACACATAGCTTTTTTTTTAATTTCAAAAGGCAGGAGTTTTAAATTCTTTGACAGCTTGATGATTGCTTTTGACGCATTTACAATTCCTCTTGACAGTTGCTTATGACAATTCCTTTTGATAGGTCTTCTTGACATCTCCAATGTATTTATGCATTTTTGATGCACATTCATGTTCATGTTCCATAATCTCAAGGGATACTTCAACTCTCCCAAAGATGTACCAGGACCAGTTCCAAAGGGGTATCTCTTCAAAACGGTATGCTTCTTCTCCAAAAGACTGTACAAAATTTAGATCTGCTGCTGCCCAGTCGAAACTTATTCCTGGCTAACAAAAATCAGGCATGACTGGAGACAGCTACTCTTTTCTATGGACAGCTGCCAGAGCAAAACACGTATATGCAAATCTTGATCAACCTCACTCTCACCCTCACTCTATTTTTGTGCAAATTCAGGCCCAAGAGATTAATACCCATTTTATCATTCAGAAACAAGATCAAAGAAAATTACAGCACAGGAAGAGGTCCTTCGGCCCTCCAAACCTGCACCGACCATGCTGCTCGATTTAACTAAAACTTCCTACCCTTCTGGGGGCCATATCCCTCTATTCCCATCCTATTCATTTACTTGTCAAGACGTCCCTTTAAGGTCAGTACCATATCTGCTTTCACTCCCCCGGTAACAAATTCCAAGCACCCACTACTCACTGTGTAAAAAATCTGCTCGTATATCTCTTTTAAATCTTGCCCTTCGTATCTTAAACCTATGCTCCCTAGTAATTGAATCTTCCACCACTGGGAAAAAGCTTCTGACTATCCACTCTGTCCATGCCTCTCATAATCTTGTAGACTGCTATCAGATCATCCCTCCACCTTCATCGTTCCAATGAGAACAAACCAAATTTCTCCATTGTCTCCTCATAGCTGATGCCTTTCATACCAGACAACATCCTGGTACATCTTTTCTGCACCCTCTCCAAAGCCTCTACACCCTTCTGATAGTGTGCCAACCAGAATTGAGTACGATATTCCAAGTGCTGCCTAACTAAGATACTACAAGCTGCAACATGACTGGTCAATTTTTAAACTCAATGCCCTGGCAGATGAAGGCAAGCATGCCTCCTTGACTACCTCCTCCACCTGCATTGCCATTTTCAGTGACCTGTGTACCTGTACACCCAGATTCCTCTGCCTATCAATACTCTTAAGGATTCTGCCATTTACTGTATATTTCCTATTTGTATTAGATTTTCCAAAATGCATTACCTCACATTTGTCCAGATTAAAATCCATCTGTCATCTCTCCCCTCAAGTCTTCAGTTGATATATATCCTGTTGTAACCTCTGATGGTCCTCACCGCTATCCGCAAATCCGCTAACCTTTGTGTCGCCTGCAAAACTTACTAACTAATCCAGTTACATTTTTCTCCAAATCGTTTATATATATTACAGACAGCAAAGATCCCAGCACTGATCCCACTTGTCACAGTCCTCCATTCAGAAACACACCCTTCCACCGCTACCCTCTCTTTTTTGACAGACATGATGCGGAGATGATAGTGTTGGACTGGGATAAACACAGTAAGAAGTCTCACAACACCAGGTTAAAATCCAACAAGTTTATTTGATAGTGAACCCACAAGCTTGTGCATTTACTATCAAATAAACTTATTGGACTTGGTGTTGTGAGACTTCTTACTGTTCTTTGACCGAGCCAGTTTTGTATCCACCTTGCCAGCTCATCTCTGATCCCGTGCAACTTCCTCTTCTGCACCAGTCTACCATGAGGGATCTTGTCAAAGGCCTTAGTGAAGTCCATGTAGACAACATCCGCTGCCCTACTCTCATCAATCATCTTCATCACTTCCTCGTAAAGCTCAAAGTGAGCAATCAGCTTGAAGTATACACGAGCATGACAAGGTGCTTTAAGTTTGCCATGGTAAGAACTCTACTTTTTTAATTAAAAGTCTCTTTGTTGAAAAAAGGAGAAAAGACTTTAGCTCTCACATTTCTGATCATTATCCAGTGATAACTTTTGATTTGATCTGATTTATTATTGTCGCAAGTATTAGTATACAGTGAAAAGTATTGTTTCTTGCATGTTATACTGACAAAGCATATTGTCCAAAGTGAAGGAAACAAAAGAGTGCAGGATATAGCATTAGTTATACCTAGGATGTCGAGAAAGGTCAACTTAATGCAGGTTAGGTCCATTTAAAAGTCTGACAGCAGAGGGAAGAAGCTGTATTTGAATCATTTGGTACATGACTTCAAACTTTTGTATCATTTTCCTGATGGAAGGCAGTGGAATAGAGAATGTCCAGGGCATGTGGGGTCCTTAAATTATGCTGGCTGCTTTGCCAATGCAGCAGGAAGTGTCGACAGAATCAATGGATGGGAGGCTGGTTTGCACAATGGATTAGACTACATTCACAATCTTTTGTAGTTTCTTGCCATTTCTTGGGCAGAACAGGAGCCATACCAAGCTGTGATACAACCAGAAAGAATGCTTTTTATGATGTATATGTAGAAGTTGATGAAAGTTGTAGCTGACACACCAAATTTCCTTAGTCTTCTGAGAAAGTAGAGATATTGATGGGCTTTCTTAACTACAGTGTTGGCATGGGGGGACCAGGACAGGTTGTTGGTTATCTGGACACCTAAACACTTAAAGCTCTCGACTCTTTCTACTTTGTCCCCATTGATATAGAAATGTTCTCTTCTACGCTTCCTGAAGTCGATGACAATCTCCTTCATTTTATTGAATTGAGGGAGAGATTATTGTCGCTGTACCTGTTCTCCAGATACTTTGTCTCATTCCTGCACTGTCTCGCCATTGTTTGAGATTAGATCTATCCCAGTGTGATAGTGTCATCAGCAAACTTGAAAATCGAATTTTAGGGGAATTTGACCACACAGTCATATAAGGAGTATAGCAGAGGGCTGAGAACAGAGCCTTGTGGGGCACTGGTGTTGAGGATGATTATGAAGGAAGTGTTGTTGCCTATCTTTGCTGATTGTTGTCTGTGAGTTAGGAAGTTCAGGATCCAGTCGCAGAGAGAGGCCCAGGCCATGGAGTCTGGAGATGAGTTTCGTAGGAATAATGGCGTTGAAGGCTGAGCTGTAGTCAATAAATAGGAATTTGACATAGGTGTCTTTGTTACCTAGGTTCTCCAGAGTTCAATGCAGGGCCAAGGAAATGGCGTCTGCTGTGGACCTGTTGTAGTGGTAGGCAAATATAGTTGATCCAGGTAGCCTGGGAAACTGGAATTGATTTTGCCATAACTAGCCTTTTGAAGCACTTCATAATGATGGATGTCAGAGCCACTGGCTGATAGTTATTGAGCTCGCTGCTTAGTTTTTCTTAGGTACCAGGATGATGGTCACCTTCTTAAAACAGATAAGGACCTCAGATTGTGGTAAAGAGAGACTGAAGATATCTGAGAATTCCCTCCAGGTGATCCGCAGTGGATCTGAATGCTCATTCGGGTATCTTACCTGGGCCAGTCACTTTCTGTGGGTTGACCTTTGAGAAAGCTGCTGTGACAACTGCAATGGTGACCCTGCATACAAGTTCTTCAGAGGCTTCCAGAATGGAGGACGTGCTCTCGCTGACCTCTTGCTCAAAATGTTGAATGCATTGAGCTCATTAAGGAGGGGTGTGTTGGAGCTGGCTTCATCTTATATGTCTTCACTTTGTAGCCTGTTTCTCTTGCAGATTTTGTCATACTCAGCAAGAGTTTGTGTGGCTAGCCTGGGACTCTAGCTAGGTCCTGTACTTTGGCATCTTTGATGGATCTCCTTAGATCGGATCTGACTTTCTTGTATAGGTCAGGGTCGCCTGTCTTGAACACCACAGACCTGGACTTCAGCATGCAGTGGATACCCCTGTTCATCCATGGTTTCTGGTTGGGAAACAAGTGGATTTGCTTCTTTGGCACACAGTCTTCTACACACTTACTAATGAAGTCAGTCATTGTAGTGGTGTAATCGTTCAGACTGGTCGCAGAGTTTTTAAATGCTGACTCCAAGCAGTCCCGTCAGAGATTATCCGATTCCTCAGACCAACATGCTGCTCCAGAAATAAAACTCAGCAGCTGCTGGAATTCTCAAATAAAAACTGAAAATGCGAGAAATATTCAGCAGGTCTGACAATGCCTGTGGAGAGAGAGAAGGAGCTAATATTTCAGATCATGACCCTTTATCAGAACAGAGAAAAGTTAGATAAGTAATAGATGTTATGTAGGTCAAATAAAGGTGGCAGGGTGAAGGAAAGGGCAAAAGATGGGAGACATTAAAAGACAAACGAGTTGGTGGTGCATTGTCACAAGGCTATGCCCCATTAATTTTGAAGATATGACTGTCAAGCTTTCAACTGACTTGAAATTTTGCAACGTGAAATGGGACAGAATAAACTACTTCAAAATGCAAGGCCACTTTCGAAGGTAAAGGTGAAAAAGCAAAGCAGACATGCCCTTGAGGGCGGGGGGTGGCGCAGGAGAGAGAATGGTGGGAAGGAGGGAGAGTGAAGAGAGGCACATTTTCTATAATTCAAAGATCCATTGGAATTCATACGTGTCTGAGGAAGAGACTTTAAAAATGCAAAGTGCAGGATATTGAAGCAATTGTTGCCACAGGCAGACCCATTCAAAGCCCTTTGGAAATACACACTGGGTAAAATGTTGCAGAGCCAACTCTAACCACTGCAGAGAGATTTGTAAGAAAACATTCAGCTGAGGAAAGAGGTTGACAGTTGGGATCTCTTTCCCTATCCCTTCTTCAACAAGCTAATTCTACTAAAAATATAGTAGGAAAGCAAGATCTCACAATAATTGCACTATCTTCCACATCTGACCACATCCATGAAACCAGCTAATCCGAAACGGCTGCAACGTTTACAAATCTACAAATCCGTCTCAGGGATAATTAAAGTATATTTAACCATAAATTAGTTTATCTTTTTTTAATTAGATTCTAACTCCTCTGATTTCTGATGCATGTGTGTGTCTGTGTGTGCGTGCATGTGTGTGCATACCTGTGTCCGCATATGTATGTTTGACGGTTTGATTGTGTGTGTGCATGTTTGTGAGTGTCCGCAGGCGCATGTGTGTGTGTGTGTGTGTCCATGTCTGTGCATAAGTCTGAGTGCATGTGTGTGCATACGTGTGTGAATGTGTGTATGTATATGTGTGTGTATGTGCATGTACATGTGTGTGTCCAGATGATCACGTAAGAGCTAAATGCTTGACATCATGTTTTTATTTTTTTTCCTTGGGTTTTACAGCTAATAAATTTGCTCTTTCTTTAACTCAAGGAAACCTTGTTTCCTTGCCATCATTGCCACCACTTAAAAAGTTAAGTTCATTCTTACTCCAACCTTTGTTGTCACCAGCCTAGAAGGCTGAATAGAGGGTGGCCAATTCGCTACTTCTCACCTGATCATAATGAACAAGAGAAAGAGAGATGGGTCCAGACATGATGCTACTGGCAGAATCCCAATAGCTGCCATCTGAGCCCAAAAAAAACAAAAAAAAACTGACTGATCTCGACACATGCAAAGACAAGGAAATAAATGTGGCAGCAGAAGTTACACTCTGAAACTGGGAGCTTAATGCTGAATCTAGAAGGTTGTAAAATGTCTAATCGATGGAGGAGGTGCTGTTCCTCTAGCTTGCATTGAGTTTCACTGGTGGATTGCAGTAGGCTGAGGACCTTGATGTCAGCCTGAGAATGAGGTGGGAGAATTAAAATGACAGGCCACCGAAAGCTCAGGGAATGTTTGCAGACCAAACAGAGGTATTCCACAAACCAGATGGATGTGCTCTGCAAAATGGGCTTTGGGGAGGGAATCCGCAATTGGATCCAGCTGCTCTATACAGACATCAGTAGCGCAGTCAAAGGGTGGGAATCAGATAGTTTTCAAATCAGGTCTGGAATCAGACAGTGCTGTCCTCTCTTCTCCATCCTTTTTGTCGTTGCATTGAACCCTTTGCCAGGCCCACAGAAGTGACCCAGGTATCAAAGGGGTGACAATCCCAGGCAGCGGAGGCACACAGGTCAAAGCCTCCCTGCACATGGATGATGTGGCTGTCTTTTGCTCGGACCCCTTGTCTGTTCGCAGCCTCCTCTAGGTCTGCGAGTAATTTGAACTGGCCTCAGGAGCCAAAGTCAACCAGGGTAAGAGCGAGGCCATGTTCTTTGGGAACCAGACTGACAAATCCTTTGTCCCTTTCACTGTCAATGCAGATTACCTGAACATGCTGGGGATATGGTTTGGAGCAGCAGAGGCATGCACCAGAAACTGAGACAAACGCATCGTGAAAGCCAGGCAGAAACTGGGCTGGTGGGAACAACGCTCCCTCTCCATGACAGGAAAAAAACCTGGTGATCCGGTGTGAGATGCTGTCCGTGTTGTTGTATGTGACGCAGGTGTGGCCTATCCCCAGATCCTGCGCTATAGCAGTGACGAAAGCCATCTTTAAGTTTATCTGGAGATCAAAGATGGATCGTGTCCGGAGGGAGGCGATGCACAAATCTCTGGAGAACGGAGGGAAAAACATTCCCAATGCTGCCCTCATCCTGATGGCCTCCTTCGTGTGCAGCTGCATCAAGCTGTGCGTAGATCCTCTGTACACTAACAACAAGTGCCACTACTTTTTGAGGTTCTACCTGTCCCGAGTGTTGCGAAGGATGAGTCTGGCCATATTGCTGCGGAACAAGTAGTACCTGTCCTTCGTGGAGAAATTTTTCCGCAAACACACCTTTGATCTCGTGGCGATTAAGCAGTGGTCAGCGCGTAACATCCTAGGGGCCCTGAGAGAAAAGGAAATGATGGATCCTGTCGGATGGTTCCCTAAGCAGACTGTCAGTGTCATCTGGCAGAACGCCTCATCAACAGAACTTACAAACAAGCACCACGATCTGGCTTGGCTGGTGATGAGAAGGGCACTCCCAGTCAGATCCTTTATACACACTCGAGGTCTTGGCAACACTGCATGCTGCCCTCGAAGTGGCTGTGGGGTTGATGAGACAGTTGCACACCTCCTTGTGGAGTGTGCCTTTGCAAAGAAGGTCTGGAGTGAGATGCAGTGGTATTTGTCGAAGTTCATCCCGAGCAGCTCAGGGACTCAGGACTCTGTGCTCTGTGGGCTCTTTCCAGGGACACACACTGAGACAAGTATCAACTGCTGCTGTAAGGGCATCAACTCGGTGAAGGACGCACTTTGGTCTGCCCGAAACTTGCTGATCTTCCAGTTGAAACAACTGTCCTCGACCGAGTGTTGCAGACTGGCACATTCCAAGGTCCAGGACTATGTGCTGAGAGAGCTGCTGAAGCTTGGGGCAGCCGCCGCAAAGGCACAATGGGGAAAAGCCACATCATAAGGCCTTTAACAGAGGCAGACTGAGGGCCCGGGAACTGCAGAATACCCTCAACCTGCATAACTGTGTACCACTCTGAGCAATAACGGCACACAGTAATTTTTGAGGTATGTATATAGTTGTAAGTTTGAAATGTATGACTGTAATTTGAATAGAACTGTAAAAAAGTTTTAATTCTGCATTGTTTGCAATTCACAGATGTAAATTTGCATGGTTTATTTGAGATTTTTATGAATAAAGTATATTGTTTGAAAAAAAAATTCTTTGTTTGGTCTCCCCAATACCAAAGAGACTAGCATGAGCAGAAAATATAGTAGCTACATTGAAAAAAATACATGCAAGTGGCTCATTTACCTAAAAGGAGTGTTTGGGCCTTTGAATGGTGAAAGGAGAAGAGATAAAAGAGCAAGGGGGTGATTCTCCCAGCCCACTGTGCAGCTCAAGCTGTGAGACATCAGTGAAAGTTGTATAGTAGGTCTCCCACTGGACATTGCAGCCTCTGCATGCCTCCAGAGCTCAGATTTCCGGTGTCTTCAATTCAGCACTGAAAATCGGCACGGAACTGATATAAATGTTTACATTCCAATCTTTCTCACATTAGTGGGTCTGAAGTCTCATGTCCACTAGCCTCTCTCCCCACTCCCTGCCAGAGATGAACAATGGGGCTGGCCCAGATAAGTCTGAGAGTCCAGCAATTGGAGGGTGGAAGAGTTACATGGTCATCAATGTGAGGTTATGGAACTGGTCAGCAATCGATCAGATGCATGCACTATGCATGCACCGCTCTCGGCACTGACAGATTAGCACATCCACAGTGGCCTGTGCAGCGCTATACTGTTGGTCTCTCCAGTGGGAGAGGCTTTTTAATGAGATTCATGTTAATACACTTAGCAATGTGCCCAGAGTGTGGGAGATTCATTTTGAAAATCCTGCTAAAAAGAGCAATGTAGTCATTCTAATTTTTTACGCGAATTCAGCATTTAGAATTTTTTTGGGAGAATCCCAGCCCAGTTGATATGATTCTTGCTCTTGAGGAGTGGACCAGGGTGTGGGAGGGAACAGTCTCTTTGGAATGCTGAAAGGAGATTGGCAGGAGAAGATAAAGTTTTAGAGGTTTACAGCACAGAAGCAGGCCCTTCAACCCAATTTGTCCATTCTGCCTTTTTTTTAAACCCCTAAGCTAGTCCCAATTGCTCTCATTTGGCCAATGTCCTTCTATAGCCATCTTACCCAGAACTATCTAAACACATTTTAAAAGACAAAATTGTACCTGCCTCTACTACTACCTCTGGCAGCTTGACCCAGACACTCACCACCCTTTGTGTAAAAAAATTGCTCCTCTGGACCCTTTTGTATCAATCCCCTCTCATCTTAAACATATGCCCTCTAGTTTTAGACTCTCCTGTCTTTGGAAAAAGATATTGCCTATCTTGCTGACCTATGCCCCTCTTTATTTTACGGACCTCTATAAGATCACCCTTCAGCCTTCTACTCTCCAGAGGAAAAAGGTCCCAGTCTATCCAGCCTCTCCTTATAACTCAATCCATCAAGACCTGGTAGCATCCTAGTAAATCTTTTCTGCACTCTTTCTAGTTTAATAATTTCCTTTCTATAATAGGGTGACCAGGACTGTACACAGTATTCCAAGTGTTACCTTAACAAAGTCTTGTACAATTTCAACAAGACATCTCAACTCCTGTATTCAATATTCTGGCCAATGAAACCAATGAATGCTGTTTCCCTTCTTCATTACTCTGTGACTCCACTTGCAAGGAGCTTTGAACATGCACTCCTAGATCTCTTCGTTCTGTAACTCTCCCCAGATAACCTACCCTGAAAACTTCAATCAGCTTCTAATTGAGGGGAAACTAAATATTGCTTCCTACCATTGATTGAGTAAGTCCTGCCCTGGTTCAATCTACCAAAATGCATCACCTCGCATTTGTCTAAATTAAACTCCATCTGCCTTGATCAAGATTCCATTGCAATCCTAAATAACCTTCTTCACTGCCGCTATACCATCAATCTTGGTGTCACTGGCAAATTTAACAACCATGCCTCCTATATTCTCATCCAAATCATTATATAAATGACAAATAACAATGGGCCCAGCATTGATCCCTGACGCACATTGCTGATCACAGGCCTCCAGTTTAAAAAACAACCCGTTACAACCACCCTCTGGCTTCTGTCATTAAGCCAATTTTGTATCCATTTGGCTACCTCACCCTGGATCCTGTGTGATTTAACCTTCTGCAACGACTTACCATGCGGTACCTTGTCAAAGATGTGTTTGGTGGTGGCATCATGCTGGAGAAAATGGAGGATGATCTGTTGAATAACGAGGACGATGGAGTGGGAGGTGAAGAGTAGCAAAGAGCCCTCTTCTGCACTTTAAGGACTAGGATGTCTCTTCCATAGGCCCTCATAACCTCTGTTCCCTCTCATAGCCCCATATCGCCCATGCCACCTCCATGCTTCTCATGCCCTATGTTTATGAGGGCCATGGAAGAGGATATGAGGGCCCATGGATGGTAAGTGAAGAGAGGTGAGGGATGATTATTTGAGGGCCTGACATCATTAATTTGTCACTCATCATTTCTGGGATACGTTAGTTTGCTGGCCAGTTATCCGGTAATCTCTGCTGCCACTTACGGCCTGCCAGTTTTTGACATTGCCTTCCTAGGGATGGTGGAAGAAATGAATTAGATTGGGACAGTTTCTGTGGTCTGTCAACTGTCTGGTATGCACAGAAACCCATCACCATACTCTGCCCAAAAAGATAAATCCCAGTCATCTGGGTTAGTAGAGTTTGAATGTGGACTGGCAGATGCAATATTTGGGAACTTGCCTCTCCCTACCCCCCACCCTATGTACCCTCCATAGCCATTCACCAAGGATCCATCATGGGCAAAGTATAGGATGCCTTTGGAATGGATTGTAAAGAAAAAATAATTTGTAACAATCTAATCTCATGCAAACATCATACTGAAAATATAGTGGCTAGCATGCTGCCTCACGATGCCAGGATTCAAACTTGATTTCCAGCTTGGGTCACTGTCTCTGTAGAGTTGGCAGCTCTCCCTGTGTCTGCATGTGTTTCCTCTAGGTGCTCCAGATTCCTCCCATCAGTCTAAAAGACGCATTGCTTAGGTACATTGGCCATGGTAAAATTTTCCCTCTGTGTACCTGAACAGGCACTGGAATATGGTGACTAGGGGATTTTTATAATAACTTCAATGTAATTCTACCTGTGACACCAAGAAATAAATTTTAAAAACTTCCCCATCAAAAAAATCCATTCCAAAAAAAACCCTCAAAAGGTTGATCTGTTTTAAAAACAAATAAATATTTATTTTATTAAACACTTTGAAGATGGCTGTTCTATAACAACCTTTTAAAACTGTCGAAGTGTCTCTACAACCCCAGCTGAGATTAGTGTTTTTTTTACTTTTTGAAACTCAGCCAAACATTCATAAAAAGCTCAGATATGCTAACAAACACTAAAAAATGTGATTAATGGAATCTATGAGACTGATAAACCAAGTGGCTCTTCTTTCTCAGCTAGACTAGATGTTCTGTCAGTCAACGCAGTTGAGGAACAGTTTTTTTCTATTCTAACATAGCTGCTGAATGTTTTTGTTCATTTTAAAGGTATTTTAGGCATTTAAAACACTTTACACCATTGTATTAGAAATCCTAATTAATGCAGATAACTTACAATACATTATCTAACCATTGAAACTGAAAGAATATATAGTTTTGTACATCAAAACCTGTCAATGAAATAAGTCCAAGAGTCAAGGACTGGTTTGTTTTTGGTTCTGCACTTGGAGCTTGCATCTCTGCTGAATTACTGAAGGTGCCCAAATTTGGAAGGTTTTAACTAAAGTGGAGCTGGCAAGGATGGGAATGCTACATTCAGATAGTCCATGCCCGTGAAAATAGCTGGAAACTGTGCTGGTAGAAACCTGAGGCCTAAGGATTCAAATGTAACAGCAACAGTCAGCACCAAACGTTTTTGGCTTATCTTATTGTTTTGATACTGTGATCCTCAATGTTGGAGTCAATCATGTGGGCTGGAGTTGATGTGTATCCACTGGTGGTTTTAAGGTAGGAGAAGCATGTAAAATGTAGTGTGTGATCTTTCTGTTGCTGACTCACTTTCTATCAACTTCTTTCAACCTTTACAGAGACTGGGTAGGCATTGAGTGGCCTGCCCACCCTTAGACCTATTGAAACCCCTCAGTGGCCTATAACTGGGCCAAGTCCCATCTTTGCTGGAGTTTCACCACAGCAGGAAAGGAATGTGGGATGTTCCCCAGCTTCAGCTGTTCAAGCCACTGTCAGGCAGAGATGATGGAGTGGAGACCTCAGCCCATTGAAGGCACCCGCTTTCCAAACCTAAAGTTCACTCCTCTTTAACCCTCCCCTGGCATCTTGAACCCAGCCCCTACCTCTGTCGATGCCCTTGCGAAGATCCAGATTCACCTGGACTCCTTGGCGTGGCGGAACTGCCTGTAGGCCTGGCAGTAATCACTACTCTCTGCTGACGCTGCTGGAAACACAGAGCCACTGGCCAATTGTTGGCCAGCAGCTTCCTGAAGGAGGACTTCCTCCAGAGAAGGGGGAGGAATCTCATCTTGAAGAAATGAACATGGCTCCCAACATTAGGTTGCTGGAGGGCAGCAGTCAAGAACGTAAGCAAGCTCTAACTGACTTTTTCACCAGGAATGGGGTACAGACCATGGAACCCTGTAAGATCCAGCCTGTATTCCTTTGACAGGAGCATGCATTGTAAATGAAATACAAATAAAAAGCTGGTTCTTTTAATTCAATGAGCTATGTACTCAGTGTGCACATCAGCAAGCAGGAATTGTCCTTATAGGCAGGAGCTGAAGTGACAGAATCTGATTGTGTTCATTGTTCATTCACAGAGCACACGATGTAAATAGGTTATGATTCTATCTACATTCCCGTCCTTTGGAGACTTGATATCTTCAATTCAATTTTCACAAAGAAGGTTTATTTTGAAAGAATGTTGCAAGATATATGATGTGGACAATTGTTTAGGAAGAGAAAATACAAACAGGAAAGGCAGCGAAAGCTCAGCACGTCTGGCAGCATGTGTGGAGAGAAGAGGGACGGGTTTAATGGAGCGAATTTTCCCATCCCGTCCCCCATGGGAATCGGAGTGAGTTAGGGATGGAACATGGAAAGATCCATTGATCTTAGATGGGATTTTATGGTTTCGGAACAAGCATGGCCAGAAATCCCGCCCATTGTTTCAAATCCAATCTGGACTGGATTTCAATCTCCCCCACTTCAGCGGGGATGACAGAGGAAGGGGGGGAGCTTGAAATCAATTGAAGGATAAGATCTCCCCTGGGTTCCCACCTATCCCATCTCACAGCGATATTTCACTGAAGTGAAAAAGGCCTCATGGTCACCCGCCTTGCCCCAGTTAATGCCCTTAAGTGGCTACTTAAGGGCCATTTCCTGCCTCAATTTTCAGGCTCATGGGAGGATTTACCACGCATTGGAGAAAGCTTAAAAATGGATGGCTGAGGCCTCTGTACGGGGGAAAGGTGCCTCAATCAGAGAGCCCCTTCTAACTTGGAGTACCCTCCATTTAAGATCTGGTGGGCTCTGGACCTCCCAACACAGCCCCATCCCAGCCTTGCCCCCAACACCCAATTGCCTGCTTTTCATTCCCCAGATCGTCCTCATCGAAACTTATACCCTGCAACCTTACCTTGCACCTGAACCCTGGATTGAGGCTCTGGTATCTTCCTAAAGCTCCTTTTCCATCCATTGTAATTCCTGTTGCTGCAAGGACTGGGGAGCTTTCGGCCAATCAGAATGATCGGCAGCCCATTAAGACAGGATTTACTCCAGCTTAATGATGCTGGTTTGAGTGTGACATGGCTGCGGGGCAGGCAGTGTTGGCAGGAATGTCATTCCTGCTAACTCTCTGCATAGTGGAAACAGGAAACCCGTAATCCGAAATATCCAGGCTGATGACTCTTCCACAGAACACATACTGCCCGAACTGCTGAGGTTTTCCAGTAATTTCTGCTTTCACTTGCTCCTGCTGAGGATTTGCCCATCTTATACATCAGGCACTTCTACAATTGTCTTAACTGGGTCTCTTCAGTTCCCAATGCCTGTGCAATTGGTGGAAGTCGATATTAATCGCACATCAACCAGTTCTAATTTATTTATTAGTGTCACGAGTAGGCTTACATTGACACTGCAATGAAATTACTGTGAAAATCCCTTAGATACCAGACTCTGGCACCTGTTCGGATACACTGAGAGAGAATTTAACATGAAGGGAATCCTACTTCCACGATTGGAACCTGATTTTGTTATTTAAAAGGGCTGATCACTTGAAACAGTTGGATGGCGCAATGATACAAATTAGGTCAAAGAACAAAGAACAAAGAACAAAACAGCACGGGAAACAGGCCCTTCGGCCCAACAAACCCACGCCGCCACCCCATTGTACCCCTTCTACCCGTGAACCCTGTCTATGTTTATAGATCTATGGATCGAAACCAAATTAGAGACAATTTAGGGAGAATTTGTTTTGCCAATTAGCCTAAGAGCACATCTTTGGGATGTGGGAGGAAACCGGAGCACCCGGAGAAAACCCACGCAAGCACAGGGAAAATGCACAAACTCCCACAGACACAGGCCCAAATCCATGTATCTGCACAGCACAGCGATAGTCACTGAGCTGTCGTGTTGCCCATCAAATGGTCCAGATCAAGCGTACACTAACGACGTAAAGCACTAGGATACTCTCGAAAAAAATCCAAGAGCAGCCCCCTCACGACCCATCGCGTGTATGCCCCTCGTTAGACAACAAGGTGGACCAAAGCACCTGTAGGATAAAAACAAGTACATCAATATCATCATCTATTTACACACTTCCCAGGGACTCCCAAGGCTTATGATCCCTATTTTAAATCAGTTTTCTATACCCTTCCATTCCCACTCTGTTCATGTGCCCATCTAAGTATTTCTTAAATAACTCCAGAGTACCTGCCTCCACCACTTTACTTGGCAGCGCATTCCATACCCCCACCACCCTCTGTGTGAAAAAACTCCCTCCAGCATCCAAATTATACCTTACCTCCCTCACCCTAAGCCCGTGACCCCTCGTGCTATTTGAGTCCATCCTAGGAAAAAGCTTAACCCTGTTTACTCTATCTATCCCCTTCAAAATCTTGTACACCTCTATCAGATCTCCTCTAAGTCTACGTCTTTCTAAGGAAAACAGTCCCAATTTGCCTAATCTCTCCTCGTAACTCAGACCTTCCATACCAGGCAGCATCCTGGTAAACCTCCTCTGCACTCTCTCCAGAGTCTCCACGTCCTTCCGGTAGTAAGGCGACTAGAACTGGATGCAGTATTCTAAATGAGGTCTAACTAGCCTTAGTAGGAATGATCCTTTTCTAGGCTTAGAGTACTTTGTACAGAATTGGTCACCTTATTTAAGAAAATGTGTAACTGCAGTGGAAGAAGTTCAGAAAAGGTTTACCAGAATGGGCAGGTTTTCTTATTCAGAACATTCTATCCAGTGGTGAAGTGACAGCATGGATGTGGGAGAATCTAGATCTAGGGTCACATTTTAAAATAAGGAGTCACCCATTGTAAATGGAGATGAGGTGAAATTCTTTCTCGCCAAGGACTATGAGCCTTTGGGACTCTTTTTCCTGAAAAAGCAGTGGAAGCAGAAGCTTTGAATATTTTTAAGGTAGAGGTGGAAGATTCTTGATTAACAAGAGGGTGTTAGGTTATCAGAGTAGAAGAGATGGGGATGTGAGGTTACTCATAACCATTATTAAATGCTGGAGCAGGCTCAAGGGGCCGAGTGACCTACTCCTGCTCCATGTTCATAGGTTCAAGGTGCCCTGTCCCATTCTCACATAGCCACTGCAAAAACTCACCCATGTTTGCTTGCATGCCCAGCAGAATCTGCTGGAACAGGTTCTCCAAGGTGTGTGCCATCATCCCCATGAAGACTTCCATGTGTGCATAAGTCGTCACCACTTCATCAGTCATCATGCAGACAGGCTTCTTTGCCTCACTCCTAACACCAAAAACTTGTCATTGAACTCAAATCTCTCAGCTGCCTCTTCCCCAGCATTCCATTGAGTGCCAGTAAGCTGGGCAGACCCTGCCTCCACCTGCTGTGGATACGTGGCCCCCGCAGTGAGACCCTTCAACAAAGTTGAAGGAATACCTGTAACAAACATGGACACAACTCACATCACAGTCCGAGCATTGGACTACATATCACGCAACAAAGTTGTTCTACATTGGATTGAGCTGTGGTGACTATGGACGGAATGAATATGGCAAAGTTTTCCATTTAATTGGACATTTTAAAGATGCACCTCAAGTTTGCACAAGATATAGTGAAAAAGCAATAAGTTTCTCCAAGGTTTGATATTGGGAATAATAAATATGAAGTAGAATTATAGGCAACTGTTTGCAGGATGCAACTTGGGCCATCTGCCCGGACATGTTACTGTCATGTTGTCTCTCCTGCCTCTTCTTGCAAGGTTTCCAGCAGTGTGTCACCATTTGATACATCTCCTCCCAAATCTTCCAGCAGTGCACTCAGCAGTGAGTCTACTCACCATGCAATTGGCAGCTGGCCCAAGATTGCATCTTTCAGAGTGTTGCCAAAAAAATCTGTTCAAAATGCCAAGTCTATGGAGAAACGCACAGCTTTTTCATCGCACCTCATGCATATTTAATGGGACACAAATAAACACATCGTGAAAGACCCAACACAAAAGATTCTTGGCAAAGCTCAGGGGCAACCCTAAACCACATGAACAAATGATGGTAGATCTGGATACTTAACACACACGTAGAAAATTGTAAACTCTCCAGTAAGTGACTTTGGTCACTCAGAGCAAACCATGTTACAGATGATAACTCAATGTCTGATTCACAAATACAAAGGAGGGACCATAACAATTCATCATGTAACCAGAAAGAGAGTACATGAATTCATTCATGTAACTAGGGATAGAGTAAGACCTCTTAAGAATCAACAGATTCATCTATGTGCGGATGCACAAAAATAGTTAAGGTCCTAAATGAATATTTCTCACCAGTATTTACTATTGAGAAAAGCATGGGTGTTACGGAACTTGGGGAAATAAATAATGGTATCTTGAGGAGTGTACATATTACTGAAAGGAAATGCTGGAAGTCTTAAAGCGGGTGAAAGCGGATAAATCCCCGAGACCTGACAAAATGTATCCCAGGACATTGTGTAAGACTAGGGAGGAAATTGCAGGTCTCCAAGCAGAGATACTTGAATCATCAATAGTCACAAGTGAGGTGCCTGAAGATTGGAGAGTGGCAAATATTGTATCTTTGTTTAAAAAGGGCTGATGGAAAAGCCTGGGAACTGAAGACTAGTGAGCCTTACATCTGTGGTGGGTAAGTTGTTGGAGGATATTTTGAGAGACAGGATCTACAGGCATTTAGAGATACAACGACATGTTAGAGACAGTCAGCATGGCTTTGTGAGTGGAAAATCATGTCTCACAAATGTGATTGAGTTTTTTGAAGGAGTAATCAAGTAGATGAGGGCAGTGCAATTGATGTTGTCTACATGGATTTTAGCAAGGCCTTTGACAAGGGACCTCATGTCAGGTTGTTGCATAAGATTAAATCTCAGGGGACTGAGGCTAAGGTAGCTAAATAGAAACAAAATTGGCTTGATGACAGAAGCCAGAGGATGGTTGTAATAGGTTGTTTTTCAAACTAGAGACCTGTGATCAGCGGTGTGCCTCAGGGATGAGTGCTGGGTCTGTTATTATTTGTCATTTGTATTAGTGATTTGGATGAGAATATAGGAGGCATGGTTAATAAGTTTGTAGATGACACCAAGATTGGTGGCATGATGGACAGCGAAAAAGGCTATCTCAGATTGCAACAGGATCTTGATTAATTGGGCCTATGAGCTAACGAATGACAGATGGAGTTTAATTTAGATAAGTGCAAGGTGATTTTGGTAGAGTGAACCAGGGCAGGACTTAATCAGTTAATGGTAAGGCAATTGGGGAGAGTTACAGAACAAAGAGATCTAGGGGACAGGTTCAAAGCTCTTTGAAAGTAGCATCACAGTGGACAGAGTGGTGAAGAAGATATTCAGCATGCTTGGTTTCATTGATCAGAACATTGAATACAAGAGTTGGAGCGTCTTGTTGGAGTTATACCAGACATAGGTAAGGCCATACTTGGAATACTGTGTACAGTTCTGGTCACCCTATTATAGAAAGGAAATTTTTAAACTAGAAAGAGTGCAGAAGAGATTTATCAGGATGCTGCCAGGACTTGATGGTTTGAGTTATAAGAAGAAGCTGGATAGACTTGGACTTTTTTCTCTTCAGAGTAGGAGGCTGAGATGTGACCTCATAGCGGTCTACAAAATAATGAGGGGCATAGATCAGCGAGATAATCAATATCTTTTATCAAAGGTAGGGGAGTCTAAAACTAGAAAGCAAAGGTTTAAGGTGAGAGAGGAGAGATACAAAAGGATCCAGAGGAGTAATTTTTTTCACACAGAGTGTCTGGAACAAGCTGCCAGAGGTGATAGTAGAGGTGGGTAAAATTTTGCCTTTTAAAAAGTGTTTAGATAATTACATGAGTATGATGGGTAAAGAGGGATATGGACCAAATGCGGGCAATTGGTGACTAGCTTCTGGCTTTAAAAAAGGGTGGCATAGACAACTCGGGCTGAAGAGCCTGTTTCCATACTGTAAATCTCTATGACTCTATGACTCCATGCTACTATTCCTAACTCAATTAACTGCCTGAATGTAAAATTATACTTGCTTCCTTACTGCCACATTGGTCATGAGAAAGAGAATTAGTCCTTTTGATTGCTGAACTTCTTTTTCACAATTTGCTACATGCCAAAAATGATTTTTCCTTTGCTCTTTAAGGCTGTTCTCTGTGGAAGATATGCTGAAAGAGTAACACTGCACTGCAGCTGCGTAACCATCTTGCCAACCGTAAAATAATGCATTGAGTGTTGTTTAACTTCATCACATCAACAGAATTTGTTTTGTGCTTCCTTTCACTTCAGTTTTGACTTATTTCCCTGTCTGCACTCTCCCTACAGACACAACACAACCTTGGCAAAGCCTCAAATATGAGTAAAGCACATTCTGAAATTGCACAAAGGCTGAAGCAATTTTTTTCCCCATATTCAGCCAGTTGCCTTTAAATGCACACATTTGAATGGTGGGGCTGATTTTCCACAGCCCATCACCAGCTCCCTTAGGCTATCTCCCAAAACAAGGCCAGAGCTGCAAGGGTCTCTATGAATAATTACTCAGATTAGCTGACTGGGGAATTTTGGAAGCAGTTGGCACATCATGCCTCCAGCTGGCTTTACATCAGAAACGAAGCAGGAAAACTTCAATTTGGCCCAGAATAGAAAATTGGCATTGTAATAGGGAATCAAGATTATGCTTTAGCACTTTAATAATGCGAATTTCAGTAGTACCGATCAATTAGAGCAGCACGGTGGCACAGTGATTAGTATTGCTGCCTCATAATGCCAGGGATCCTGTTTCAATTCCAGCCTCGGTTTACTGTCTGTGCAGTTTGCACATTCTCCCTGTATCTGCATGGGTTTCCTTTGGGTGCTCCGGTTTACTTCCATAGTCTAACAATGCGCAGGTTAGGTTGATTGGCCATGCTAAATTGACCCTAATATCAGGGGATTAGCAAGGTAAATATGTGGGGTTACAGGAATAAGGCTTAGGTGGGATTGTGGTCGGTGCAGACTCGATGGGCTGAGTAGCCTCTTTCTGCACTGTAGGGATTCTATGATTGAAAGGAATGCACTAATTACACCTGGTACGTACCTATGTAATGATTAACAGCCAAGATAAACCTTTAGATAACATAATGGCCTGATTGATTCTACCCATTCCATCACTCTTGTGAGTACAAACCATGCATAGTTACAATGTACACATTCCCTTTCCAGTGATATATTAATACATTGTGCCACACAGCATAGTTTATATCAAGCAATAGTTAGATGTTTATTGGCATTCTTCCAATGGTAGCTGTAAATTAACAAACACTCAAAACTACAAGCTCCACAACAAAATAGTTTCAATGAAACTTCATGGTTACTGATATTAAGCAGGAAAGGTCAAAAGACTGGAATTCTGTGCTGACTAACTCACCTTTTGTTAAAATGCCCTCTTTCGTGAGAAGTGGGCCATTCCTTCTTGCCTTTGCACTGAATGCCTTGCTCAGCCATTTCTTAATAGAATCCTTACAGTGCAGAAGGAGGCCATTTGGCCTAATGAGTTTGCGCCAACTCTCCAAAAGAACATCTTATGCAAGCATCTCCCACTCCCCCACCCACGCACACACACACACACATACACAGGGCATGTAGTGGAATTTGAAGTCAATTTTAAAAAAATCCAGAATTAAGAGTCTACTGATGATCATAAAACTGTGGTTGATTATAGGATAAACCCATTTGGTTCACTAATGTCCTTGAGGGAAGGAAACCTGCCATCCTTACCTGGTCTACTTACATGTGACTTCAGAGACACAGCAATGTGGTTGATTCCCAGCCACTCTCTGAAATGGTAACAAGTCACTAAAGTTGTATCAATTGCTCATCACCACCTTCTCAACTAGGGATAGGCAATAAATGCTAGCTAGCCAGTGAGGCCCATTCTCACAAATGAATAAAACAATACTCACAGGGCTCATACTGAGGACTTCTTTCCTCCTCAGACCTGTACCCTAACTTTCCATTGACCTTGTATTCCACTCCAATAGGCATCAAGTGGGTCCTGTGACCCGCAAACAATTTCTCCTTCAAGGGACTATGCCACCATAGTACACTTGGCTCCTCATAATTAAGCAAGGTTCTTTAAAAGCAAAGAAAGCAAGTACTCTCCACATTGGGGTTGGGGGAGTCTTTATTCTGGTCTCACCACATCGCTTTAAGGAAGGAGTGGACAGACGCACTGATTTTTCTAAGGCGAAACAGAAATTCCCCATTAAGTTTGGAATCTATTATATCTAGATCCTGACTTTCCTTTGACTTGATTTGATTTGATGTATTATTGTCACATGTATTGGTAATCAGTGAAAAGTATTGTTCCCTGCATGCTATATAAACAAAGTGTACCATGCGTAGAGTAAATAGGGGAGAAGAAAAGGAGAGGGTGCAGAATATTGTGTTATAATCATAACTAAAGTGCTGAGAAAGATCAACTTAATATAAGGTATGTCCATACAAAAGTCTGATGACAGCAGGGAAGAAACTGTTCTTGAGTCGGTTGCTATGTCCTCAAACTTTTGTATCTTTTTCCTGTCGGAAGAAAGTAGAAGAGAGCGTATTTGGGTTTGGGTGAGGTTCTTATTATGCTGGCTGCTTCTCCAAGGCAGTGGGAATGTAGACAAAGTCAATGGATGTCTATCAAAGACCGACCCGTTTCATGAACGTTTAATAGAACACATCAATCAGGTATTTCCGATTTGTGATTAGAATCCAACATTTAAATCAGATTTTAAAGCAGATTTCTAGGCAAACCATGGAAGGAAACTTGTGAAATTCAAAAGGTACAATGAAATTCCAACTCTCCAGGAGGCTCAATCAAACTGTTTTATGATTAATGTACCTCAAGCAACCAGTTTGACTATGTCAGTGTATATCAAATCCTTTTGCATTATTTCCACAGAACTTAATTACTAATTTGCTACGCATTAAAAATATTTAATGTGATGAACCATTACTACATTGTCAGAGCATCTCGTTGAGGCTCAGTGAATGTGAGTTGACAATAGACTGTAGAAATGGCAAATAGAACCTGACAGACAGGAGACTAACTACTACAACACCCATTAATAACAAGAAAGAGGCTAATTTGAACTGATACATTATTTGTCAATGTCAAGGAACAAAATCAATAGCTGAACATGAGTCAGGTTGTGCACTGGTACAGCTTCTTAGAGGGAAGTGGTGATGCTCTTTCTTATCTGGTTTCGGTGAATCTGTCAGCTTTCATATAATGGACTGATAGGGGAGCAATAGTGCTCAGGAAATAGACTGATTGGCCTATTTGAATGATGTGTTTTGTTAAACATTCATCGAGCAGCATTTACTGTGACTGCGAAGAAACTTGGTAGGGACGTTGAGTGCAATCACTGGTGACAAAACTGAGGGTCAAATGAGAGAGAAGATAAATGAAGGTGAAAATTTTAGGGAAAACACCTAATCATTGAATCTACAACAGAACGTCACCCAGAAGTAGAATTGGAAGTAACAAAGATTTAAGAGCTAATTTTGTTTTTCTCTCAAAGTTGTTATGACCAGCTTCTTGCTTTTTGCAATTCTGTCCACACTCACAGTTAGAGGTTGCTCTAGATACTGACAGTCTATTTAACATTATAGAATTCTGATTGTGACCACTCTTGGCATATATCTGATGTTCTATCTGGGGGTGAATTTCTGTGATGATTCTCCTGATCGTTCACCAGAACCTTTCCCAAAGTCTTTCCATCAAAGTTACGATAACTGAATAGGAGAACCACCACAGAAATTCGCCTTCTCTACCTTTGCCTGATGACCAAATTTTAATTAAAAATTGCAGTGCATTCCCTGGATGCTGATGCAATTTACAATGCTCAGCCAGGTTTCAGTAAGAAGGGATTTCTTAGAGACTTATAAAATTTTAACAGGACTAGATAAGTACAGGGAGGATGTCCCCAATAGTGGGGAAGTCCAGAACCAGGGATCACAGTTTGAGGATTCAGAGTGAACCATTTAGAACAGGGATCAGGAGACATTTTGTCACCCAAAGGCTGGTTAGCCTGTTGAATTCATTACCACAGGAAGTAGTTTGATGTCAAAATATTGAGTGCATTCAAGAGGTGGCTGGATATAGCACTTGGGGCAAATGGATCAAAGGTTATGGGGGGAAAGCAAGATTAGGCTACTGAGTTGGATGATCAGCCAAGATCATAGTGAATGGCAGAGCAATCTTGAAGGGCTAAATGGCCTCCTCCTGTTCCTATCTTCTATATTTCTATGTTTAAGTCTCACAACACCAGGTTAAAGTCCAACAAGTTTATTTGGTATCACGAGTGTTCGGAGCGCTGTTCCTTCATGAGGTGAGTGGAGATAAGGTTCACAAGCACGGCATATATTGGCAAAGACAAAATTGCAAGAAAATTACCAGGCTATGACCCTCTAGGTCTCAGGCCTCCAGAGCACACCAGCCAAAGTCACCACAGTCAGAGAACATTGCTGTCAGCAGGCTGCTTTCATCTCAACAGGGCTGCACCTAGATGTAGTCAGGAAAGATTTTGAAGGCACATAAAGTGGGATGGGTGTACAACAATTGTATAGAGTTTTAGCACTTGGAAATATACATTCACTTGCACTGTTTGAAAGTCTCCTGGATTCCATCTTGCTACTAGTTGCTTTAGTGGACACAAGCATTTAAACTTTTGGAATTTGGGCCCTCATCAGAGTTTGACAACGAACTCCCATGGATCCAGTTCCCTCACAATATCAGCATAGTGATGATTACTTAATAATCCCAGATGTACATCGTTGGTGAGTTTGTAGCCTGACCACACATCAAGCAAGCCATTAGCTGCAACCTCTGAAAATGATGTTTACACAGAGTGTGCATCAAGGTTATTGTAAATCCTACTGCTATTTCCATGAAGTGGGATGAGTGAATGCAAGGAGTACTGAAGGAGAGTTAGGTGGGCTATGTGACTGATGAGGAACAATGCAGATGCCATTTCAGGGCTGAGAAAATGAAGCTTTGTCGTTTTAACAGTAGAAAACCAGAGGCAGTCTACATGTCTGGAGAAAGCTGTGGTGGGCATGTCCAATCATTAATGGCCCCCCTTGTGATTTGTCAGTTCAAGCTAACTTTCAGGTGAGGGCTGCAAAAAAAGAGACACCCAGTAAATTAGGCTTGGCTGAAGAAGGGATTTGAGTGTCGGATTTAAGAGGTGCTTGCAGAGTTTACTGAAGCCTTTTGTGAGACATCACATGTAGATTTATTTGGCCTGGTCATCTCCTTATCAAAGGTTGCAGTAAAATTTGTAAAAAGGGTTTGCCATCAATGTGCATTGGACCCTACTGAAGGATGGGGTCTTGTCCATGAGGTACGAAACAGTCAAATGGGCTAGTGTGCTGGACCTTGCTGTGGACTATGACGCTATCCGTGTAACACTCAGCCATGTCCTTGCAGAAAAGACGGTTACCTTGGCTGGGATGTCCACAATGACAAACCACAGTCTCCCAGTAATACTAAGGATATCTCAGACTGAGTCTTATCAGAATCTCTGCGAATGGAGGGTCCAGAGTAGCTGCTACTCAGTGACCCATCTTGCAGGTGAGGCATTCTCAGTCAGTGGACCCTAAAGTAACCTCAATACTTCCCAGCATGATAAAGGTGTCAAGGGATATGGGTTAGTGTGGGGGAGTGGTGATCAGAAGGTAGGAACATTCTGCCTGGGTATGAAACTGAAATGAGTCCATCCCTGCTGAGATAAGATCTACTACCAAGTTTCCATGCTTGTGAACTTTGTGAGGGCACGAGAAATAGCTCATTACTACTTGCAGGTTCCCAAGATCACAGGAGGATGAAGAGCTTTGCAGGTTCTAATGCGTGCATTTAGTACCAGGGCTCTGTATGCTGGTGAGCTGGCCAGAATTAATGCATACAAAAGCAATTCCTGACATTGCTTGTTGGGGTGCTCAACTTGCCTGCAACCCAACCTTAAAGTCCTGAGAATAGAATTGTGAAAGTTCATGCCTTCCCATTAGGAAATTGATTCCTGGCCTACTGCCAGACAGAGTATCCCCCACCATATTGCATTCCCCCTCACCTGCCATACTGAGCTCTCCCCCACTCCTCGCCACCCGTCCAAGCTTCCCCTGCTAGATTCTGTCCAAGATATTCAAAATATGATACAAAACTAATACATACCTCAGAAAGGGAAATACTTCATTTGTGTTTCAGTAATTACAACCATGGATGAACTACAAGGCATTATCAGCGTGAAACCAACTCTTGATTCTGACTGGGTCTCGCTCTGCTCACTGCTTCATAAGCATGCATGGTAGAACCACGCTGAGGCCCTTACAAACATGACATGCCTCACGAAACATGGTAAAAATGGCTGGAAGCTACCTTCCTTGCATCCTGGGCTTCTGAATCACCAATATCAATAGCACAATAGATAGCTACAGGCAATCAACATTGTATTTCTTAGCACAAATTCACAATTTTTTAAAAATTCGTTTGTGGGACATGGGCGTCACTGGTTGGCCAGCATTTATTACCCATCCTTAGTTGCCTTTGAGAAGGTGATGGTGAACTACCTTCTTGAATCGCTGCAGTCCATGAGGAGGGTGATCCACAATGCCATTAGGAAGAGAATTCCAGGATTTGACCCAGTGACAGCAAAGGAATGATAATGTATTTCCAAGTCAGGATGATGAGTAGCTTGGAGGGGAACTTGCAGGTGGTGCTGTTCCCATGTACCTGCGGCCCTCGTCTTTCTAGAAGGAAGTGGTCGTGGGTTTGGAAGGTGCTGTTTAAGGATCTTTGCACTACTGCAGCACATCTTGCTGCTACTGAGTGTCAGTGGTGGAGGGAGTGGATGTTTGTGGATATGGTGATAATCAAATGGATTGCTTTGTCCTAGATGATGTCAAGCTTCTTGAGTGTTGTTGGAGCTGCACCCATCCGGGCCAAAAAATACGCAAATAATTAAATCAACTCAAATGACCAAATCAACTCAATTATTACTTAGAAATTGTTTGCTGGAGCATAGCTTTATGACAAATATCTTTTATGGAGACAGATTACCTTGTGCTGACCAGTTCTGCCCTCACTTCAAGGCTGCAAGTAATAAACCAAACATTGTGAAAGCAATTACCTTTTTATTCCACAACAAAATGATTTTAAACAACCATTTTCACTTTGCTTGGGAGCATTGCTCTGCTGTTTAATTTTTTTTCCCCTGCACTGGGAATGTTTTGCACATGCATCCACCAATCTAGAAAATTGATACAGGCTCCCAAACCTGGCAACTCAAATTATGAGCAAAACTCAGAAAGCAGGCTAAGTATATGGTTGGATACAACTACTCTCAGTTCCGTGGCAGTGCAGGAAGTCAGAAGAACTCCCATCATAGAGAGTAGTAGATAAACACCCCAGTTTATGTTCATGTTCATATTATGAGTTCATTAATACACATCTGGGAGTTTCTCACTGGAGGGGGAAATGGGGAATCACATACCCCACTATCATACCTGAGTGGCATATTTAAAAAGCACCCAGAAATTCACTCATAAATAGCGCAAGCAATTTGCAAGACTGAATGACCAGTCAGAGGCCTTTGTTATGGGAAGAATCTATAGACATAGTGGTAGAGTCAGGAAAATTAGGAAGTTCTGAGCTCACTATGACAGCACTCATATACAAGCATTGAAGAAGCAATGCAAAAGAGTCATATCGACCGGGGACATTAACTCTTGTTTGTCCCTTCACAGAACTGTCAGACCTATTGAGTTTTTCCAGCACTTTCTGCTTTTATTTCTGGTTTCCAGTATCTGCAGTACTTTGCTTTTATTATTGTAAATAGTTGTTGCACTTTATGAATTATTTTGCATTATGGAGGTCTGTTGGCTTTTCATTTATTCATGTGCTACTTGTGTTAATGCCTGTGAGCACATCCTCCATTCCTCCCCCCCTGTCTTTGACCAAACGGAAAGGAAGAAATTAAAAGCAACAGAGAAGGTGATAATGAATAGTATCAGAGAGAAAGAGGGAATGGATGGCAATAAATGGAAGAGGAAAAGGTCCAGTAGCTGGAAATAATGACTTGTGATAGGAATACTCTCCACTTGCCTGGATGGTGCAGCTCCAACCACACTCAGAAACTTGACGCCGTCCAAGACAAAACAATTCACTAGGTTGGCACCTCATCCACAAACATTCACCTTGTCCATCACAGATGCATTGTGGCAGCAGTGTGTACCATCTACAAAATGCAATGCAGGAACTCACAATTCTCCTTTGATAGACACCTTTCAAACCTACAACTTCTACCATTTAGAAGGACAATGGCAGAAGATGCATGGACACACCTAAAAGTTTCCCTCCACGCCACATACCATCCTGACTTAGAAATATATTACTGTTCCTTCACTATCAACACCATTCAGCTCAAAATCCTGGAACAGCCTCCCTAACAGCACTGAGGGAATACTTACAAATCATGAATGGCAGCGGTTCATGCAGGTAGCTCATCATCACCTTCTGAAGACAGGTTAGAGACTGGTAGTAAGTGCCAATCTAGTCAGCAATGCCAATATCCCATGAATGAATAGATTGAAAAGAAAAGAATAAGGCAAATAAAAGAAGTAAAATTTCTAAAAAGATTGGAAGAGGAAAAGAGCAGCAAGTTGAATTTAGAGGGAGAGGGGAAAGCGTTGGAGAGCTTGAGAAGAGGTGACTGTCTCTCAGTTACTGACAAACAAAAGGGCGATCAGAATGGGCTTGGTTCATGCACCACATCAGCAATCTGAGCACAAGTGACCTTGCAGTGGCCTGTAACTCTCTATTGTTTCTGCCACAGATGTAAACGACGACTGGAATGGTGAACAACTTACATGAGGGAAGAAAAACACAGAGCGAGGCCACAAATCTAAAATAGTTAACACTTCAGTGGCAATCATGAAAAAAGTCATTTTAGTATTTAGTATTAATCTTCTTGCTAGGCATGTCCTGAATCATGGCTAAGCTGCTGAAAAGTAATGTTACTGTTACATCTTCCTTACTCCTGGTGGAATTAAAGTATTGACATGGTAAAAATTGACAATGAGAGAACTCTCCTCCAAAGCTGTTTGAAAGCTCCTGAGCCCAGAGTAATATATGATTAAGTTGTTAATCCATTCCTGCCTCATACAGACCACCAGGTTATAAACATACCAATTTGACAAGATATTAATCATACATTGAAACCAGAGTACAAAAATATCATCAGCATTGCAGGCTGAAAAATGCCACACTTGAACTTTCTTTATTCTCACTATTTTCCACACACCGTTAGTCGAGCCTGTCAATAATATTCAGTCTTAGGAAGTTGTTCCATATTTATATTTATTTCCTTTAGCTTGAGGGAAGCTCTGTTATATTAACTGGAAGTGACATCATAAGTCTTAGTGCGGGGAAACAATGAGAGAAGAAACAGCCATGTAAGAGGTCACACACTGTAAACAGTATCACATGTCCAAAACACGGCATAAAAACTGGCGACGAGGAATACGAATGTATGCTGGCTACTCACCTGGGAAGAAGAAATTTCCTGAGAAAACTTGGAGAAAGGAAAACTTTTCACCCAGTGTGACACGTGCTGTGGGGAACTAACAGGCTAGGTGGACATGATTAATGATAATCTACCTGCACAACAGATTAGACTGCTGTCTACAGTAAATAAGAGACTGAAACACAGGCTGTTGTCTTGTGGGTGAGCAAGTCAAGGTTGCTGCTAAAAATGTAGTTGTGAAATATGCATTCAAGAAGCCTCCATTAGGAGAAAAATAGCACGAGTTCTTTGCGTAGTGAAATTCAAAATCCAGATTTTGAAGGTGTTCCTCATCATCACATTGTTGAAGGACTAACATGCATTAACCACCATTATTGGACTGCACATGGAAATTCAGTTGTTTGCAGCAAGTAGAGTGCATTGATGGGCATTGCTATTGTCCACACATATTTATACAATTAAGTACCAACAGTCAATCTACATGGTAATGCAAATGGATTTTCAAGACTCCCACTGCCAGGAAGCTTGTCAGACTGCTCAAGGGAAATATCTTATCTCTTAAAACAAATGGACATACACCAGTCATCTCTGGACAAGTGAGAAAACATACCCTGAGCTATTCGATACCTTCAGATACAGAAAGTACAAATGGAATGGTGGAAAAGCAAGGCAAAGCTCCGGCCTTCTCTGGCCACGTTCGGCTCAAAATCAGAAAACTCTGCCTGAAGCCAATGGACTTTTGCACAGTCTGTCCTCCTGCCTGCTGTGATTCCCATGGTGGGAGGGATGGGAAAATTCTCCCCATAGAGTTTTCCAGCAAAGACAAGAAGTTTTGGTTAGGAATTACTCCGCAGGGGAGAAATGGGTTCCTGCTGTAATCCTTGCACAGACTGGACCTGTTGCTTATACTGTCCAGGCCAGAGATGACATTATCCGGAGGAGATATGAGGACTGGCTTTTGGCTGGGAGAACAGACCTGGACTCAGAACCTGTTGAGAATCTAACTTCATCCCGAATCTTCCTGTAACACCAACGCTAACAGACACTGTTGAGAAAAACAACACCCCGCCTTCTAATCAGATGAGGGACAACCTCTAGTTCCTATGTCAACGCATAGTAAACCAAATGGAAAGACAAAAATGCCAGTGGATACCACCAATGTAGAGGAGACACTAGAAGTTCGCCGTCAAACATTCCAAGAGTGACGAGGTCCCGACCATCTGGCTAATTAAGAGTGACTGATTTATTGACTTTATGTTGATCATGTTTGGAATTTGGGGACATTCAATTGAAAGGTGGAGGAGATATTATATATTTGTATTTATTCTTCTTAGTCCTAGTGAAGCTCTGTTGTATTAATGTAATCACCAAAAGTGACTTCGTTTAGTCCTGCGGGGTAAAGAGAGAGAGTAAGTAGCCATGTAAGAAATCACACACTGTAAATAAAGCTCCATTGTTTCTAACCTCCATACTTCCTAGTATCACATCTGCAAAACACAAAAGTAGTTTAAAAGAATCATGAAGTGATGAGAAAAGTCTGCCCGGAACTATGAAGAACAGTCCTTCAATTGACTAAAAGATTCTTGATGACTCCCTAAGGATTTTGAGAAATACACTCTGTGGTTTTTTTGAGGCCTCAGACATTCCAAACAGAATTACAATAATGCAGAAACTAAAGAATAAAGATTCTCTTGTAATTAACATATCAAAGCAACTGTAATTCTAGGTCAATGTTACTGATAATATATTTACTGAAGGGAAGATCATGTTCTCTTGTTCATATTTCTGGATGTTTAAGATGAATATTTATGCACTATATGTAACATGGGAACAGAAGTAGGCCACTTAGGTCCCTGAGCCTGTTGCACCATCTAACTGTAGCAATGTGGATAGATTGAAGAGATTGGGTCTGTTTTTCTTGGAGAAAAGAAGGTAGAAAAGAGACTAGATAGAAGTATTCAAGATCCTGAAGGGTATGGACAGGGTAAATAGTGAAAACTGTTTCCACTCAAGAGAGCATCAAGAATTGGAGGACACAGACAAAAATAATTGGCAAAAAAAGTAAAAGTGATGTGAGGAAATATTTTTCATCCAGAGGGTGACTGGAATCTGGAAATAATTTCTTGAGACGGTGGTGGAGGCAGATTTTTACCAAGGTATTTGAAGGGATTACTACTTAGAATATGCATGGTTCTGGTGAATAGGACTGGGTGGAATGCTCTTTCAAAGAGACAGTGCAGACTTGATGGGCTGAATGGCTTCCTCCTGCATTGTACAGATTCTATGATATATCCAAGTTTACCTCATACATTAATGCCTTTGCTGAACAAAAGTGATCAATTTCAGATTTAAGAGTTACAATGGATCTATCGTCAATTATCATTCATAGGAGTTCCAAATATCTGTCACTCTTTCACTGCTGAGTCACAGTCAACTTGAAATGTTAACTCTGTTTCTCTTTCCACAGATGCTCCCAGACTTGCTGGGAATTTTTAGCACTTTTCATTTTCATTTAAATCTGTAATTATTTCTTAAGGATAAATCGTTCATTCTCTGATGAACAAAATGTGATAAGTAATGTTCCCCAGGAATTTGTATTAGGTATTTGTATTTGGAGTTCAGCTTTCCACCAGGTATTTGATCACTTGGATGAAAAAAAATAGAGAATCGTGTGTCCAATTTGTGATTGATATGAAGTTAGGTGACATAGTGAGAAGCATGTCTGGATGCAGGAAGTTACAATGGGACTTGAATGAACAAAGATCAAAGAAAATTACAGCACAGGAACAGGCCCTTCAGCCCTCCATTCCTGCACTGACCATGCTTCCCGACTTAACTAAAACCCTCTACCTTTCCGAGGTCCATATCCCTCTATTCCCATCCTATTCATGTATTTGTCAAGATACCCTTAAAAGTCACTACTATATCCGCTTCGACTATCTCCATTAGTAATGAATTTTAGACGCGCACTACTTTGTGCAAAAAATCTGTCTTGTACATCTTCCTTAAACCTTGCCCTTCGTATCTTAAAACTGTGCCCCCTAGTAATTGACTCTCCCACCTTCCGACTATCCGACTGTCCGTGCCTCTCATGATCTTGTAGACCTATATCAGGTCACCTTCGCCCTCCGTTGTTCTAATTAGAACAAATCAAGTTTCTCCAACCTCTCCTCATAGCTAATATCCTCCATACCATGCAATATCCTCATAAATCTTTTCTGTATCTTCTCCAAAGCCTCCACATCCTTCTTGTAGTGTGGCAACTAGGATTGAATACTATATTCCAAGTGTGGCCCAACTAAGATTTTATAAAGCTGCAACATGACTTGCCAATTTTTAAACTCAATGCCCTGGCCAACGAGGCATGATGTAAAGATGCCGGCGTTGGATTGGAGTGGTAAGAACTCAGTAAGAATTTAGCAACACCAATTATTAATCCAACCGATTTATTTGATAGTAAAAAAGCGAGCTTTCAACACTCCCGTGTCTTCATCAGGCAAGTGCAGTGTTCTGGTCTGCAATAGCAAGCATGCCTTCTTGACTACCTTCTCCACCTGCACTGCCACTTATCAATGACGTGTGTACTTATACACCCAGATCCCTTTATCTATCAATACTCTTAAGGATTCTGCCATTTACTATATTTCTGATCTGATCTTCCAAAATGCATTACCTCACATTTGTCCGGATTAAACTCCATCTGTTATCTCTCCACTCAAGTCTTCAACCAATCTGTATCTTGCTGTATCCTCTGATGGTTCTCATTGCTATCCCCAAATGCACCAACCTTTGTGTCATCCGCAAACTTACTAACCAAATCAGATACATTTTCCTCTAAATCATTTATATATATTACAAATAGCAAAGGCTCCAGCATTGATCCCTGAGGAACGCCGCTTTTCACAGCTCTCCATTCAGAAATGCACCCTTCCTCTACTATCCTCTGTCTTCTTTGACCGAGCCAGTTTTGTATCCACCTTGCCAGATCTGATCCCATGTGAGGTCACCTTCTGCATCAATCTGCCATGAGGAACCTTGTCAAAGGCCTTATTGAAGTCCACATAGACAACATCCACTGTCCTACCCTCACCAAACATCTTTGTCACTTCCTCAAAAAACTGGATCAAGTTCGTAAGACATGACCTCTTCCTCACAAAACCATGTTGCCTCTCACTAATACTTCCATTTATTTCCAAGTGGGAATAAATCATGACTTGAAGAATCCCTTCTAATAATTTCTCTACGACTGATGTAAGGTTCACTGACTTGTAATTACCTGGATAACTCTTCCTACCCTTCTTAAACAAAAGAACAACACTGACTATTCTCCCGATCCTCTGGGAACTCCTCTGTTGCCAGTGAGGATATGAAGATTTCTCTCAAGGCCCCAGCAATTTCCTTCCTTGTCTCTCTCAATATGGGTCAAGTTGTTGTTGATAGAGTTCCAGGTGAAGATATTTAAATTTATCCACTTTGGATCTGAGAAGAAAAGCCAAACATTTTCTGAATGTGAAGGATGAGGATCCACGAAGGAGCAGTGGGATTTTGGTGCCATGTACATTAATTACTGAAGGATAATGCACAAGTTTAAAATCTAATGAGGAAGGCTAAGAAGATGACAGCTTTTATATCAAAGGGTTTGGAATTCAAAATGAGGAAATGAGGTTTCATGGTCAGACCCCATCAAGAAAACTGCATTCATTTTTACTGATATGGTTAGAGATATATAGACCATGGCATAGATCCACCAGAATTACACTAAGTGTAATATATTGCTCTATCTGAATCAAGAAACCTCCTCAAAGCTGTGATTTATAATGATTGAGCCAATGTAAATAGTGTGTAATTAAAATTTAGGATAGGTAAAAATGTTGTTTCTCAGATTTTGATCATGATTTCTATTCATCTGGAGAAAATAATTTGGCAAATAAGGATTGTATAAGGGAGTTAAAGGGGGAGGGATGAACTGATTGTCACTTTAAGACCAGTTTATTGAGTAGAGATCATGTTGTCTTAACAACCAACCAATAAACTTCTCTCTCTGAGGAGGAGTTTTCTTAGTTAGAAAGAATGTAGTTTGAACTAACTCAAAGCATGCAGCGAATGAAGCAAACTTACAAATAAAGTTTATTCATTCAACTTAAAAAGCCTCCCAGAGTACATCATCACACATTTGAACTTCTCAGATTTTTAAATGTCATTTACTTTTGATTATTTACTTTTGAAACGTGTTGACTAAGATGGTGTATGTTAGTACAGCTGCTTCCCTTTCAATTCAAGACTAGAATTCAGGGTTTGTGTGTCTGCATGATTGCCATTCAATTACATATTTGAATGCTGGATACATGTGTTTGAAAAGCATGAAGCCATTTAGCTTTATAGTAAAATGCATTTGAGCAACGAGGTAATTAGAATTCTACCCCATGAGTACACGTCAACCAATATCAATTCTCATTGTATTTGACAAACATGAAAGGACTTCAGAACAAGAATAGTCTTTCCCATTAAATCCATTCTAACCACAATTTTCCAGTCACAATGATAAGGTCACATACTGTTTGCTTGTTTATCTGGTTATATAAATTCACACTATTTCAATGTCAGGTACACGAAATACAGCTTGGTCATATTGGAAGGATACTATTTACACATCATGTATTTAGTGTTAAAAATAATTTATAATGTGAAGATGTTGAAAAAAGCTGTTCATTTTGTGTTTGGCAGTCTAGCAACATCACCTAAATGCTTAATCAGAAATTGGGTCTATTTATGCTGCAGAGGGTAATGGCGTTGTGAGTTTAATGATGGAGGATTCAGGGACACTGATGACATTGCAAAATCATGATGTGGAGATGCCGGAGTTGGACTGGAGTAAACACAGCAAGAAGTCTCACAACACCAGGTTAAAGCCCAACAGGTTTGTTTGGTAGCAAAAGCCACTAGCTTTCAGAGCACTGCTCCTTCATGTTCCACCAGGCAAGAATGTTCTCTTCTTGTTAGGGAACACTTCAGCGGGCATTCAGTCTCTCATCTTCCGGTAAGCGTTCTCCAAGGCAGTCTTCAGGACACATGACAATGCAGAGTCTCTGAGCTGATAGCCATGTTCTGCACCATGAGGATGCCCTCAACTGGGATCTTGGGTTCATGTCACACTATCTGTAACCCCCACAACTTGCCTGGGCTTACAAAATCTCACTAACTGTCCTGGCTGGAGACAATATGCATCTCTTTAACTGTGCTTAATCCTTTCTCCATTCACATTGTCTATACCTTTAAGACTTGATTAACTATAAAGATTTGCATTCCAATCATTATTTTGTAAATTGAGTTTGTGTCTTCATATGCCCTGTTTGTAAACAGAACTCTCATTTATCTGATGAAACAGCAGCGCTCCAAAAGCTTTTGCTATCAGATAAACCTATTGGACTTTAACCTGGTGTTGTAAGACTTCTTATGACATTGAAAAGATCATTTGTAATCTGCTCAGGGGTAGGACTCTTTCACTTGTGTTTTTACTTGGCAATACTACTGGAGGAATTAGGTTCTGTGAGTGTCTTTGAAAGGGGGCACAATGGTTAACACTACTGCCATGGACCTGGGTTCAAAATTTTAAAAAGTCCAAAATGTTCAGGGGAAAATGGACTTCTGATTTAATATTGGGGTCATTGAATTTCTAGGACATCATATCAGAAAAGATTTCACCCTGAGAGGTCCAGTTGGGAGGTCCAGTATTTCCATTGCATAAACATTTTGCAAACATTGAAAATGTGAATAAATAATAGACTGTTCTAAACAAAATACCATTTTGATGATGATAAAGGGCACAAGGTGGCAGCATCGGATTAATCCCCAGGGGATAACATTTACTTAGACAGTCAAGGCTTTGTTACGAATGTAGAATACGAAATGAAAGGGTCACCCGGAGCAGCCTGGTGCTCTATAGAGACTGCAATTTAAATATGGGGCTCAGATAGATAAACTCTAGAGCTCAGGATTCTCAAGTTACACTGGAAAGTACAGAGAACATTTGTTCTGCATGACAGCAAAACAGCTATAGCAACAGAATTTCTCTCACATTTTCCTTCAGAATTCTATGCACTTATTTGTGCTGATACGTTACACATATTTTTTTTTGTGCCCCTACCTACTTCATTTTCCTTCTCTATTCCCCAAAAAGAAAGCCTTCATGATAGAACAAAGAACAAGCCCTTCAGCCCTCCAGGCCTGCACCGACAATGCTGCCCGACTGAACTGAAATGCCTACCCTTCTGGGGACCATATCCCTCCATTCCCATCCTAGTCATGTACTTGTCAAGACACCACTTAAAAGTCACTACCATATACGCTTCCACTACCTCCTGCGGTAATGAGTTCCAGGCATCTACAACTTTGTGTAAAAAAAAAAAAAATTGCCTCATATCTCAGTTAAACCTTACCCCTCACACCTTAAGCCTGTGCCCCCTAGTAATTGATTCTTCCACTGTGGGAAGAAGCTTCTGACTATCCATGCTTCCCATAATCTTGTAAACTTCTATCAGGTCACCACTCAATTCCATCATTCCAGTGAGAACAAATCAAGTTTCTCCAACCTCTCCTCATAACTAATGCCTTTCATACCAGGCAACATCCTGGTAAATCTTTTCTGTATCCTCTCCAATGTTTCCACATCCTTCTGGTAGTATGGCAGCAGATTTGAATACTATATTAAGTGCAATCTAACTAAGGCTGTATAAAGCTGTAACATGACATACCAATTTTTAAACTCAATGCCCCAGTCGATGAAGGCAAGCATACCATAAGCCTTCCTGACTACCTTCTCCACCTGCATTGCCACTTTCAATGACCTGTTTACCTGTACACTCAGATCTCTTTGCCTATCAATATTCTTAAGGGTTCTGCCATTTAATATATATTTTCTATTTGTATTAGACCTTCAAAATGCATTACCTTACGTTTGTCCAGATTAAACACCATCTGCCATCTCTCCGGCCAAGTCTCTATCCAATCTGTTGTATTCTCTGATGGTCCTCAATGGCTAACCCACTAACCTTTGTGTCGTCTGTAAACTTACTAATCAAACCACTACATTTTTCTCCAAATCATTTATATATATTACAAACAGCAAAGGTCCCAGAACTGATTCCTGAGTAATGCTACTTAACACAGCCCTCCATTCAGAAACGCATCCTTCCACTGCTACCCTTTCTGTCTTCTTTGAAGATGTGGAGATGCTGGCGTTGAACTGGAGTAAACACAGTAAGAAGTCGCACAACACCAGCCCACCGTCCAACAAGTTTATATGATAGTAAATCCACAAGCTTTTGGGGTTTGCCCCTTTGTCAGGTTAGTGGAGAGTTCTGGTCTCAAACAGAGCATCTCAAGGTACACACAGTTTACAGAATACTGACTAGAATGTGAGTTTTTATAGTTAATCAAGTCTTAAAGGTGCAAACGATGTGAGTGGAGATAGCATTAAGCATAGGTTAAAGAAATGTGTATTGTCTCCAGACAGAACAGTAAGTGAGGTATTGCAAGCCCAGGCAAGTCATGGGGGTTACAGATAGTGTGACACGAACCCAAGATTCCGGTTGAGACCATCCTCATGTCTGCACCTTTAAGAATTGATTAGCTCTAAAGTCTCACATTCTAATCAATATTCTGTAAACTGTATGCCTTAATATTTTCTGTTTGAGGCCAGAACTCTCCACTCACCTGATGAAGGGGCAAATCCTGAAAGCTTGTGGGTTATTATCAAATAAACTTATTGGACTTTAACTTGGTGTTGTGAGATTTCTTACTGTTCTTTGAGTCAGTTTTGTATCCATCTTGCCAGCTCACCTCTGATCCCATGCAACTTTACTTTCTGCACTAGTTTGCCATGAGGGACTTTGTCAAAAGCCTTACTGAAATCCATGCAGACAACATCCACTGCTCTACCCTCATTAGTCTTCTTCGTCATTTCCTTGAAAAACTCGATCAAGTTTGTGAGACATGACCTCGCCTCACAAAACCATGTTGCCTCTCACTAATACATCGACTTATTTCCAAATGGGAATAAATCCTGTCTCAAAAATCCTCTCCAATAATTTCCCTACCACTGATGTAATGCTCACTAGCATGTAACTACCTCTAAGTTTAAGAATCTTGCTACCCTTCTTAAACATAGGAACAACATTGGCTATTCTCTAATCATTTGGGACCTCCCCTGTAGCCAGTGAAGATACAAAGGTTTCTCTCAAGGCCCCAACAATTCCCTCCCTTGCCTCTCTCAATATTCTGGGGTACATCCCATCAGGCCCTAGGGACTTGTCTACCTTAATGTTTCTCAAGAACCTCCACACCTCCTCCTTTTTGATCTCATCAAGATCCCCAATGCCTCTTCCTTTTTGATGTGATAAATTTTTAAAGGCATAAGTTCCATACTTTATAGATGTACCCTCCAACTCTTCACCTTCCTGGACAATCCTGTCAGCCCCTTTCCCCTCTTCAATCCCTGTAGCTCTGCAGATTCATTTTCTTCAAGTGCCCATCCAATTTTCCTTTGAAATCATTGATTGATTTAGCTTCTATCATTTTTGTGGGTTGCAAGTTCCAGGTCATCAGCACTTAAAACATTCTTCCTCATATTTCCCCAGCATTTTTTTGGCAAGTTAAGTTCATGCCTGGATAGGTTTCTGGTATTGATGGAATTGTACGACCGTACAGCCTGTTTGAACCTCTTGGTTGCAAGTTCTGAAGCAGAACTCATGTCTCAGTTGGAGATAAGAGTTTGGCTTCTTCATAAACTATCTTTATTTCTTTGATACAATTCTCCCCAATACCAGCTATAGCCCCTTTATGTATCAATGACTTCTATTGGATAATTGACATTAAATTAGAACTTAATGGGAAGGTCTGTTAACTCATTCCTAATGTAATGATGTAAAGATGCCGGCGTTGGATTGGGGTGGTAAGAACTCAGTAAGAATTTAGCAACACCAATTTTTAATCCAACCGATTTATTTGATAGTAAAATTGTGAACTTTCAGCACTCTGTGTCTTCCTCAGGCAAATGTAGTGTTCTGGTCTGCAATAGCACACATCAGCACAGACAGTCAGAGATTGCTGATTAGAATGTGAATCCTTACATCTAACCTGCTATTCAAGTGTTAAAGTGGCTAACAATGTGTGTGAAGGGAATCCTGAGCATTGATTAGAGAATTGTGTATTTTCTTCAGACAGCACAGTAAGTGAGGTTTTTTGCTAACCCAGGCAAGTTACGGGGGTTACAGATAGTGTGTCATGAAGCCAAGATCCCTGTTAAGACCGTCCTCATGTGTGCGGAATTTGGCTATCAGTCTCTGCTCAGCGAATCTGCGCTGTCGTGTACCACGAAAGCCCCCTTGAAGAACATTTACCCGCAGGTCGGAGGCCGAATGCCCATGACTGCTGAAGTGTTCGCTCACAGGAAGGGAACTGTTTTGCCTGGTGATTGTTGAGCGATGCTCATTCATCCGCTGTCGTAGTGTTTGCATGGTCTCCCCAATATACCATGCTTCGGGACATCCTTTCTTGCAAAGTATTAGGTAGACAACGTTGGCCGAGTTGCAAGAGTATGTACCGTGCACCTGGTGAATGGTATCCTCACGTTTGACGATGTCGTCCATGTCTATGATCCGGCATGTCTTGCAGAGGTTGCTGTGGCAGGGTTGTGTGGTATTGTGGTCACCATTCTCCTGAAGGTTGGGTAGTTTGCTGTGAACAATGATGTGTTTGAGGTTGTGCGGTTGTCTGAAAGCAAGAAGTGGGGGGGTGGGGATGGCCCTAGTGAGATGTTCATCGTCATCAATGATATGTTGAAGACTCCGGAGATGTCGTAGCTTCTCTGCTCCGGGGAAGTACTGGACAACAAAGGGTACTCTGTCCACCGTGTCCCGTGTTCGTCTTCTGAGGAGGTCAGTGTGGTTTATCGCTGTGGCACATCGGAACTGTCGATTGATGAGTCGAGCGTCATATCCTGTTCTCACGAGGACATCCTTCAGTGTCTGTCACGATCCTCCTCATCTGAGCAAATTCTGTGTATTGTCCATAGGGAATGGCTTCTTTAACGTGTCTAGGGTGGAAACTGGAGAAGTGGAGCATTGTGAGGTTGTCTGTCGGTTTTCGGTACAGTGAGGTGCTGAGGTGACCATCCTTGATGGAGATGCGTGTGTCCAAGAATGCAGCTGATTCTGGAGAATAGTCCATGGTGAGTCTGATGGTGGGATGGAACTTGTTGATATCATCATACAGTTGTTTCAATGATTGTTCACCATGAGTCCAAAGGAAAAAGATGTCATCAATGTATCTAGTATATAACCTTGGTTGGAGATCTCATGTGGTGAAGAAGTCCTGTTCGAACCTGTGCATGAAGATGTTGGCATACTGAGGTGCGAATTTGGTCCCCATGGCTGTTCCGTGTGTCTGGATGAAAAGCTGATTGTTGAAGGTGAAGACATTGTGGTCCAAGATGAAGCGGATGAGTTGTAAAATTGCATCCGGAGACTGGCAGTTGTTGGCATTGAGTTGCAGCAATACCATTGTCGTGGGGGATGTTGGTGTAGAGCGCCGAGACATCCATTGTGACAAGGAGTGTCCCTGGTTCTACTGCTCCATGTGTGCTGAGTTTCTGTAGGAAGTCCGTAGAGTCAAGACAAAAGCTGGGGGTTCTTTTTACAATGGGTTTCAGGATGCCCTCGATTATAGCCGGAGAGATTCTCACACAGGGTCCCGTTGTCTGATACGATGGGACGGCCAGGTATGTTTGCCTTGTGTATCTTTGGGAGGCAGTAGAGATCTCCAATGCGGGGAGTACGTGGAATGAGAGCCCGGAGGGTGTTCTGAAGGTCCGGATCAAAGGTTTTGATCAGAGTGTTGAGTTGACGAGTGTGTTCTTTGGTCGGATCTGCTGGTAACTGTCTGTAGTGTTTCTCATTGTTTAGTTGTCGGTACACATCTTCACATCAGACTCACCATGGACTATTCTCCAGAATCAGTTGCATTCTTGGACACACGCATCTCCATCAAGGACGGTCACCTCAGCACCTCACTGTACCGCAAACCGACAGACAACCTCACAATGCTCCACTTCTCCAGCTTCCACCTAGACACGTTAAAGAAGCCATTCCCTATGGACAAGCCCTCCATATACACAGAATTTGCTCAGATGAGGAGGATCGTGACAGACACCTCCAGACACTGAAGGATGCCCTCGTGAGAACAGGATATGGCGCTCGCCTCATCGATCGACAGTTCCAACGTGCCACAACGATAAACCGCACTGATCTCCTCAGAAGACGAACACGGGACACGGTGGACAGAGTACCCTTTGTTGTCCAGTACTTCCCCGGAGCAGAGAAGCTACGACATCTTCTCCGGAGTCTTCAACATATCATTGATGACGATGAACATCTCGCTAGGGCCATCCCCACCCCCCCACTTCTTGCTTTCAGACAACCGCACAACCTCAAACAGATCATTGTTCGCAGCAAACTACCCAACCTTCAAGAGAACAGTGACCACAATACCACACAACCCTGCCACAGCAACCTCTGCAAGACATGCCGGATCATAGACATGGACGACATCATCAAACGTGAGGATACCATTCACCAGGTGCACGGTACATACTCTTGCAACTCGGCCAACGTTGTCTACCTAATACGTTGCAAGAAAGGATGTCCCGAAGCATGGTATATTGGGGAGACCATGCAAACACTACGACAGCGGATGAATGAGCATCGCTCAACAATCACCAGGCAAAACAGTTCCCTTCCTGTGGGCGAACACTTCAGCAGTCATGGGCATTCGGCCTCCGACCTGCGGGTAAATGTCCTTCAAGGGGGCTTTCGTGATACACGACAGCGCAGAGTCGCTGAGCAGAGACTGATAGCCAAGCTCCGCACACATGAGGACGGTCTTAACAGGGATCTTGGCTTCATGACACACTATCTGTAACCCCCGTAACTTGCCTGGTTAGCAAAAAACCTCACTTACTGTGCTGTCTGGAGAAAATACACAATTCTCTAACCAATGCTCAGGATTCCCTTCACACACATTGTTAGCCACTTTAACACTTGAATAGCAGGTTAGATGTAAGGATTCGCATTCTAATCAGCAATCTCTGACTGTCTGTGCTGATGTGTGCTATTGCAGACCAGAACACTGCATTTGCCTGAGGAAGACACAGTGTTGAAAGCTCGCAATTTTACTATCAAATAAATCGGTTGGATTAAAAATTGGTGTTGCTAAATTCTCAAGTGTAACATGACAGCAAGATAGCATTAGGATGACCAGTTAACTGGTACTTCATCTTACTGCAGCTTGTGCAACTCGGCAAATGAATATTGTGTTTACCCACGATAATTATATAACATGATTTCTTCTATGTGAAATGTTGGAATGTTTTTGAGAGGTGATGATAAAGCTTGCTCTGATTATTTCAAACACAAAATGGGAATGAATCTGCCTTCGTTACAATACTTCAAGACATCACGGTTTTTCTGTAACAGAACCTGCCAGAGATTCAATTTTAGAAAGGTATCTATTTTTCAAGTATCTTATTTCTAGAGCACTGTTCTGCAAGTTACTGTTAATCATTCTCCATAAAGAGCACAAGTGCTGCCAAGCGAGGCGGTGGACTGTTGTAAGGATTAAATGTGCAGCTATTATAAAGGGTCATGTGTCACACCAGACTTAATGTTTGATGCTTCTCTGCTATGTAACTAAAACCTTTATATAACATTGGCACTCAGCCCACATATTTCTTTAAAGAAACTACAAGACCGGACAAAAGGTGGCAAAGAACTTTTGAAAGCATTGATACTTTAGTGCTGCGTACTGAATCGGGAAATTTTTTTCCTCCTTTTGTTTAAAAGAATGAGCTGTCATCTTATTGGTTTGGTTTATACCACATTATTTCAGACCCTGCTAGTTTTACTCTCATGATCATGGAATGCATCATATGACTCTTGAGATTATAAAATGCATCACATGATGCATATTCATATCTGATATTAATATTTTTCTCTGCATATTAATTAAATTAATATTTTTTAAAAAATATTTTTAAAAATTTTAAAAATTAATATTTTTTCTGCATATTAATGTTTTTCTCCTACAATGAATTATTACCGATAATTGCAACATTACAAATGAAACTTTTTAACTCAAATCTTTTATCTTTATTTATTACTGTCACAACTAGGCTTACATTTGCTGACGATACCAAAGTGGGGGGAGTTGTAGACAGCGAGGATGGACGTTACAGTTTGCAGAGGGACAGTTGCAGAGCTGGGCCATGAGGTGGCAAATGGAATTCAATACGGATAAGTGTGAGGTGATTCACTTTGGTAGGAATAACAGGCATACGAAATATAGGGCTAATGGAAGGACCCTTAATAGTGTTGTCGAGCAGAGGGATCTTGGGGTACAAGTACATAGCTCTTTGAAAGTTGGCACCCAGGTTGATAAAGTTGTTAAGAAGGCGTACGGTGTGTTAGCTTTTATTGGTAGAGGGATTGAATTTAGGAGCCGTGAGGTTATGTTACAACTGTACAAAACTCTGGTGCGGCCGCACTTGGAGTATTGCGTACAGTTCTGGTCGCCGAATTATAAGAAAGATGTGGAAGCATTGGAAAGGGTGCAGAGGAGGTTTACCAGGATGTTGCCTAGTATGGTGGGAAGGCCTTATGAGGAAAGGCTGAGGGACCTGAGGTTATTTTCATTAGAGAGAAGAAAGTTACGCGGTGACCTAATTGAGGCGTATAAGATGATCAAAGGACTGGATAGGGTGGATAGTGAGAGCCTTTTTCCTCGGATGGTGATGACCAACACGAGGGGACATAACTTTAAATTAAGAGGTGGTAGTTATAGGACGGATGTCAGAGGCAGGTTCTTTACACAGAGGGTGGTGAGTGCGTGGAATGCCCTGCCTGCAGCAGTTGTGGACTCGCCTACTTTGGGGGCATTCAAATGGTCAGTGGATAGGCATATGGATGATATTGGAATAGTTTAGGTTAGAGGGTCTACTGGCCGGCGCAACATCGAGGGTCGAAGGGCCTGTACTGCGCTGTAATGTTCTATGTACATTAACACTGCAATGAAGTTAACATAGACCACTACAGCACAAACAGGCCCTTCGGCCCACAAGTTATGCCAATCATATCTATACTTACTAGGCCATAAATCTATCTGTAACTCCCAATCCCATTAAATCCCGTGTACTCATCCAGAAGTCTCTTAAAAGACCCCAACGAGTTCACCTCTACCACCTCCAACGGCAACCGATTCGATTCACTCACCATCCTCTGAGTGAAAAACTTACCTCTAACATCTCCTCTGTACTTGCCCCCCAGCATCTTAAACCTGTGTCCTCTCGTAGCGACCATTTCAGCCCTGGGAAATAGCCTCAACCTATCTTCATAAGGCATGCCCCCCCAATCCAGGCAACATCTTTGTAAATCTCCTCTGCACCCTCTCAATAGCTTCCACATCCTTCCTATAGTGAGGAGACCAGAATTGCACACAATACTCCAAGTGGCGTCTGACAAGGATCTTATAAAGTTGCAGCATTACCTCCCAACTCCTAAACTCAATTCCTCTATTAATGAAGGCCAGTACACCATATGCCTTCTTGACCACATCCTCCACTTGCGGGGCAGATTTAAGATACCTATGGACCTGGACTCCAAGATCCTTCTGCTCCTCAATACTGCCAAGACTAAGTTGCTGTGAAAATTCCCAAGTCACTATACTCCAGTGCCTGTTTGGATACACTGAGGGTGAATTTAGCCTGGCCAATGCATCTAACCAGCACATCCTTTGGGCTTTGAGAGGAGACAGAAGCATCTGGAGAAAACCCAAGCAGACACTGGGAGAATGTGCAGACTCTGCACAGACAGTGACCCAAGCCAGAAATCAAACCAATGTCGCTGGTGCTGTGAGGCAGCAATGCTAACCACTGTACCACTGTGTCACCCAAGGGATCTTTTGGCTTACAAGCATCTTTGACTGATTTATAAACTGAATCATATAAGCCTTGGGCAAGAGGAAGGAAAAATAAACCATAGTTTCCACTTCTGAATACTCTTCAATGACTTCTGTTAAAGTATGCATATAAGATACCAGGAGGGACCAGGATTAGTTTCAGAGGTCAGGTTCTCATGATCAGTTATCATGTCAATCCTGCCAATAATAGCTTATAAATGAAAAATGACCATTTGCATGGTTCGCACATATCACTTTCAACAACAAAGCCAATTTAGGAGCAACGTGAAAAAAGGGAAGTGAAAAAATCAAAATGAAAAATAACACAAAAAGAATAGAGTGGCATGATGGTTGGCATTGCTGCCACACAGGGCTAGGGACTCAGGTTTGATTCCCATGTTGGGTCAGTCTGTGTGGTTTCTGTACATTCTTCTCATGTCTATGTGGGTTTCCTCCAGGTGCTCCGATTTCCTCCCACAGTTTGGAAGATGTGCTGGTTAGTTGCATTGGCCATGCTAAATTTCCCTCAGTATACTCGAACAGATGCCAGAGTGTCAGTTTGGGCACACCATCTCCAGTCCTTTTTTTCTCCTGGGCATTGTGGGCATGCTTTTTCTAAAATGAGGTGTGACAGCGCTACGATGTTTATTCTCAGATATATTAACTCAATCACCTGTCCGAGGTCTGTGAGGAGTGCACAGTTTGCATAATGATTGGCAACCAATACGCTGCTGTACCTTCCTTAAGTCTAAGGCCAACCCGCACCCGCTTTAACAATAATCACACCTCCACTGGGGCATAGAAGTCACGAGCAATATCATTTGTACATAGTACTAGCTCAGACTTCCAAAGCATTGAACTCTCCAGTACTTTGTGTGTATACTGACAAACAGATTGCAGACTTATTCACCCATGCAAATCTCAAAAGATAATTTAACCTCTTCTGGCACTGTCTCTAATTTTGAGGCACCACATCAATATTGCTGGTCTCTTCAGCCACCTCCATCCAGGCAGTACGAATCATTGAGGGAGGTCTTCTCCTTGGATCTGATGTATTTTCTAATGCCTAGTGGAGGAGGCATAGAGGGAATAATAACTGAAATGGCGATAGTTTGGCACCTTCTTGCTTCTTTCTCTCCATGTTTCCTTCTTTTGGCTATCTATGGAGGAATACATGTTAGTACGATACAATACTAAGGTCTTAATATTAAATAGATGATATTCCCTGCATTTAATAATAAACAATTGAAGAAGTTGAAACACTTTTTCAGACTAATAAAACTTACTTTTGCCAATGTTTGACAATCTTGCAGAGATCAGAAAATTATTTCTTCCTTTTGACCACAGTAAATTGTAGGGACATCTTACATTATCCTCCTGCCAGATGCCCCTTTAAGTTGGCAGCTGTGATTGCCTTTTACGCTGCCAGACATCCCACTTTCCATCTCAAATTGGATGGGGAAATGACAATCCAGTGATGTCATGGGCTGAAAACTAGTCCTGCAACCATTAATTAGATAATTGCCATACTATAATGGAAGATGATGGTGTGGGTGGGAGTCAGTGATCCACCATTTCTGGTGTGAGCCCCACCCACTGAAACGCATCATAATGTTCAGATCCAAGATTATGAGAATTAAATGAGGTTGGAAAATTCACGTAGCTTTGGCTGGAGAGAAGAATCTTCAGGATAATCCACTCTGTGAAAATCAGTTTAGGGTTTAGAAGTTTCCTGGCTAGGAAAGGAGTAAGGAAGTAAACCATCGTAATAGCTGTAGACTGGTTGCTAAATAATTAAGTGCCCCATGTAAGGGACAAAGTAAAGCATAATGTGGAAGTGGATTTTCCGTCTGTTTAAAAGTTAAATGGGCCACCTTTTCTGTAGCGTTTAACTTGCCTACTGAATGGTGATTAGACAACATTGATTTTGGTTTATTTATTGTAGTAAAAGTCTTAAAACTTGATATCTTGTTGTAAGATTTTTCTAGTCAGCTACTGAAAATCTGAATACCTTTCTAAAAGCTATCTGTCTCTTTGGTGATCTTAACATATATCATAGTTTATTAAATGCATTATGAAAATTCATATATGCAGCATCATGCCACCTTTATCAATCCTCTCCATCGCTTAATCAAAAAACATAATTAAGGTCATTAGCCATGATATTTCATTAACAAATCTGGATTGGCAATTGTTTATTAACCCACAATTTTCCAAGTGATAAATGAATTTGTCTCAGATTATTATCTCCAAAAGGTTTTCCCAGCACTGACATTAGGTTGATTGTCCTGTGGCTGCTTTGTTTACTCCTCTCTCCTTTTTTGAACAAGATTATACACTTGCTATTGTCCAATCTGCTGACATGTGTAAAGAAGAATGGGAGATCATGGCTAGAGCCTTTGATAACTCAAGTTTACTTCCTGTAGTGACTTTAAATGCATTTTGTCTGGGCCATATGACTTTTCTATTTTCAGGAGTGCCAACATCTTAATCATCGTTGCTTTATCTATTTTAGTCTAGTCTAATATTTCTATTCCCTCCTCCTACATTCTGGCATTGGCTGTATCTTCTTCTTTAGTGAAGGTGGTTGCAAATTATTCATTTAGAAACTCAACCATGCCTTTTGCCTCTATTGAAAGATCTTTTTTCAGATCTGTAAATTTTCCTCATTTATTATTTAATTGTTTATAAATAGCATTTGCTTTCCTTCTTATGTTACCTGCTATTGTTAATACTCGTATTTCCTTTCTCGATTCTTCTCCATACATTTTATACTAATATGGATTGTGTACACGAATAAAATCTCACAATAAGATATTTTCTGAAAAGTTTATTTTCTTATATTTTACATAAGAACTGTTATGTCAAAATCCTAGAACTCCTTGCCTAATAGCATTGTGATAACTGTACAATGTGGATTGCAGCAGTTCATTAAAGCAGCTTACCTCCACTTACTCAAAAACAATAAGTTTAGGCAACAAATAATAAGCTTGCTGGCAATATCATATCATAGTGGGAGAGTTTGCCCTCTCGCTAGTAGTGTTCTGACAGGAGGAGATTTCCATCCAAAACTCCCTGAGTACAGGAGCCCTGACCCAGCTTCTTGTGTTAGAGTTCATTCTGTATGCAAAACCGAGTCCTACACAAGAAGGTAAGTGAAGATCAAAATGAAAATTATAGCTAAGTGCGAAGGCCAACTGATTACATTTTCCATAACTTTTTTGTTGTGATCATCATTTCCAAAAGGCAGTTGACCAGGTGTCACATGACAGACTTATCTAAAATAGATCGCTTTCAATAGACATTGATTAGTGACTTACCAGATGAAAAGAAGCAAGGAATATGAACATGACTGAGCTTGAAATAAGAGGTATTTAGAGTACTTTAGTGTCACATCTTTCAGAAATGTGGTTCTATATAATTAATTGTGGTTATTGTTGGCATTAGGTAAGTATGATAGCATATTTTAAAGGTTTGACAACAGCAATTACATCCATCATTATTGCCACTCATCATTTAAAAATTATGGATTTAAACACTTCTGAACATATTTTCCCTTTTGAAAGTCCAGTTCATTGAGTCTTTCCATATAAATAAAAGTCTTATATCCTGAAATCGTTCTTATCGATTTTCTCTGAATCATCTCTAAAAGATCGATGATCTTTTGAACTCCTGAGTTATGTACCCATTATTAATCAATGATTAATTTTCAAAGTACCAAGTCCTATTTTGTGACTTTAACTTACCACTGAAAGTAGCATAAACGATAAATAAAAACCAATGATATCACTGGAGTATTAATAAAATGGCTGAATGTACTATGCTAAATAAATTTATAAAGACTAAAATTGTGGTGAAGATTATATGTCTTGAATGTTTTTTTTGCATTTTATTGTTATTTTTGTTACTAGCAAATTGATTGAGACATTGACATATTATCTCTTGCAAAGTAGCACTTTCTGAATGTACAGGAACCTAAGTATGTACTGTACACAAGTATGTCCAATAGATAAAGAATCTGTATTTATTTTTAGATATGCACCATAATTACAGGAAAATGATACCATGCCTTTAACCATACAAAGAAGATGGTGATCCATCTGACCAATATTGTCAGGACTCATACCATGAGCAAGACATTAAAAAATGGAGACAAGATGATGATAAAGAGAATTTGATTGTAACTTTCACTGGGAAATCAATGGGAATGGATAGCAATCTCATGTAGTGTTTGGCGAAGCCTTGGATCTAACTTAAATATCTCTTTTGATTTGATTTATTATTGTCACATGCATTAACACACAGTGAAAAGTATTGTTTCTTGCATGCTATACAAACAAAATATACCATTCATAGAGAAGAAAATGAAAGAGTGCAGAATGTAGTGTTATAGTCATAGCTGGGAGTAGAGAAAGATCAACTTAATACAAGGTAAATCCATTCGGAAGTCTGACAGAAGCTGTACTTGAGTCGGTTGGTACTTGTCCTCAGACTTATGTATCTGTTTCCCAAAGGAAGAAGGTGGGTACGTGGGGTCCTTAATTATGCTGGCTGCTTTGCTGAGGCAACAGAAAGTGTAGACAGAATCAATTGATGGGAGGCTGATTTCCATGATGGATTGGGCTACATTCACGACCTTTTGTAAGTTGTTGTGGTCTTGAGCAGATCAGGAGCCATACCAAGCTGTAATAAGGCCAGAAAGAATGCTTTTTATGGTGCATCTGTAAAAGTTGGTGAGAGTCATAGCTGACATGCCAAATTTCTATTCACCCAGTCTAGGTGGTAGAAGGTACCTGGCCAGCAGCGTGAAGATTGGTTGGCTTGGAGGCTATGTTTTAGCATACGAAAAGGCTGTTGACAGCAAGGTAAATCTGGGAAAGATAGAGCAGGACATCATCAGCACACAGAGTGCATGGTGCGTGGAGGGTGGTTAGTGGTGCTGCAAGAATCTACAGCAGCAGAGACCAAAACTTTTTTTTGCTGGGCCTGGAAGGTGCATTCATGCGATTTCATTAAAATGAAGAGCCTGTGAGGAATGGAAACACTCCATTTTAAATTGAAGCCGCATTCCTTACCAGTGGATCATAGAGAGTTAAATTCATTCTAAAATGTTAGCAGACAGCAGAACTTCATAAAGGGGTTCTTTTGTTGTCATTCTCATTTGATTCTTGTTTGTTGTCACCTTTTTGATGAGTAAGTAGCTGGACAATTAGATAAAGAAATGGGACAATGCATCTGAGAAAGAAGATGAAAGGTTTCAGAAAGGCTGGAAGCTGGAGGCATTGCTGCTGAGAAATTGGAAATTGTGAATAAGCACGTATCTGGTGAAAGAGTATGTAAAGAGATATAGGGCAACACAGTGGATAGCATGGCTGCCTCACAGTGCCAGTGACCCAGGTTTGATTCCTGGCTTGGGTCACTGTTTGTGCGAAATCTTGCATGTTTTTTCCGTGTTAGCATAGGTTTCCTCTGCATCCTCTCAGTTTCCTCCCACAGTCCAAAAGAGATGTTGGTTATCTGAAGAATTGTCAATAGAATTGACACCGTAAAATTGGCTGTGCTAAATTTTCCCTCAGTGTACCCGAACAAGCAACTACAGAAATTTCACAGTAACTTCATTGCAATGTTAATGTAAGCCTACTTGTGACACTAATAAATAAACTTTAAACACGATCAAGCAGGCTGCTTTGTACCAGATGGCAGAGTTTCTCCAGCCTTGCTGAAACAGCACTTATCCTGACAAATGAAGAGCATTTCACCACACACCTAACTTGTCACTCACTATAGAATACCCAACCTTTGGCCTGGTCTCATAGCTACAATATTTATATGGCTGGTCCAGTTGAATTACTGGTCAATGGCAAACTCCAGGATATGGACAGTAGAGGATTCAATGATACTATTCCTATTGAATGTCAAAGGGAGGTAGAACATAGAACACTACAGCGCAGAACAGGCCCTTCGGCCTTCGATGTTGTGCCGATCAATTAGGAAAAAGCAATGACCCTCCAAACTAAACCATTCCCTTTTCGTCCATAAACTTATCTACTAACCTCTTAAACGCCACCAAACTTGGCGCATCTACAACTGCAGCAGGCAGGGCATTCCATATCCTTACCACCCTCTGGGTAAAGAACCTACCTCTGACATCCGTCCTATAACCACCACCCCTTAATTTAAAGCTATGTCTCCTCGTGCTAGCTTTCTCCATCCTAGGAAAAAGGCTATCACTGTCCACCCTATCTAAACCTCTGATCATCTTATATGTTTCCATAAGGTCTCCTCTTAGCCGCCTTCTTTCTAACGAGAACAACCTCAAATCCCTCAGCCTCTCTTCATAAGACCTGCCCTCCATACCAGGCAACATCCTGGTAAACCTCCTCTGTACCCTCTCCAATGCTCCACATCTTTCTTATAATGTGGGGACCAGAACTGCACACAATACTCCAAGTGCGGCCGCACTAGAGTTTTGTACAGTTGCAACATGATGCTGCGGCTCCTAAATTCAATCCCCCTACCAATAAAAGCTAATACTCCATAAGCCTTCTTAACAACTTTATCCACTTGACTGCCTACTTTCAGGGATCTATTGACACATACACCAAGATCCTTCTGTTCTCAACACTATTAAGAGCCCTACCATTAGCCCTATACTCTACACATTTATTGTTCCTGCCAAAGTGCATTACCTCACACTTTTCCACATTAACTCCATTTGCCACCTCTCGGCCCAGCTCTGCAACTTGTCCAAGTCACTCTGTAAACTATAACACCCCTCTTCACTATCTACCACTCCACCGACTTTAGTGTCATCTGCAAATTTACTAATCCATCCTTCAATACCCTCATCCAGATCATTTATAAAATTACAAACAGCAGGGGCCCCAAAACAGATCCCTGAGGTACACCACTTGTAACCGAACTCCACGATGAATAACTTCCATCAACCACCACCCTCTGTCTTCTATCGGCTAGCCAATTCCCAATCCAATTAGCTAAATCACCCTCTATCCCATAATCTGCATTTTCTGCAGAAGCCTTCCATGGGACACCTTATCGAATGCCTTACTAGAGTCCATATATACCACATCAACTGCCTTACCCCCATCCACCTCTTTGGTCACTTTTTCAAAAAACTCAATAAGGTTAGTAAGGCACAACCTACTCTTCACAAAACCATGCTGACTATCCCCAATCAATTCATTTCTCTCTAAATAACTATAAATCCTATCCCTAATAATTCTCTCCAATACTTTGTCCACAACAGAAGTAAGACTCACCGGCCTATAATTCCCCGGAAAGTCTCTCTTCCCCTTCTTGAACAATGGGACCACGTTCGCTATCCTCCAGTCTTCCGGCACTATACCCGTAACCAACGACGACCTGAAGATCAGAGCCAGAGGCTCTGCAATTGCCTCTCTCGCCTCCCAGAGAATCCTAGGGTAAATCCCGTCCGGCCCAGGGGTCTTATCTAACTTCAAACCCTCAAGAATATCTAGTACATCCTCCTTATCTACTTCAATACTTTCCAGTTTGCAACCCTGTATCCCAGTGTTCTCCACAACTACATTTACATCTCCCTGCGTGAATACCGAAGAGAAATATTTGTTCAGTGCCTCTCCACTCTCTTCAGGCTCCACGCACAACTTCCCACTGCTGTCTCTGACTGGCCCTAATCTTGCCCTAACCAATCTTCTATTCTTAACATATCTAAAGAAAGCTTTAGGATTCTCCTTGATCCTATCAGCCCAAGTCTTCTCATGTCCCCTTTTAGCTCTCCTCAACTCACTCTTTAGCTCCCTCCTGGCTAATCTATAGCTATCCATTGCACTAACTGAGCCTTCAAGCCTCATCCTGACATAAACCTCCTTTTTCCTTTTAACCAGCGAATTAACTTTTTTAGTACACCATGGTTCCCTTACTCGACCATTTCCTTCTTGCCTGACAGGGACATACTTATCAAGGACTCACAGTAGCTGCTCCTTGAATAAGCTCCACATTTCAGATGTTCCCAGTCCCTGTAGTTTCCTAGTCCAATCTATGCACCCTAATTCCCTCCTTATGGCCTCATAAGTGGGTAGCCTTACTCTTGTTGGAGATCATTGCCAAACATTTTTATTTTATTTGATTTACTGTTGTCCCATGTATGAGTATACAACGAAAAATATTGCTTCTTGTGTGCAATACAGAAAAAGCATACCATTCATGGAGAAGGAAAGGAGAGGATGCAGAATGTAGTGTTACAGACATTGCTGGGATGCAGAGAAAGATCAACTTAATAAGCTGTAGATCCATTTAGAAACAAACGATTTTCACAGTAACTTCATTGCAGTGTAAGCCTACTTGTGACATATATTAAAAAATAAGTTACTATCCAATTAACAAATGAAACCTGATTTTTTTTATACCCCCGGGTCTTGCTGCATTTGGGCACAGGCCACTTCATTATCTGAGGAATTGTCAACAGAATTGACACCGTGAAGTTCCCATTCCCACTTCTGATAGTGATCCCATAGAAACCCTGAAGGAGTGAATTCCCTATCGCTTAGTTGGAAGATTCTTAAACGGGGATAATGGGGTTTTCCATCATATGTCAGACACCCTACTCACCAAAAGTTACAAATACAGGGAGTATTGAGTGAGTGAGTGAGTGTGTGGAGAATTTGAAGATTACCGCCTAAGCCAACAGGGGCCGCTGCCACAGAGAGGCGCTGCTCCCCACGGTATAACGGGCCGGTGAAGGCAGCCCAGCTCTCGGAGTGAGTGCAGGGGGGTGGGGAAGCAGTGCGGGACACGCGTGTAGACAAGCAGACAATCCGGAGCGTGCAGTGAGGCGAGGATGTACGAGGAGAACCAGGCTCTGCACAGACCCCGCTATGGATGTGAGTAAGAGAGAAGCGTGTGTGTGTGTGTGTGTGAGTGAGAGAGAGTGAGTATCGGTGAGCACTGGGGACACAGACAGATGGTGAACGCCTCGAGCTACTTTATATCCACAGCACGCGACTCCCGGGCAAGTCTGCAACAACTTTTGCCACATAAATAATTACAATGATGCAGATGATAATTGAAGCAACCTCCCTTACCCCTGGCAACCCCGAGGTGTTAAAGAAAGCGGGGCTGCTGTTGGGAACTGTAGAATAATATCTTTTATCTGAAGTTTTTTGTTGAGAGGACGTCTCTTAAAGTTTCCGGTTCCCTCTCAATTACTTTTTTTTTGTCTTTGAAATCTTTTGTTGCTGCTTTTGAAACGTGTCCCTTTTAGGATTCCTTTTTTTTTGTTGCATTTTATTTTATCCATTTCTTCAAACTTTTTTTTCCGTCTGCGAACTTTCCAGCACTTTTTGTTGAAGGGGCTGAGAGTGCGCTCGCGCCTCCCCCGCTCCGGGTGTGTGGAATTGGGTCAGAGGCGGGAGGGAGGTGGAGTGGAGCTGGATTCGAGTCTCCTGAACATCCCAGGGTTCTGCCTCTCTCTTACACACACAGCCAGGGTGCGGCTCTTTAACGTGTACTTTGAACACATGTTTAACAGCTACAGCTCTGTATTAGGGACACTTTACGTGTCTGTGATCTCTAACTTTCAGTAAGTGTGTTTCACTCATCAATAAAGATGTACACAAACTTTAAGGAATTGTACACCTTCCTTTTTTAACATGGGCTGGGGAGGTGACATTGCGAAACCAGAAAGGGAAATGACTTTGAACCACCTGTTATTTTTGAATCGCTTTAAAACATTCGTTCTCACAGTTTCATGTGGCGAGAAGGGGACAGCAGTTATTTCCTCCCCTTTCAAGAATAACAACTCAAAGCCCTTGCTTTCTAATCTCAAGAAAGGAGTCTTACCATTATTGGTGAGACCCTATCTGGAGTACTGTGTACACATTTATTTATTACTGTCAACTAGCAGGTTTGCATTAACACTGCAGCAAAGTACTGTGAAAGTCCCTTAGTCACCAATCTCCGGCACTTGTATGGGTGTGTTTAGCATGGCCAATGCACCTATTCAGCTCTTCTTTCGGACTAGGGAGGAAACCGGAGTACCCAGATGAAACCACACAAACATGGGAGAACATTCAGACTCTGCAAACAGGGACCCAAACTGGGAGTCGAACCTGGGTCCCTAGCGTTTTGAGGCAGTAGTGCTAATTGTGCCACTGTTTTAGTCTCCTTACATGAGAAAGGATACACTCACTCAAGAAAAATGAAAGAGATTCATCTACTGATTCCTGGGATTGCCCTAAAATTGAGTAACTTGGCTGAGAGTTTATAGAAAAATGAGGGAGGAACTCATTGGCACGTATAAAAGTCATAAGGGGTTTGACAGGGCAGAAGCTGGGAGAATGTACCTTTGATTCCCCTACCCCAGTGTGTGTTGACTGCTATCCCTAATTGGACAATGAATGCAAAAGTTATCTGTTAATTGACTGCCTCCTGTAAGAACATGCAGCGAATGGCCCGTTGACAGGCCTGGGACTCTTCCTCACCTGTGGATTTTATAAATCTGGAAAATTCTGGCCAAGTGTCCGAATTGGGGGCCTGTCATTTACAACTGAGATATTTCTTCACTCAAAGGATGTGATTCTTTGAATATCTTACAATAGACAACTGTGGATAATAAGCCATTGAGTACATTCAAATCAGAGGGGGACAGATTTGTGAATACTGAGAAAATCAAAGCATTTGAGAGGTGTGACAGGTAGGAACATCTGAATTGATGTCCAAAAATGTGCAGGTCAGGTGGATTGGCCATGCTAAATTACTCCTCAGAGTCGAGGACGTTAGCAAGGTAAATACATGGGGTTCCAGGGATAGGGCTTGGGTGGAGTATTGTTGGTGCAGGCTCGAAGGGCCAAATGACCTCTTTCTGCACTATAGATTCTATGAACTTGATCAATCTTGATCATACTGAATACTAATTCAATAAAAGGTCCATTCTTCTTATTTCTTGCCTATTGTAATGGCCAAAATAGAATAACATGCAAATAAAAATATAATAGATTCTCTATTAGTTGTGGTACCAGTTAAATAAGAATATAGACGTTTTGAGTTGTCCAGTCCTCTGTTTGATTAGGTAAAATTAAGCAATTTGGAAAACATTCAGTTTGTAAACTTTGGACTTTAACCCTGGATCTTGGCATGCTGATGTCAGCACACATCAATCCTTCTAGTAGTTTGTATTTTGCTTGTGACTTGGGATTCTCAAACATGTTTCTGATGTTTACAGATTAAAATACAGATTTTAGTCATTGTATGCATGTAACATTTAGAGATATATCAAAGCCCTTCATTATTATTCTTCACTGTTCAATCCCAGTCTTAGAGGTGCATTGTTTGTTAATGATTTGTGGATGTCAGTTAGTAAACTCTAGGGAGAGCTATGTTTTGATTACTTATTCTCAGTGGGTAAAAACTATTGTCGCAGTTGGTACTGCTATAATAGTTTCTTTTAACGTCATGTCATTTAGAACAATGTATCTCAGGAACAGGCCCTTCGGCCCACCAAGTCTGTGCTGACACAGATGCCTCTCTAATCTAATATTTTCTTGCCTCTATGTGGTCCGTATCCCTCTATTCCCTGCTTAATTATTGTGTCTATCCACGTGTCTCTTGAACATTGCTATAGAATCTGCTTTCACCACCTCCTCTGGCAGCACGTTCCGGACATCACCGCCCTGTGTGTGAAGAACTTGCCTCTTGCATCTTTCTCAAACTTTTTCCCCCTCTCACTTTCAACCTATGCTCCGGAGTAATTGATCCTTTGACCATGGGGAAAAGACTCTGACAATCCACTCTATCCAAGCCTGTCATAATCTTGTAAACCTCTATCAGGTCCACCTTCATCCTCTGACGCTCCAGTGAAAACAATCCGAGTTTATTCAATCTTTCTTCGTAGACCACATCCTCCAAACTGGGCAACATCCTGTTAAGTCTCTGCTGCACCCTTTCCAAGGCATCAACATCATTCTGGTAATGTGGCGACCAGAATTATACACAATACCCCAAATGCAACCTAACCAGACTCTCAAACAGCTGCAACATGATTTTCCAATTCTTGTACTCAGTGCCCCTACAGATGAAGGCCAGCATACTATGTGCTTTCTTGACCACTCTGTCCACCTGAGTTGCCACCTTCAGGGAACTTAAAGTTCCAGATAATTTCTTACTATTGTTTTCATAATTTCCGTGTAAAGGATTTCTCTTGAGTCGCCAACAACTTGTATGGTATCTTTAATGTAATGAAATGTCATAAGGCCCCACAAGGGCATTTTAGAGCAAAATATGATACCACGCCACCGAAGGAAATATATTGTCAAAGAGCTGTACTGTAAAAGAGGAAAGCTAGATAGAGAGGGCAGTGATTCTTAAGCTTAGGTTTGAGGTCTGAAGATTTGGCCACCAAGGATGAACTGATTTAAAATGACCTGTCTTCCCACTTCTGCATTGTTACCCCTGATGGTGTCATTCGTGACCCTTCCTATTTCTTAGCTACACACTGTCCCTAGGCGACATCATTAGTTCTCACATGAAGGCTAATGACATCCAGCTCTACCTCACCACATCTTTCAATCCTCCACTGTTGCTAAATTACCTGGCTGTTTATCTGACACTCAGTACTGGCTGAGCAGATGTTTCCTCCAATTAAATACATGCAAGGCAGAGACCATTGTTTTATCTCCCTGCTCCAAACTCGGATTGAGTTCAGATATCTCAGAGCATTGTGAGGCTGGAGATTACCAAGACGGGGAGGAGACTTCGCCGTGGAAGGATTTGGAAGCATTGGCTCCCAGTCAAACAGCATCTTGATTTTAAAACTCTTGCTAATGTAGGTCAGTGATAGAGTCTTATAGTGCAGAAAAAGCCCTTTGGTCCGTTGTGTCTACACTGACAACATCTACTGCTAAAGGTGCACTCATTCCATTTTCCTATATTTGTCCTATATCCTTGAATGTTATGATATTTCAAGTGCTCAAAGATTGTAAGGTTTCTGGCCTCCCCTGTGTCCTAGAATCTCATCACCCTCTTGAGTGAAAATTCTTTTTTTTCAAATCCCCTTTGAATATCCTGTCCCTCTCCCTGAAACTATGTTCCCACCTGAGTGTTGCCTCAGCCAAGGGGAACAGTTGTTCTCTACTCACCCTGTCCATAGCCCTCATAATCTTATACATCTCAATCATGTTCCCCCTCAGCCTTCTCTGCTCTAAAGAAAACAATTAAGTCTACCCAGTCTCTCCTTATAGCTCAAATACTCCAGCCCAGGCAATATTCTGTGAACCTCCTCTGTAACCTCTCTAGTTCTATCACATCCTTCCTATAATGAGGTGATTAAAACTGCACACGATACTCCAGCTGTGTCCTAACCAATGCTCTGTACAACCCCAACATTACTTCCTTGCCACTCTATGCCACGACTGCTGAAAGCAAGTGTCCCACATACTTTAAATATCCTGTTCATGTACTCTGTCAACTTCAGGGATCTGTGAATAAGTACCCAAAGATTCATCTACTCCTCTGAGCTTCCCAGTGTTCTGCCATTCATTAAGTACTTCCTTGTCTTGTTTCTTCTTCCAAAGTACATCACCTCACACTTATCAGGGTTAAATACCATCTGCCACTGCTCTGCTCACCTGACCAATCCATCTATATTTTCCTGTAACCTAGAACTACCTTCGCTATTAACCACCCTACCAATCTTGATGTCGTCTTCAAACTTGCTTAACGTTCCCCTCATATTTTCTTCTATATTGTTCATGTGTATAACGAACTATAAATGACTCAATACTGATTCTTGTGGTACATCACTGGACACCGGCCTCCAGTTACTTGAATAGATTTCCATCACTACTCTTTATGTCTTATTAGTTGCTGATCCATTTCATCAAACTTCCCTGAATTCCATGTGTGTAACCTTCTCATCAGTGTCCCAGGTGAAGCCTTGCCAAAAACTGTGCTAAAATCCATATAAATTATATCAGCTCAGCTTCCCTCATTACACACACTTTATCACATTTTCAAAAACTTCAAACAAGATTGTTAAGAATGACTTCCCTCTGACAAAGCCATGCCTTTCCAAGTTGAGATTAATTCTCTCCTTCAGAATTTTTCCCAATAGTTTCCATACCACTGACATGAGACTCACCAGGCTGTAACTTCCTGATTCATTCCTACCACCCTTTTTGAGAAGTGGAACTACATTAGTTGTCCTCCTGTCCTCTGGCACTTTCCTGAAGCATGGTACATTGGGGAGACCATGCAGACACTACGACAGCGGATGAATGAGCATCGCTCAGCAATCACCAGGCAAAACAGTTCCCTTTCTGTGGGCGAACACTTCAGTAGTCATGGGCATTCGGCCTCCGACCTGCGGGTAAATGTTCTTCAAGGGGGCTTTCGTGATGCACGACAGCGCAGAGTCGCTGAGCAGAGACTGATAGCCAAGCTCCGCACACATGAGGACGGTCTTAACAGGGACCTTGGCTTCATGACACACTATCTGTAACCCCCGTAACTTGCCTGGGTTAGCAAAAAACCTCACTTACTGTGCTGTCTGGAGAAAATACACAATTCTCCAACAATGCTCAGGATTCCCTTCACACACATTGTTCGCCACTTTAACACTTGAATAGCAGGTTAGATGTAAGGATTCGCATTCTAATCAGCAATCTCTGACTGTCTGTGCTGATGTGTGCTATTGCAGACCAGAACACTACATTTGCCTGAGGAAGACACAGAGTGTTGAAAGCTCGCTTTTTTACCATCAAATAAATCGGTTGGATTATAAATTGGTGTTGCTAAATTCTTACTGAGTTCTTACCACCCCAATCCAACGCCGGCATCTGTATATCACTTTCCCCATGGTCAGAGGAATTAAAAATTTGCATTAGAACCTTTGCAATTTCTGCTTCACCTCCCACAGCAGCCTGGGATGTATTTCATCCAGGTCTGGGGATGTGTCCATTTTTAAATCTATCAGAGTCTCCAGTACCTCCCCATTTTCTATGTCAAAATGTGCAAGTTTCTCATAACCCCTTTTCCTGATATGTGAATGATTTGAGTTAAGACACAGCTAGCAGAGCTTTGGATGACCTCAAGGTTTACTGAGGTCGAATGCGGGAGACCAGCAAGCAGTGATTGGAATAGAAGCAACAAAAGCGTGAATGGGATTTTCACAGCAGATGAACTGAGATGGGTGAAATTGGGCTATGTTGAGATGGAACTAGGTGGTCTTAGTGATGGGTTGACTATGCGATAGAAAGCTAATCTCAGGGTTACTGAGTTGAAAACAGAATGGGTTAGTGCCACCGTTGTTTAGTAGAAGGATGCAGTTGGCAGTTTGGGATTGAATTTGGAGCAGGAAGATAAAACAAGAGCTTGAGTCTTCCACGTATTTAATTGGAGGAAACGTCTGCTCATCCAGAACGACACGTCAGCAGCCTGTTAACTTCGCAACAGCGGAGGATGGAAAAGTGGTGAGGTAGAGCTGGGTATCATCAACCTTCCTGTGAAAACGAATGAGGTCGCCTAGGTTCAGCTTGTAGGTAAGAAATAGGAAGGATCATTGGATAGATGGTTAGAGAATGCCACTGGGGTAACAATGCAGAAATGGGAAGAGAAGTAATTAGTGAAGGAAAATTCTGGGCCTTGAGCTTTGATCAGAATTGCCATAGGAATTTGGGACAATACAACTGACATTAGTAAGTTCAAGTTTCAATCATTTGTCAGTTTTAAAGGAAACATAAAGGACAGTGTTTTAATGAGTCCAATAACTGATATCAAGAACTGTAGGGTTGAGTGAAGCTTTAGGCACTGCATCAGACTATGGAGTGATTGCTTGATTAAATGACCAGGTCACGCCCTTTTACATCTGAGGTCGTTATGATACTTACACAGTACTCAGTGGTGGCTAATGTTAGCGCTGGAAGTAAATGATTGTGCCAATTAACAGATTTGAAAGTGAACTTTATTTTAGGCGAATGTTTTTGCACCAAATAATATATTTGCATATTTGTTAGTAATTTTAGGTTTCGAAAGAATGACTAGATAAAATTAATTTCAAATATTTTTCCATCTATTTTCTTTGTATTATGTATCAAATTTTAAACTTTACATTTGCTGTATCTGCACGATAAATGCCAGCTTACTTCTTTATTCTTCTGCTTTAGTTCAGTTGAATACTGAAACATAAAAACAAGATAAATCAATAACTGGGCCTTTTAACTTAGCTGAATCTCAGCTGCTGATGTAGTGAATACAGGTGAGCCAAATGGGAGAAAGAATCAGTTGCTCTTTGCTGCAATCTTCACTTTTATTATGGAAGGATGATGGGGACAGAACTGGGCTCAATTGTGGTACCCCCCTCGGTTCAAATATCCGACCAATGCAGATGTGTGGAATAGAGGGTGATTTAGCTAATTGGATTAGAAATTGGCTGGCAGATAGAAGACAGAGGGTGGTGGTTGATGGGAGATTTTCATCGTGGAGTTCGGTGACGAGTGGTGTGCCTCAGGGGTCTGTTTTGGGGCCCCTGCTGTTTGTAATTTTTATAAATGATCTGGATGAGGGTATTGAGGGATGGATCAGTAAATTTGCAGATGATACTAAAGTTGGTGGTGTGGTAGATAGTGAAGAGGGGTGTTTTAGTTTACAGAGTGACTTGGACAAGTTGCAGAGCTGGGCCGAGAGGTGGCAAATGGAGTTTAATGTGGAAAAGTGTGAGGTAATGCACTTTGGCAGGAACAATAAATGTGTAGAGTATAGGGCTAATGGTAGGGCTCTTAATCGTGTTGAGGAACAGAAGGATCTTGGTGTATGTGTCAATAGATCCCTGAAAGTAGGCAGTCAAGTGGATAAAGTTGTTAAGAAGGCATATGGAGTCTTAGCTTTTATTGGTAGGGGGATTGAATTTAGGAGCCGCAGCATCATGTTGCAGCTGTACAAAACTCTAGTGCGGCCGCACTTGGAGTATTGTGTGCAGTTCTGGTCGCCACATTATAAGAAAGATGTGGAGGCATTGGAGAGGGTACAGAGAAGGTTTACCAGGATGTTGCCTGGTATGGAGGGCAGGTCCTATGAAGAGAGGTTGAAGGATTTGAGGTTGTTTTCGTTAGAAAGGAGGCGGCTAAGAGGGGATCTTATTGAAGCATATAAGATGATTAGAGGTTTAGATAGGGTGGACAGTGATAGCCTTTTTCCTAGGATGGAGAAAGCTAGCACGAGGGGACACAGCTTTAAATTAAGGGGTATGAGTTATAGGACGGATATCAGAGGTAGGTTCTTTACTCAAAGAGTGATTAGGGAGTGGAATGCCCTGCCTGCAGCTGTTGTAGATGCGCCAAGTTTGGTGGCGTTTAAGAGGTTAGTTGATAAGTATATGGATGAGAAGGGAATGGTTTAGTTAGGAGGGGCATTGCTTTTTATTTTGGTCGGCACAACATCGAAGGCCGAAGGGCCTGTTCTGTGCTGTATTGTTCTATGTTCTATGTTCTATGTTCTTGCTACTGCTCTTAGGGGAATAAAGAAAACTTGCGGGAAGTATGCTTGACTGTCCCTCAGCAGGCTAAATAATCCACACTTGCTAATCACTAGAGGGATCAAGTTGAGAAGACCCTAAATGCAGTCAGGGCCATACAAAATAATGTTGACCAGACTGCTAGTTGATGTGCCCGTAGCTACTGGTTACAACTCTGCCAGAATACCCAGCTCCCCTTTGACACAAGGAGTATCAGGAGCATGTATGAAGGGATCAAAAAGGCAACCTGCCTAACAACAAAAGGAAAAAAGCAAAAAAACATCCCTGTCCAAAACAAAGGGGTGGGAGGTCATCATTGACTGCAATAAACAGTTGCAGAGATGATGGAACACTCCCCTGAGTTGTACTATAGGGAAGATAATGTGAAATAGAAAGCAGTAGATGCTGTAGAAAGCCCACCTGTCATGGCAAAGTTATTAGCAATTTTGAAAAACCTAAGGGTTGATAAGTTTCCTGGGCCAGATGGAATACGTCCGAGGATACACTGGGAGGCAAGCGATGAGATTGCGGAGCCTTTGGCTTTGATCTTTGGGTCCTCAACATCTAGGGGGATTGTGTCAGAGGACTGGAGAGTAGTGAATGTTGTTCCCCTCTTCAAGAAAGGAAACAGAAATGACTCTGGTAATTATAAGCCAGTTAGTCTTACTTCAGTGGTCGGCAAGTTAATGGAAAGGGTTCTGAGAGGTAGGATTTATGACCATTTGGAAAGATGCAGTTTAATCCAGGATAGTCAGCACGATTTCATGAAGGATAAGTCCTGCCTCTCAAATTTGATTAAATTCTTCAAGAGGTAACTGAGTGTGTAGATGAAAGTAGAGCAGTTGATGTCGTATACATGGATTTTAGTAAGGCGTTTGATAAGGTTCCCCATGGTAGACTCATGAAGAAAGTAAGGAGATGTACAATAGAAGGAAATTTGGCTGATTGGATAAGTAACTGGATGTCTCGTGGAAGTCAGAGGTTGGTGGTTGAGGGAAAATTTTCAGACTGGAGGCCAGTTACAGTGGTGTACCACAGGGATCAGTCTTGGGTCCTCTGGTATTTGTGATTTTTATCAATGACTTGATAGAGGGGGCTGAAAAGTTGGTTAGTAAATGTGCTGATGACACCAAGATTGGTGGAATAGTGGATGAAGTGGAAGGCTCTTGTAGGCTGTAAAGAGACATTGATAGGATGCAGAGCTGGGCAGAAAATTGGCAGATGGATTTTAACCCTGATAAGTGCGAGGTGATTCATTTTGGGTTGGACAAACTTGAATGTGGATTTCAGGTTCTGAGGCATGTGGAGGAACAGAGAGATCTTGGGGTTCATGTCCACAGATCTATGGAGGTTTCCACTCAAGTGGATAGAGCCATAGAGAAGGCTTATAGTGTGGTAGCATTTCTTAACTGCAGGTTTGAGTTTAAGAACCGTGGGGTTATGCTGCAACTATACTGGGCGTTAGTGAGATGACATTTGGAATATTTTGTGCAGTTCTGGTCACCTAACAATAAGAAGGATGTGGAAGCATTGGGGAGAGTGCAAAGGAGATTTACCAGAATGCTGCCTGGTTTGGAGGGTAGTCTTATGAGGAAAGGTTGAGGGAGCTGGGGCTTTTCTGTTTAGAGCAGAGGATGAGAAGCGACTTAATAGAGGTTTGTAAGATGATGAAACAATAGATAGAGTGGACATTCAGAGACTCTTTCCTCAGGTGGATGTAACTGTTACTAAGGGTGTAACTATACGGTTCATGGTGGGAGACATAGGAGGGATGTCTGAAATAGATTGTTTACTCCAAGTGTGGTTGGGATACACTGCCTGCTGTGATAATGAAGTCGGACACTTGTTAGGTTATTGGATAGGCACATGGAGCACACCAGAATGATAGGGAAAGGGATAGCTTGATCTTGAGTTTGGACATAGCTCGGCACGACATTGAGGGACGAAGGGCCTGTACTGTGCTGTACTGTTCTATGTTTCAGTGTTTCTAGGTAGATGCAGTAAGAAGTCTCAACACCAGGTTAAAGTCCAACAGGTTTATTTGGTAGCAAAATCCACTAGCTCTGAAAATTAGTAGATTTTGCTCCCAAATAAACCTATTGGACTTTAACCTGGCATTGTGAGACTTCTTACTGTGTTTACCCCAGTTCAATGCTGGCATCTCCACATCAGAGGTAGATAGAGGCAGTGGAGAAGCTTAAAAAAGTTATTGACTCATTTGCCATGGGCAAAGTTACTGGTGCTGATGTTATTCTGCTTGAACACTATCGGAAACTAGCATGCTTGTAGTTATCTGCATAACCACCTTGAATTCTGCTGCAGGGAGAGGGCCCCAGGATATCCCTGATGAGCATCGTGAAATTTGCCTATTTTGCCCTTCTCAGTCTGCAGATCCTAGTTCAGTGTATTTACCCTGAATCCCAATGTGGCAGATCTACAATTAGAGTCAGAAAGAACAGGGGCCAGCTTTGTGCACTACTTTTTTTCTACAGCAAATGCAGCAGAATTTACCTTGCCACACAGGGGCTCTTGAGTGACTCGAGGTGATGTTTAACATAGAATTGATCACCATGGCACGATGTAAGGCTGTCACACCACCTATGAGATTACTACTAAAAAGGTGAGGGGCAATTAAACCAGAAGGTTGGTTGAGTCTGTTTTGTTATATTGATGTCTTTCCCTGGCCAGTACATCCTCAATTGTTTTTATTCGCCAGAGTTCCAGAAGGCTACTCTCCCTTTTGAAAGGAAGAGCTGACTGGGATTTAACTTGGGGTTAAGAAGGTGAACCTTCATGAATAAACTCAGCCAGTATAGGAACTGAACCCACGATTTTGGTATTACTCTGCATCTCAAACCAGGAGTTCAGCCAACTGATTTAACCAACCCCCTAATCTTTGGTTGTAAGATATGAATAACTCCCAATGGCAGACATTCATAGACAATACAGGCATTGTTTACAGAATATTCGCAGTTTCTAGAATTGTAATGCCTTTGTCAAACTTAGCAAGAAGCCTTGATGGGAACATTGTGTATACTGTACAAACGTGTCTCTGTATGTTCTCTTGATCCTCCAGCCAAAATGTTCCAAGTTCCAGCCCATTGACAATGCAATTTAGGTCAAGCCAAGAATTGATTGCTGGTTGGAGTTGTTCTCAAATGGTGCGGAATAGAGTACTGGTGGAGTTGTTAGAAATTGATTCAGATGTTTGGGAATTTATGGTTGGAGAACAGAGCTTACATAAGAAATAGGAGCAGGGGAGCGCCATCCAACCTCTCGAGCCTGCCCCATCATTCAATAAGATCATGGCTGATCTGTAGTGGTTCAGTACCTCTTTCCTGCTTTCTCCCCGTAACCCTTAACTACCTTGTCAATTAAAAACCTACCCACTCTTGACTTGAACATATTCAATGAGGAAGCCTCCACCACCTCATCAGGCAGAGAATTCCAAAGATACACCTTTGTATGAAGAAACCCCTCTGCAACTCCGATCTGAATCCCCCCCCAATCTTGAGGCTGTGCTCTCTAGTCCTGCTATCTTTGCCAAGCAGGAAGAGTCTCTCAACCTCTACCCTATCCGTCCCCTTCATTATCTTATACGTCTCTATAAGATCCCCTCTCAGCCTTCTAAACTCCAAAGAGTACAAAGCTAGCCAATTTAGTCTCTCCTCATAATCCAATGCCCTCATCTCCAGTATCAGCCTAGTAAACCTTCTCTGCACCCCCCTCCAAGGCCAATATATCCTTCCTCGAATGCGGCAACCAAAACTGTACACAGTACTCCAGCTGTGGCCTCACCAGCACCCTATATAGCTGCAGCAGAACCTCCCTACTTTTATATTCTATCCCCCTAGCTATAAAGGCCAACGTTGTATTCGCCTTCTTAATCACCTGCTGCACCTGCAGACTGTGTTTTTGCGATTCATGCACAAAGACCCCAGGTCCCTCTGCACCGTCGCATGCTGCAGTTTTTCGCCATTTAAATAGTAATCCTTCCTACCATTATTCTTACCAAAGTGGATAACTTCACACTTGCTAACATTATACTCCATCTGCCAGATTCTCGCCCACTCACTCAACTTATCCAGATCCCTTTGCAGGCTTGCCACACCTTCCACGCAACTTGCTTTCCTACTCATCTTCATGTCATCAGCAAATTTCGTCACCCTACACTCAGCCCCTTCCTCCAGATCATCTATGTAAATGGTAAATAGTTGAGGCCTCAGCACTGAACCTTAGGGCACTCCACTAGTCACCAGCTGCCAATCAGAATAGCACCCATTAATACCTACCCCAGCTTCCCTCTGTTCTCTGGTGCTTTTTTTAAAAAAATTGTTCAGGGATGTAGGTATAGTTGGCTGGACTAGCATTTATTGCCTGTCCCTAAGGACATCTAGTAGTCAACCACATTGCTCTACGTCTGGAGTCACATGTAGGCTAGACCAGGTGAGGATGACAGATTTCCTTCCCTAAAGGACATTAGCGAATTAGATGGGATCTTTTTGACAACTGACAATGGACTACTTATTCCAGATTTCTATTGAATTCACCTTTCACCATCTGCAATGGTGGGATTCAAATCTGGTCCCTGGAGCATTAACCTGAGTCTCTGGATTACTAACTCAGCGATAATACCACTATGCCACCACCTCCCCATCATTAATGCTGGAGCTAGGAAAGCTAAGGCATGAATCACCCTTTTCCAGTGTGTAAATCAGCAATTGACCTTGCTTTGTTTCAGTGGTTGCACTGGCATCTGCTAATGTTGGTGAATCATCACCTACTTTATTAGCAAAAGGTAGCTGGAAATGACTCTCTCTGCTGGTTACACAAGATTGGCCTGGATTTTGTTCATATATTGTTTAACTAAATGACGGATTGTCACCTGTAGGTTATTAGGCCTTCATCACCCACTTGTAACTAGCTATGACACCATCCTTGATGATACCTAACTGGACTATCCTTATAAATACTTCGGCTACAAAAGCAGGTCAGAAGCTGGGATTTATGTAGCAAATAATTTGCCTTCTGATTCCCCAAAGTTCTCTTGGAACTCTGTTCCTAACAGCACTGTGGGTATACCTATAGCACATGGACTACAGTAGTTCAAGAACATGGCTCACCATTATTGCTCCAGGGCAATAAAGAATGGGCAATAAATGCAGGCCTAGCCAGTAGCACCCAGACCAATCAATAAAAAGTTGTTCTATCATGTCATCATCAGCTATCCCAAATCATTTATTCAGAATTGCAAGTTTGTGCCATAAGTCTCTATGGGACTAAACAGACCAATTCCCGAATTGCAGATCTTTGGGCAGGATGTTCCACAGGGTAGTGGAATCTGAAATGCAGGATTTGCTTACTTTTCATGGGGAGAAAGTGGGAAAGTGGAACTGATCCACTTCAGATCAGCCATGATCTTATTGAATGGCGGGGCAGGCTGAAAGAACCAGATGGTCTACTCCTGCTCCTATTTCTTATGTTCTTATATTCCTTCCTTCCTTTCCTGCTACGCGCCTCCTGTTTCCCAGACAGGCTCCTTCAACATGTACGGAACGTGCAAAGTGTAACTGATTAGGGCTGGATTGATGTGAACTAAAAACGGAAAATGCTGGAAAATCTCAGCAGATCTGGCAGCATCAGTGGAAAGAGAAACAGAATTAACGCTTTGAGTCTGAAATCAGACATGCTCAAAATGTTAACTGTTTTTCTCTCCGATAATGCCAGACCTGCTGTATTTTTCTGACACTTTTTGTACTATGTCAGATTTCCCAGCACTTGCAGGATTTTGCTTTTATTTAGGATTGAGATGAGTTTTCTTTTGCCACTATTCAAGGACAGGCCAAGTCTCTTGTATACAGAATTGAAGTGGTGAAGAGTTGCTTGCAAATCTGGTTTAGAATGAGCAACAACACCATACTCATCAGCAAGCTGAAGATCATCGAATATCTATGGTGGTCAGTTGTACAGAGACAACTGAGGTTAAAGAGTTTCCATCGAAGTAGCACTTAAATCTGACATCAGAGGGTAATTGATCTTTTGAGGGGAGCATAAAAACAGAAAATGCTGAAAAACATCAGGTCTGACAGTATCTGTGGAGAGAGAATGGAGCCAATGCTTTGAGTTAGGATGATGGCTCTGACAAAGGGTCATCCTGTCAGACCTGCTGAGGTTTTCCAGCATTTTCTGTTTTTATTTCAGATTCCAGCATCTGTAGTATTTTGCCTTGATTTCTGAGGTGATTTGCCCCTGTCGGCTGGATTTTGAACAGAATCTTTAAACTATCTTATAGCCTTGGACGTTGGTCTGTATTTTGAAGGTTTCTGTTCTAGATTTTTCACTTGACATTTGCAGTCATATCATCATGAAGCAATTGCAGGATTGTGATGATGTTTCTTGGACATCCACATTTCTGGATCACAACCCACAGAGCCTTGCAATTTACTAACTCAGATGTTTTGGTCAGGTTGATGAATGCAATGACATGTTCCTGGTGGGGTTCTCAACAGATATGTGGATTTGTGTGGCAAAAAGACCCAAAGCCACATTGTGTGCCTCTCTAGGAGGATCTCTTCAGCTGAAGGAAGTAAATGGTTGAGGAGAATGCGTATCAGGATTTTCTCTGTAATGAACAAGAGGGAAAGACCTGACAGTTGCCACAGCATGATTTTCTTCTCTTAAAGATAGTTACACTTTTCCTTGCAAATCTGTAGGATCTGGAGTCTTGATGTGAACAATAATCAGTAGCTTTGAAGGCCTAAGCTTGTGGGAATGTTTTTTGCGAAGATACTGATGAACAGGATATATGCACATTTGGAGGAACATGGACTAGTTAGTGACAAGCAGCATAGTTTTTAAATCATATCTCACCAAATTGATATGAGTTTTTTGAAGAAATAATGAAGATAATTGAGGATAGGGCTGTGGTGTAGTTTACACGGACAAGGGTGTTTGAATAGGTCCCACATGGCAAATTGGTACAAGGACTAAAATCACATAGGATTCATGCTGGGCTGACTAGATGGATACAGAACTGGCTTGGTCATAGAAGACAGAGAGTAGTAGTGGAAGGCTGTTTTTCAGAATGGGGATCTGTGGCTAATGATGTTCTGTAGGGATCAGTGCTGGGACCTTTTTATTTTTAGTATATATAAATGATCTGGAGGAAAATGTGAATGGTCTGATCAGTAAGGTTGCAGATGACAAGATTGGTGGAGTTGCTAATAGTGCCAGATGTCGGCAGAAGATACAACAGGATATAGATTGAAGATTTGGGCACAGAAATGGCAGATGGAGTTTAATCCTGCCAAATGTGAGGTGATGCATTTTTGAGAATCAAATTTATGTGTGAAATGTACTGTAAGAACATTTAGGAATGCAATATCCAGAGGGACCTTGGTGTGCAGGTTCACAGGTCCCTAAAAGTCACAACACAGGTGATTAAGAAAGCATATGGCATGCCTGCCTTCATCTGTCAGGGCATTGAGTACAAGAGTTGGGAAATCATGTTGCAGATTTATTAAACCTTGTTTAGACCACATTTGGAGTATTGTGTGGTCACCATACTGCCAGAAGGACATGGAAGCTTTGGAGAGAGTGCACAGAAGGTTCATCAGGATGTTGTCTGTTCTCGAGGGTATTGACTATGACGAGAGGTTGAATAAACTAGGATTATTTTCACTGGAAAGATGGAGGCTGGGGGGAGAGACCTAATAGAGGTTTACAAAATTGAGAGGCACTAACAGGGTAGATAGCCAGAGGCTTTTTCGTAGAATAGAAATGTCAATTACAACGGGGCGCAGGCTCAAAGGAGGGGGAAAGTTTAAGGGAAGGCTTTTTATGCAGGGAGTGGTGGTGCTTGGAATGTGCTGCTGGAGGAGTTGGTGAAAGCAGGCTTGTTAGTAACATTTAGAATCACAGAAGCATAGAATCCTTACAATGCAGAAGGATGCTGCTTGACCCATTGAGCTTGCACTGACAACAATCCCACCCAGGCCTATCTCCTTAACCCTACATATTTATCCTGCGAGCCCCCATGACACGAAGAGTCAATTTAGCATCATCAATCCATCTAACTACATCTTTAGACTGTGGTGGGGGGGGGGTAGAAAGCTGGAATACCTGGAGGAAACCCACAAAAAGGCACTGGGAAAATATGCAAAATCCACATAGTCACCCAAGGCTAGAATTGAACCTGGATCCCTGGCGCTGTGAGGCAGTGTTAACCAGTGTGCCACTGTGCTGACCTTGAGGTATCCATATGGGTACATGAATATGGAAGAAATAAAGGCATATGGACTGAGTAAGGGAAGAAGGTTTTTTTCTTTTAGTTTATTTAGAGCATCCTGATTGACACAGCTTGGAGGGGTATCTGAGACAGTTTGTGGAAGATGAAGGTTGAATGCATGTGGCGAGCCACGGGAGAGGAATTTTGGAAGGAGAAGTAGAAGTAGATCCTTCGTAAAGACATGGAAGGAAAAAGTGTTGTGTGGGAGAAATTCCAGGGTGTGTTCTCCAAGACTGGAGATTGGAAACTTGTGTGTGGAAGACAGAGTTCCAGACCAGTTGGCTGTTGTATTTTATGCTCCTATTAATAAAGCCCAGAATACATATGCTTTATTAACTGTTGTGACACCTCCAATGACTTTTGCACATCTCCACCAAGGTGTCTCTGCTCCTGTGCCCCCTTTAGAATTGTACTCTTCATTTTATGTTGTCCCTTCATGTTCTTTCCTCCTAAGTGAATCAATTTATAATTCTTTGCATTGAACTCCAATCTGCCACTTGTTCACCCATTCAACTAATTTGCTGATGTTCTGCACTATCCTCTTCTAGTTGCAATGCTTCGGAATTTTGTATCATCTGCAAATTTTGAAATTGTGAGCTGTACACAAAGGTTTCTGTTATTTAATATATAACAGAAAAGGCAAGAGTCCTAACATTGAACTCTGGGAAGCTCCACTGCAAACTGTTCTCCAGCCATAAGAATATGTTAATTATTACTGTTTTCCTGTCACTAAGCCAATTCCGTATCCAAGTTATTACTGTCTCTTGCACTGAGTATAACTTTGCTTGCAAGCCTGTGTGCAGCAGTGTATTAATTGGGTTTTGGAAGACTGTGCACCATGTCGACAACATTATTTTGCTAGAGAGGGTTGATGAATGCAATGCTCAAGCAAGTTAGTTAAACATGGTTTTCTCCTAGGAAATCAGTGCTGATTTTTCTTAGCTAATCTGTATTTGTCCATGTGATTGTTAACGTTACCCTGAATCACTGTTTCCAAAATTTTTTCTACCACCAAAGTTAAACTGGCCTGCAGCTGTTGGGCTTATCCTTGCAAGGGTGTAAAGTTCGTAATTCTTCAGTCCTCTGGCACCACCCTTGAAAATCTGAAAACTTCTGGCCAGTGTCTCTGCAATTTCCACTCACACTCCTCACAGTCTCATCCAGTCCCACATTTAAAGTACAGATAATCAGTCCAATAACCACCTCCTTTTCAGTTTGAAATCTTTTCTAGTGTCCAAATTATCACCCCTTCCCTTCTAACGTGGCTGGGGTAGCATCTTCGTCCTTGATAAAGTTTTCATTTAATACTTCAGCTATGCCCTCTACCTCCATATATAAATCCTCTTCTTGGCTCCTCATAATCCCTATGCCTCCTCTATCCCTCCCCGTTTTACTTTTTATATGCCTGCAGAAGACTTGGGGAGCTCTTTTTTTAATCTCTTCTGATTTGCTTCTTCACTTCCCTTCTGAACTTTCAATAGTTATCAAAATCATTATTCAGTGGTTAACACTGTTGTCTCACAGCGCTAGGGACCCAGGTTCAATTTCAGAATTGGGGGACTGCAAACACAACATAGATGTTCTCCCCATGTCTGCATGGGCTTTCCTCTGGGTGCTCTGGATTCCTCCCACACTCCAAAGATGTGTAGCTTAGGTGAATGAACCATAATTAATGGATTGGGTTGAGGGAGAGTGGGCCCATTGTAGAGCTGCTACTTTTTCCTGCCAGTCTTTAACTCTAATTTAATTGGCTCAGTTCTGTTGTTCTTAAAAACATTCTTTATACAGTGCAGAAATATTTGCCAGTGAGCCAACCTGGTCTCATGATGCAGAGAAATGCCTCGTCTTTCTTTATATGTAGAGAGAAAATAATTGGCATATAAAGATTGAGCAAATGAAGAAGAAAAAGAAATAAATTACATTTATATTTCTCAACCTCCTACGTGACTGAAATGCATTGCAGCTAATGAAGTACTTTTGGGAATGTTGATTTGAGGAATAAATATTGGTCAGGCCACTTTGCTTTTCAATTGATGCATCCACTTAATAGCAGACCTGCGGCCTTGGTTAAGCCTGTCACCTGAAGGATGACTCCAACAGTTTTTTCAGTATAGCATTCAAAACATCTGTACTGGTTACATGCTGACATCGCTAATGTGGCAGAAACCCTCAACGATCTCTAATTCTGAGATGATTGTATTCCTGACTGCTGAGCGAATGTTTACAAGATTGTTGAATTAACTATTTCTGGTGCAGTCTTCTCCTTTCTTGGTTGCAATTTATTTTCTAGGTTTTTTTTTAACTTGCATACTACTGGAATTTACTTTTGCTATAAGTTATAACTTATTTTGAGTTTGTGGTTGTCTTGGAATCATGGTGTGGTTGAGTTCACAGCATGGAAACAGGTCCTTTGGCCCCACTTGTCCATGCTGCCCCTTTTTTTTAAAACCCTAAGCTAATCACAATTGCCTATGTTTTGGCCCATATCCCGCTATACCCATCGTAGCCATGTAACGATCTAAATGCTTTTTAAAAGACAAAATTGTACCCACCTCTACTACGATATCTGGCAGCTTGTTCCAGACACTCACCACCATCTTGTGAAACAATTACCCCTCTGGACACTTTTTTGTATCTCTCTCCTCTCACCTTAATATGTGCCCTCTAGTTTTAGACTCCTCTACCTTTGGGAAAAGATAATGACTATCTATCTGATCTATGTCCCTCCATTATTTTATAGACCTCCTATAAGATCACCTGTCAGCCTCCTATGTCATGATGTAGAGATGCCACGTTAGACTGGGGTAAACATGATAAGAATTCTGACAACACCAGGTTTAAGTCCAACCGATTTATTTGATAGTAAACTCACAAGCTTTCGAGGTTACCCTCTTTGTCAGAGAGTTTGTGAGTTTACTATCAAATAAATTGGTTGGACTTAAACCTGGTGTTGTCAGACTTCTTACGGAGCCTCCTACGTTGCAGAGAAAAAAGTCCCAGTTTATCCAACCTCTGTTTTTAACTCAATCCATCAAGCCTTGCTAACATCCTAGTAAATCTTTTCTGCACTCTTTCTAGTTTAATATTCTTTCTATAATAGGGTGACCAGAATTGCACACAGTATTCCAAGTGTGGCCTTACCAATGTCCTGTCCAACTTCAACATGACATCCCAACTCCTGTATTCTGTGTTCTGACTGATGAAACCAAGCAGGACGAAAGCCACTTTCACCATGTCCACCTGTGACTCCACTTTCAAGGAGCTACGAACATGTACCTCTAGGTCTCTTTGTTCTGTAACTCTCCCCAGTGCCCTACTATTAATGATCTTAACAGCATCAGTTTGGCCCTTTCTTCCTCTTAAGAGCTAGAGCATGATTCATAATGATTTGACTTTATAGCTGAGTGAGCAAACCTTCTAAGCAGATTTTCACAATCACACAATTGTTACGGTGCAGAAGGAGGCCATTTAGCCCCTCTGGTTTGCACCATCTCTCCAAATGAGCATTATAGCTTAGCACTATTTCCCTGTCTTTTCCCCGTACCCCTGCATATTGTTTCTGCACAAATATTCATCTAATGCCCTCTTGAATGCCTCAATTGAACGTGTCTCCATCACACTTCCAAGTAGTGCATTCCACACCTAAACACTTGTTATGTGAAAAGGCTTTTTCCCACATTACACTGTACTATTGTCAGACAGGTTAGTTTTACCCTTCTGACAAAAAGTATTGTTGAAATGGTAATCATGCTTAGTAGAAGAGGAACTGTAAATTCAGACATTTGATTTATGTGCTTGGCTGAGAACCCTTTGGTGCAAAGTTAATATCTGTGGGATTATGACTGACTGTCTCCAAGTCAAAACCTCCCCAAAAATTAAAATACTGGATACAAGCAACTCTGGGGACAGTGATGGTGAGGTGTTTTGACTGGGATGGTACACAAATCACTGTGTAATGCACATGCTCTAAGGCAAGCTTGGGGAGGACAGAAACCTCTTTTGGAGCAGCACTTGCAGAATGAACTTCCAAATTGACTTCTGTGCTGTAATTATTGTGCCTGTATTCATAATTTTATTATTGGACAATATTCAAAGAATGAACATCGTACCAAAAATTCAGGAATCCAAAACTGTTGTCTCAATAATTCTTTCCTGCATTTTTTTCCCACATCCTCTTCTGTTTTCTCCCTCCATCACACAGTTCCTCATTCTTGCTGCATTGTGACAGATTTTAAGAGCTGATAAAATTCAAATTGTCAAGTCATCCAAGGATAAAATGATCAAAGCTGGAGTTTTATCTTGTGACGCTTGATTCTCTTTTCAGTGTATTGTATTGGATCGTGATTTCATCAATTTGGCAGTATATTTAACTGTGGAGAATAACAACATAGGCATGACAAATTCTCTCCTTATCAAATGTTATCCAAATCATATTCTCACCTTGGGCCTCCCAACTCCCCAGTCCAGAAGCACCACTGCCGGTTATGATGCTCCTCAGCTAACTCACCGCAGATCAAATCATTTGACACTGTCTGACTGAGGATCAAACCTAGGGAGCTGTTTTATTCAGGATTATTATTTATTATCTCTCAAGTGTTTAATTTAATAACTTCTACATTTGTGCATTTGGTTACAACTCCCTACTAGAAATATTTTGCATGAAACACCTACTTTTAAGTTCTTTATGTACACTATTTTAAAGCAGCATGTTCTGCAGATTGTTGAATTGTCTGTAGTGATATCTTGTCTTGAAGGGTTTCACATGAGTGCGTTCTTAGTTTGCACTGCACTGCTGTATGTTTGTGTGACGGAAGTAGAAGGCCACAATTTTATTGACACCATCTGGAATTGCCTAGTATCTGTGAGGACAGATTGAATGGAGATGTTGTGCTTCCATATCATGTCATTGAATTTGCAGTATTTTTGTGTGTAGAAGGCTTTTAACTAGTCTTTTGTTCAGTTATCGAATAAGTTGAATAGCTGTGGCATTGTTTTAGAAGGAAAACAGCAAAATAAAAAGGAATGCTTTCAGGTGCAATGCCAGATTCTATTAACCACGTGTTACACTTTGTACAAGTAGGCTCTAATTTGAGGTTCATAAATCAACCTTAATGGATTATGTTTAGAAATTTTACTTTAATACTATATGGTCATTGAGTAAGACTGATATATACTTCAGTTAATATTGAAGAAATTTCATTTTGTTACGGTAACTAAACTGTTAGAAAAATGAAGGTAGTTTTAAGGTATTTGTATTGATAAATATTAAAAATAAGATATAGTTTTTATCTTATTTTTAGTGTTTAATGTTTCTGTGCCTAGAACAGTAAAACCTATAGTTAAGTTGCTGCTGGATAAAGGTGTTTGTATATGTGGGAGTTAGCACAATAGAATCCTAAGAGAGGGCTGCAGTATGAAAAGTAAATAAAAAGTAGCACTGATTGCTTAGCCACTGGGACTTTGTAAGTTAGATAAGTTTTTAAGCTTTAATTTAACTAATCTAATTACAATTGGAGTTAGGTAGTGAGCAAGAAGGTGGCTGTCACAGCTGTGCTAAAAAGGGTTGGTTTTAGAAGCCTAAAGAGGAAACATCTCTCTCAGCCTTGCTAGAAGAAAAGCCTTACTAGGGAGTAATGGTTAAGAAAACAGATGCTGGAAATCTGAAGTCCCACTTGTTAAGGAAATTGGAGAAACAAAAGTTTCCAAAAAGTTTAGAGTTAATAGAATAGAGGAAACTGCAAATCAAAACAGACTAGACCACAACAATTTTCTATTTTGGCATTAATTTGAGGATAGGATGTTTTGTTCCAAGCAAAATTCTACTGACAAACCAGGTGCTTTTATCAAAACAAACTTTATTTAACAAAGTTTAAATATAACAAATGAATTAGCTAAATCTTTAATAATTGAACAATACTTACATAGAACATTACTTACATAGAACATTACAGCGCAGAACAGGCCCTTCGGCCCTTGATGTTGCGCTGACCAATTAAGAAAAAACAATGACCCTCTAACCTAAACCATTCCCTTTTCATCCATAAACTTATCCACGGACCTCTTAAACGCCCCCAAACCTGGCGCATCTACAACTGCAGCCGACAGGGCATTCTATACCCTTACCACTCTCTGGATAAAGAACTTGCCTCTGACATCCCTTCTATAACTACCACCCCTTAGTTTAAAGCTGTGTCCCCTCGTGGTAGCTTCCTCCATCCTAGGAAAAAGGCTATCGCTGTCCACCCTATCTAAACCTCTAATCATCTTATATGTTTCAATAAGGTCTCCTCTGAGCCGCCTTCTTTCTAATGAAAACAACCTCAAATCCCTCAGCCTCTCCTCATAAGACCTTCCCTCCATACCAGGCAACATCCTGGTAAACCTCCTCTGCACCCTCTCCAATGCCTCCACATCTTTCTTATAATGTGGGGACCAGAACTGTACACAATACTCCAAGTGCGGTCACATCAGAGTTTTGTACAGTTGCAACATGACGTTGCGGCTCCGAAATTCAATCCCCCTACCAATAAAAGCCAAGACTCCGTATGCCTCCTTAACCACCTTATCGACTTGATTTCCAACATATGACAAGATACAATTCTTAACTGCTAATCTATCACTATTGGTTCTAATCAAGCAATATTCTCTAATAGACACAAACCTTTCTTTATTATTAGTTATCAAAACACAGGCAGACTTCCTTGTACTTAAGTAACAGTCTTGGAGCTTTGAGAAAGCCGTTGATGAGAGATGGGAGACAGTACTTTCCTCCACCAGTTCCAGGCAACAACTGCTGTTTATTTTTAAAATGGAAATGAAACTTCTTTTTCCCCGCAAGCTTCACTCCTCACATTAATGACGTGACTCTGTCTCTGTCAGTCAACTTATCCAAAACTCTCATGATTCTGCATACTTAGTCTAAAGTCCCAGGAGGACATAAGTGAACGAAAGATCTATTAACTCATTCCTAGTTAAAATCAGTTATTGTCTTGCATTCTCAGCACTTGAACAGCATGTTTCATGTTTTCACAGACAAATCAACCTTGTAATAAACACTGTCTCAAAGCAGCCTCACCTTAAAAAATATCAAAATAGTATAGTATCATCACAAGTTCAGAATCTCAGAACCTGAGATAGAGGTCATCTGGTGCATCAGTAAGTGGGACTGTTTTTGAATCAAGAGCTTGTGGAGTCTATTGACCGGGTTATAGAAGAGTTAAGACGAATGACAAACTGTCAGAGGGAATGGTGGGGGGAGGGGGGAGGTAGGAATAGGATCACCTCAAGTTAGACTCACTCAGCTGGTTGTGGGGAAGAATTAGGACTCTGGGCAGGGCTATTAAAAAAGCATCACATTTCCAGAATAGAGAAGATTAAAATCATTACGCACCTTAATGTGTGTTTGTCAGCAAGAGGGATTCCATTCTGGATGAGGTGGAAGCTGTTCTGCAGGATAAATTACATCAGAAGATGTAATTGAATGAAGATAAGGTGGCACGGTGGCACAATGGTTAGCACTGCTACCTTACATCACCAGGGACTCGGTTTGATACCCGGCTTGGGCCACTGTCTGAGTGGAGTTTGCACATTCTCCCCATATCTGCATGAGTTTCCTCAGATGCTCCGGTTTTATCCCACTGTCCAGAAGACGTGCTGGTTAGATGCATTGGCCACGCTCAGTTCTTCCTCAGCGTACCAGTGGACAGGAGTGAAAGTAGTAGGGTAATTGTTATGGGGGACTTTAACTTTACTAATATTGATTGGAATTGCTATAGCTCTAGCTCGTTAGAGGCGTCTGTTTTTGTACAAAGTGTGCAGGAAGATTTTTTGACTCAGTATGTAGATAGGCCAACTAGAGGTGAGGCTACATTGGATTTGGTGCTGGGCAATGAGCCAGACCAGGTGTTAGACTTGGAAGTTGGTGAACATTTTGGTGATAGTGACCACAATTCGGTTACGTTCACCTTAGTGATGGATAGGGATAGGCATGAAGCTGGGGACAGTAATTATAGCTGGGAGAATGGTAATTATGAGGCCATAAGGAGGGAATTAGGGTGCATAGGTTGGACGAGGAAACTACAGGGACTGGGCACATCTGAAATGTGGAGCTTATTCAAGGAGCAGCTACTGCGAGTCCTTGATAAGTATGTCCCTGTCAGGCAAGGAGGAAATGGTCGAGTAAGGGAACCATGGTGTACTAAAAAAGTTAATTCGCTGGTTAAAAGGAAAAAGAGGCTTATGTCAGGATGAGGCTTGAAGGCTCAGTTAGTGCAATGGATAGCTATAGATTAGCCAGGAGTGAGCTAAAGAGTGAGTTGAGGAGAGCTAAAAGGGGACACGAGAAGACTTTGGCTGATAGGATCAAGGAGAATCCTAAAGCTTTCTTTAGATATGTTAAGAATAGAAGATTGGTTAGGGCCAGTTATGGACAGCAGTGGGAAGTTGTGCGTGGAGCCTGAAGAGATTGGAGAGGCACTGAACAAATATTTCTCTTCGGTATTCACGCAGGGAGATGTAAATGTAGTTGTGGAGAACACTGAGGTACAGGGTTGCAAACTGGAAAGTATTGAAGTAGATAGGGAGGATGTGCTAGATATTCTCGAGGGTTTGAAGTTGGATAAGTCCCCTGGGCCGGACGGGATTTACCCTAGGATTCTCTGGGAGGCAAGAGAGGAGATTGCAGAGCCTCTGGCTCTGATCTTCAGGTCGTCGTTGGTTACGGGTATAGTGCCGGAAGACTGGAGGATAGCGAATGTGGTCCCATTGTTCAAGAAGGGGAAGAGAGACTTTCCGGGGAATTATAGGCCAGTGAGTCTTACTTCTGTTGTGGGCAAAGTATTGGAGAGAATTATTAGGGATAGGATTTATAGTTATTTAGAGAGAAATGAATTGATTGGGGATAGTCAGCATGGTTTTGTGAAGGGTAGGTCGTGCCTTACTAACCTTATTGAGTTTTTTGAAAAAGTGACCAAAGAGGTGGATGGGGGTAAGGCGGTTGATGTGGTATATATGGACTTTAGTAAGGCGTTTGATAAGGTGGCCCATGGAAGACTTCTGCAGAAAATGCAGATGTATGGGATAGAGGGTGATTTAGCTAATTGGATTAGGAATTGGCTAGCAGATAGAAGACAGAGGGTGGTGGTTGATGGAGATATTCATCGTGGAGTTCGGTGACAAGTGGTGTACCTCAGGGGTCTGTTTTGGGGCCCCTGCTGTTTGTAATTTTTATAAATGATCTGGATGAGGGTATTGAAGGATGGATTAGTAAATTTGCAGATGACACTAAAGTCAGTGGAGTGGTAGATAGTGAAGAGGGGTGTTATAGTTTGCAGAGAGACTTGGACAAGTTGCAGAGCTGGGCCGAGAGGTGGCAAATGGAGTTTAATGTGGAAAAGTGTGAGATAATTCACTTTGGCAGGAATAACAAATGTGTAGAGTATAGGGCTAATGGTAGGACTCTTAATAGTGTTGATGAACAGAGGGATCTTGGTGTATATGTGCATAGATCCCTGAAAGTTGGCAATCAAGTCGATAAGGTTGTTAAGAAGGCATACGGAGTCTTAGCTTTTATTGGTAGGGGATTGAATTTCGGAGCCGCAACGTCATGTTGCAACTGTACAAAACTCTAGTGCGGCCGCACTTGGAGTATTGTGTGCAGTTCTGGTCCCCACATTATAAGAAAGATGTGGAGGCATTGGAGAGGGTACAGAGGAGGTTTACCAGGATGTTGCCTGGTATGGAGGGCAGGTCTTATGAAGAGAGGCTGAGGGATTTGAGGTTGTTTCGTTAGAAAGAAGGCGGCTAAGAGGAGACCTTATTGAAACATATAAGATGATTAGAGGTTTAGATAGGGTGGACAGTGATAGCCTTTTTCCTAGGATGGAGAAAGCTAGCACGAGGGGACATAGCTTTAAATTAAGGGGTGGTGGTTTTAGGACAGATGTCAGAGGTAGGTTCTTTACCCAGAGGGTGGTAAGGGTATGGAATGCCTTGCCTGCGTCAGTTGTAGATGCGCCAAGTTTGGTGGCGTTTAAGAGGTTAGTAGATAAGTTTATGGATGAAAGGGGAATGGTTTAGGTTAGAGGGTCACTGCTTGTTCCTAATTGGTCGGCGCAACATCGAAGGCCGAAGGGCCTGTTCTGCACTGTTATGTTCTATGTTCTATGTACCTAAACAGATGCCGGAGTGTGGCGATTAGGGGATTTTCACAATAACTTCATTACAGTGTTAATGTAAGCCTACTTGCGAATAATAAATAAAGTTTCTTTCTTTCAGAAGAAAGATGCTCATATATTGCAAAATAAATAAATGAGGACTGATGTGGTATTTAAACTCAGAAGGGCTTGGTTAGAAAGTGGAACCAATCATTAGTTAATAGTGTGTGATATAAATGAAAATCATGTTCACGCAAAAAAAATTAGCAGGAGTGTTACAGAATCGAGGAAATTAGATAGAATATAATCAAAAAGATTGAAGCAAGAATTTACTGCAGCTCAAAGTACATGGCAGGAGGTTGATGGGGGGAGATGAGGAGGGAAGCAGTACTGTTTATAATAAAGGTTAATGAGCGTATGTTGCCATCCAGAGCGTGGGAAATGAACTGAAAGCAATTATTCTACCAGAAGATCTGGACTTTATAACATTAACGGAAACCCCTCTGCAGGAGGATCCTTGGCTTAGTTAGCATCTGTGGTAAGGAAAGACTAGAATTGTGATATGCATAGTAACTTCACGAACAAATTCTATTTTAGGGGTGTGGATTTCAAAAAATTGCTTATACTTTGTAGAGAAAATGTAGCTGATGTAGCATACTTGACTTTGGAAAAATCTCTGACAAGGTGCCATGTGTAAGATTAGAAATGAAAGTTTTTAAAAAAATGAATGAAGTACAAGATAGCAGATTGGATTAAGAAGTGAATAGGTGTCGGCAAAATCTTTGTTAGCTCAGGTGTCCAAGTTGATTTGATTTATTGTTGTCATGTATTGGTATATAGTGAAAATTATTATTTCTTGCACGGTGTACAGATAAAGCATACCATACATAGAGAAGGAAAGAAGATAATGCAGAATGTAATGATACAGTCATAGCTAGGATGTAGAGGAACATCGACTTAATGCAAGGTAGATCCATTCAAAAATCTGATGGCAGCAGAAAAGAAGCTGTTCTTGAGTCAGTTGGTATATATCTTCAGACTTTTATATCTTTTTCCTGATGGAAGAAGGTGAAAGAAAATATGTCTGGGGTGTTTAGGGTCCTTGATTATAGGCTGCTTTTCTGAGGCAGCAAGAATATAGAGTCAATAGATGGAAGGCTGATTTGAATAATGAACTGGGCTTCATCCACAACTCTTTTTGTAGTTTATTGTGGTCTTGGACAGAGCAGGAGCCATACCCAGCTACGATATAAACAGAAAGAATGCTTTTTGTTTTGCATCTGTAATAAAGGACATACCAAATTTTCTTAGCCACCTGAAAAAGTAGAGGCTTACTTAACTATAGCGTCAGCATGGGAGGACTAGGACAGGTTGTCAGTGATCTGGACACCTAAAAACTTCAAGCTCTTGACCACTGCTTACATCAATAGAGCTATGTCTTCCATTGTGCCTCTTGAAGTTGACAACTGTCTCCTTCGTTTTTTTTGACGTTGAAGGAGAGATTATTGTGATTGCACCAGTCCACTAGATTCTCTATCTCATTCCTGAACTCTGTCTTGTCATTGTTTGAGATCCAACCCACTACAATCATATCATCACTAAACTTGAAAATCAAGTTGGAGGGGACTTTTGCCACGCAGTCATACGTGTACAAGGAGTATAGTAAGGGACTGAGAATGCAGCCTTGTGGGACACCGATGTTGAGGATGATTGTGGAAAAGATGTTGTCTACCCTTACTGATTTATATTCTGTGGATTAGGAAGCTCAGGATCCAGTCACAGAGGGAGGAGCCTAGCCCCAGACCATGGAGTTTAGAGATGAGTTTTGTAGGAATAATGGTGTTGAAGGCTGTAGTCAACAAATAGGAGTATGACATGGATGGCTATGATATTTAAATATTGAGCCAGGAAAATGATGTCTTCTGCAGACCTGTTGTGGTGGTAGGCAAACTATAGTGGATCAAGGCAATCTGGGAGGCTGGAATTGATTCATGCTTGGCTAATGTTTCGAAGCACTTCGTAATGATGGATGTCAGAAACACCAGATGATAGTCGTTTAAGGTATATTGCCTGGCTTTTTCTTGGTACCAGGATGATGGTCGTTGTCTTGAAGCAGGTAGGGAGCGCAGTTTGTTATAAAGAGAGGTGGAAGATGTCTGCGAATACCTCCACCAGCTGGTCAGCACAGGATCTGATACTCATCTGGGCCAGTTGCTTTCCGTGGCTGACTTTCGGGAAGGCTGCCCTGACGGCTGCAATGGTGACCTCAGATACAGATTCGTCCGGGGCTTCTGGGGTGGAGGGCAAGTTCTCACCGCCCTCCAGCTCAAAACAGGAATAGAATGCATTGAGCTCGTTGGGGAGGGTGCATTGATTCCGGTGATTTTACATGCCTTCACCTTGTAGCCTGTAATGTCTTGCAGACCTTGCCCTAGTTGGCAGGAGTCCATGTAGCTAACCTGGGACTCTAGCTTAGTTTGGTACTTTCATTTGGCACCTTTAATGAATCTCCTTCGATCATATTTGGCTTTCTTGTATAGTCATGATATGGTGATGCCAGTGTTGGAATGGGGTAAACACAGTGAGAAGTCTCACAACACCAGGTTAAAGTCCAACAGGTTTATTTAGTAGCAAAAGCTATTAGCTTTTGGAGTGTTGCCTCTTCATCAGATGAGTGGGAATTCTGTTCACAAACAGAGCATATAAAGACACAAACTCAATTTATAAAATAATGGTTGGAATGCGAGTCTTTGCCTGTAACTTTATGAATTGATTTCCTGTAATGTGAGTGAAGAGATCATTAAACACAGATTAAAGAGATGTGTATTGTCTCCAGACAGGCCAGTAAGTAAGATTTTGCAAGCCCAGGCAAGTTGTGGGGATTACAGATAGTGTGATATGAACTCAAGATCCCGGGTGAGGCTGTCCTCGTATGCGTAACTTAGCTATCAGCGTCTGCTCAGCGACTCTGTATTGTCATGTGTCGTGAAGGCTGCATTGGAGAATGCTTACCCGAAGATGAGAGGCTGAATGCTCTTAACTGCTGAACTGTTCCCCAACAGCAAAAGAACAGTCTTGCCTGGTGATTGTCAAGTGATATTCATTCATCCGTTGTCTGCAGCGTCCATAGTATCTGCGTGGTCTCCCCAATGTACCATGCCTTGGGACATCTTTCCTGCAACGTATCAGGTAGACAACTTTGGTCGAGTTGCTGGAGTATATGCTGGTTGGATGGTGTTCTCATGTGAGATGATGGCATCCATGTCAATGATCCAGCATGTTTTGCAGAGGTTGCTGTGGCAGGGTTGTGTGGTGTCGTGGTCACTGTTCTCCTGAAGGCTTGGTAATTTGCTCGGACGATGGTCTGTTTGAGGTCGTGGGGTTGTTTGAAGGCAAGATGTGGGGATGGCCTTGGCGAAATGTTTATCTTCTTCAATGATATGTTGAAGGCTCCAGAAAAGATGTCGTAGCTTCTCTACTCTGGGCAAGAACTGGATGACAAAGGGTATTCTATCCATCGTGTCCCGTGTTGGTCTTTTGAGGAGGTCGATGAGGTTTTTTGCTGTCGTGTCGGAGCTGTCAATTGAGTTCTTACGAGGGCATCTTTCAGAGTTTGGAGATTCTGTTGCGATTCTCCTCATCTGAGCAGATCCTGTGTATACAGAGGACTTGTCCATTGGGGATAACTCCTATAATGTGCTTAGGGTGGAAACTGAAGAAGTGGAGCATCGTGAGGTTATCCGTGAGCTTTTGCTACCAAATAAACCTGTTGGACTTTAACCTGATGTTGTGAGACTTTTTACCGTGTTTACTCCAGTCCAACATTGGCATCTCCCCATCGTGACTACTATTGACATAGCAAACTGCTGGCTCCAAGTGAAGAGGTTCTCCAAGAAAATTGTGCATATTGACCCAGACAAGTTGTACAAAGATGCAAGAAAGCAGACAAGATATCGAAAGGGTTACAGATCACAAACCCACTCAGATCAACCTATAACACCAACTATACAGAGAGACTTTGCCATCGCACCTCCTGTCACACTCCTGAACCACTCGTACACCAGCTTTACAGCAAACACCGCATCCTGGAAACCAAGATAGAGTCCGTGTTCTCAACTTGTGCTCAGGATATAGATAGGCTGCAAAACTCTGCCAAGCAGATGACTCAAAGGAATTACACCATCTACATGCACACCAGCAGCAACCAAGCCTCCCCCAGTACCACAGTAGAAAACAGTACCACTGCAGAGAAGTCCATTGTCAACATGTTGGACTACACACTTCAACAAGATAAAATCAAAGTTTTCAACCTATGGCTCGATTTCTGCCTCACCACCAAAGTACTCCCCATCAGTCTCGCAGCAGACACGGAGGAATTCATCAGGTGAACAAGGCTGCGGGAGTTCTTCCACACACCCCAAGAAGCCAACAACTAGACAGCCAATGAATCAGAACAGCTGACAGATCTGTGGTGTGGCAACCAAAGAGGAGAGTCCAATTGGACTCCTCCGAAAGGCCGCTGCCCTCGATTGGACGTGTATGCCCAAGCTGTCAGGAAGTGTGTCAACACCAGATTCATCAGCAGCACTCAAGACTGTCCCGAACAGCACCCAAGCACAAAGCAATGCCATCCGTGCTCTCAAGACCAATGGCAACATTGTCATCAAATCAGCAGACCAGAGAGGAGCCATCATTGTAGTGAACAGAATGGATTACTGCAAAGAAGCATACCGATAACTGAACAACAAGGGAATACTACAGACAGTTATTCACAGATCCGATCAAAGAATACTCCCATCAACTCAACAGACTGATCAAGATCTTTGATCCGGACCTTCAGAGCACCCTCTGTGCTCTCATTATATGTACTCCCTGCATTGGAGACCTCTCTACTGCCTCCTGAAGATTCACAAAACAAACACACCCAGCCATTCCATTGTATCTGGCAATGGGACCCTGTGTGAAAACTTCTCTGACTTTGTCAAGGGCATCCTGAAACCCATTGTATGAAGAACTCCTAGCTTTTGTTGTGACGCTATGCTTCCTACAGAAACTCAGCACACATGGAACAGTTGAACCAGGAACATGCCTTGTCACAATGGATGTCTTGGCACTCTACACCAGCATCCCCCAAGATGGTGGCATTGCTGCAACTGCTGCAGTACTTAACGCTGACAACTGCCAATCTCCAGGTGCAATTTTACAACTCATCTGCTTCATCCTGGACCATAACGTTCTCACCTTCAACAACCAGTTCTTCATCCAGACACACAGAACAGTTATGGGACCAAATTCACACTTCAGTATGCCAACATCTTCATGCACAGGTTTCAACAAGACCACTTCACCTTCAACCGATGCTGTACACTAGATACATAGATGACATTTTCTTCCTTTGGACTCATGGTGAACAATCACTGAAACAACTATATGATGACATCAACAAGTTCCATCCCGCCATCAGACTCACCATGGGTTATTCTCCAAAATCAGTTGTATTCTTGAATACATGCATCTCCCGTTAAGGACGGTCACCTCAGCACTTCATTATGCCGGAAGCCCACGGATAACTTCACGATGCTCCAGTTCTCTAGCTTCCATCCTAAATACGTTAATGAAGCCACCCCTATGGCAAGCCCTCCATATTTACAGGATCTGATCAAATGAGGAGGATTTCAACAGACAGGCACTAAAAGATGCCCCTGTAAGAACAGCATACGGCGCTCGACTCATCGATCGACAGTTCCGACGCGCCACAGCCAAAAACCGCATGGACCTTCTCGGAAGACAAACACGGGACACGGTGAACAGAATTCCCTTCATCGACTAGTACTCCCCTGGAGCGAAGAAGCTATGACATCTTCAGAGCCTTCAACATGTCATTGATGAAGGCAAACATCTTGCCAAGGCATCCCCACACCCCACTTCTTGCCTTCAAACAACTGCACAACCTCAAACAGACTATTGACCACAGCAAACTACTCAGCCTTCAGGAGAACAGTGACCAAGACATGACACCACACAATCCTGCCACTGCAACCTCTGCAAGATGTGTCGGATCATCGACACAGATGCCATCATCTCGTGTAAGAACACCATCCACCAGGTACGTGGTGCGTACTCTTGCAATTTGGCCAACATTGTCTACCTAATATGCTGTAGAAAAGGATGCCCCGAGACATGGTACATTGAGGAGACCATATAGATGCTATGACAACGGATGAATGAACACTGCTGGACAATCATCAGGCAAGAGTGCTCTCTTCCTGTTGGGGAACACCTCAGCGGTCACAGGCATTGAGCCTCTCATCTTTGGATAAGCGTTCTCCAAAGCGGCCTTCACAACAGACGACAATGCAGAATCGTTGAGCAGAGACTGATAGCCAAGTTCTGCACACATGAGGATGGCCTCAATCGGGTGTTTGGATTCATGTCACACTATCTGTAACCCTCCCATGACATACCTAGGCTTGCAAATTCTCACTAACTGTCCTGTCTGGAGACAATACACATCTCTTTAACTGTGCTTAACCCTCTCTCCACTCACCTTGTCTGTATCTTTTTAAGACTTGATTATCTGTAAGGACTTGCATTCCAACCATTAATTTATAAATTGAGTTTGTGTCTTTATATGCCCTGTTTGTGAACAGAACTCCCATTTACCTGACGAAGGAGCAGCACTCTAAGCTATTTGCTTTTGCTACCAAATAAACCTATTGGACTTTAACCTGGTGTTGTGACACTTCTTAATTAATGTAGCCATTAATGCACCCGTTGTGCACCTTCTGTGATCGTTCCCTAGTGGAAGACAGCAAAGGAAATCGTTACCAGCTACCAATTATATGTTGTTTGTGATCCCAAACCATACCTATACTTGCCAGAAATGTCATTATGAATATGTGTATATATACCATTTCTCAAAGTCAGTTAAATACTTTTGAACATTGTTGCATGTGCAAGTGCAGCAGTCAATTTATACATGGACAGGGCTTACAAATAGCATTGAGATAAATGTCCAACTCATCTGTTTTTGCTGATATTGGTAGAAGAATAAGTATAGGCCAGGGCACCCACAGGCCTTTCATAATGCAATGGGATTGATTAATTTTACATAAATGAGCAGTCTAGATCAGATTAATGGGTAGTCTGAAAGACAGAACTTCTGATGTTGCTACTGTTTCTCAGTGCTGCACTGTAAGTGTTAGCCCATGTCATGGAGCAGTACTTGAACCTGAAGCCTCTAATTTAGCCGTGAGAATGTTAGAACTGAGTGAAGCTGATACAGTCAGGGATTTGAATATGTAACACAAATCAAACTTTGATTATTGACGTGCATCTATGAAAGAGTAGGAAACTGATTTGTATTATTAATTCCCATACTTGCTGGCATGTTTGAAAGAGCAAGCTAAAGAAAATTTGAGTCAAAGACCAAAGAACAACACGGCATAGGAAACAGGCCCTCCGGCCCAACAAGCCTGCACTGCCATTTTAATAGCGCGAGTTCCTACTTCCACTATGACCCTTGTCTATGTTTATGGAAATCCACATTGGAAACCAAATATGGGAGACAATTTAGGGTCATGCAGCATTTCTCATGTAACTATTGAAAACCAATGCTGGTAGCATGGTAAGGGTGATAGGGGTCTTGTAAATAATAACTTAAAATGTGTCAAAGGGATGGGACAGGGGACGGTGGTACTGCACAGAAGTAGAAATCCAGGCAAGCATTGGTGCTTTTTAGAGGAATGCCATTTTTGATTACACTATAATAGGTAACTTTTTCTTTTTTTGGAAAAATATTCCCTAAGCAGTTATTTGTGTGGCTCTAAATCACTGAACCCATACATGCAGAACCTATTTTCTCTAAACTTTCTGAATTTCTCTCTTTTTTTACTTTATAATGAAATTTACAATTAAACATTGTGCTTGAAACTGTGTCCCATACTTTCCTTCAACGCTGTTGAAGGAAAGAGTTCAGCATGTAGTAACAGGTCTTTGCCACAAAAGATAAGTCTTTTAAATGACAGAGGCAATGAGTAATACCCAGGCCAATTTCTTTGTCTAACGTCAATGCCCAGTCTGCTTCCAGCAGACATAATTGGATAAAGATCAAGAAAGGCTGCCCTCATTTTTTTTTCTCTCCTATTTCGTTGTCCAGGAATGTGGAGGTGAATTATATCAACTATTACAATCTGAACTGACACTGTGCACAACATTTTTCAACAAATGATTGCATGTTTAAAGTACAATCTGTTAAAAATGAACCTTTTTGTATTTCTATAGGCTGCTGTGATATCAGGAACATGGTAAAGACTATTTTCATTCATGCCGCCTTGACCTCAAAGATGATGTCAGTATCTCTGCTTTCATAAGCTCCTGAAAATCTAGAACTCCATGGCTTGCTTCATCTGCCTCTCACCATTCTGCACGTCCATGACTATGCCCATGCTTGGTTCCCTGGCTCCCTGCAAACTGACTTTAAGAATCTGAGTTCCCCTTCTTAAATAACTCCATGACTTCATCCCACCCTCTTTGGGAAATCATCTTCTGAAATATTGTCTTCGTATAATTCAAATTGTTATTTGTCCATTGCTTCTTCGATTCTGCCTTCCAAGGTTAATCTTTCAACCACGTGCCCCTGCCTTCTGGAATTCTTTTCCAAAATTGCCGCCTCTTGATGTCTGTTGTGCTCCAAAGTCCTTTAAACTTACATAATTGGAACTAAGTCCACAAAAAGATCAGCCATAAGCTTATTGAATGGTGGAGAAGGGTAAAGGGGCCACATGGCCCACTCCTGTGCCTAGTTCTTATGTTTGATATGGTCCCCACCACAAATCTTTGGGACATATGGCCTACATATATACCTAGCATCATACTGGCACTGAGATTCATATCCACATTATTCATTTGTGCGATAGGCAAAATGTCTCTTTGGCTTGACAGCATCATTCTGTTGACAAGACCATTTGTGTTGCTGCTGCATAGTAATGGTGTAAAACATCTAGCTACAGCAGTTACTGAAATTCAATCGCAGGATAGATAAAGGGGAGCCTGTAAATGTGATATGCTTGGATTTTCAAAAGGTATTCAACAAGGTGCCACTTGAAAGGTTTAATATGCAGGATTAGGACTCTTAAAGTTGTAGCTAATATATTAAAATGAATAAAGGATTAGTTATCAGAAACACGCAGAGGGTAAAGATAAATGGGGCATTTTCAATTTGACAGCCAGTGAATAGTGGAGTGATGCAAAGATCAGTGCTGGGCCCCTGCTATTTACAATCTATTTTAATGATTTAGGCAAAGAGACAGAAAGTAATATATCCAAGCTTGATACAAAGTTAGTTGGGGATGTAAGCTGTGAAGAGGATGCAAAGGGACACTGACATGTTGAGTGAGTGGCAGATGGGTATAAAGTGGGGAAATGTGAAGTTATTCATTTTGACAGAACAGAATATTTTTAAAAAGTGAGAAATTTATAAATGTTTTTAATAGAGACTTGAACACTCATACAAGGAGCACAGAAAGGCAGTATGCACATACGCAAGCAGTTGGAAAGGTAATGGAGTGTTTGTCTTCGTGCAAGAGGATTGGTGTACATGAATAAGAAAGTCTAGTGGCAACTATTCAAAGCTTTAGTGAGACCATGCAGCTTTGGTCTTCATGTCTAAATGAGGATATACTTGGCATGGATGTCGAACAACGAAGATTCAATAGAACGTTTTCTTCAGTGGGAAGATTGCTCTGTGATGAAAGGCTAAGAAAATTGGGACTATAAACACTGGGCCTTTAGAAAAAGGAAAAGTGACCTCGTTGAAACATGATTCTTCAGGGGCTTGACAGAGTAGGCTCATGCTGTTGCTTCCCATGGGTGAGCAATCTAGAATATGGGCACAGCCTCAGAATAAGATGTTGTTCATTTAATACTGAGTTGGTTGTGAATCTTTTAGAATTGTCTATCTCAGGGGCTTGTGGATTCTCTGTCATTCAGAGTTTGCGAGATTGGGATTATGTTCTTTAAAGTTTAGAAGAATGAGAGATTGAAACATACAAGGTTTCGTAGGGAATCAAGAGACAGAGTGGCAGGAGAGGTTGTGAATCTTTTGTAATTGTTAAGCCCCTTGGGGATGCGGATGCTGTATTATCGAGTATACTAAACAGACTTTTGATCTCTTGGGGGAGAATTGAACTGTATGGAGAATAAGGCATGAAAATACAGTTGAGGCAGAAGACCAGCCTTGATCATATTGAATGGTATAGCATGTTCAAGGGGTTGTCTAGTCTACACCCACTCTATTTCTTATGTTATTGCTGGTGATATTCTAGTGCATCCTTCAACTGCATAATAACCATGTACATTTATCTTCTGCAGCTATTGTGGATGATGAAAGACTCTCTGCGGAGGAAATGGATGAGAGAAGGCATCAGAACATTGCCTACGAATATCTGTGTCACCTAGAGGAAGCTAAACAGTAAGCGTTATTTGAACTTTATGCGTGTAGATCAAAATGGTCATAAATGTTCACAAAACATTTCCTTCCGAGATAGGCTGATTTCTAATATTTATTTGTGAAATCTGGGGTGTGTTGGTGTACAGGTTGGTACAAGACCTGACTCTCTCATTTAGAAAGGAGTAATAATACTCCCTGATGCACCAGCCTGGCTTGGGTTGGCAGGAACAATCATCTTGAGTCAGTTTCCCAATCTGTGTATAATCTAAACTGATGCTGCAGTTTACATTATTGATTTGAAAAAGTAGCATCTTGAGCAGAGATGGACTGAAGCCTTGTCTATCTGTGGTCACAATATAAGTTGACGTCACATACCCCATGGAATTGCGCAAAGATGAGTGGAAAATTCTTCCAGTGTCCTAGTCATTGTTACTTCTTTAACCAGACCTCCTAAAAAGAAACATACCAACTATTCACTCATCCCATTGAAACCTTGCTCTATGCAAAATGGTTGTAACTTTTTCTTCCTGTTCAAATTTTTTTGCATATGAAATGGTTTTATCTACTTTTTTTTTTAAAAGGGTAGATAATTTTAATTCTTATTGAGTTATCTGACAGATGCTTAAACTGGGCAGAATTAGAGACGTTATAATTGATTTTGTGGCACAAGGATGGTAAGGAAGAGAAATTGTACTTGGCTATGATACATTTCAGAATGGAATAGTCTACTGATTCACTGACTAGGATCGTTGTTGGGACGCAGGGCATCAAAGGATATGGGGGGAATGTGGGATCAAGCTACTAAATTGCATGATCAGCTGTGATCATAATGGTGGAGTAGGCTCCAAAGGCTGAATGGCTACTCATGCTCCTATTTTCTATCCATGAATAATGGACATTTTAATAAGGAAAGAACAATTCATTTTATTAGTGCATTTCTTTTTATTGGTGCCTTTTAAGATCTAAAGACCTTGCACAGTGCATTACGGCTAATGTGTTTGAGGTGTAGTCATTCTTGTTGTAATGTAGGAAACGTTTATCCGTGAAAATGTACCACAAAAGTTGATGGTTAGCACCTTGCTGTCAGTAGGAAAGAAATGGCAAACATTATTCATTACACGTACAGCTGTCCACAGATCTTCTCCATCTTTTGAATGGCAACTTACTGTCATGAGGTACCTGAAAAAGCATCTCTGCAAGAGATTGGAAAGTGTACGAAGCGGCTAAGCTGCAACGTGTCCTTTCAACTAGTAAGTTATGGCTCATGAGACAGGCAAAGTCAAAACATAGAAATGAATGTTTAATGTGAAATCCTGTATAGAAAGGATGGAAAGGTTGGATTAAGAAAGCAAGATGGAAAGGAAACATAATATCTGAACTTTAAAGAAGCTTCTATCAATAATTAAAATCTAAATGAATGAGATTTCACACATATGAGAGTTCATTTTTGGCACCAGCAAAGTGCTTTATTTGTAACTAGGCCTTGTACTGGCTAAATAAATAATTTAGACTTGCATGGGGAGAGCCCTAACTTTTCCTGCAATCTTTAATGAGCATCTGATGGATAAGTACCAAAACCTCATGCCTCTGAATGTATTTCAATGCTAGGTCTCTCGGTGATGTTCTATTCAAGTGAAGTTTGTTGAAAAGAAAGGCAAATCCAGTCAGCAATCTCTGGATTTTGGTATTTTAATTGACCACCTAAAGCATTATCTGGATTACTCTTTAATAACAGTGAATGGTAGAAATTATTTATTGTTCTTATTACAAAATCCAGACCAGCATCTTGGAGAGTGCAAGCAGAAAAGTAACAAGAAAAATTACTCATAGAAACACAGAAGCTAGAAGCAGGAATAGGTCCTCTGAGCCTGCTCTGCTATTCATCTTGATCATATCTGATCAGTGAATTCAATATCCTGATTTCCTTCCTTCTTCACATATTCATTGATTCCTTTAACCCCAAGCGCTATGTCTAATTTCTACTTGGAATTGGACAATGTTTTGGCTTCAATTACGCTTGGTGGTAATAAATTCCACACAATTACCACCCTCTGGGTGAACAAATTTCTTGTCACCTCAATTCTAAAAGGTTTACCCCTTATCCTCAGACTATGACCCATAGTTCTGGATTCACCCACCATTGGGAAAATTCTTTCTGAATCTATCCTATCTAACTGTTAGAATTTTAGAAGTTTCTGTGAGATCCCCTCTCACTCGTCTAAACTCAAGTGAATATAATCCTAACTGATTTATCCTCTCCTCATACGACAGAACTGCCATCCCAGGAATCAGCCTGGTAAACCTTTGCTGTACTGCTCTATAGCAAGGACATCCTTCCTCAGATAAGGACAGCAAAACTGCACACAATACTCCAAGTGTGGCCTCCCTAATGCCCCATACAATTGCAGTAAAATATTCTGTTGCCATGAAGGCCAGCATACCATTTACATTCTTTACTGCCTACTGTACCTGCATGCATGCTCTCAGCAACTGAGGACTTCAAGGTCTCATTGAGTATCCATCTGTCAACTTACACCCATTCAAGTAATAATAGCATTTATCTCAGTGGTTTTGATGCCCATCAATAACTCTATCAGAATTTTAGTCTCAATGTTTTAATTATACAAGTTTAACTCTCCTCAAGGAAGTATTAATATTCCAGAGGAATTGATGTTGTAAAGATTTCAGTTTGCAACAGTGCATCACCAGGTTGCTGGTTATGAAAGCATAAACATTTTGTTATTTTGTGGCATTGGGGTCTCACTGGCTAAGCCAGCATTTTAATTGTCTGTCGCTAACTGCCTTTGAAAAGGTACTGGTGTTAAGCTGCCTTCTTGAATGACTGCAGTCCACATAGTACAGGTGAACTAATCACGTTTACCTGGCTATTTGGAAGGAAGAAGTTGGTTAATATCTAGGTCCCTTGATATTTATTCAGAATTGAGAGCTTAATATTCATTGATGGCACAAGTGAGGTCATTACATTCAGGGAGATGGCAGTGAAGATCGCAAATGTCACTGGATTAGCAATCCAGAAGACCAATGTTAGAGGGTCATGTGTTCAAATCCCACCACAGCTCATGCAATTTTATGGTTGATGGCATGGTCCAGGGGCATGATTTTCACTGAGAGGTTTTCATTGAATTCGAATGCTGGGTTTAGGATGCAGGCAAACCCTTCCTTACACCAGTTAGAACAGGTATAATTCTGGGCACCATCTTGTAGGAAAAATGTGAAGCATTGGAGGAAGTGCAGAAGAGGTTTACAAGAAAGGCATGAGCAACTTAAGTAATGAAGATGAATGGGAAAAATTGGGGTTCTTTTCTTCCCTTGAAGAAAACTGAGGGGAAATCATGAAGGGCCTGAATATGACACATGAAAGGATCACAGAATTAAAATAATTGGCAAAAACAATATTATCTAAACCTGTACACAGTGGTTAGGTTTGGAATGCACTGCCTGAGCGTCGTGGAGGCAGGTTCAACTGAGGCATTCAGGAGGGAATTAGATGCTTATTTGAAAAGGAACAATCTGGTTTATGGGGAGATGGCAGGAAAATGGCACTGGGGGTGAAATACTCATTCAGAGAGCCGGTACAGACATGATGAACTAATGGCCTCCTTCTTTACTGTAACAATTCAGTAAACCCATAATATTGATTCCATGGCAAAAAGTGGTTTATTAAATTGATTCCATTCTGATTTTTTTTTTCCCAGAAAGAAGCTTTTTGGTCTATAAATATCAATTTGGTGCAAACTGTTACCATTGCAAGGCAACCTATAATTAAATTGTTACAGTTCTTTTTGAAAATGATCCATGCACCTGCCTTTTAAGTATGGTGAATTTTGATTTCTTTAAAAGAGAGCGCAGGATACGTAAAGCTTATATCGACTTAGCAAAAATGACATACAAGATATTGAGAGTGATTTTAGGTCATTTGGAAGGTTTGTTGCATTTTCTTTACACCTAATGTACTGAGACCCAAGGGGGTTCATTTTATTCCATTTTTAAAGGGAATATTTAATATCCTTGAAAGATATTGGAAAAACGGAGCCAATTACTTGTGAGCTCACTGAACGAGAAGGATCTCAGATAAATTTATAATAATGCAGCTGCTTTTTTTTAACCAAGACCGTAGATTTCTGCATATAAGTTGACTTTTGAAAATGGGAGATGACTTGTATGCCGAGGAGAATAGTGAAACATCAGCTTGGGTGTGGGTGGTCACTATTTTGAAATATCATCTGCATCTAACATGGATTAAATTCCCACACCTTGCCTGTATCATCTGCTGGATCATTTACATCCAGTTACAAGGTCTTAGTAAGTAATACAAATGTGTGGAAATAACAAATTGTACATGATCAATAATATAAGGATAGCATGTTGTAATTGAAAAAGGCACCAACTTGTATTGAGGGGACTGGAAAGAAAGATATTGTGTTATTTAGTTGGTCATAGAATCATAGAGTTTACAGCATGGAAATGGCCCTTTGGCCCAACCTGTCCATGCCGCACTTTTTAAAAAATCCCTAAGCTAATCCCAATTGCCCACGTCCCTCTATACCCATCATGCCCATGTAACTATCTATAAAATGCTTTTTAAAAGATAAAATTGTACTTGTCTCTACTACTACCTCTGGCAGCTTGTTCCAGACACTCACCAATCTTTGTGTGAAAAAATTGCCCCTCTGGATATATTTGTATCTCTCCCCTTTCACCTTAAACCTATGCACTCTACTTTTAGACTCCCCTATCTTTGGGGAAAAAATATTGACTGACTACCTTGTCTATGCCCCTCCTTATTTTATAGATATCTATAAGATCACCCCTCAGCCTCCTGCGCTCCAGAGAGAAAAATTCCAGTCTATTCACCTTCTCCTTATAACTCAAGCCATCAAGTCCCAATAGCATCCTAGTAAATCTTTTCTGCACTCTTTCTAGTTTAATAGTATCCTTTCTATAAAAGTTGGCAGAATTGCACACAATATTCCAAGCATGGCCTTACCAATGCCTTACATTTCCCAACTCTTGTATTCAGTGTTCTGATGGATGAAACCAAGCATGCAGAATGCCTTCTTCACCACTCTGTCCACCAGTGACTCCACTTTCAAGGAGCTATGAACGTGTACCTCTAGATCTCTTTGTCCTGTAACTCTCCCCAGTGGCTTACCATTAATTAGGTTCAGACTGCCAAAATGCATCACCTCGCATTTGTCTAAACTAAACTCCATCTGCCATTCATCAGCCCACTGGCCCAGTTGACCAAGATCCCATTGCAATTGGAGATAACTTCCTTCTCTGTCCACTGTGCCACCAATCTTGGTGTCATCTGCAAACTTACTAATGGTGCCTCCTATATTCTTGTCCAAATCATTAATATAAGTGACAAGTAACAGTGGGTTCAGCACTGATTCTGAGGCACACTGCTGGTCACAGGCCTCCAGTTTGAAAAGCAACTCTTTACAACCACCTTCTGCTTTCGATCAAGAAGCCAATTTTGTATCCATTTGCATACCTCACCCAAGATCCACTGAGATTTAACTGCAGTACCTTGTCAAAGGCCTTGCTGAAGTCCATGTAACAACATCAACTGCACTGCCCTCATCTATCTTCTTGGTTACCTCTTCAAAAACTCTCAAGTTTGTGAGACATGATTTTCCACTCACAAAGCCATGCTGACTATCCCTAATCGGTTTTTGCATCTCTTAATGCCTGTAGATCCTATCTCTCAAAATACTGTCCAACAATTTATGCACCACGGACGTGAGGCTCACTGGCCTGTAGTTCCCAGGCTTTTCCTTGCAGCCCTCCTAAAACAAAGGCACAACATTTGCCATTCTCCAATCTTCAACTTAAATGTTGCAATTTGTAGTATATATTTTAAGTTGTAATGGTAACCTGTTCAGATAACCAGAAAAATGTATAATTCTATTAATTTGAGCTTGCCAATTATGAAAGGATTCAGTTTTATCATTTCACATCACTTTGTGAGCTACATATTCCATATGACCTTATTGCTTAATAATTGCAAAAGATTATTTTAATTCATTTAATTTATGCATCTTTTAATAACTTAAAAAAAGACCCAATCAACAATATCATGACAACAGTGTTAGCTGAACTAAACTTGTTTGTTGCTCTTTTTATTTGTCCAGTTTCATGAGGTACTATTTAACATCAAAGTAAAATGTAAACTCATGTTATCTATTTTTGTTCATGAGACTGGGCAGTTTGTTGGTTTGATCTTGGGATTTGCTTGTTTCGCATTGAATTTTGATATTAAATTGGAGCCTGGGCAATTCAGCATCCAGTACAGTTCAGCTATGATTTTTGTTATATTTTTAATAATTTGATTTGATACTTAGCTGAGTTTTTTTGTGGTTATCATGTAGAACCACAGAAGTTTAATTTTTGTAGTGATGTTTGAAGGGAAACCTCTTTTTCATTACCACTGCAATATAAACTGATGTTCCTCTTGGATCACTTTGTGGCAAAAATACTGCAGCATGCCAAGTGAATAAAGGCATTGTCCAGTGCTGTATGAGGAACAAATGAGCATGTCTTAGCTGCTCTGTTTTGAACTTGCTGACCCCAATGAACTAGGTACAGAGATGCTACAATTGCCTTCTTGGACCAGGGAGAAGAAAAAATAAAAATTACCAATAATTGTGTAATGACTTGCTTGAAAGTGGTTTCTGTGGAACTATATTACAGGATGAGTGCGCACTTTCATTTGAAAATAGATGAAGAATCACATGTTCATGGAACTGTAGAGTCTACATTGCAGAAGGAGGCCATTTGGCCCATTGAGTCTGCACTGACCATAATCCCACTCAGACCCTATTATAACTTCAGAAATTTACCCTGCTAATCCCCCTTATACTAGGATCAATTTAATATGGCCAATCAACCTACTGTGCACACTTTTTGGACTGTGGGAGGAAACTGGAACACCTGGGGGAAACCTATGCAGACACTGGGAGAATGTGTAAACTCAACAGAGACAGTAGCTCAAGGCTGGAATTGAACCCGGGTCCCTAGTGCTGTGAGGCATCAGTGCTAACTGCTGTGCCACCCCTATGTTGTTTGTCTTTTCTGTTGGATTTTGTTCTTTCTAAGCGTACGAGTATTTGCAATTAAGATATCCTCTTCTGAGGATACAAGGAGCAAATTTATTGTTGGTTGCTAGTGTTTTGGTAAAGATCAATCATGAACGTAATATGTTATTCGAACATTGCACATTACAACTCTTGTATTGCTCTAACAATGATTGCTAGGGATCTGGAATATGCAGAAAAAGAGCTCAGTTTTAATAAGGTAGATCAGAGATTCTGAGGCTATGTAGTAATGTTCTGCTGGAGTGAAGCCACACTTTACCCTTCCTGGGCAGCAGGAAACTCCTGTACGATCGGAGATAAGTTGCCTCGCTGTCAAAGTGATGTCTTTAAGATGTCATATTTCCAGTGCTACAATGTGATAATGCTTAAGTTGCTTTAAATGAAGTAACAAATTTGTGGAGCTATAAGAAAATAGGGTCCGAGTGGGATTATGTTCAGTACAGATTCGATGGGCCAAATGGCCTCCTTCTGCAACGTGTTGAAACCACTGGAAACAATTGGCCTTGAATTACTTGAAGGCTAATATTTACCACATCTCTCTCGAACTACTTATATAATTATGCCATTCAGAAATATTGATTGTTTTTGATATTATGTCCACCCTAGAATATTTAAGGTGTTTAGATTTTTCTAGGCTTTATTTCCCAGTCTCCTGTGTTTAGCTCGCTCACATCTACTCTCCTCTTTCCCCTTTCTTTCAGAATTTTCTCTATTACATCACCATTTTTGTTCCTGCCATGTTTAAAAAAAAGTGTATCCATTGCGCAACAAATCTCAGAAAAGTCTATGTGTTTCCCTTTTTTTTCCTCCCTAATAGCTTATCAATCAAAGGAGATTAGGTAGTTTTCACAAACAATGCACATGGTTAATAATTGACTTGCCCAGAATAGCGGATGGAATATAATATGGGAAAAAAAAATCAGGTAATCCACTTTGGTGCAAGGAACAGATGTGCAGAGTATTTCCTAAATGGTAAAAAAATTAGAAAGTGTAGACATACAAAGGAACCTGGGTGTCCTTGTCCATAAGTCACTGAAGGCAATCTTGCAGGTGCAGCAAACTATTAAGAAGGCTAATGGCATGTTTGCCTTAATCGCAACAAGATTTGAGTACAGAGTAGTGAAGTCTTACTCCAATTGTATGGATGTTTAGTTACACAGCACCTGGAGTTGTGTTTGTAGTTTTGCCTCCTTACCTCAAAGGATATTGTTGCCATAGACTGCAACAAGGGTTCACAGACTTGTCCTAGGGATGGTCGAACTGTCTTACGAAGAGAGATTGGGCAAACTGGGCTTGTATTCATTTTCAAAGAATAAGGGGTGAGTTAATTGTAACATACAAAATACTCAGGAATAGACAGGATTGATGAGGTAAGAGGTTTCCCTTGATTGGGGAGTTTAGAAACAAATGGTACAACTTCAAAATAAGGGAGAAGTTACTTAGGGCTGAGATGAGAAATAATATTTTTTCAATGTGTTCTGAACCTTTGGAATTCTCTACCCCAGAGGGTTGTGGAAACTCATTGAGCATGTTTAAGGTGGAGATTTATAGATTTCTGATTTAACAATATAAAAGGTTATGAGTGTGATTAAAAGGCAATGATGTATTTGATCAGCCATGATTGTATTAAATTGCAGAGCAGGCTCAGTTGGCTGAATAGCCTAGACCTGTTCCTATGCTCCTAATAATAATTGTGTTTACACACCTACTGAATTTAAAACCAAACTTCCTGTAGTCATTCAGCTGCCCTCTCAGTCTGCTGCACAAATGACCTTAATTTTCATGTCTTGAGTTACTCTCTACCATGTCACTAGTTCTTTGGCATGTGCAGCAGTAAATAATGAAACCTTTTGCATATAGTATAACTTTCTTGCATGACCCTGAGACATCCTAGAGTTCTTCATATAAAGCCGATAAAGAACACTGATTAGTTTGTATTTCAATTTATTCATCATTAATAACCTACGCAAACTAGTTTGGAAGGAATGTTTTATTGTGATTTTATTTATTGTGCCTTTCATTAGAACTGAGAATGCAGGCAAGGCAGCTAAACAATCATTCAAACTTGCAGCCCCTGAAGAGTTCCATGTGGCCCAAGATACAAGTTGAGTTTTGGAATTTACTACATTTCCCATTAATCTCAATTCTGTAGTCATCTCTTGTAAGGAAAGTTGCTTAATTTTTATTCTAGTTTGGAACATAGACATTATATAAATTTGAACTGTGGCCAGATAAAACCATTGCTGCGATTCAGTGATTGTTCTGCGAAATAGTTATAGCATGGTGCACAGTCTCTCAATTTAAAACCAACAAAGGGATGATTCCAATTCATTATAAAGGGGAGCAATGATTTAGAAAGTAAAGCTGAATTTGTAAATAATGACGTTCCCTTGAACTCTCAGTACCTTTCTGTTGTGGACATTGTAGTATTAAAGAGCTGTTTTTTCTATTGGTACTGATTTTAAAAAAGAGCAAAAAAATACAATGACTAGTGTGATTATTGCAGCTGGTTTGCACGCAACGTCTGCACGTACACGTGTCTACATGCACCCTAATGAGAATGACCTGATAACTGCAAACAGACAAAACCAGTGAACTGCGGAATTGGTGCCAAACTGACTTGCTGTCTATTCAAACATGCCCATTGCCTGCTGAGGTTAACCTCTTACTGATGTGGTAAGCACAGTCACGAAAGTGCAACTTAAATCTCTGCTATATTTCGTTTGCCTGAACTTGATCTGAAAGAATTAATTGATTTTCTTGCTTCATCTAATTGCTGCTAATGGACCTAATATTTTAAATGACATACAAACAATGCAGAAACAATTTAGAGCAAGCAATTCCATTATAACCATTGGTATGTATGGTTCCTCTCTGAAAATGGTTCTTTACAAAACTATTCAACATACGCTGGGCTTACCGCACTGAGCTGTTCAGTCAATTTACTGAAAGCTTTTCTGTTTTTCCAGCTGATTTATAAGACCTTCAACTTATAAGGATCAAACATCAGAACCTTTGTAAACATTTCATCAGCGTGCCCCTGCTTCATGGTTAGATGATGGAGCTTTGAAGATTTAGTGTGACGGATTTTCCCTTGATTCGTTCTCAGGATGTTTCTTGCTAGGAACTGTCATTTATTGTCTTGCTAACTCAATGGCTTGCTTGGTTACTTCATAGAATAGTTAAAAGCCAATCATGTTGGAACCACATAGAGTAAACCAGGTGAAAACACATGTTGCCCTTCTCTTTTTTAAAAAAAATTAGGAATCAGTTGAACTTTTGTTCATTGAACAGTGCAACACCTTGGTGACTTCTTTTACTGGTATCAGCTTTTTATTCTGTACTTTTCAAAAAAAAAATGAATTCAAAATCCCCAATTGCTGTGGGGTATGAACTCTTGGTCCAGGCCTCTACATTACTAATCCAGTAACATAATCATTAGACCTAAGATAAGGCATGTTGTGACAAAGTGCATAGATTCCCATCGCAATTTTTTTTAAAAGTTGAGGTAATCTCCTACTTCGGTAAAAAATGAATGATGTTCTGTATCTTGCTTCTTCTGTTCCACATTGGTGAGCATTCAACTGGACATGCTAAAGCAATGTCCAGTTTGGGTTCCATAGGACCTGTTGGCTCCAAGCCACATCAAAACTTTGACATGGACAGAAAAGCTAAACTGTAGAGGGACTAAGAGGGACTAATGTGGTTTTTGAACAAATGTGGCTTCAATGAGCGAAGCTGAAGTGAATGGGAATCGGGGAAGATTCTTGACTGACTGGAATCATATCTAACACAAAAGAAGGTGGTTGTAGTTGTGGAAGCCTATTTTTCTGGTCCCAGAGCATCATTACTAGAATTCTTCAGGGTAATGTCCAGAGCCCAACTATCTTCAGCTGCTTTATCAATGACCTTTACTCCATCTCTGGATTAGAAATCAGACTTCATTGATTACTGTCCAGTTTCTTTTGCAGTCCCTAATTAATGAGACTGTTTGTGTCTGCCTCCAGCAAGACTTCAAAAACATTGTCTTGGGATGATGAGTGACAGGTAATATTTGTGCACTACAAGTTTCAATAATAACCATGTCAGCATTAAAATTGCTGAATTCCCCACCACCAATATCTTGGGGATTATTGTTGACCAGAAACTTAACTGGATCAGCCGTACAAATACAATAGCTACAAGAGTAGGCCAGAGGCTAGGTCTTCAATGGTGTGACTCACCAACTGGCTGTCCAAAGTCTATCCATCGTCTGCAAGGCATAAGTCAAAAACATGATGGAATTCACTCTACTTGGATGATGCGGCTTCAACACCAAGCAAAACACTGCAGAGCTCTAACTTGCAGAAATCTGGGGGCCTTAGTACATAAATCGCAAAATGCTAGTATGCAGAAGCAGCAAGTAATTAGGAAAGTTAATAGAATGTTATCATTTATTGCAAAGGGAATTGAAAACATAAATGAGAGGTTATGCTTCAGTTATACAGAGCGGTAGTGAAAGCACATCTGCAGTACTGGATACAGTGTTAGTTACTTTACTCAAAGAAGGTTGTAAATGCATTGGAAGCAGTTCAAAGCAGGTTTACTAGACTAATATCTTGAACAGGTGGGTTGGTTGTCTTATGAGGAAAGGTTGGACAGGTTAGACTTGTATCTGCTGGAGTTTAGAAGAGTAAGTAAGAGGCAACTTGAATGAATCATGTATGACTCTGAGGGGTCTTGATAGAACAAATGTGGAGAGGATGTTTCCCCTTGTGGGAGAAACTAGAACTAGGTGCCGCTTCTAAAAATAAGGGGTCGCCCATTTGAAATGGTAATGAAGCAAATCTTTTTCTGAGGATTGAGAGTCTATTAAACTCTCTTCCAGAAAAGATTGAAAAAGGTCTTGAATGTTTTAAATGTTGAGCTGGATAGATTTTGGTAAGTAAGAGGTGATAGGTTATCAGGTATAAGTAGGAAGCAGGTTTGATATTACTATCAAATCAGCCATGATTGATTAAATGATGGAGAGGCTCAAGGGGCTTGTTTGCATGTTCAAACCCTACTGGATAAAGCAGTAATTCACTATATTATCTTTACTCCCTACATTTCTAATGCTGCATGGCTGCTGTATGTACCATCTGCAGGATGCACATGCTAAGACTTGCAGCAGCAACTTCCAAATCTGTGACCTTTGCTGCCCCTGTCTTTTGAAATGTTAGACACGTAGGGGCTCAAACACTAGCAAACATCTTGCAAATTCCCTCCCCATTTGGTTTGGAACCTTCACTGTCACTGGGTGAAAAACCTTCCCTAACATCACTGAGCGTGTACCCTCAAATGGTCTTGAGTGAGTCAGCAAGGTGGCCCTGGGCCTACACAAGGTCACTTAGGCAATAGGTTTGAAATGCTGACCTTGCATAAGCTAATTAATTTTCAAAATCTTGTTTGTTCAGCTTCATGACAGCAGGGTTAAGGCTCCCATTCCATCAACTGGAAAGACCAGTTACAAGCCCAGATGAGGGTCTGACAGTTATATCTCCAAGATTGAAAAGGAAAATCTGCATTACAAAGAAAATATGCACTTGAGTATTTTTCCTTGTCTCTGCTTGTCATGTTATAGACAAAAGACATTATCTTTTAAAGGGGCTGCCAAAGATTGGTTGTTTAGTTGCTGCACAATTGCAGAGATTTCAGTTCGAGATTAATACTTTAAAAGTGCTTTTGAGATAGAAACTGTGCAATTTCTTTTGTTTTCTTTACATGCCTCTATTGAGGCAAGATATCTTTATAGATCAAATGCATAAACTGGACAGCTCTTTCCAGACATTCATCACCCTCTGTGTTTTAAAAAAAAAAATTGCCTTGCACTTCTGTAAACTTTTCCTCATGCACTTTAAGCCTCTGTTCCCTAGCACTTGACTTTACTACCCTAGGAAAGAGCATCTGACTATCCACTCTCCATTCCACTCGTAACCTTGTAAATTAGCCCTCAACTTCCATTATTCCAGTGAGAACAAACCAAGTTTCTCCAACCTCTCCTCATAGCTAATACCCTCCAGACGAGGCAATATCCTGATAAACCTTTTTCTGTACCGTTTCCAAAGCATCCACATCCTTCTGGTAGTGTGATGACCAGTCCATTCCTGCTGTTGAGATCTTCTGGTCCCACTGATGATGAACCCTTGCCATGAATTTCCTGGCAGTGGGGGGTACATAGAATGGGAAACCCCAGAGATAGCAGCTGGATCAGAAAACCCCGCCACCCATAAATGGTGGGCCTCCCCTGCCACCATGAGAGGGCTGGAAAATCCCACACAACATTACCGATTGACCAAACTGATCAGATGGATGCAAATCTGGTTGGGAGAAGGAGGAGCAAGGGTAACAAGGAGAAAGAGAAAGGTGGACAGGTATTCAGGTAATGAGTAGCATCCAGGTATATCTATTGTAAAAGGCATTCAGTTCTCCTCCTCTTAACACTTTGCATGTATAGGATTACCTGATATAAAGAACAGTCAGTGTTCAGAATCTGGAACTAAAGCAAATAAACATCCACAACAATAGTATATGAAAGAAGATTAGTCTATTGTTCTGGTGCAACCAATGTTATCTTTTGAAACACTTGTATCTTTCCAGCATTATTTTATGTTAATTGTACTATTATTTACCAAAAGAGAAGAAATGAAATCAATATCATGTGCAGCTTACTCTTCTCTTGCCTCTGAAGCCACCTTTTTAAAGATGTGATTAAAATCAAAAGATCTTCCTAATTTTGTGTCTTTCTATTACATTCAAAAAAAAGTAATTCATCTTGTGTGTTTTCAGTTTATTTGATATCTTTTGATCAATTGAACAAGAGACAGTTATGAAATAAAAATGGAAAATGCTGGAAAAACTGAGATCTGGAAGTATCTGTGGAGGAAAGCAGAGTTCAACCTTTCAAATTAAACCGACTCTTGAGTTGTCTCCTGGTGTTTAATTGCTTTAGTTTCAGATTCTGAACACCTTTCACCAGGATGTCTTTTACAATGGATATATCTGGATTACCTGATTATCTATCTCTCTCTCTCTCTTTGTACCCCTTGCACCTCCTCCTACCAACCAGATTTATATCCATCTGATCAGTTTGGTCAATTGGTAACGTTGTATGGGATGCTGAGCTGGCATAGTGGTTAGCACTGCTGCCTCTCAGCATCAGGGACCCAGGTTTGATTCATGGCTTGGGTCACTGTCTGTGTGGTGTTTGCATGTTCTCCCCGTGTCTGCGTAGGTTTCGTCTGCGTGCTCCGATTTCCTCCCACAGTCCAAAAGACGTGCTGGTTAGGTGCATTGGCCATGCTAAATTCTGCCTCCATGTACCCAAACAGGCGACTAGGGGATTTTCCACAGTAACTTCATTGCAGTGTTAACGTAAGCCTACTTGTGACTAATAAATAAATAATTTTCAATTTTATTTCAGATTTCCGGCATTCGCAGTATTTTGTTTTTTGTATGAGCGATTGTTTTGATTTTCTCTACACAGCATCCATGATGTGCAAAACATGAGTCACAGCTAAAATGCTGCAATTGTGGGTTTGACTCCTTTGGCACTTTTTTCCCCAATAGTGTGATTGGCTATACTGTTGTACAGTATGGGTCACCAATCTGAATCTGAACTTAATGCATTGTTCTGCATGAGAGTAAAATTATTAGTGTCGAGTGTAGAAGATGTAAATTTTCTCTTGCAGAGGGAAGAATGAAAACATTGTCTTTTTTTTTGTGAAATGTAAACAAAATAATCCACGCTCTGTTATCTGTACTTTTAATGTATTTGTTTGGTCTTCAAGTATTTTAATTAAAGTTATTAGTTTAGTATAATTGTAGCAGTTGTCAACTTCTACTTCATGTATTTTGGATATTAAATTTTGTGAAGTACAGTGACGCATCTTCACCTTGGAGTCTGAGGCCCAGTAAGTACAGCAAAGATTCTCCAGGAGCAAAAAAAAACCTGATCTTCAGTCCTGATTTACAGAAGTATTGATCCAAGGTAGTATATTTTAGTGTCAAAGTAAAGAATTTTTGAAGTATATCCATACAAACGGATCGGGCAGGGGAGAGGAAGGAAATGAGAACTGACAGGACTGAGGGAAAGCAAAGATCTGCAAGATTGGCCCCATTCTCTTTCAATGTCTCTTTTACATTGTCCAACTGAGTGAAACTGATTGCTTGATTCCACTCTTTCTGTGGGTTGGTTTAGCCCTAGTTGGCTGGATGGCAGGCTTGTGATACAAAGTGACACCAAAAGCCTGGGTAGAATTCCCGTACTGACTGAGGATTCTTGATCTTGTCCCTCGCCTGAGGTGTGTGATCCTCAGTTAAATCACCACCAGCAGTTACCCTCTTCAAAAGAGAAAGCAGTCTCTGGTCATTTGGGATTATGGCGCCTTTATATTTGAGATTGCTCACCTGATGATTCCAATCTTGCCTCTTCAGTCATAGCCAGACAATATCTGACAATGTTGTCATCTCTTCCCATCATCACACAATTACGTTTACAGTTCTGCCAGCATCTGTTTTTCACATCCTCCTATTTTACATCTACATGCCCCTTTAAAAGACCATTTGATGATGAGACTATGAGATTCCACATATAGACTGATGACACCAGTTCCACTACCTCCCTCAAGCCGTCCATTGCCGCTTGTCCAGATAGTTGTGTCTGGAATGAGCTATAATTTCTTTCAGTTAAATATTGAGAAGAGTGAAGCCATCATCTTCACACAAAGGCTTCATTTATATGCCACCAATCCTGTCTCCCTGCCTGACCACTATCTCAAACTGTAGAAGACGGTTTGTAACCTTTGTACCCTACTTGATGCCAAAGAGAGCTCCTGACCCCATATCCTCCTCATCACAATGACTGTCCTCTTTCACCATCATAATATCATATCTTTGCCTCTGCCTTGGTGTCATCAGCGAATTTACTAACCCACCCTTCAGCCCCTCTTTCAAGTCATTGATAAAAATCACAAATAGCAGATGACCCAGCACTGATCCTTGTGGTACACCGCTGGTTACTGGCGTCCAGTCTGAAAATTTTCCCACCACCACCACTACCGTCTGTCTTCCATGAAACAGCCAGTTACTTATCCAATCAGCCAAATTTCCTTCTACCCCACACCACCTTACTTTCTTCACGAGCCTACCATGGGGAACCTTATCATATATGTGGATTTTAGTAAGGCGTTTGATATCAACTGCTCTACCTTCGTCTACTTACTTAGTTACCTCCTTAAAGAATTCAATCAAATTTATGAGGCAGGACTTATCCCTCATAAAACCATGGCGACTATCCTGGATTACGCTGCATCTTTCCAAATGGTCATAAATGCTATCTCTGAGGACCCTTTCCACTAACTTACTGACCACCGAAGTGAGACTAACTAGCCTATAATTATGAGGGTCATTCTTATTTCCTTTCTTGAGAGAGGAACAACACTCTTCAGTCCTTTGGCACAATCCCATGGACAGTGAGGACCCAAAGATCAAAGCTAAAGGCCCCGCAATCTCATCCCTTGCCTCCCAATGTATCCTAGAATATATCCCATCTGGCCCAGGGGACTTATTGACCCTCAGGTTTTTCAAAATTGCTAATACATCTTCCTTTAGAACATTTATCTCCTCCATTCTATCAGCCTGTATCATGCACTCATCCTCAAAAACATGGCCCATCTCCTTAATGAATGCTGAAGAGAAGTATTCATTCAATGCTTCTCCTATCTTTTCTGACTGTATGCACAAGTTCCCATTACTATTCTTAACCTAACCTTACCCTGCTCATCCTTTTATTTCTCACATAAGATTAAAGACTTGGCGTTTTCCTTTATCCGACCTGCCAAGGGCTTCTCATGCCCTCTCTAGCTCTCCTAAGCCCTTTTTTTAAACCCATTTCTATCTTATATAATTTGATTTTTCTCTATACCCTAGCTATGACTATATAATATTACATTCTGTACCTTCTTTCCTCCTTCCCTGTGTACTCTATATAGTCAGCAAGAAACAATATTTTTCACTGTATACTAATACATCTGACAGTAAATCAAATCAGTTCTGGCCTCGTGTGTATCCTTCACCCACCATTAGTGACTATGCATTCAGGCAAGTTTAGCTTTTCGTTACTCCCTCTAAGGATGCTTAGCCAAAGGTAGTGAATTCTTTTGCAGAATTACTTACTCTTCTGTGCAGTGCCCTGGGATTACTGTGCTAAAGACTCTATATAAATACAAGTTGTTGTTAACTTAAGTCAAAATAAAAATCTTGGGCAGTAGTTCAGACAGACAGAAGAGGCAGTTTTTCCTCTCTCTGGTTGAAAGATATTTGAACTGAAGATTTATATAAAAGGATTTTCTGCTCAGAGTAATTAAGACAAATGTTTCTGATCCAATGTCATACTATAAAGATGACTTTCTGCTGCAATGAGCAGGTTTGAAATGTTACACGATACTGAAATTGAAATACTTTTTGGTTAGTACAGTTGAAAACAGCATCTGTTTCACATTCTGTTGTGCTAAGCATATACATGTCTTGCTTTTTTTTGCCTTGGGTGAAAAATATAGCAGTTGTCTTGTATGATTGAGGTGGGAAATGACTTTGTAAATGCTTTTGAGTAGACTTGGCTTAAATCCAGGTGACACACAAGTGCTTGTATTGAAAAGTCATCCGGTGTTGTGTTAGTTGTTAAAAATAAAACAATAGGTGCAATTTTTACAATTGATCGGACGAGAGATGAAATTTGGTAACATGTTAACAAAATTGTTTCATGCCGGAAGTCTAAAATCATGGAATTCATAATAAATATTAAGAAACTGAAATTCACACCTGTTTCCTTTCGCCATATAAACGTAACTGCTAAACGTGCTGAACCACTGGGAGGATGGGCAATGAATTGCCAAATTTAATGTGTTGCGAAACTGTAGCCTTTCTGACAGTGACAAAAGGCCAAATCAAATGAGTTGCTATTTGTGGCTGATACAGACTGAACACTTAGCACAATTCCCTTGTGCAATGATTAATGCTCATACTTAAGTTTAGATCAATCTTTACAGGAAATAATTTTGATTGTGTACGTTGTGCGAGTGCTGGTTCAAAATGCAGCAGTTTGTCTACGTTGCACTTTGAGTTGATTTTTATTTTGTTCAAGTGCATCATTTGACCAATCTTGTGAAAACTGAAATGTCCTTGATATTCTAGACCCCTATGCGAGAGGCTCTTCTTAGCAATATCCAGATTCTTATTTCAGTTGTCGACATGCTGTTTTGCGGTTGGGGTTAGAACATCCTTCAGTTGAATGCCGTGGCAAATGGCGTACCTTCATTTTGTGGTTAATGACTGCATCAGCAACGAGCAGACTTTTCACAACAGGAAATGACCTCTTCATTATTTATGTCATTAACTGAATTCATCTTCGCACTGTTGAGGCTTGTTATCCACTTTTTTACTTGAATGCATTTTAGTTAGCTCTGTTGGTGACAATATGCAATCATACTGGTATCATGTCATGATCCATTTATAGCTAACAAAATTGGACTTCTCCCCATGATGAAATGTAATTTTGTCATCATAACTGGAAACACCACGTAAAGGGGTTAAATCATAAGATTAAGATCATTCGTGATTAACTCTTCTTCTCGATAAAAGATCTATTTCAATGCTCACCTTTTGAGAAGCATTTTGTTCAAACTGGATGTTTCAGTTGTGGATAGGCTTTAGAAATTTCCTTTTTAACTGGCAACATTATTTATTGTCTGGTATTACAATTTGAAGTCTACAGTTCTTGGTTTCATGTGATTTTTGAGAGATTTGGTTGCATTGAATGTTTGCCAATAATTGTACACTTTTATATAGTTTCACTGACAAATTTCTCCATTATTAAAACAGCTCATGTCTACATGTGGCAAGACCTGGACTCATCACTGACCAGTAACATCTGCACTATTCAGTGCTGTACACGACTGTCACCAGCAAGAGAAAGATTCATAGAATTGTTGAAATTTGCAGCGGAGAGGCACCTATAGGGCAAATTAGGTCTTTGCCAGCTGAGAAACAGCTATTCACCCTGAGCCCACTTTCCAGCACTTGATCCGTGGGCTTGTATGTTATGGCATTTCAAATGCATATTGAAGTGCTTTTAAATGCCCAAAGGCTCCTGCCTCCTACACCCTTCTGCAGGAAATGAGTTCCAGAACCCCCCATCCCCTGAATGGAAGAAAAACATATCAACTCTAACCATACACTCTAACAATTATTTTGAATCTAAGTCTCCTGGTTATTGACATCTCTGCTAAAAAACAAAAATAGATCCACCCTATCTTTTGTATCTAGATCCCTCATTATTTTATACATTTCAATTGAAATGTTCTCTCGGCCGTGTCTGTTCCAAGAAAACGAGTCCAGGTTTATTTAATTTTTACTTGTAGCTGATCTCTATTTTTGGCAACTTCCTGTAAATCTCATCTTACCTCTAGAAGGACGTGATCACGTCCTTCCTGCAATGTACACAATACTTGCCTAGCTAATGTTTTAAAAAGCAGACTATCCTATATGCCTTCTTTCACTTCCTTATCTGTCTGTACTGCTACCTTTTAGAGTACTATGTCCCTTTATACCTCTCAGGATCCTACAAGGACCAATCAATTTATTGTGTATTCGTAGACTTTCTACAGTGCAAAAAGAGGCCATTCAGCCTGTTGAGCTTGCATCCACAACAATCCCATGCAGGTCTATCCCCACAACCTCACATTTTTACTCTAATTCCCCTGACACTAAGGGACAATTTAACATGGCTGTCAACCTAACCTGCACATCTTTGGAGTTTGAGGGGAAACCAGAGCACCCAGAGGAAACTCTCGCTGACACATAGAACATTACAGCGCAGTACAGGCCCTTCAGCCCTCGATGTTGCGCCGGCCAGTGAACCCTCTAACCTAAACTATTCCAATATCATCCGTATGCCTATCCACTGACCATTTTAAGCCCCCAGATAGGTTGAGTCCCACAACCTGCTGCAGGCAGGGCATTCACACCCTCACCACCCTCTGTTTAAAGAACCTGCCTCTGAAATTCGTCCTATAACTACCACCTCTTAATTTTAAGTATATCCCCTCGGTTGGTCATCAGCGATCTGAGGAAAAAGGCTCCTTCACTATCACCCTATCCATTCTTTGTTCATCTTATTACGCCCACCACAACTTGGGGAGAATGTGCAAACTCTGCACAGTGACCTGAGGCTGGAATTGAACTTGGGCCTTATTTGCTCTCTTCAAATGCATTACCTCACACTTCTCCAGATTAAATTCCATCTGCTACTTTTCTTCCCACCTGTTCAATCCATTTGATACCTTTCTGCCATCTGTAGCCGCTTTACTCACTATTAACCACACTTCCAATTTAAGTATAATCGGCAAACTTCTCAATCAGCTCCCTACATTTAAGTCTATAACAGTTGATATACACCATGAGAAGCAAAGGACCTAATAGTGAGATCTGCAGAACCCCAGTGGAGGACAGCCTTATAGTTCAAAAAACAGCTGGCAATCTTTACTTCCTGACACTGAAACCATTTTAGACCCAACTTGCCCTTGAATCTCAAAGGCTTTTACTTTTCTGAACAATCTGCCATGTCAAAAACTTGTTGAAATCTATGTTGACCATAACAAATATGTGACCAGCATTGACATTCCTCATTACCGCTTTAAAACATTCCTTCAGGTTAATCAGGTGTGACTTTCCCTTAACAAACCCATGCTGACTGTCCTTGATTGATTTTGAACCTTTGATTTTTTTTTCCTCATATTTTGCCCATCACAGAGGTTAGGCTGACTGGCCTATAGTTATTCCATCTATCCCATTCTCCCTTTTTAAACAAAGGTACGATATTCGGAGCCTCCCAGTCCTCCGGCATGACATCAATAGCCGGAGGGATTGAAGAAAGTAATCAAAGCTCCTACCTTTGCTTCTTTTAGCAGCTGAGCCACCTCCCATTGACTTTTTTTATTCTTTCATGAGATCTGGGCATTGTCAGCAAAACAGCATTTGTTGCACATTCCTAACTACTGCAATTGAATGGCGTTCTAGGCCATTTGAGGGCAGTTAAAAATTGATCCCATTGCTTTGGCATGGGAGTCGCATGTAAGTCAAACAAGCTAAAGGTGGCAGATTTCCTTCCCTGAGGGATATTAGTGAACCAGATGGCTTTTTGAAACAGTTAAGTACAGATTCATAATCATCATTACTGAGATTAGCTTTTGATTCTAAAATTAATAATTAAATTTAAATTCCACCAGCTGCTGGGATTTGAACCCATGTTTCCAGAGGATTAACCTGAGTCCCTGGATTACTGGTCCAATACAGTAAGAAGTCTCTCAACACCAGGTTAAAGTCCAACAGGTTTGTTTGGTAGTAAACACCTCAAGCTTTTGGGACTCTGCCCCTTTGTTAGGTGAGTGGAGAGTTCTGATCATTCAAAGGCACATACAATACACAGAGTACTGATTAGATTTGTGATCAGAACTCTCCGCTCACCTGACAAAGGGGCAGACCCCCGAAAGCTTGTGGCATTTACTACCAAATAAACTTGTTGGACTTTAACCTGGTGTTGTGAGACTTCTTACTGTGTTTATCCCAGTCCAATGCTGGCATCTCCTTGTTATTACTGGTCCAATGATATTGTCACTACTCCATGTTTATCACTACTCCATGTTTATCATTCTTGGTGATCACTGTTTCCTCATGCATTTAGATAAATTTCTTCAGGTCTTGTCTAGTTTCTGTAAGTAAGCTACTTAAGTTCGTAGTTTGTTAAAATCGTTTTAATTTATTCACAGCTCTATGTATATCTTTGGAACTTGAACAAGGTTTGACTTCTCCCACCATATCTGGTCATGTGATTGCATCAGCATCAGGTGCTTCTGATATTAACCCTTTACTCTGTAGCTGCCTGTGATCAGAACTGTGCTGACCAGAGAAGATCAGTATCTTATGCAGTTGAAGCTTCTGCCCACATCAGAACAGGCACCCTGTCAGAAGAGCATAATATCATATAATGGCATGTTGTGGAGTCAAAATGTGACTTTGCTTGTGCATGAATCTGTTGTAACAAAAATGCCACGTGACACCTCATTGTGCTGTCTCTTTGTGTAAACATAAAGGGGTCTAGTTTCTTGGATTTCCCAATGCTGGACACGCCAAACATACCCTGTATGTTACTCTTGTACAGCCTAAACGTTGCTTCAATTTGGTGAACTAGACTTTTTTTTAACATGGACCAGATACATCAGTGGCTCCGCATGGTCTTATTCCAGAAATCGGGAAACAAACTGTTTAAATCATAGAATTTTAAAGAAACAAGTTGTTTAGAGTTATATTATGGAAAATAAAATTAAAACAAATGCCTGACCAAAAAAAACCATCTGGTTCACTAATGTTCTTTAAGGAAGGAAATGTGCCATCCTTAAATGTGTCATCCATTGTGCCAAATTATTGATCTCTGGGCCTGAACCTCAGGGCTGAAAATTTATTTGGTCCTGGCGCTTTCACCCTGATTTATCTAATGCATGTGTTGGGTTTTACTTGAGGGTGCAGACTCTACTTCTGTCCTCTGGGGAAATCCTGGAAATAGCAGGCCAATGACAAATTAATTTCTTCAAGTCAAATGAAATGTGATTTACTGAAGTCCTGACAGATTTTTTTGAGAGATTTGATGCAGCAAGAAAATTATCGTTGTTTTTGTATTCAGTTAGCAACTCTTCAGATAGTGTTGGGCTCACAGTTTCATTTTACAGAAAAAAATTCTGGAAAAAAGCTCCTTTATATCTTCATCCTTGCACTGTAATTCTCAATGCTGACAGTGAGCTTAAATCAGCTGCTTTCGTGTCATGAACCTGGAGGTTTTGTAATGGTGACTAATATGGCTTTACAGTGGTTAATTATTACATGTTGGAACTCGGTGCACGTTTCCACACTACAGCCATCTATTGATAGTGTGATTGTGTAAGTGGTTAATGTGTGTTCAAGCTATTCTTAGCTGCAATTTCCCCATCCACAATGCAAAAAGTAGTCTGTGTGACTTGATTGAACAGTGAATTATAACGATTTTTCTATTAATTTACGGATGTGGGCGTCTTTGGTTAGGCCAGCATTTATTGTCCATTTCTAAGTGCCCTCCATTTCAGTCAACTATATTGCTGTGGTTCTGGAATCACATATAGGCTAAACCAGGCAAAGATGGCACATTTCCTTCCTTAAAGAACATTAGTGAACCAGATGGGGTTTTTTTTTGTCTAGCACTTGTTCTAATTTTATTTTCCATAATATAACTCTAAACAACTTGTTTCTTTAAAATTCCATGATTACAGTGAGCGGAATGATCTAGAATTCAGCAGCAGTTCAGTAATACTTCTTCCAACGCTCATAGAACCTTACAGTGCAGAAAGAGGCTCTTTGGCCCATTGAATCTGCACCGAACCCAATCCCATCCAGCCCTACTCCCACGTCCCTACGTATTACACCCACTAATCCCTCTAACCTCTGCTACCCAATACACTAAGGGGCAATTTATTAGCATGGCCAATCAACCTAACCTGCATATCTTTGGATTGTGGGAGGAAACCGGAGTACCCAGAGGAAACTCATGCAGATACGAGGAGAATATGCAAACTCCACTCAAAAACAGTGATCTGAGCCAAGAATCGAACCCAGGATCCTGCAGCTGTGAAGCAGCATTGTTAACCACTGTGCTACCGTGCTGTTTTAAGATGATTGCAGTCCCAGGGATAAGTGATGAGAATTAAACCAGCTAGCACCGTAGCAACGTTACCCATCCCACCTTGTTTCACGTTAATATATCTGTTATAAAACCAATTGTGGCCACGATGTAAGCCACTAGAATGCCAGTGGGAGTGAAATCTTGCACAGTTGATCCATTGTGACAGCTCCCCCAGCTTCACATCCATCAGTTGCTTCTCCACAATGGGAACCAGCCTGTCCATTTTATGACAATCGACAGTGGTTATCATTAGACGTTTAATAGCAGCTTTTTATTATTGAAGTCAAATTTCACCATCTGTCACGGCAGGATTGCATTAATCATCAATAGAATTCATCTTGTGCTTACAGATTTGAATCAATTTGTTCTGTGCTCTTAGACAAATGAGACTATTATTCAGGGAATTTGTTCACCCATGTTAATACATGAGCATATGCATTTAAGCTATAATTTTATATTACTAAATTTTTAAATCCACTCACTCACTTGAATTTATCTCCTCTACTTATCTTGAAGGCTCTGATTCTGTGATTCCAAAGGTACTGGCACATTTGGACAACATGGTCAGGTGACTATTTTGCACTCAAGTTAAGGCAATGAACTCATGAGATTGAGGATAAGGCTTATTTTAAACCAGTGCCCTTAGCCATAAAGCCTCATGGTCTAAGACCACCCTCAACCAATGCTTCAGGCAAAATCTGCTAACTCAACCCATCGAAGCTATTCCTGCTTTGTACCAATTTGATCGTTCCTGGGAAGTGACCTTTTATCGGGAGTCTTTGGCATCTTAATACAGATTTGTGTCCGAGATACTTGCCTGGAGATTTTATCTTCCCTTGTTGATTCTTCTATCAAAAACATCCTTGCTGCAATAGAAATATTAAACTCCATTACTGTGCAATGATCACATTTAAAACTTTGCCTTAACACCTTAAGTAATGTTGGAGAAACATGGGTACAGAGAAAAATTTGTAAATGCTGCTCTTGTAAGCTCCCTTTCTCACAATTGTGCTTCACTGGTTTTATCAGCGTAGCTTTTATTTTGCCAGTTTTGTCATGAGATTTGCTAGTTTGACAGCATTTCTGTTGAAATTTGAACCCCTCCCCTTTTCCTGTGGATAGTCATGGGTTCTTGAAGCTTAAAAAATGAAACATTGCTGTCTGAAGGTGGAACAGCACAGAAAGCAGTGAGATTCAATTATTAAATCACTAGCTCCAAACTTTGCCAGGTGCCTGAACTTAAAGGTGTGATTTGACATAGTGAATTTAATACTGGAATTGCCTAGTCTAAAATGCTGCATTTTACCTCCCCCAAAGACACTTTTTCCCCCCACTGGTAGAAAAAATTAATTTGAAACATGTTAAAATCCGCTGGACCATCTGCATAGCAGTGGGGGTTTCCTTTAGTGAATCAAGAGAGCTTTTGCCTCCCTCCTTGTGTGTGAAACTTCTGGCCTCCATATGATTGTACGATTGAGGCTGGAAAATTCTTGGCTGGAGCCCGGATTTCATTGTTTTGTGGTTTGCCACTGCACTGCTGATTGAAAGTCTAATTTCACTTCTATTGCCAAATGTTACTACTGCTGCTTTCTCGCTATTGGTGGTGGGAGAATTACATCAAGGTTGGCAGCAAAATCAGCCCAAAAACTACAAGTACCTCTCGCCCCCCGACTCCCACCATTGCAAGTGAAGTGCCAACCTTTTCTTTATCTCCGCTGTTCATTCTCCTGGTGATAATACATGATGATGAACTAATTCTACAGCTTGTGCCACAGAAGTTTTCCCAGAATCTTGCCTCATAAATGAAACAGATTTTTCTTGAAAAACAGTAGTAATTTATTAAGTAATACATTAGAGACTTTAAGATTAACCATTGGTCAGCAGTCTGTAGGTTGACAAAACTGCGAACGTGTGCTGGATTTTTACATGTTGAATCTCAGTAAAAAGCCCATTCCCTGCCCCTCCTGACATTCCATAAATGTTCCCATGATGTCATGCAAAACAGCTTGTGCATCCAGGCCAAATAGCTAAAAGCTAAAGGTAGTGGTCTGAACTGGATACCTCCAGAACACTGTGGCTTGTGGTTTTAAAATATCTCTTGCTGCTGATAAATGTTCCTTGAAACTTGAATTCTCCTGAGGGAATAATGAATAGCAACCGAAATTATAAGTTCCTTTTGTCTCATAACGTTGAACCTAGCCTGAAGTTCAATCTGAGTGTTTTGTTCACATGTGGCATCCCCGAAAGACTCTTCTTGGATTAGTTTTGTGCTTTTGGTCAGATTCAAAAGGGTAATTAACAGGACGGCAGGATAGGAAAGAGATTGGAGCTGAACTTGGCCATTAGCCTTACTAACGGTGGTGTACCTTATTGTAATTATTTAGAGTGAAGAAATTGAAAGGGGTGGAATGGCATCTGTAAGCCGAAGGAATGGGGAGAGAAAAAGAAGTGTGGGAATTGAAGTAAATGGAGCGTGCTCATGTGAATGGCATAAAAATGATCATGTGTTAGAGCTGGCAAACTCAGCCTGCTGAGGATTTAACCCTTTAATAACCCTACCACTCGGATTCTAACACACTTGTATAATTTGAACTACGTTACTGCAAATGAATCAATGCGACCAGACATTTTTATAGATTTATACTTCAAAGGGTAAACAGTTGGATCAAAGGCAACCAGCGCTACATCTGTTGCAGGTAAACTTTAGATGCACAGCAACCGCAAGGTGAAGGTTGCCTAGGATTACATAATGTAAATAAACATTGCCACATCATAAGATGGCTCAGAAAATGAGTTAGAGGGACAAAGGCAAAAAAGATGAATGAAAAACACTAAATGACACTTGAGTCAGCCATCAAAGTCTGGATGCCAGGTTCCCAAACTAATGATGCAAACTGAAGTCAGGTTACCTTTTAAACATTTATGAGAAGCTAGCTCGACAACCTCCAAATCAAGGTGTATAGGTTTCTGTTTCCAATTGTAATGCCAATAAATGCATGAAAAATAATGGTTACCATTACAAACGGAATTATACATTTGGGATAAATGTGTATTTCTCTCATTTGACCATAGTCCAGAAAATTGGGCATTCTTTGCAAAAAATAACTTTGCAACATGAAATTTGACCTTACATTTTCACCTTCAAAAGTTCTTTTTATATTCTGCTATAAATGCTAGTGATATCTAGATTGGCTAGCTTGTCCAATTGTTCACAAATTTTTAATGTCTTCATCAATAATATTAGGGTATAGATATAGTTTTAGATCATTTATGTATGTGTGTGTACTGGCCATAAAATTAAAGTTTATTTACGTGTCACAAGTAAGGCTTACGTTAACACTGCAATGAAGTTACTGTGAAATTCCCCCAGTTGCCATATGCCAGTGCCTATTGGGTCAGTACATCTAACCAGCACATCTTTCACACTATAGAAGGAAACAGGAACACTCAGAGGAAACCCATGCACACACGGGAGAACTTACAAACTCCACATAGATAGTGATCCAAGCCGGGAATCGAACCTGGAGCCCTGGTGCTGTGGGGCAGCAGTGCTAATCATTATACCATGCTATATCATTACGTTTTAGCTTAAATTATATTTCCATAGTTGAGTGTTAAGAAAACTTGAGTTTCAGTTTCACTTTAAAATTGCTGATGGGTCTACGATTATTTGTTTGCGTGCATTTTTAATGAGGTTTTGTAGCATTTAAAGGAGAAAAAGTACTGTACTTCTGCCTAGCAACAAGTGGCCCACAGACACCAGGAGAAATGGTTTTAGTTCAGTTCATAAAGTGATCCAGAAGAAAGGCCTCAAAACAGGAAGAGAGTTTGCAAAATGCAGTTCTCAAACTAAGGAACAATAGGTCCCAAAACCAGGGAGAAGGGCATAAAGAAGTTCAGAAGACCTTTCTATTTAGAGGCAAAGAACAGGAATCTGGAAAAAGGCCCTGTTAAATGCAGTTGAGAGTGAAGAGCAGAGGCTCCAATTTAAAAGACAGGGCTGAAGGGTGCAGTCCTAGAGTAATGTAGGCTTGTGGAAAAATTCAGGCGATCCGAGGAGACAGCTAAAGGTTGGTGACTCCTTACTACAGGCCTTTGAATCAGTGGTGTTTGGTTGGCATGGGTTAGGTATTTGAGAGATATGTGAAAAGCAAAACTTGAATGCACATAACCCTAGGGTAGAGGAAGACCAAAAGAGAGATTGTAACCCTGGAGGTGGATCCTTAGTGAAGACATCTGAGAGAAGGCATTGTTCATGAGACGACTTCAAGGTGTATTCCTCAACAGCAAAGATTGGAAACCCTTGTGTCTAAGACAAGGGTAACAGTGTGATGAGCTGGCTTGTGGTATGATGAGCATCAGGGAGAATTTTGGGTGCCTTCTGCTACCTGGTTTGAGTGTGGTGTGTGTGATTACAGTTCATCAATTGGTTTACTTGGACTGTGTACTTACTTCAGAGTAAAAGGTAGACTTTGTGTAACTTGTATTATCCTTACAAATTGTGTATATCTGTAAAGGTGGAATGGAGTGAAGGAGTTACATAATATAGTTCACAGTGCTCTGTTTAAATTAGTCGTTTATTCTTTTGTTAAAAGTTCATCAGCAGTCTTTCTGCCATTGCTCAAGCAGCTGTCCTGCACGTTTTTTAAACAAAAAAGTAAAAGTTTGGATCTATCAAATAGGTTCCACCCTGGGGTCTGACTTGTCCTGCAGTAACATCAGCTGAGATCATAGCCATAATCTATTACATCATTCAGAAGTTATCCTTTAACAGTTTCCAGGCATCTATTCCATTAAATTCATCTATGGAATTGGAAAAAATTAGTTATTTCTCCTTCTCCCTTTTGTTTTTGTAATCTTAACTGGAATGCCTGCTTAATTTGCAGTTTTCGAGTCAGATGATGTTTGGACCTGATGCATTGCTTTTTGCTTTTACTTTTGTTATTGTTATCAGTTTTAGCATTTTATATTTGCAAATATGAAATGTAAACATCCCACTGGCACACTTCACTTGATGGGAAAGTAACTTGGTGGTAACATTACTGGACTAATAATCCAGAGGTTCTGAACAATGCTCCAGAGACACGCGTTCAGATCCAACCACAGCAGCTGGAGGAACTTGAATTCAGTTCATAAATCTGGAAGAAAATTAGTGCAGCGGCATGGGGGAATCACAGCCAGGGAGTTTGCAGATGAATATGGATAGGTTGATTGAGTGGGCAAAAAGTTGCTTAATGGAGCTTAATATGGGAAAATGTGAAGTCTTTCACTTTGGCAGAAAGAATATGCAGAGTATTACTGAGATGCAGAATGACCACACAATGCTGAGGAACAGGAGGGATCTAGATGTTCTCATTCACAAGTTACAAAGTTGATATGCAAGTGTAGCACGTAGTCAAGAAAGCTAATGAATGAAACACTACCCTTTATTACAAGAGGACTCTGACATTAAAATATAGATGTTATACTTCAGTTATACAGGGCATCATTGCTGAGATCACATCTCTCCTACTGTGTGCAGTTTTGATATTTTTATTTGAGGAAGGAAATGAGGTGGTTCAGTGGTTTACTAGATTAATACCTGGAATGGGTTGCCTTATGAGGGCAGGCTGGGCTTGTTTCCTGTCGGAGGGGGGTGGAGGGAGGGAGATGTTGGTATTGCCTTGACAAGGAAAGGATATTTCCTCTTGTGGGGGTGAGTCCAGAATTAGAGAGCACTGTTTTAAAATTAAGCATTGCCCTTTTAGGACAGCTGTGAGGATCTTTTTTTCTCCAAAGGTTTTGTAGTTTTTGGGGCTCTCCACTTCAGAAGGTGGTCGAGCTGGAATCCCTGAATATTTTTAAGGTTGGTGCATTCTTGTTGAGCAAAGGAATCTACTGGGGGAAAAGATATGAATGCCAAACTTGAACATAAACAGCTCAGCCATGATCTTGTTGAACGGCAGAACGTGATGTGGAGGTGCCGACATTGGACTGGGGTAAACACAGTAAGAAGTCTGACAACACCCAGTTTAAGTCCAACTGATTTATTTGATAGTAAACTCACAAGCTTTCAAGGTTTCCCCCTTCGTCAGGTGAATGAAGCGTTCTGGCCTCAGACAGAGCATATAACAACACGGACAGTTTACAGATTACTGATTAGAATGAGAATCAGTAATCTGTAAACTGTTCTTTATATGCTCTGTCTGAGGCCAGAACTCTTCATTCACCTGTCGAAGAGGGAACTTTGAAAGCTTGTGGGTTTACTATCAAATAAATCAATTGGACTTAAACCTGGTGTTGTCGGACTTCTTACTGTGAACAGCAAAACAGGCAGGGAGAACCAAATGGCCTGCTTCTCCTACTTTGTTTGTTCATGAGTAATTTGCATCCAAACTCTACAAAGTCTGTCCACCATCAACAAAGCACAATTCTGGGGTGATTGAATACTTTCCACTTGTCTGGACGGAAACCATTCTAGTAACAATCAAGGATTTTGATACAATCTGGGACAAATCAGGCTGCTTGATTCTCTTTGATCCCCAAGGCTGCCACCTTCAACATTCAATCCCTCCACCACTCTAGCACAGTGGCAGCAGTGTGTACCATATACAACATGCACTGCAGCAACTCACCAAGACTCTCTTGACAGTTGCCAAACTTGCAACCTTTAACAAATGGAAGGACAAGGACAGCAGACTCATGAGAAACCATCACCTGCGAGTTTCCCTGGATTGCAGGAGTTCAAAGTGTAGACTCGCCATCACTTTCTTGAGGCAACACAGTTTTGAAAAGGAGGTTTAGTGACAAAACTTAAAATGTGCTTTAATACTATGGACAATCTTGTTTGACTGCAATCTCCGATACAATTTCACAAGTAACTGCATGTCTTTTGTCAGAAAAAAAATGAATGTGGAAATGTATGACTACAATACTGTGTCTAATTGCGCTATGTAAAACTGCATCTTTTCCACAACACTGACTCTCTTGATGAGCACTTTTGGGAAAAGATACTGGCTTTCTGTTCAGCGAGCAAGTAACTCCCACTGGATCTAAATCACACTGCAGATCATGATGTAAGCCATCATGTATTCTTGCTGCACTCACCACAATTCCATTCAACTTTGGTTACCATAGTTTCAACACAAACAAAGTCTGAAAACTGATTTTTCTTTTGCACCTAAGGCTGACAAAGAACTATTGGCAACATCACAGATGGGTCTTTCTCTGTACAATATTTAAAAGTAATGATGGGAAAGGGTTTAAATTGAAGGAGAGGAAGACAAAGACGCTAGTGTTTGCCTACACGTGAGAAGGTGGTGCAGTGGTAATGTTACTGGTCTAATATCCAGAGGCCAAGGCTAATGCTCTGGGGACATTAGTTCAAATCCCACTCTGGCAGCTGGTGGAAATTAAATTTAATTCATAAATATGCTATTTAAAAAAAATTGAATGATCACAAACATTGTAAAAATCCACCAGGTTCACTAATGTTGTTGAGAGAAGAAAATGTGCTATACTTACCTAGTCTGCAACTGCAGAGCTACAGCAATGTGGTCAACTTTGCCTCTGAAATAGTATTCAGTGGTATCAAACTGTTTCAGAAAAGTCAGGAAAGCACTGGAAATGATAACAGCACGTCCAGCCCTGTTGACTGTGCAAGGCCCTCCTTATTAACATCTGTGGGGGAGACCTTGTGCCAAAATTGGGAGAAATGTTCCAAGACATGTCGAGCAACTGACATGCTCAGACTCACCAAATCATTTGTATCTTACAAATAGTGTCGCAAGCAGATGGTGTGTCCTGAATTACTGACAGTACACATCCACCAGAAGTGCCTGCGTATATTTGGGAGGGAGTTCTCATTGACACTAGACCCCATGAAGTTTCATGACAAGGTTCCTGCCGATTGCCACCTACTGCCTTCTCTCAGCTGATGAATCAATACTTTTATCTTTCCAAGTGGTCAAATGCATGCCTAACATTGGAGTACAAATTTTCAGCACTACTGTGCAGTATCTGGTACATTCAGCTGTTTCTTGATATCACTTCAGTGAACTGAATTGGCTGAACTCCAGCATCTGGGATGTTGGGCACACAGGAGGAGGCCAAGAAAGATCATCCACTCAGCATTCTGTCTGAAGATTGTTGCAAATGTTTCAGCCTCGTCTTTTGTACTGATATGCTAGGCCCTTTCATCATTGAGGATGTAGATATTTGTGGTGCCTCCTCTGCCTCCAATTAATAGTTTAATTTTCCACCACCTTTCACAACCAGACATAGCAGGACTGCAGAGCTTGGAGCTGTGGGGTTGCTTAGTTCCATTGTACGCTGCTTTCACCATTAGTTTTGTGCTTTTGCCCTCACCGGGTTGACCCCTCACTTTTAGGTTTGCCAGATGTTATTCCCAGTATGTGCTCCTGCATTCTACATTGAACCAGGTCTGGCCCCTGCAGCTTTGTGGTACTGGTAAAGTGAGGAATATGCCAGGCCGTTTGGAAGAAACTTTTAGGATGGTATTTAGCACAGAATGTACTCTGGATAGGGCAGCTCTGATGGTTGTGGTAAAGAGTGGCTTGGTGGCCCCACAATTGACTGAGTAAGCTAAATCCTGGATAACTTAGCTGTTAGATTGGGCCTGCAGCAGGCAATGGGGAACTGATGAGAGGGAGAAACATACGTGACTGTCCTTGCCAATTTATTTGTCACAAATGTATTTGTCCATGACTGAATGGGTAGGACTGTAAAGTTCTTATGGAGATAAAATCCATCTTCTCACAAGTTTACCCTTCATCATGTTGTGTGCTAGTACCAACATGGTAATGAGACAGATTCTAAACAGATCTGGCAAAGCAAAACGGAACATCTGTGAGTAATGTGGGCCATGAGGAGCAGTAGAATTGTTTTTAATCACAGATTATAACCTCATGGCCTGGCATATTGCACAGTCTATCATTACTACTAAGCTAGGGGGCTAAACCTGGTTCAATGTAAAGTGCAGGAGCACATACTGGGAATAACACCTGGCAACCTAAAAGTGACGTGTCAACCTGGTGAGGGTAAAGCACAAGACTAATGGTGGAAGCAGCATACAATGGAACTAAGCAACCCCACAACCAATGGATCAGCTTCAAGCTCTGCAGTCCTGCCACATCTAGTTGTGAAAGGTGGTGGACAATTAAACTACTAACTTGAGGAGGAGACATCACAAATATCCATATCCTCAATGATGGAGGAGCCCAGCACATCAGTGCAAAAGACAAGACTGAAATATTTGCGACAATCTTCTGATAGAAATGCTGAGTGAATGATCCATCTTGGCATCTTCCTGTATATCCAGTATCACAGATGCGACTTCAGTCAATTCAGTTCACTGCAGTGATATCAAGAAACAGCTGAATGTGCCAGATACTGCAAAGGCAATAAGCTCTGACAGAATTCCACTACTAGTGTTGAAAATTTGTGCTCCAGTGCTAGGCATGCACTTGATCAAACTTAACCAGTACAGCTGCAACACTAGCAATATTGTCCACCCGACAATAAGGGAAATTGCCCAGATATGTTCTGTCCATTGAAAGCTGCAAAAATCCAACCCAACCAATTATCAGCCCCTCAGTCTATTCTAGATCATTAGCAAAGTGATAAGATTGTGGACAACATTCTAATCAAGTGCCACTAACCTGCTCATTAATGCCCAATCAGGGTCAGTTATTCCAGATAAAAGCAAATTACTATGAATACTGGAATCTGAAACAGCAGCATTTTCTGTTGTTACCACTTGCTGCTGACCTTGTTACAACTTTAGTCCAAAAATGACAGAAGAGGTGAGATGAGAGTGACTGCTTTTGACATCAAGGAGCTGTAGCAAACCTAAAATCAATGGGGATCAAATCTCCATTGGTTGGAGTCATATTTGCATGAAGAAAGATGGAGGTTAACCACCTCAGTTCCAGGACACTGCCACAGGAGTTTCCCTGAGTTGTGTCCTAGGCCCAATCATCTTTAGCTGTTTCAACAATGATCTTTCCTCCATCATAAGTTCAAAAATGGGAATGTTATTAATTGTGCAATGTTCAGCAACATTCATGACTCCTTAGATACTGAAGCACTCTACATCTGTGCGACCTAGACAATATTCAGGTCTGTGCTGATTAAATGGTAAGTCACATTCATGCCACAAGTGCAGACAGTGACCATCTTAAGATAAAATCTAAACCTTTCTCCTTGACATTGAGGCAATGCCCTCACTGAATTCCCCATTATTAACATCCTGTAGGTTACTAGAAACGTAAATGGATTAGCTAAATAAATGTGTATTTTTTTAAAAATTGATTTTTAGATGATGTAAATTTGAGGAATAAGATGGTATTGTTTCAGTTTTATATTAGGATAACAGGAACACAAAAATGAGATAAATATGCAACTAGAAACTGCAAAGTTTTTAAGTACTTGAATTATATTTTTGAAAAGGTAGAGATGTGCTATATATCATTTGATTTATGGACTGTGTAATGTAATATTTTATATTGCCATGTTCAAAATAAATAAATCAAAGCAAGTACCAGTACTGTAGCTACAGTAACATGTCTGAGGCTGGGAATTCTGCTGGAAGTAGCTCACCGAACTCCCCAAAGCCTGTTCCATGTTCTAATGGCACAAGTCGGGAGTGTGATAGAATACTCTCCACGTGCTTGGAGACTGCAGCTGCTGTAAAACTGGAAGCTTGACATCATCCAGGATAAAACTGCTCACTTGATTGACACCCCATCCACCACCTTTAACATTCATTCCCTCCATCGCAGGCACACAGTGGTTGCAGTGTGTAACATTTACAAAACTCTATCAACTTGCCTGGCCTTCTTTGACAGTATCTTCCAAACCTGTGAATTCTGCCACTAAAAGGATAAGGGCAGAAGATAGATGGGAACACTTTCATCTGGAAGTTCTTCTCCAAACCACAGAGGATCCTAATGTGGAACTTAATTACTATTCTCTCACTGTCATCGGATCAAAATCTGTAACTCCCCTTTAACAGCACTGTGCATGTACCAACGCCATGTAGACTGCAGTCATTCAAGAAAACAGAGCACCTTCTCAATGGTAATTGGCGATGGTAACAAAACACTGGCCTATCCAGCAACATCTGCATCCTATGAAAGAAATAAATTTAAAAATTAACTTTGTCGGTGTCACTTGATGTCTCCTGAGGAGAATTTTGAGAGGTAAAACTTTCTTGTTTGTTCCTTTAAATGTTATGTGCCTGAAGAATAGGGTGAAGTTGTAGGTTAAAGGTGATGAGAATGATATTTTAGAACCATAGAATCTCAAGTGCAGAAGGAGGCTATTCGGCTCATCAAGTCTGTAACGACTCTCCGAAAGAACATCTTGCCCAGGGTCACTTCCCCATCTATCCTCGTAACCCCACGTTTGCCGTGATCAATTCACCTAACCTGTATATCTTTGAAGTGTGGAAAGAGATCAGAGTACGTGCTGGAAAATCACGCAGACACCGGAAGAATGTGCAAACTTCCCACAATCACCCAAGGATGGAATTGAACCCAGGTCCCTGGTGCTGTGAGGCGGCAGTGCTAACCACTGTGCCACCAGGTCTGCCTATTTGTTGGAATTCTATTCGGTTGTTGATTTTAAAAAGGCCTGAAGATAATTTGCTGCTTTTTCAAACAGCAAATGCAGTGCTCTGGAAAAACATAGTTCAAGAGTTGATTGTGCATTTTGAATGTTAATTTTTGAGGTACTAAAGATAATTTTCCAAATAACATCATTGACTGGGAAAAGCTTTACTAATCCTATTGATCATGCCTTTTGGAAAAGGCAATGTCAAAGCACTATAGTGCAAGAGTTCAAAGTTTGAGCTAACAAGCAATGCAGTCGAGAAAAAGAATCATGTTTTAATTCTATTGGAATAGTAATAAATCGATATAAATTCAGTTAAGAAAATAAAGGGTAGCCTAATTAAGGCAAAAAAACCAGCTTTCCAATAATTTAACAAAGAAATCGGATTGACGAAAAATGGGTAGTCCCTTTATGTAACATTGATTATAAATATCAAACTCCAAGTTGCATTTTCTTTGGGCTCGCATCTCCCTCAAACCCCTTTCAACTTGGCCGGACTTCAGCATTTTACAGATGTGGATCAACACAAGGAGGCTACGCACAATTTCATATATGCTGCCCATCTCTTATATAACCAAGATCCGTACTATTCGTCTGTTTACAATGAACAACTCACATAGGATTGATAGTGCAACAAAAGAAACATACCCCATGCTACCTGCAAAATATTCAAATATGTGCAATCTGAACTTGCTAACAAACAAGTAGCATACCATGAATTAAAGCGATTTTAAAATTGCACCACCTCCTCTTGCACATTAAGTTTAAAATGTTTCTGTTAGGATTTCTTGATAGTGGCAAGATGTTTCTGTATATTTGTCAACAATCTTAAGCTACCTGTCTCAAAGGGACAAGACTATCCATTTTCACATGTAATTGTACAGCAAGTGCTTAAGACAGCATTCTATTAATTCAGGGAACAGAAGTGTTGGGACCTGAGAAATATCCTCTACATATATAGACTAACTAATATATGTGAGTGTAATCACAATTAAATTTTTATTTTAACTGATGCTTCTAAAATTGGTTTATATTTGTAAATCTTCAGTACGATAGAAAATTTGACGATGAATATATAACATTTTACGCTCCTTTCTTAGATATTTTTGAAATGTAGTAATTTCAACAAAATTTCAATTCAGTTCACAGCAGGACTTGATATGTACACTCTAACGAAAGCCAACCAATATGGCTCACTACCATGACTTTATTTCCCCCTTCCATTAATCTTGGATGTATTGTACATACAATGCTGGCTCAAAGGGTGATGAGTAACAAAACAAATACACTTTTCTGCTTGCTGTTCAGATGGGGGTGGTGGGGAAGGAGCATTCTGATAATTTTTCTTTCTCTGACCAATTCAAACGTTTAATAGGTAAAGCGAAACTGTTTTCCAATTGTGGGGTTTATTCATTGATCAGGTTGTTTCATTGTTACTCAATTAACTTTGGGCACTAAACAGATGTTACAGACCAAGATGATGATGATTCTATTTATTCTGCTTAAATTCACACTTGGGTGTGAAGGGTGAAAGAAAATTGCTTGAATGCACATTTAAATAATAGAACATAGAACATAGAACATTACAGCACAGAACAGGCCCTTCGGCCTTCGATGTTGCGCCGACCAATATAAAAAGCAATGCCCCTCCAAACTAAACCATTCCCTTCTCTTCCATATACTTATCAACTAACCTCTTAAACGCCACCAAACTTGGCGCATCTACAACTGCTGCAGGCAGGGCATTCCACTCCCGAACCACCCTTTGGGTAAAGAACCTACCTCTGATATCCGTCCTATAACTATCACCCCTTAATTTAAAGCTGTGTCCCCTCGTGCTAGCTTTTTCCATCCTAGGAAAAAGGCTATCACTGTCCACCCTATCTAAACCTCTAATCATCTTATATGTTTCGATCAGGTCCCCTCTTAGCCTCCTCCTTTCTAACGAAAACAACCTCAAATCCCTCAGCCTCTCCTCATAAGACCTGCCCTCCATACCAGGCAACATCCTGGTAAACCTCCTCTGTACCCTCTCCAATGCCTCCACATCTTTCTTATAATGCGGGGACCAGAACTGCACACAATACTCCAAGTGCGGCCGCACTAGAGTTTTGTACAGTTGCAACATGACGTTGCGGCTCCGAAATTCAATCCCTCTACCAATAAAAGCCAAGACTCCATATGCCTTCCTAACAACCTTCTCGACCTGACTGCCTACTTTCAGGGATCTATGCACATACACACCAAGATCCCTCTGTTCATCTAGACTACTAAGAATCCTACTATTTGCCCTATACTCTACACATTTATTATTTCTGCCATAGTGCATTACCTCACACTTTTCCACATTAAACTCCATTTGCCACCTCTCGGCCCAGCTCTGCAACTTGTCCAAGTCCCTCTGCAAACTATAACACCCCTCTTCACTATCTACCACTCCACCGACTTTAGTGTCATCTGCAAATTTACTAATCCATCCTTCAATACCCTCATCCAGATCATTTATAAAAATTACAAACAGCAGGGGCCCCAAAACAGACCCCTGAGGTACACCACTTGTCACCGAACTCCAAGATGAATATCTCCCATCAACCACCACCCTCTGTCTTCTATCTGCTAGCCAATTCCTAACCCAATTAGCTAAATCACCCTCTATCCCATACATCTGCATTTTCTGCAGAAGTCTTCCATGGGCCACCTTATCAAACGCCTTACTAAAGTCCATATATACCACATCAACCGCCTTACCCCCATCCACCTCTTTGGTCACTTTTTCAAAAAACTCAATGAGGTTAGTAAGGCACGACCTACCCTTCACAAAACATGCTGACTATCCCCAATCAATTCATTTCTCTCTAAATAACTATAAATCCTATCCCTAATAATTCTCTCCAATACTTTGCCCACAACAGAAGTAAGACTCACTGGCCTATAATTCCCTGGAAGGTCTCTCTTCCCCTTCTTGAACAACGGGACCACATTCGCTATCCTCCAGTCCTCCGGAACCACACCCGTAACCAACGACGACCTGAAGATCAGAGCCAGAGGCTCTGCAATCTCCTCTCTTGCCTCCCAGAGAATCCTAGGGTAAATCCCGTCCGGCCCAGGGGACTTATCCAACTTCAAACCCTCGAGAATATCTAGCACATCCTCCCTATCTACTTCGATACCTTCCAGTTTGCTACCCTGTACCTCAGTGTTCCCCATAACTACATTTACATCACCCTGCATGAATACCGAAGAGAAATATTTATTCAGTACCTCTCCAATCTCCTCAGGCTCCACGCACAACTTCCCACTGCTGTCTATGACTGGCCCTAATCTTGCCCTAACCAATCTTCTATTCTTAACATATCTAAAGAAAGCTTTAGGATTCTCCCTAATCCTATCAGCCAAAGTCTTCTCATGTCCTCTCTTTGCTCTCCTCAATTCCCCCTTTAGCTCCCTCCTGGCTAATCTATAGCTATCCATTGCACTAACCGAGCCTTCAATCCTCATCCTGACATAAGCCTCCTTTTTCCTTTTAACCAGTAAATCAACTTTTTTCGTACACCAAGGTTCTCTTACACGACCATTTCCTCCTTGCCTGACAGGGACATACTTATCAAGGACCTGCAGCAGCTGCTCCTTGAATAAGCTCCACATTCCAGATGTTCCCAGTCCCTGTAGCTTCCTAGTCCAATCTATAGTGTAGACCTGAAAAGGTTGAGTTTTAAGGCATTATTTGAATTTATTTTCCATTTTCTAATCAGCAATCTGGTAAAGTCTACTTGCAATGAAAAAAGGTAGTTTTAAATTATGTAGGGACTTTTTTCTCGCTGGCATAGTGAAATCCCTCCTATGTGCTCTCTCCTTTGTGACTCTGTGACCTGAGGGTTTAAGTGTAGAGTTGGACAGCCTGTAAACGGATGCTTATTGTCCTTGAGTGTCCAATTGCAGAAAAGTAACACAATGCATTAAATAATATTTGAACACTGCCACAGTGTTTTCTTTAAAAATTGGGATGGTGACAGGAGATCCAGATAAAAATACCAAATTGTAGCACAGTAAGTACTAAATTGTGTTTTGATGTATCACTGTCAAACTTAAACGGAAAACAAATTGCCAGACAAGAAGCTTGATGCAGTGACTGATCTGTTCATCGGCACGTATGAGGAAAAACTAATATTTGCTATGCTGGAGCAAATGTGAGTTTCAGTTTCAAAGGAATCCAGTCTTTTAAGTAAAAAAAACCTACTTGTTTTTTTGGAGGCAAAGATTTGGAACCAATGTGTTCCTTGTTCAGATCTTGTGCACAGATTTCCTAAGCCCAATAGGTTAAAAACTGCCATTGTCATAATTACAGACATGTTGCTTAAAGGAAAAGGGCTTAATTGGGAATGTTGAAAGCACCAAATCGCAAGTTAAGTATTTTGGGTTTCATAAATATTTACTGACCATTAATAGTTAAAATGCTTATTTATAGGGAAAAGGCTTTCCGTGAATCTATCCTCTGTCATTTCAATACTTTTTTTTCATATTTAGGTGTAGCTCACCTGTAGAGCCAGTAAACATCTCTCAGCATCCTCCCTTCACATCGATGAGCAGATTATTTCCTGTGATTGTAGAATGTTAAAACTCCAGGAGCAGAGATTTACATCGTAATCTGTGATAGAATTTCTCCCTCTCCCTATTTCAATTTTGTTTTTGATCATTGAACTCTGATTTTTAAGATGCTTTGCAAGAGAACGGGAGGGGAAATGAATTCTTTAAATGCAAATTGTGCTGCCTGAAAGATAGTGAATAAAAACAGATCCAAATAGCATGGTGGCAAAGTGGTTAGCACTGCTGCCTCACAGTGCCAGGAGCCTAGGTTCAGTTCCAGCCTCAATCACTGTCTCTGTGAGTTTCCTCCAGGTGCTCTGGTTTCCTCCCACAGTCTGAAAGACATGCTTGTTAGGTGCATTGGTCATGCTAAATTGACCCTAGTGTTAGGGATTAGCAGGGGAAATGTGTGGAGTTACAGGAGAAGGGCTTGGGTGGGATTCTGTTCAGTAGAGATTTGGTGGGCCAAATAGTCACTTTCTATACTGTAGGGATTCTATGATAGTAATTAACCAAGATTGGATAATTACTGGAGAACGAGAATTTATATGGCTGGGAGAGTGGAAATGTGGATTGCTATTCATCAAATACCTCTTTCAAATACCCAGCACAGGAATGATGGACAGAATGGCCTCTTTCTGTGCTGTGTCATTCTATGATTCTAATCCATTACTAAAATGTATCTGGCCAGATCTGTGAATTTCTGCACATACTACTCTCTGACAACTGGGGCTGGATTTTATGGCCCCATTTTGGGACCTTGTGGAATTTGGGAATTGCAGTAAAAATTGACACTGGATGGCAAAGTCAGAAGTCCCTATATTAAGCACTGGTTATTTTCAGCTGAGTGGAAAAGGGAATGAGTTGGGCATTCCACACCTTGAAATTTGGAATAAAAACAAATTATTGTAGATGCTGGAATCTGAAACTATAAGAGAAAATGCTAGAAAATCTCAGCAGGTCTGGCAGCATCTTTGAAGAGAGAAAAGAGTTGATGTTTCGAGTCCAGATGACCCTTTACCAAAGCTTTGACATCAGTTTTAAGATCCAAAATTGCTGGCAGTGGGTTCCTCTTGGTTGGTTGCTCATTGTGAATGGTTTTTTCAAGAAGGGTGGTATGACAAGTTGGGCTGACGGGCCTGTTTCCATTCTGTCAAGCTCTATCTGGAATTAAGAATTCACTGGTAACCATGAAACTATTGTTTGAAAAGCTCATCACTAATGATCTTTAGGGAAGAAAACCTTCCGTCCTTATCTGTTCTGGCCTGCATGTGACCTAGAGCCACTGCAATGTGGTTGACTCTCAACTGCCCTCCAAGGGCAACCAGGGATGGATAATAAGTGTGGCCAGCCAGCGAGGTCCATTTTCCACAAATGAATAATAAAAAGAATGAAATGCAGCCCGGGGTTTCCTGCGTTACCTGCCTGGTTCTACTTAACTGCCTGGTGGTCACCCATTCCTCCCTCTACCTGCATATCCTTAATCTATGGGATGATCACATCTAGAACATTCTAACTACAAAATGCTCAGCCTTGTGCTACATGGCAATAACGCCAACTGTCAATCTAGCTCCCAAAACGAGAACTCGGGCTACTCCATAGATGACATTTCCTGTGCATGTTAGTGCCTGGAGTTCGCACATGGAACAGGATATGCCTTGACTGGGAATGAGGTGGCCTGCCATAGTTTGTTTATAGGACTACAATCTAAATTTTTGAGAAATAAAACTTTTGAACTTTAAGATTTAAAACCCTATTTACTTATTCTAGCTTTTTTCTTAAATCTTGTATTGATTCTTCCATATTAATCGGATATGGACCAGCCTCCCATCCATTGTCTATGTTTCCCGTTGCCTTGGCAAAGCAGCCAGCATACATAAAGACCCGATGTACCCTGGACATTCTCTCTTTCCACTACCTTCCTTTGGGAAAAAGATACAAAAGTCTGAAGTCCTTTCATTAAGTTAATCTTTCTCTACACCCTAGCTATAACTGTAACACTACGTTATGCACTGTTTTGTTTTCTTCTCTATGAATGGTATGTTTTGTCTGTATTTCATATGAGAAACAATACTTCTCACTGTATGTTGATACATGTGACAAAAATAAATCAAATCAAATGTACTTATTGTAGTTCCCTCAGATTCTGTTGTTCCTTCTTTGTACTGACTGCTGTCATTCTCCTGATGCTCTTTCAGGACTCTGGCTGTTATGTTTTCTGTGAAATTACTCCTGGCTTTATTTTTTTTTGTTCAGTCTTCAATACTCCATAATGTCCCAACCTCTTAGTCCCCCTTTCAAGCAGCCCAAGATTGAGGGGCAGCAAGTCCTGTTCCCATGTCTTATGTTCTAATGTACTTATGCCACGTTCTGAGTGATGCTAATGTTTGCAGCTGGAATAATATTGAGAAGATTGAATACTGGCAGCAGTGAATAGACAATGGCTTCTGCACTAAATCACATTCCCTACAACTCCTGTCAGAATCTTATTTTTCCCTCCATCCCTCCCCCTCTCCTGATGCTGCTGGGTTTCAGAGAAATGAATGTTGAAATTCAATGACATCTGAATAGATCATCTCAATTTGGAAGCGTGAACAACAAATGAATTTGATTGTTGATGGATATTGGAATTAAGCTGGTACTGATTTCATCCAACCTCTTCATGCATGTATTATGAGCTGGGGTCATTTTGGAAACTGTAACCCTCACAGGATAGATTTTCTCCCTTATTGAGCTGAGGAATTCTGAGACAAATTGCAATGCTGCTCTGACTCAGCACATACCAGTGATTGAACCTGGGACCGACCTTGTCTGTGGAGCTTGGTGCCACAGCAGGCGACGTGTTTATCCACTGAGCCACTGTGAAACTTCTGTCTGACTGAACTGATAATGATGTGTTATGACAGCTGGATCATGAGTTGTACCATTAAAGAAACTAAACTTACTGGGAACAGCTCTGCTTTCATTTAGTATCATAAGGGTTACACCACTGGATTGGTGTTCCAAATTATAATGCTCTCTTGTTGCTCACTAACCTATTCCTGCAGTGATGTAATTAAAATTAATGTTACACTTGGTAATTTATGTTGTTGGATTAAAAATATATCATTCACATTGATGAGAAACCAGACAATATCTAGCTATTATAAGGTCGTTACGGTATGTTCTATAGTTTTGTTTTCCAGAATTGAAAGATTTTTCTTTCGATGCGCTGGAATTGTTAAAACATTTAAAACATTTTTGCTTATTGGAAGCAAACTTTAAATTCACTTTCCAATTGATAAGCTGCACTGGAACAAGCTGTCAGAGATGGTAGTAGAGGGAGGTACAATTTTGTCTTTCAAAAAGCGTTTAGACAGTTAAATGGGTAAGGTGGGTATAGAGGGATATGGGCCAAATGTGGGCAATTGGGATGAAGTCAGAGCTTTAAAAAAAATGGGGCGGCATGGACAAGTTGGGCCAAAGAGTCTATTTCCATGCTGTAAACCTCAATGACTCTATGACATGACAGTGAAGGTTAGAAAGACAGGTGAAGAGTTTTATCAAGTCAATATTGGCAGCTCGTCGAAAGCACTGAACTGAAAAACTTACAATCTTTTTCCAATTTACTAAATACGAGAATAAGTCAACTTCTGGGATCTTTCAGTTCTTTGCCCTTCAGCCCCCGTTTGTCTATATTTGCTATTTGTGGATTTTGACTTGTCTAAATATTTCCCCTTTGTATGTTTCCCTGCCACACACTCTTCAATGGATTTGTCTTTTTTAAAAAAAGAAATAATTAATTCACTTGCTTGTTGGCTGTTAAGATTTTAGCTTTGTCACTGAAATACCACCAAAGAAAAAACAGAAGTCATGTGCTGCACACTTCCAAATCATTTTGATTTGATTTATTATTGTTCACATGTATTAGTATACAGTGAAAAGTATTGTTCTTTTTGCGCTACACAGGCAACACATACTGTATGTTGAGAAGGAAATGAGAGAGTGCAGGATATAATGTTACAGTCATTGCTAGGGTATAGAGAAAGATCGACTTAGTGTGATCATTTCCACATACCCACTTCCTGTCTGAATCCAGATGACTTCTGAGGTCACTGTCGGATGTGATTAGATGGTTAGTCATCAATGGTACTAAAATGCACGTTATCCTGACTCTGAGCTTAAGATCAGCAGGTGTTTGAAAGAATAGTTGCTGTCAATTTGAATCACAGCAGCCCCTCATCCCTGGCAGGCTATATGGCACATCTGGCAAAAAAGATGGATTATAATTTTGTATTCTCATTACTAGATGTGATATTTTTTGGCATTAGGCAGGACATACCTTCCCTTTATTACCCTACTGTGAACAAATGGATGCAGCTGGACCTCAGTGTTACTTTGAGACATGCAGCAGGAACTGGTAATATGGATTTGAGAGGGGCCATCCTTCTGAAATGTTGTTTTTATGGTCAACAGCATGGCTATGTTCGAAAAAATTTATGATTTGGAGTTCTGAGCTTGGCTTCTTCATGCAGAGGTGCATTGTATCAGTGTGCTAAGCAATTAAATAGTAAGGTAAAGCTTACTTAAGTATGAAGAATTATACAAATAGGGATGGTTGTTCTTACAAGTGAAATGCTTTTAACATTGTGCTGTATTTGGCTCTTATTTCAGTATTATAATTAAAATGTGAACAAAGACATTGTTATATAAAGATCTAATTTGATAGTGGATTTATGATATTGGTATAATTTTGCTAGGAGTGTTAATTGATTGACATTAATTGATGAATTAAGGCCAGTCGATTGTGTACTCTGGTCAGTTCATGTCACGGTAAGTGGTTGATGTTTCCCTTCCCAAACCTCAAGTTGCTGAACTCTTGCAGTATAGTAAATTTGAATCAACTGCAGTAAAATGGTATTTATGGAGGTTTCGTGGAGTTACAAGTTTCTTAGCACCTGAGGGAAATCAACATTTGGCGATGTAGTAAAACAGGATATTCATTAACAAATTGTGGAAGAAGGCACTGGACGTAATCTAATTTTGGAAGATTGTATTAGTTGATTTATGCAGATATGCCCCTTGACACTCAATGGTATTACCATTGCTAAATATCTGACTATCAACATTGAGGGTTACCATTGACCAGCAACTGAACTGGACTAGCCACATAAATACTATTGACTATAAGAACAGATCAGAGGCTAGGTATCCTGCCACAGGTAATTCACCTCCTGATTCCACAAAGATTGTCCACCATCTCTTAGGCACTAGCCAGGAGTGTAATGAAATATTCTCCACTTGCCTGAACGAGTACAGTTCCAGCAACACTCGAGAAGCTTGACACCATCCAGGAGAATGCAATCTGCTTTCTTGGCACCCATCCACAAACATTCACGCCTCTCACCGCTGATGAACAGTAGGAGCAGTGTGTGCCATCTACAGGATGCATTGCAGGAATCCCCCCACCCCCACCACCACCAAGGCTCCTTAAATAGCACTTTCCAAACCCATGATCACAGCCACCTAGGAAGACAAGGGCAGCAGACACTTCAGAATACCACCATCTGGAGGTTCTCATCATCCTGACTTAGAAATGTATTGCTGATCCTTTGCTGTTGCTGGGTCAAAAACCTGGAACATCCTCACTGACAGCACTGTGGGTTTACCTACACTGAATGGCAATAGTTCAAGAAGACAGCTTACTATGATCATGTCATGGACAACATATGCTGACTTAACCAGTAACATCCTTATCACATGAATGAATTTAAAAATGGCCTGTAAACAGCAAACAGCACAAATCATATACAAAACGTGAAATAAAAAGGAAAGAAAGATTGAATTAAGAGAAAGAAGAAGCAACAATAATGCATTACGTTTTGAGAATAGATCAGCAATAATTAAGATATGAATAAATGAGACTATATACTTTGCTGCCACTGAAAATAAACCTCAGTTGGCAATCTAATCACTGCTCTTAGATTGGAATGGCCAAACTGAGACTTTCTCTGACAAATTTAAGTTTTATTTATTAGTGTCATAAGCACACTTACATTAACAGTGCAATGAAGTTTCTGTGAAAATCCCCTAGTTGCCACACTCTGGTGTCTGTTTGTGTACACTGAGGGAGAATTTAGCATGACCAATGCATCTAATCAACACATCCTTCAAACTGTGGGAGGAAATTGGAACAGCTGGAGGAAACCCACGCAAACACTGGGAGAACGGTGCAGATTCCATGCAGACAGTAACCTAAGCCAGAAATCTAACCCGGGTCCTTGGTGCTGTGAGGCACCAGTGCTAACCACTGTGATATCTGTATAGGAACTTTGAGTCCTTTTAGAAAATTTGACTAGGAAACCAGGCGATGAGATGTTGCTTTCATACAACTGACAAGGGAATGATGCATCTCAGACAGCAACTTGCATTTAACTGCGTACTTGTACATAGCTCTTTGAAAGTTGGCACCCAGGTTGATAAAGTTGTTAAGAAGGCGTACGATGTGTTAGCTTTTATTGGTAGAGGGATTGAATTTAGGAGCCGTGAGGTAATGTTACAACTGTACAAAACTCTGGTGCGGCCGCACTTGGAGTATTGCGTACAGTTCTGGTCGCCGCATTATAAGAAAGATGTGGAAGCATTGGAAAAGGTGCAGAGGAGGTTTACCAGGATGTTGCCTGGTATGGTGGGAAGGCCTTATGAGGAAAAGCTGAGGGACCTGAGGTTATTTTCATTAGAGAGAAGAAGGTTACGCGGTGACCTAATTGAGGCGTATAAGATGATCAAGGGACTGGATAGGGTGGATAGTAAGAGCCTTTTTCCTCGGATGGTGATGATCAACATGAGGGGACATAACTTTAAATTAAGAGGTGGTAGTTATAGGACGGATGTCAGAGGCAGGTTCTTTACACAGAGGGTGGTGAGGGCGTGGAATGCCCTGCCTGCAGCAGTTGTGGACTCGCCTACTTTGGGGCATTCAAATGTTCGGTGGATAGGCATATGGATGATATTGGAATAGTTTAGGTTAGAGGGTCCACTGGCCGACACAACATCGAGGGCTGAAGGGCCTGTACTGCGCTGTAATGTTCTATGTTCTACGTACTTGCATTTACCTAGATTTGCTATTCATTTTGCATATAACAGAAAAGACTATTAACCTGATTTTTATTTTTACAGAATGATATAGCCCTGATTTAATGCCTGATTCATCTTTTCAATATAAATGCATAATGTGATTTTCAAAGATGCATTCTGTAAGTTCCTAATTTAAAAAAAACAGCTGCAGAGTGCATTTGTGGTAATTTGTGTCTCTGATGGGCAGAGATTAATGATTCATCTTGGCTCCCTCAGCAGGAAAGCCCCTACAGGTGCTTCCCCTCCCTCCCCGATTGAAGAGAGGACTGTTTTTGCCTCCGCATTTTTACCTGGAACTCTCATCGACATTTTGATTACTGTATAAACTGTCCTAAAATGCCTTTTACCAGCTGAAACCTGTCTGCACTTGCCCTGCCATTAATAGTTTAGTTTGAACCATTTATCCACGCTTGTCTTTCTATTCAGTTCATTATCTTGCATACCTCTAAGGTCACCTCTGTTTCCTTCTTGTAAGGATGTAAAGTCATAGTTGGTTGATGAGTTAGAACTGATGATAGTAGCATTGTCATGGTAAATAACTTTAAATTCTGCGTTTGCATGTTCTCCTCCAAACTGGTTAAGAACACATTTGCCACTTAAATCTATGCATGACATATAGTTTAGGCAGATGCATGCAATGTAAAAATTAGACTAGTTGTTGGTCATGACTATTTTTATGATTATTTTAAACTCTTTAAACTCCAGGTTTATGACTATTCCTGTGGGTTATTCTTTGCTCCTACTGTGTGTTTCCACAGAGCTAGGTAAAATGTAGTGGCCACTGAATGATTAAAGATTTCTGTTTGTTTACAAATTATTACCTTGCTTCAGATAATCTTCCTAGACTTTGGAAAATTACAAAATAAACATTGCACTTGACCATGACTTGTGGAACAGTGAAATGATAATGAACAATAGCACTAGTGCAACATAGACTTTATAGCAATTATTGGATATTACTTTTTGAAGAATTGGAGGGGAAAAAACCATGTTAATGACTGCTCTGTTAAACTATATACTCGTGCTTTGCAACTCTTTCCTGGTTAGTCCCCGTTTGTAGAAGTTATCTGACCTACTACATACCAAAGGCTTCAGACAGCTTTCTTAGTTTAAGATGAAAAATACTCTTCAAAAATGAACAGAGCCAAATAAAAGTAACTAACTAAGAAAGCTACCAATTAAGTGGTATTTAAACAATTCTGTCAGAAGAGTATTTTTGATGCAGCCTCATTTTCTGAGTTGGTGGCTCAACCAGTCTACATAGGTCATCAAATAAGTCTTGAACTGTATGTACCTTTGCCAGGTAATAAGGGAGGTGTTGTAGTCAAAATGTCTGATTTTTTTTTTAAAAAAATAAGGATTTGAATAGTTGTGTTTGTATTGTTCGTCTGTGTTCTAAGTATAGTGAAAAGCCCAGTACAGGGCCATAGTGTCAAACACATAATGTGTTCGGAATAAGTACTTCCCACAAAGGGAGATGTGAAGAATCATTGGGTTGCTTGATAATGAGCTATGTGTGGCTGTTTATATTTTGGGTTACAGGGTGGCACCGGCAGAATCTAGTGGCTTAAACTAAAAATGCACTGTCACAAAGATTAAGGAAAGGAGCTTTATAGTGTAAAGAGTGGAATGTGAATGTGTTGCGACTGATTGTCATCTTGTTATCTGAAACTTTCAAGTCTGAGGAATTCCCTGCTTATTTATTAAATTTTGATGAAAAAAATGCTAATTACTGTTTATCGAAGAGAGTAACCTTTTTAATGAACACTACTTTTGTCAAGTGAAAGACATAACACAGATGTTTGAACATAAGCCACAGACATGTAAAACCTTGTTGCTAATTGAAATTTCTGTTCAGTTTAAAAATTCTGGTTTGTGAATTAAGAAGTCTATTTCTGTGGCTGACTTATTAGTTATAGAATCATAGAATCTACAGTGCAGAAGGAGGCCATTTGGCCCATCAAATCTGCACCGACAACAATCCCACCCTGGTTCCTAACCTCAATGCTACATTTTTACCCCCATGAGTCCCCCGACACTAAAAGGGGCAATTTATCATGGCCAATTAACCTAACCTGCACATCTTTAGAATGTTGGGGGAAACAGGAGCACCCAGAAGAAACCCATGCAGATGTGGGTAGAACATGCAAACCTCACACAGACGATGACCCGAGACCGGAATCGAACCTAGGTCCCTGGTGCCGTGAGATAGCAGTGCTAGCCATCGTGTCGTGCTATAGTTGCAGTTATTTCTTGAAGATGACTGCAGACAAACTGGATTCCTAAGGTTTTGCCAGTATGCTTTTGTTCTATTACTTTTGCAAAGGTACAAGCATCATTTTTTTGTGCATTAAGTAATGCACGTTTACTTTTAGTAGAAGTGGTTTCTAGATTTCTTTCTAAGGTTTGAAAAGCTTCAATGTTTAGTTTTTTTTTTGTCATGATGTAGAGATGCCGGCGTTGGACTGGGGTAGTAAGAACTCAGTAAGAATCTAGCAATCAGGCAAATGCCTGACGAAGACGAAAAGGTCGAAAGCTCGCAAATTTACTATCAAATAAATTGGTTGGATTTAAAATTGGTGTTGCTAGATTCTTATCTAGTTTTTTTTGTGGCAGTTAATGCTTTTGTAGCTTGACACTTTTTTTGAAGTCAGTTACATTCAAAATTAGCCATTTCTCTCCCAGTTTGTTACCTTGGCTGCTACATTGTTGGAGGAGGGGAGGACAGACAGGTAGAGGATATGGAAGAGTTTAAAATGGCATTGAGTAGGGTAAAGATAGGTACAATTATTTGCAAGGGTATTATTATTATACATGCAAATATTTTCCAGTTTTATTCCATTTCAGAAGTACCTGCTTCACTAAAGTTCCTCACTCAGTGGCCAATTATAATGTTGGGTCGGTCTAAACTGTGTTAGAGCCTATTTTCCTTTGTCTATTTGTGTGGATGAGCTAACAAATTAAGATGTACACTGATCTTCTCTCCACTCATCACCCACCACCATTCTTATCATAGCACATTATTAAAAGGTTTGAAATGGATGTGGAAAGAGTACATTTTAATTTTTTTTTTATAAAAAGGGTCCTTGAGGTTCATGTGCACAGATTGTTAAATATGACAGAGTACATTGAAAGAATAGTTGGAAAAGCATTAGGATCTTGGGCTGAGATGCTGAGTATAAAAGCAGGCAAGTTCTGCTGAATCCTTTACAAAATTCTGGGACACAACTAAATTACTGTATCTTAATCTGGTTGCCATACTTTAGGGAAGACATGAAGATCCTTTTGATGGTGCAGAGATGATCTATGAGGATTCAGGTGAAGAATTTTAACTACAAGGGTAGATTGGAGAAGCTGGACTTGCTCTCCTTCGGATGTGGGAGAAGAGATTTGATAAGAGGTGTTCAAGATTATGACAGGGTTAAATAAAGTCTTACAAAGAAAAGCTTCCAAATGGTTGATGGTTATGAATTTGTGGTTTCGGGCAAGAGGTACAGGAAGAATCTTTGTTCAGTGGTGAGTGGTAATCTCTGGAACACTGCCTATCTGGGTGATGGAAGGAGAGACAATCAGTGATTTCAGAAAGAAATTAGATGAAAACTTGAGCGAAATACAGTTGCATGGCTACAGGGAGAGGGATAGCTTTGGGTTTGACTAGGTTACCCTAATTGTCGACTGTTAATTACGAAAGGTTTACTTACATGTGCACCGACACATCTTCAGAATCTTTAAGGCCATGGCTAAATTAACAAGAAAGTCACTACATTTTCTTCTGAGATTTTGTTGTTTGGGACGGTGGAAATTGGCTAGGGCTTCTTTATTGTTTAGATCCAAGTGGTAGTGTCAGCTGTGGCTCAGTTTTTAGTAACCCAGCTCATAGTCAGAAGTTATGGATTCAAATCCTATTCCTGAACTTGAACACAAGAAGATCTATGCTGACGTTCCAGTGCTGTACTGAAGTAGATGTTGGGGGTTGCTACCTTTTGGCTGAGATGTTAAACCAAGGCCATGTCCTGTCAAATGTATATCAGAGAGCTCTAAAGTGTGGGTTATCCCTGGTGTCCCCATCAATGTTTATCCTTCCATCACAACAGATTATCTGGTTATTATCATATCGTCACTTGTGGAAGTTTGCTGTGCACAAACATTTAAAGCACTTTGGCCGTGAATCATGTTGGGAAGTCCTCAAAAGCGCAATGTCACAAGCAAATCCTTTTTTAAATCTTGGTGGGAATTTTTCAAAGTGGATCTCTACAATTGGTCATAACTGTTTGATAATTTGACAGTCGGTGTCATGTGAAAGAAATTCTCCGGGAGCAGCTTTGTAGAGAGGGATTCTCTGACCCCGCTGGAAATTCACGTCCTAAATCAACAGCCGTCTGGCTGCTCTCTAAATTTTCCAGATCCAGCGGTGCCAAATCTTGCCAGTTGTGGGACTGGAAAATCCTGACGATAGTGGTTGCATTCTTTCTTTGAATTAGTTGTTCAGAATACTGTTACTGTGTTCCTGTAAAACATATAGTTTGTGCATGGACTTTGAAAATAATAAACTGCTGCATTATGCTACTCTTCTGGCAGGGATGCAGCAGCCTTGGGTATAATAAACAATGCCAGGAGTGTCATATTCATGGCAGAATATGTGCCAGCTGTCTCAGATTTTAAGAGTTTGACCACCTGTTTAACAGTGAAACTGATCTGCTCCCATCTCATGCTGCTAGCCATTCTGTGTAAATGTTGTATGTGCATGGTCAAGTGTGTATGCAAAAGAAGCATTTTCTTTTGTAGATTTTAATGGTTGTTTGCACAATTGTCTTTTGTTTTAATGTTTATTTATTAGTGTCACAAATAGGCTTACGTTCACACTGAAGTGAAATTACTGTGAAACTCCCCTAGTCACCACACTCTCTGGAATCTGTTTGGGTACACCAGAGGGAAAATTTAGCCAATTCACTTGACCTGCACATCTTTGGACTGTGGGAGGAAGCAGGAGCACCCAAAAGAAACTATACAGAAACTCCACACAATGTGACCCAAGCCAGGAATCAAATCCAGGTCCCTGGCATTGTGCTAACCACTGTGTCATCATGCTGCCCTTTTGGGTTAACTTTGGGACAAGCTGGATTAGCTGCACAGCATATCATGCATACCTTCTGCACATCTTGTCCAAAAAGTGTGATGTGATATGATCCCAAATGTTATTTGACAGTGCTCATGTAAAATGTTTTCAGACGAATAACTATGCTGAAGATGCTATAGGAATGCATGCTGTTATGCTAATGTCCAGGGAACAAACTGGAGAAATTTTGCTGGTATCCTAAAGGGCTGGTGCATTTTAGATCCATAATTAATGCTTATAAATCTACTATAGTGTTGATTCCCAATAGATGTTAGTGTGTTTAATTGAAACATTTATTCTCATACCTTTCACTTTTATCCAGCAGTTATTTCACCAAGTAATTTCTCTGTGCAAGACTGATCACTTACTCAATATCTTCACATATTTTACGTGACGCTCCGGATGAACTAAATTAGCAATTGCGTCAAGACACTGTTTATAAGTGCAGTTGAGAACAACATAGTGCTGCCAAAATGTGTGGTGATAACTTAATGAATATTTAGAAAAGATGTGCTGAGATTTTGTTGTTGACAGATGAGTGGAGGCTGACTGTGTTGTTGTAGATGGTGAAAACTGGATTTGAAAGCTGCTTTTGGGTACAGTATCCCTTTAGTTGACAGAATCATCATTGTAGATGATTCACTGTCGGTGGTCAATGTTGTTGCTTATTTCAGCTTGTTGGAAGCAGTATTCAAGCATGCCAAGATAGAGTCCAGAGATCTTGTGCTCTGTATTAGTGTTTTTTGCTTCAACTGGCATTCTTTTTTGGGAAGCACGCTGTGAGTTGGCAGAATTGAGCAATTTGGAAGCCAGCTTTGGAACTATGAAAGTGAATGAGATACCAGAGAGTTGAGTACTTAACTACTTATGCTGCAGTTTTCTTGGAGACTGAGCTGGGTTTTATTTCAATTACATTACAGTTAAACTTGACAATTTCTGTTATTGTGCATTGGTGTAAAATCATATCCGCAGTTGGGTCTGATGGCACAGCAGAGGCTGGGATGAGCGAGGTTTAATATTTAGTCTGTCTGTGATTTTGTGAGCAATGAGGGTTGCTACTTGAGAACATAAATAACAATTGGAGCAGGGTGATTGACCCTTCAAGGCAGCTCCACCCTTTGACAAAGATTATGGCTAATCAACTTCACCTTCCCTCATTATCTGTGTTTCACTCAATTCCTTTGGTATCCAATGCCCCTGTCATCCCTTGGGGTCTTATGACTGCACATCGTTCTGAAGCTGCTGAGTGAGGTAGGGAAGCAGTAGAAAGCTTTTAGCTCCTGATTGCTGTCTAGAGATTGAATGTACAGATAGGCAGGACCAGGCTTGGATATAATTCTACAGTGTCTCAATCCAGCTGTTCAAAAGCCAGACATTTTTAGAATGTGCCATGCACAGATTTAATTAAGTGAAAGAAAATAATGAATTTAGACAGTTGCACTAGGCGCTGCATGAGTAACGTTTTTTTATTCATTGATGGAAACAGGCATCAGTGGCTAGGCCATCATTTATTGCCCATCCCTAATTGTGGTGAGCTACCTTCTTAAACTGTTGCAGTTCCTGAGGTGCAGGCACACCCACAGGCACATTGTTTCTGGCACATTATAACCACCAGGATATTTGATATGGGGGATTCAGTGATAGGAATACCATTGAATATCGAGGGGTAATGGATCGATTCTGTATTAGAACATAGAACAATACAGCACAAACAGGCCCTTCGGCCCACGAGTTGCGCCGATCGTATCTACCAATCCACAGACCTGTCTGTAACCCCCTATCCTATTCTTTTCCATATACTCATCCAGAAGTCTCTTAAAAGACCCCAGTGAGTTTGCCTCAACAACCTCCAACGGCAGCCGATTCCATTCACTCACCACCCTCTGAGTGAAAAACTTACCCTTAACATCTCCTCTGTATTTGCTTCCCTGCACCTTAAATCTGTGTCCTCTCGTAGTGACCATTTCAGCTCGGGGAAATAGTCTCTGAGAGTCCACCCTATCTATTCCTCTCAACATTTTATAAACCTCTATCAGGTCGCCTCTCAACCTACGTCTCTCCAGTGAGAAGAGTCCCAGCTCCCTCAACCTATCTTCATAAGGCCTGCCTCCCAATCCAGGCAGCATCCTTGTAAATCTCCTCTGAACTCTCTCAATAGCCTCTACATCCTTCCTATAATGAGGCGACCAGAACTGCGCACAATACTCCAACTGGGGTCTGACAAGAGTCTTATAGAGCTGCATCATTACCTCCTGACTCCTAACTCTATTCCTCGATTAATGAAGGCCAGTACACCGTACGCCTTCTTGACCACTTCCTCCACCTGCGAGGCCGATTTAAGAGTCCTATGGACCCGGACCCCGAGATCCTTCTGCTCTACAACACAGCTAAGACTCCTACCCCTTATATTGTACTCCTTCATCCCATTATTCCTGCCAAAATGGACCACTACACATTTATCCGTGTTGAAGTCCATCTGCCACTTCTCCGCCCAGTCTTGCATCCTGTCTATGTCCCGCTGCAACTTTTGACATCCCTCCAGACCATCCACAACACCACCGACCTTTGTATCGTCGGCGAACTTACTAACCCATCCTTCCACTTCCTCATCCAGGTCATTTATGAAAATGACAAACAGCAGGGGTCCCAGAACAGATCCCTGGGGCACTCCACTGGTTACCGACCTCCATGCAGAACAAGACCCATCCACAACCACTCTCTGCCTTCTGCCGGCAAGCCAGTTCTGGATCCACGAGGCCAAAGCCCCTTGGATCCCATGCCCTCTCACCTTCTCCAGAAGCCTTGCATGTGGGACCTTATCAAACGCCTTGCTAAAGTCCATGTACACTACGTCCACCACCCTTCCTTTGTCAATGTGTTCAGTCACGTTTTCGAAGAACTCAACTAGGCTCGTAAGGCATGGCCTGCCCTTGACGAAACCATGCTGACTATTTCTAATCAGTCCAAACTTTTCCAAATGTTCATATATCTTATCCCTCAGAAGCCTCTCCATTAGCTTACCAACCACTGAAGTCAGACTCACCGGTTGTTAATTTCCTAGACTATCCCTGTTCCCTTTCTTAAAGATAGGAACCACATCCGCAATCCTCCAATCCTCCGGAACCTCTCCCGTTTCCATGGATGACGCAAATATCATCGCCGGGGGCTCTGCAATCACTTCCCTCACCTCCCACAATAACCTGGGGTACATCCCATCCGGTCCCGGCGACTTGTCTATCTTGATAGAATTTAACAGGTCTAACACATCCTCTTTCCTAACATCCACGTACTCAATCTTTTCCGTATGCCACAAACCTGCAGTGCAATCTCCCAGTTCACTTTCCACCGTGAATACCGAGGCAAAGTACTCGTTAAGCACCTCTGCCATTTCTTCCGGATTCACACAGACTTTTCCCCCTTCACCTTTTATAGGCCCTATCCCTTCTCTTCTCATCCTTTTACTTTTCACATATTTGTAGAAGGCCTTGGGATTCTCCTTAATCTTACCTGCCAAGGCCTTCTCATGACCCCTTCTGGCTCTCCTAATTTCCTTTTTAAGCTCCCTTCTACACACCTTATACTCCTCTAGTTCCCTAAAATCCCCTAGCTCTCTGAACCTTTTATATACCTTTTTTTCTTCTTCCTAACTAGGTTCACCACAACATTCGTGCACCACGGTTTCTGCGTCCTACCAGAACCTCCTTGGAACGTTGCCTTGCAGTGCCCCAGACAAACATTCCTTGAATATCTGCCACTTTTCTTCTGTACTCTTCCCCAAGAATGCCTCCTTCCAGTTTATATGTCCAATTACCTGCCTAATGGCTATTGCCTTCATTTGTGTGGAATGTTACTTGCCATTTATTAAGGGGAGAGTTCCAGGATTTTGATCCAGCAACAATGAAGGAATGGTAATATATTTCCAAGGATGGTGAGTGACTTGGAGCGGAACCTCCGATGGTGGTATTCCCAAGTATCTTCTATCTTAGTTCTTCTAGATGTTTGTGTTCATGTGTTTAGAAAATGCTCCTTAAGAAACGTTGGTTACTGTAGTGCATCATGTCAATGATATAGACTGATGTCACTAAGGTGGAGGGACTGGCTTTTATTTTTAAGGAATACTGATCATGTGGCTGCTTTGTCTGGATGGCATCGAGGTTTTTGAGTGTTGGAGCTGTGCTCATCCAGGCAAGTAGAGGGTCTTTCATCATACTCTTGACTTGTGCGTTGTAGATTATGGGTGGGTCAGGAGGTGAGTTACTCACTGCAGGATTCCTAGCCTCCTCATGTAGTCACTGTATTTATATGTTTAGTACAGTTCAGTTTCTGGTGCATTGTAACCCCCAGAATATTTGATAGTGAGGGATTCAGTGATAGGAATACCATTGAATATCGAGCGGTATTGGCTAGATTCTGTATTGTTGAAAATGGCTATTGCCTGACACTTGTGTGGTGTGAATGTTACTTGCCATTTGTCAGCTCAAGCCTGGATATTGTTCAGGTCTCGCTGCATTTGGGCATGGACTGCTTCTTTATTTGAATCAAGAATGGTGCTGAACAGATTCAGCAAACATCCCCACATCTGATTTATGATGGAAGGAAGGTCATTGATGAAACAGCTGAAGATGGTTAAGCCTCGGACACTACCCTGATAAACTGTAGTACGTTCTGAAACTGAGATGATGGACCTCAAACTGCCACAACCAACTTCCCTTGTGCCAGATTTGATCCCTACCAATGGAGAGTTTTCTCCCTTATGCCCATTGACTTCAGTTTGGCTAGCGTTCCTTGTTGCTCGCATGTAGCCCTGATGTCAAGGGCCGTCAGTCTCGCCTCAGGAGTTCAACTCTTTTATCTACGTTTGAACCAAGACTGTAATGTGACCAGGAGCTGAGTGACCCTGGCAGGACTCAAACAGAGCATCAGCGAGCAGGTTATTGCAAAGCAAATACTGCTTTAACACTGTTGATGACCCCTTCCATCACTTACTGATGGTCAAAAGTATACTGATGGGGCAGTAATTGGTTGAGTTGGATTTGTCCTGTTTTTGTGTGCAGAAATATTTAGGCAATTTTTCATAGGGTTGAGTAGTTGCCAGCTATTGCTTGGTTGGCGGTGTGATTAGTTCTGGACCACAAGTCTTCAGTACTATTGCCGGAATATTGTCAGAGTCTATAGCCTTTGCAGTATCCAGAGCCTGCAGCTGTTTCTTGGTATGGTGAGAATTAATTGAATTAGCTGAAGATTGGCAAATGTGATGCTGAGGAACTCCCAGGTGAGGCTGAGCGGGATCATTCATACAGTACTTCTGTTTGAAGTTTGTTGTGAATGCTACAGCTTTATCTTTTGTGCTGGGCTCCTTCATCATTTGAGGATGAGGATATTTGTGGAGCTTCCTTCTACAGTTAGTTTAATTGTCAACCACCATTCACAGCTTGATTTGACTGGACTGCAGAATTTAGATGTGATCTATTGCTTTTCGAATCACTTAGATCTATTACTTGCTGCTCATAATATTTCGCAAACAAGTAGTATGTTGTACCTTTGCCAGGTTTGATGCCGCGTTTTTAGGTATACCTGGTTGTTTCTGGAATGCCCTCCTTGACTGTTCATGAAACCAGTGTTGATGCCTTGGCTTAGTGGTAAAGACAAGACATGGCAATATGCCTCATCATCAATTTATAGATTGTGATTGAGTAGAATGCTGCAGCTGCTGATGACCCGTGGTGCCCGATTTTGAATTGCTACATTTGTTTGAAATCCATCTCATTTAACACAGTGCTACACAAAATGATGGAGGGAATCCTCAATGTGAAGATAGGACCACATCTCCACTAAGACTGTGCAGTGGTCACTCCTACCAGTAATGGCAGACAAGTTGGTGAGGAAGAAGTCAAACATGTTTTTCCTTCTAGTTAGCTCCCCCACCATCTGCCACAGATCCAGTCTATCTGCTCTGGCCTTCACAGTCTGTGGTGGTAATACCACCACAATGTTGGTGATGGACATTGAGGTCTCACATATTGTGTGCTTGTCATGCCATGCTTCTTCTAGTTGGTATTCAACATGGAAGAGTAATAACTCATCAGCTGATGGGGAATGGTATGTGTTAGTTAGCAGGAAGTTTCTTTGTGCATGACCTGATGCCATCAGACTTCATGTGATCCTACGTCAATTTTGAGGACTCCCAGGACAGCTCCCTCCCATATGTATACTACTGTACAGCCGCCACCTCTGTTGGGCCTGCCCTACTGATAGGACAGGATATATCCAAGACTGGTGATATGTGGGAAATTATCCTTAAAGTATGTTACGATTCAGGCTGATATTACTAGAAGTCAGGACCCAGAATGAAACCCTGGCTTAATAAATTATATTTTGTTTAGCAATGTGCATGAATGTTTGTTTAGCAATGTGCATTACCAAGTAACTTTTAACAAGGGAATGCAGCATTTTTTTTAACAAGAAAAGAATAACTATAATAGCAGGAGGCCAATCGAGCCCACAATGACCACAATCCCACCCATGCCCTCCTCCCGTAACCCCACACTTTTAGCCTGCTAAGCCCCACTAAGGTCAATTTAGCATGGCCATTCAACCTAACCTGCACATCTTTGAACTGTGGAAGGAAATCAGAGCACCAAGGGGAAACTCACGCAGACACGGGGAGAATATGCAGACTCCGCACAGACAGTACCCAAGGCCCGAATTGAACCTGAGGTCCCAGCTCAGTAAGGCAGCTGCCGTAAATTTGCGGATGACACCAAAGTCGGAGGAGTGGTAGATAATGAAGAGGCGTGTTCTAGTTTGCAGAGAGACTTGGACAAGTTGCAGAGCTGGGCTGAGAGGTGGCAAATGGAGTTTAATGTGGAAAAGTGTGAGGTAATTCACTTTGGCAGGAATAACAAATGTGTAGAGTATAGGGCTAATGGTAGGACTCTTAATAGTGTTGATGAACAGAGGGATCTTGGTGTATATGTGCATAGATCCCTGAAAGTTGGCAATCAAGTCGATAAGGTTGTTAAGAAGGCATACGGAGTCTTAGCTTTTATTGGTAGGGGGATTGAATTTCGGAGCCGCAACGTCATGTTGCAACTGTACAAAACTCTAGTGCGGCCGCACTTGGAGTATTGTGTACAGTTCTGGTCCCCGCATTATAAGAAAGATGTGGAGGCATTGGAGAGGGTACAGAGGAGGTTTACCAGGATGTTGCCTGGTATGGAGGGCAGGTCTTATGAGGAGAGGCTGAGGGATTTGAGGTGTGTTTTCGTTAGAAAAGAGTGGCTAAGAGGGACCTTATTGAAACATATAAGATGATTAGAGGTTTAGATAGGGTGGACAGTGATAACTTTTTTCCTAGGATGGAGAAAGCTAGCACGAGGGGACATAGCTTTAAATTAAGGGGTGGTGGTTTTAGGACAGATGTCAGAGGTATGCTCTTTACCCAGAGGGTGGTAAGGGTATGGAATGCCTTGCCTGCGTCAGTTGTAGATGTGCCAAGTTTGGTGGCGTTCAAGAGGTTAGTAGATAAGTTTATGGATGAAAGGGGAATGGTTTAGGTTAGAGGGTCACTGCTTGTTCCTAATTGGTCAGCGCAACATCGAAAGCCGAAGGGCCTGTTCTGCGCTGTAATGTTCTATAAACAATGTGCTATCCTGCTTCCCAAGTTCACAACTTCCTCACTTCCACTGCACGTTTTACAGGCAGATACAGAATTATAAGCAGAACGTAAGTTACGAATGATCTTATCCTCTTAAAAATTCTCAGTAGGTACACAGTTCATGCAAACCAACAGGCCAAATGTGGTTAGTCACACCTCACTCTGAAACTAAGTGACAAGCTCCACCCAATACAACTTCTGTTATTTCTCATCAAATTGACAGTGGTTTCATGGTCATCATTAAGCTGTAATTCCAAATTTTTATTGAATTCAAATTCCACCATTTGTCGTGATGGGATTTGAATCCAGATCCCCAGAGCATTACCCGGGGTCCCTAGATTACTAGTCCAGTGATGATAGCACTACACCACTGTCTCCCCTAAGGAGAGGTGATAGCTTAGTGATATTATTGTTAGACTGTTAATACATAAACTCCTTTAATGTTCTGCAGACCCATGTTCGAATCCTGCCACAGCAGATGGTGGAATTTGGATTTAATAAAAAATATCTGGAATTAAGAATCTACTGATGATCATGGGACCATTGTCGATTTGATGAACAATCCATCTGGTTCATTAAGCTCTTTGAAGGAAGGAAATCTGTCATCCCTACCTGGTCTAGCCTACATGTTACGCTAGAACCACCACAGCAGTTGACTCAACTGCCCTCGGACAACTAGGCATGGGCATTACATTCTGGCCAATGTCCCTTGAATGAGTACAAAAAAAAAGTCCAGAGGATTTTGGAAAATTAAAACCAATGCATCAACTGTCTCACAAGCCACTTACAGCCCTATAATGAAGCCCACCAGGAACAGGAACTTGTCATCCCACAGCTCCAATCTCACTATCACTTGGTGATTGTAAATTTTTTTGAGTGTCTCCCTCCCCTTCCATTTCCTGATTCTACAGCAATTTCTGGGATGTTACTTGGTCCTCTACATAGAACATAGAACATTACAGCACAGAACAGGCCCTTCGGCCTTCGATGTTGCGCCGACCAATATAAAAAGCAATGCCCCTCCAAACTAAACCATTCCCTTCTCTTCCATATACTTATCAACTAACCTCTTAAACGCCACCAAACTTGGCGCATCTACAACTGCTGCAGGCAGGGCATTCCACTCCCGAACCACCCTTTGGGTAAAGAACCTACCTCTGATATCCGTCCTATAACTATCACCCCTTAATTTAAAGCTGTGTCCCCTCGTGCTAGCTTTTTCCATCCTAGGAAAAAGGCTATCACTGTCCACCCTATCTAAACCTCTAATCATCTTATATGTTTCGATTAGGTCCCCTCTTAGCCGCCTCCTTTCTAACGAAAACAACCTCAAATCCCTCAGCCTCTCTTCATAAGACCTGCCCTCCATACCAGGCAACATCCTGGTAAACCTCCTCTGTACCCTCTCCAATGCCTCCACATCTTTCTTATAATGTGGGGACCAGAACTGCACACAATACTCCAAGTGCGGCCGCACTAGAGTTTTGTACAGTTGCAACATGACGTTGCGGCTCCGAAATTCAATCCCCCTACCAATAAAAGCCAAGACTCCATATGCCTTCCTAACAACCTTCTCGACTTGACTGCCTACTTTCAGGGATCTATGCACATACACACCAAGATCCCTCTGTTCATCTAGACTACTAAGAATCCTACCATTTGCCCTATACTCTACACATTTATTATTTCTGCCATAGTGCATTACCTCACACTTTTCCACATTAAACTCCATTTGCCACCTCTCGGCCCAGCTCTGCAACTTGTCCAAGTCCCTCTGCAAACTATAACACCCCTCTTCACTATCTACCACTCCACCGACTTTAGTGTCATCTGCAAATTTACTAATCCATCCTTCAATACCCTCATCCAGATCATTTATAAAAATTACAAACAGCAGGGGCCCCAAAACAGACCCCTGAGGTACGCCACTTGTCACCGAACTCCACGATGAATATCTCCCATCAACCACCACCCTCTGTCTTCTATCTGCTAGCCAATTCCTAATCCAATTAGCTAAATCACCCTCTATCCCATACATCTGCATTTTCTGCAGAAGTCTTCCATGGGCCACCTTATCAAACGCCTTACTAAAGTCCATATATACCACATCAACCGCCTTACCCCCATCCACCTCTTTGGTCACTTTTTCAAAAAACTCAATGAGGTTAGTAAGGCACGACCTACCCTTCACAAAACCATGCTGACTATCCCCAATCAATTCATTTCTCTCTAAATAACTATAAATCCTATCCCTAATAATTCTCTCCAATACTTTGCCCACAACAGAAGTAAGACTCACTGGCCTATAATTCCCTGGAAGGTCTCTCTTCCCCTTCTTGAACAATGGGACCACATTCGCTATCCTCCAGTCCTCCGGAACCACACCCGTAACCAACGACGACCTGAAGATCAGAGCCAGAGACTCTGCAATCTCCTCTCTTGCCTCCCAGAGAATCCTAGGGTAGATCTACGGTGAAGATCAATGCATAATACCTATTCAATTCATTTGCCACTCCTTATTTTCCATTATTAATTCCCAGGCTCACTACCTACAGGATAAAATTCACTATATTTAATCTTTTTTAAAAAATCACTACAGAACCTATTATCCACCTTTACATTTCTAACTAGCTGCCTCTCATACTTTTAATTTTTCTCTCGTGTTTTTTAGTTTTTTTTTGCTGTTCTTTATATTCTGTCCAATGTTCTGAACTGCCATCCATCTTTGAGAATATTTGCTTTTTCTTTAAGTATAATATCTTTAGTTAACCACAGATTGTGCATCGAAGAACAGTACAGCACAGGAACAGGCCCTTTGGCCCACCAAGTCTGCACCAGTCTTGTCCTGTCCAGACCAACTGCCTGGATCCCCCAATACTCTGCCAGTTCATGTGTCTATCCAGATAAGTCTTAAATGTTGCCAACATATCTGCCTCAACCACCTCACTTGGTAGTGTATTCCAAGCCCCCATCACTCTGTGTTTTAAAAAAAACTTCCTCCATGCACCTCTGCTGAACCTTTTCCCCCCCTTAACTTGAACTTGTGCCCTCTTGTGCTTGCTGTTTCTTCTGCCCTGGAAAGAAGTTTCCAACCTTATTTATGCCCTTCATAGTTTTATAGACTTCTTTCGGGTTGGCCCTTAGCCTCTGCCTTTCCAGGGAGAACAATCCCACTTTATTTAGTCTGGCCTTATAGCTAATGCCCTCATAACAGGCAACGTCCTGATAAATCTTTTCTGTAGTCTCTCCAAAGCTACCACGTCCTTCTGGTAGTGTGGTGACCAGAATTGCACACAGTATTCCAAATGTGCCTAACCAACGTTTATAATTTGCCAACTTTTATACTCGATGCCCCCACCAATCAAGCCATGTGTTTTCTTCACCTTTTTCCACCAGTAAGTAAAATTTATGAGTCAGAAATAAGGCTTGCATTCTGCAATGAAAAACGAAAACTTATTTTTCGTTTGTTGAATGTACAACTGGACAATTCCCTCCTGCTGTGTGCTATCAGGGTTCACGCAATAAGCCACTGAGGGGTTAGTAGCTTTTGAAGAAGAGGAAAAAGAAACATCGCAACTAGTATGTAGGCATTTTAACGTGGCTCAAGTCATTTTACTGGTGTCAGATAGCAAAAGAAGCTTGTTGCATTCTTTAACCATCACTGCAATGGTGTCAACACTGCAATTAAAATTTCAAAATCGAAACATTCTGGTGAATTTTTTCTTGGCAACATTTGGCCACCCACTGTGTAATTAGCATGAAAAAATCTATTTCCAAAATAATTAAATCTATTGGCCCAATTTCTGCTGCCAGCATAAATGAGGCTGATGTCATTCACTGTTACTGAATGTATGTGGTACAAATGAGGAAAGCATTAACTGTAAGTGTCTAGAATTGTTCGATTTTGCTTCAGAAAAACATCTTACTATTTACCTAACATTAAAATGATTGGTTGTGAAGTTGTTTAATTTGTATGGTGAATAGAAACTGTCATGGAAAGCCAAGTCTTGACAACATGAGCTAAAGAACCCTTTGTGATATAATTGTAATTATTGTCAGTCATAATTATCACTTAGTCTCATTCCTCCTGGTGTTATTTGTTGAAAGTTTAGAACAAAGAACAAAACAGCACGGGAAACAGGCCCTTTGGCCCAATGAGCCCACGCCACCCTAATGTTCCCACTTCTACCCGTGTCTATGCTTATAGAAATCTATATTGGAACCAAATTTGAGACAATTTAGGGAGAATTTGTTCCGCCAATTAGCCTAAGCGCATATCCCTGGGATGTGGGAAGAAACCGGAGCACCTGGAGAAAACCCACGCAAGCACAGGGAGAATGCGCAAACTCCCACAGACACAGGCCCAAATCCATGTATCTGCACAGCACAGCGATAGCCACTGAGCTGTCGTGCTGCCCATCAAATGGTCCAGGTCAAACGCACATCAACGACGTGAAGCACCAGGACACCCTCAAAATCCAAGAGCAGCCCTCCCACGACCCACCGCATGCATGTCCCCTGTTAGACAACAAGGCGGACCAAAGTACCGATTCCAAATGATTATTAAAAATGTTAATTTTTTTTCTTATTTATAAACAAACATTTTTATTTTTCATTTTGGTCCTGTACTTTCTCAGTCCACACATTCCAATTTCGTTATTGTTCTTTCTGTATCTGATTTTACCAATTCACTCTCATTACTTATTCACCAATCCTTCAAGCTGATTGGCTAAGGAGATACCCTCTTCCCTGCTATGCTTTCAACAATTAATTGAATGAAGTGTGGATAGTGCTGAGCTAACTGGGGGAAAAAAAACAATAAATGTTCAGCTATCTCAAAATCTGATGCAACTGTGTCGTAACTCTGTTAGCGTTGAGTGTTTTCAGAGGGTGCTAACTGTCTTCCTTAACTGTGCTCTGTAAATGGCATGGCTTTTCTTGCTGTCAAAGTAATTGCAATGTCAGAATCTCGAATCAATTTATCAAGTGGGGAAGGATGTGGTTTAAACTGTTTGGGCAAAAATAGAATTAAAATAATTGAGCAACGTTTTTTAGCCTGATGTAACGAGCATTCTATTCTGATGGTTTCTTCTGGGTTGGAAATAGTTTTGAGGATTGTTTGGAAGGAGGTCCTGTGGTTCCAATACTAATGCCACAGTGTTGGGGTCATTCCGGTGTATAATGCGAACTCCAATGGTGAATGCAGCATGCAATACTGTGATAGTCAAAGGAAATTCATAACAAACGAATTAATCCTAGATTACTGAAGTTTTTTTTAAACAGCATTTATTATTACTGGAAATTGTTGGAAGGAGTTCTGTGGGGTTTTTTTTTTGGAACGGTGCTAAAAAGCAGATACTTATAGCCTCTCTTTGAGTTTTTTAATACCACTGTTAATGAGCCAGTGTCCCAGTGGGACGGTTTTCATATAATACTCCGGTTTATTTTGTCAATGGATCACTGAGGCTCTGACAAGAAGCCAACATGGTTAACCCGCAGGTGCTTATTAATTTGTGAATGGAAATGGGGTAGTGGAGAACAGTGTGACAGATGTATGCAACAACAAGATATAGCATACAACTTTATCAGGTGGTTCAAAATACACGGAGAACTCCACAAGATTGTTTTCACTGGAGTTCAAATGAATGAGGTGGGGATCCCATAAACACTTAACAAATTCTAAGAGGACTAGACAGGGTAGATGTAGGATGTTGCTGATGGTGGGGGAGTACAGAACTAGAGGTCACAGTCTGAGGATTCGGGGATGGATATGAGGAGACATTTCTTCACCCAAAGATTGTGAGTCTGTAGGATTCATTACCACAGGAAGTAGTTGATGAGGAAACATTGAATGGATTCAAGAAAAGTTTAGATATAACGCTTGGGGCGAATGGAATCAAAGGTTATGGGGAAAAAGCAGAATTAGGCTGCTGAATTGGATGATCAGCCATGATCATGATGAATGTCGGAGCAACTTGAAGGGCCAAATGGTTGTTTCCTATCTTCTGTGTTTAACTCTGTCTCCAACTCGATCCTTATTATTTTTTTCCCAGTACAACTGATTCCTTTATTGAAATGGTAACACTGTTTTCTTTTGGATTTTTTTTTAGAAGTTAGGTCAGGCAAGTTCCCATGGGTGCATCAGTATTTCCTCTCTCCCTCTCTCTCTCTCTCGCACACACACGCGCGCACACGCACGCACGAAAAGCTCTGCTCTAAAGAGACTTAAATAATTATGCCAAATAAAAATAAAACATTTGATGCTGCACTGCTTCATTGTAGCTCTCTCTAAATGCTGTTTCTGCTTTGTGTCCAGTTCAAACAATCATTGAATACAGTATTAAGTCTGACATCAAATCAGTGTCCTTATGGTATTGTGAACAGAAACATTCATGACTCAATACTTGTTGCGAACATTTTTTTTGGAGTTTTGGCCTCTTCTGCCCAGAGGTTTGACAATTCTACATTATGAGATAACTGACGATCTATTCAAAATATTTTGTTCCCTAGAGTATATCAATTGAACAGTAAGAATAATCTGAAATCTCAGTTGTATTTTTGTGACTTCTTAATTACTTTGGAAATTAATTTGAACACACTTTGTCCAGAAGCTGTACTAATGATACATCAGTCACTACTTTCCATTTATGTTAACACTTCAATTACTTTTTTTTTTGCCCAGGATGGGGTTAGACATAAGGAGGAGTATTGAATGGAGGATTTTAGCATGAGCTATACTGAGATGAGTTTTTTTTTAAAAATAGTATTTGCTGTTTCCCTGTGATCAGTTTCTAATATTCTAATAATTGAAAAATTGTGCAAGAAACCAGAAGTTATTTTTTGGTAAGGTTGTTAATAACATTGGATTAAATCCTATGGCAGCAACTTTCATTGTGAGCCCTGCAGATTTCTAATGCAGAATCTTCCATTCTGGAGACTGTGTTCAGTGGTGGGCATGTAAGTCAGAGTGATTTCCTTTATGGTAGGGTGGGGTGCATGACTGCTTATCTCACTTTGATTCTCCTGGGTGCACTGTATAACGCTTATCCATTCCGAGTGCATTCTTTAAATATCTTTACCCTGCTCTTCCACCCCACAATACCACCTGAATCTGCATTGCACTATTGTTAACCTGAGATCCTCAATCTGATATTTACTCCTTGTTGTAATTACACCACGTCAACAGTTTGCGTTTGCTAAAGTGTACTAAAAAGGATTACAAAGAACTTGCCTGTCCCAAGTTGTGTGCATAAAATAAGATTTCTTAATTTCTGTAATTTAGAACATTTACAGCGCAGAACAGACCCTTCGGCCTTCGATGTTGCGCCGACCAATTATGAAAAAAGCAATGACCCTCCAAACTAAACCATTCCCTTCTCTTCCATAAACTTATCAACTAACCTCTTAAATGCCGCCAAACTTGGCGCACCTACAACTGCCGCAGGCAGGGCATTCCACTCCCTAACCACCCTCTGGGTAAAGAACCTACCTCTGATATCCGTCCTATAACTATCACCCCTTAATTTAAAGCTATGTCCCCTCGTGCTAGCTTCTGATCAGAAAGAAAATCAAATTTTCACTTTACTGTTGTTAAGCAAATCTGGGATTTGAGCCATGACTACTCAGTGTAACTCTTGTCACCATCAGATCAAGAGGTGTTTAATTGAACAAAAGTTGTTGATGAATGAATGTGGGATTGAATAGCAAGTGAACATGTTCATTTTCAAAATGAAGTTTTATTGAATAACATGATGTTGTGAAAGACATGTATCTAAACTAAATGTACGGGTGTTAATTACACCAGAAAGTGATTTTTAAAAAAAATCATTCTTGGGATCTGAGCACTTTGTGTTTACTGCCATCCCTAATTGCCCTCGAGAAGCTAGTGGTTAGCAACTGCCTTGAACTGCTGCTGTCTATGTAGCATAGGTATACCCACAGTGCCATTAGGGAGGCAATTCCATCACACACTTGCACTTTCAGAATGATGGACAGGCTTTGGGGAGTCAGGAGGTGAGTTATTTGCTGCAGAATCCCCAGCTTCTAATCAGCTGTTGTAGCCACAGTATTTATATAACTAGTCCAGTTCAATTTTTGGTCAATGGTAACTTCCCCCCACCCCCTGCTCCCCGCTCCTCTCTCCCGGACAATGATGGTTACAGATTATGTTGAATTGACAATCTAAAACAGAACACAGCCAACTACTGTTAAATATAGACTCTTCTAAAAGGCAACAAAACAGACCTGAAATACATAAACTAGAAAGAAACCAAATTAATTATCTTGCCAATTCTCTAAGTATTTCTTTAGATTATAAACTGAGGGCAGAATTCTCCTGGCAGGCGGTGGGAAAATGAAGTGTTTCTTGCTGCAGAGGCTGATATATGAACACACCACACCTTCCAAGCTTGGATTTGTTTATTATGCAGTCGGTATTACATATTCCACGATGGGACAGGCCTGGTGGTACATAATCCTCCTCCGGTTCTGGGCATCATAATGAAAAGGTGCCCGATATTATGGACACAATTACAAAATGGACTTCTGAGACAGAAGATGAATCTTCAGGAACGTTCTGAGCTCAATGATACTGAAGCTGAAAGATCCACCTCTATATGCTCCCCTCACCAACTGCTTGGTGGTTGTGTCCGGCTTTGCTGGTGGCTTCCTTTTCGAACTCCGGAGGTGGCTCTTGTCAAAGTTCAGGTGAACCCGATGTGGACATGTTGCCGAAACTCGGGATAGGGGTGGAAAGATTCTGGTCAGGCCCTAACGTGACTATCCTGACCCTCAACTGGCTGGCCTCTCACATTCCAGTCTCTGAAGGTCATCCAAAACTCTGCTGTCCATATCTTAATTTACCCATCATCTTGATTTTAAATTTCTCATATTTGTTTTCATTTCCCTCCGAGGCCTCACTCTTCACTCTTTCCTTAATCTCTCCTAACCCCACAACCCCCAAATCTCTGCATTCGTCTAGTTATTGAGTATTTGAGCAACCTTTCTGAAGCATTTTCATGAAATTAGAGCACAAGAATGAGATAGAGAATCTGACGAACTGGTGCAGCAACAGTAATCTCTCCCTCAATGTCAATGAAACAAAGGAGATTGTCATCAATTTCAGGAAGCATAAAGGAGAACATGCCCCTGTCTATGTCAATGGGGATGAAATAGAAAGAGTTCAGAGCTTCAAGTTTTTAGGTGTCCAGATTATCAACAATCTGTCCTGGTCCCCCCATGCCGACACAATAGTTAAGAAAGCCCACTAACGCCTCTACTTTCTCAGAAGACTAGGGAAATTTTGCATGTCAGCCATGACTGTCTCCAACTTTTACAGATGCACCATAGGGAGCATTCTTTCTGGTTGTATCACAGCTTGATATGGCTCCTGCTGTGCCCAAGATTGCAAAGAACTACAAAAGGTCGTGAATGTAGCTCAATCCAACGTGCAAACCAGCCTCCCATCCATTGGTTCTGTCTATACTTCCCGCTGCCTTGGCAAAGCAGCCAGCATAATTAAGGACCCCACACATCCCAGACATTCTCTCTTCCACTATCTTCATTCAGGAAAAAGATACAAAAGTCTGAGATCATGTACCAACAGCTTCTTCCCTGCGGCTGTCAGACTTTTGAACATACTCGTCTTGCATTAAGTTGATCTGTCTCTGTATCCTAGTTTTAAATATAACACTATATCGTGCACTCTTTCGTTTCCTTCTCGGAGTGGTATGTTTTGTCTGTATAGTATGCAAGAAACAATACTTTTCACTGTTAATACAATAATAAATCAAATTGAATCATTGGAGTTCTTTTCCCTGCTTTAACACACTGCTTAAAACCCACTGCCTTGTCCGAGCTGTTGGCCATATGTCCTTTATGTGGCTGGATGTCAAAACTTTGCCCTGTACTCCTTAGAAATGATTTGTGATATTTTATTATATTAGAAGTTGATGATGGAGGAGATCAGATCACTCTCATTAGATCATGGATCGAGCTCCTTGAGCTGCACGTCCCAATACCATATTTTGAAAGTCTTTCATCTGGAGCTTTAATTATATTCATGCAGATTTCAGTAAATTGCGCCAACTGTTGCTGAGTCCTACTTTTCCTTCAGTGCACCTTATGAAGAACACCTGTGTCACAATGCACCTTCATTTTCAAAATGATAAATTGACAAAATATTGATGGAATTAATATTTATTTTTGATTACCAAATGTTATATGGCTCGACACAGATTCAGTTGTAAGAATGAAATGGCTGAACTCTTCATACTTAAACCATTTTTCTGTGAGGAGTTTGAAATAACTGGCAACCATGTGTGGCATGATACTGGAGGCGTTTGAGAATTAAGCCACTTTTATTTAGCAGTGTTGTTTGACAGCCAGATTACAGAAGGCTTTTTATGTTTTTGCATGTGTTGCAAATCAAATTACTATTTGAGATCCGTTTTTGCTTTTAGTACAATTGAATTAGAGGCACCATGAAAATTACCATGGACTTGGCTTCTGGCATTTCTTCATGTGTAGGTTTCATTGTTTCTTTTGCTTGTTATTTGCTATTTTTGAAAATTTCACATTCTTCAAATAATTTCTGCTACTACAAATGCTTACTCAGACCTTGACCCAAACTGCTACTAATAGAGCATCAGGCATACTGGACAGCAATAAATTTGGGTTAGTACTTTGAGCCCTGGTCATTCTGCAATTCTGAATGCTGAGACTGTGGTTCCACAGACAGCCTGTCTGATATCAAATACAAGTGGCCTGTTTATGCATGAGCTTGTATTGACAGACTATTCACCCACAGCGAGGCATGTTGCAACCATACTGAAACCTGTTCTTGCCCAAGAACCACATGTCCACTTCCAACAGGAGTCATTACAAAACGATCTACAGCAGGAGATCTTGGCTGGTTTTTAATAAACTGTGACGCAGTTTACTTTTGGGGAGCTGAGCACACTACAGCTGGAGTTGCAATATTAATCTGTTGGAGGGAGGAAGGGAGTGTTGGAATGCATGTGACAAAGACTGTAATTTTAAATAATGTACCAGAGCATCTTCTAATGTAAGAAATGTAGATGTACTTGGAAGGAGCAAAGTGAAGAAAAAAAAAATGGCAACATGTGAGAAATAAATAAATCAAGGAAGAAACTAATGCCACTTATTCTGCAACACTGGATAAACTCATTCATAATTAACAATGTTTGTTTTTGTACATCAAAAAGGTTGCACTACAGGCCCTGATTTGGTTTGAGCTTTCTTTTCCAGTGATTGAAATATAGAAGCATGTTGCAGCTTTATTTAGCCATGGAAATAACAGTTGCATAAAACTTGAGCAGTATTTAAAAAAAAAAATTCATACATTTTTCATTTTACTGAGACTATCAAACTATGCAATTGCCATTAATCATGTCTGGTGTTGTATTTTTCTTAAAGCATCAACTAATTTGTAAAACTATTTGTCATTCCTCTCCTCCACAACACATTTATTCTCTGCAGCTGTTCACAGCTGGCTTAATGTGTCTAGCACATCAGCCACAGCACTCATATCAGTAACCTGTGAGTAAGACGGTGGGAGCAAGCTAACGTATAAAATTAGTTTTTCCTTTCCATGTGGATTTTTTATAAAATATTCTTTGGATGTGGGAAATACTGGAAGGTTGGAACTGATTGCCCATTCAAGTGATTCTGAGAATGTGATGATGGGCTTTCTGCATGGATGTCAGAATTGTGACCCAATAATAATGAAGGAAGATATTGCGAGTCTTGAAGAGTGGGGCACTGCTGCGTGAAATAGGCCATCTCATGTTAATTTGCAATATCAAAACACTTGTTGGGGGGCGGGGGGAGGTGCGGTGGGGAGCTGCATTCGTATGTGGAATCATTTTGGTTTTTTTGGTCAAAGTTATTCCTACCACGAATGCTGCATCCAGTGGTTTGGAAATGTATTCAACAGACGAATAGAAGTTTAACTATTGGCTGTACAGTGTTGGTATGAATGATTCAGCACGTGTTCCCAAACTCTGATGGTGAGGAATACTTCATGCCATTGGCCAGCCTTTGTTATCCCAAGATGGGGCAGCAGGCTGTCCCCATCAGCCAGTTGCAGACTGTTGTCTGCAAAGGTCTATTTAACTAATTATAAAATCATAGAACTGTACTGTGCAGAAGAGGCTGTTTGACCCATTGAGTCCGCATCGATACATTGGAAACTCCTGAACTCCCAACTAATCCCATCTGCCAGCACTTGGCTCATAGCTCTGAATGTGATGAACACCAAGTGTTCATCCAGATATTTTTAAAAGATGAAGCAACCTGCCTCTACCACCCTCCCAGGCAGTACATTCCTCCACCCCCTGCCCCAAGTTGCCCCTCCCCTTATGACCCTGACCCTTCGCCTCGGGAAAACAGTTCCTTCCTATCCACTTTGTCCATGTCTCTTATAATCTTGCACACCTTGATCAAATTGTCCCTCGGTCTTCTCTGCTCCAACAATCAAGCTCGCGCAAATTCTTTTCGTAACTTAAATTTTCCATCCCAGGCAGCATCCTGGTCACTCTCCTCTGCACTCCCTCCAATGTAATCACATCCTTCTGACAATGTGGCGACTAGAACTGCACACAATACTCTGGCTGTGGCTTCACCAAAGTTCTATACAACTCTAACATGACTTCCCTCGCGAGCAACTATCCATTATTTGGGCCAATATTTATTCCCCCTCCACCCCAGCTCCCAAATAAGCTGGAGTTCTCTAATGTCATATGCCTTGCCACTACTGCCAGTAAGAATGGAGAATTTGACACTCAGTCAAAACTCTTTTCACTGCAATGTGACTGGAGAATCCCAACCATGGGTGAGGACTGAGAATTCTGACCATAATGTTTGAAACTGTGCATATGCTTTCCTATGTTTATATATAAATTTTTTGTTTTGGAATGACTTTGAGGACTTGTGTCTGTGTGTATGTGTTTCATATTGGAGGAGCCTGGTGCTATTGGATGTTTTGTTCTTCAGAATATGTTTGCATTTATTTGTTTTAAATATTTGCTCTCCAGGAAAACCCTTCTCTTTTGGCAGTCCCTGTGTACATGAGGTATACAATGCTAATGGAATTACTTGCACAGTTTGCTGGATGCTTTGAAGTGCTCCATTCTACTAATTCTACAGGATTTATGTTTATCATGTGTGTGCAATACAGGTGAAGTGCACCTTTTTGATGCACAATGAAAAACTCATTTTGTGTTGCCACTGTGGAAAAAGCAAGCCCAGTCCTGTTGCAGGTTGAACTGCTGCTTGGCACCACCACAATTATGCAGAAGGGAGACACTTTAGAGCATGGAAAGTCTCCATTAATTCACAGCCTGAAAGAATAATTAGCACTATTCAATTTAACAGTATCTTTTGTTGCATGTGAGATGCTACTGTGCAGAGTGATTTTCCAAATTAGTTTCTTTCAGAAATATTGCAGTCTTCAATACTCTAGTGTGTATTGAAGGAAATTTGTATTTGAACTGTACAGACTGCCTCTTGAACTGTAGTTCTGTTTTTGATTTTTTTAAAATGCATATTTGTCTTCAGAACTTTCATAGGAAAATGCTGAAGCTTGGCCTAATGCAATTTTATTTAATGTGGGAATAAAATTTGAAATGATCAAATTAGCCACTTTTGAATCTGTGTCCTGAACAGCACCACCATAAACTGATAAGTGATTCATCGTGGCCATGAATCAGCATCTGACTTGCGCGTTGAAAAAGATACTGAATACTATTTCTCTGAAAGTGTTAGAACATAGAACATAGAACATTACAGCACAGAACAGGCCCTTCGGCCTTCGATGTTGTGCCGACCAAAATAAAAAGCAATTCCCCTCCAAACTAAACCATTCCCTTCTCATCCATATACTTATCAATTAACCTCTTAAACGCCACCAAACTTGGCGCATCTACGACAGCTGCAGGCAGGGCATTCCATTCCCTAATCACCCTTTGAGTAAAGAACCTACCTCTGATATCCGTCCTATAACTCATACCCCTTAATTTAAAGCTGTGTCCCCTCGTGCTAGCTTTCTCCATCCTAGAAAAAGGCTATCACTGTCCACCCTATCTAAACCTCTAATCATCTTATATGCTTCAATAAGATCCCCTCTTAGCCGCCTCCTTTCTAACGAAAAACAACCTCAAATCCTTCAACCTCTCTCCATAGGACCTGCCCTCCATACCAGGCAACATCCTGGTAAACCTCCTCTGTACCCTCTCCAATGCCTCCACATCTTTCTTATAATGTGGGGACCAGAACTGCACACACTACTCCAAGTGCGGCTGCACTAGAGTTTTGTACAGTTGCAACATGACGTTGCGGCTCCGAAATTCAATCCCCCTACCAATAAAAGCTAAGACTCCATATGCCTTCTTAACAACTTTATACACTTGACTGCCTACTTTCAGGGATCTATTGACACATACACCAAGATCCTTCTGTTCCTCAACACTATTAAGAGCCCTACCAATAGCCCTATACTCTACACATTTATTGTTCCTGCCAACGTGCATTACCTCACACTTTTCCACATTAAACTCCATTTGCCACCTCTCGGCCCAGCTCTGCAACTTGTCCAAGTCCCTCTGCAAACTATAACACCCTCTTCACTATCTACCACTCCACCGACTTTAGTGTCATCTGCAAATTTACTGATCCATCCCTCAATACCCTCAGCCAGATCATTTATAAAAATTACAAACAGCAGGGGCCCCAAAACAGACCCCTGAGGCACACCACTCGTCACCGAACTACACGATGAATATCTCCCATCAACCACCACCCTCTGTCTTCTATCTGCCAGCCAATTTCTAATCCAATTAGCTAAATCACCCTCTATTCCACACATCTGCATTTTCTGTAGAAGTCTTCCATGGGCCACCTTATCAAAAGCCTTACTAAAGTCCATATATACTACATCAACCGCCTTACCCCCATACACCTCTCTGGTCACTTTCTCAAAAAACTCAATGAGGTTAGTAAGGCATGACCTACCCTTCACGAAACCATGCTGACTATCCCCAATCAATTCATTTCTCTCTAAATAACTATAAATTCTATCCCTAATAATTCTCTCCAATACTTTGCCCACAACAGAAGTAAGACTCACTGGCCTATAATTCCCTGGAAGGTCTCTCTTCCCCTTCTTGAACAATGGGACCACATTCGCTATCCTCCAGTCCTCCGGAACCACACCGTAACCAACGAGGACCTGAAGATCAGAGCCAGAGGCTCTGCAATCTCCTCTCTTGCCTCCCAGAGAATTCTAGGGTAAATCCCGTCCGGCCCAGGGGACTTATCCAACTTCAAACCCTCAAGAATATCTAGCACATCCTCCCTATCTACTTCAATACTTTCCAGTTTGCAACCCTGTACCTCAGTGTTCTCCACAACTACATTTACATCTCCCTGCGTGAATACGAAGAGAAATATTTGTTCAGTGCCTCTCCAATCTCTTCAGGCTCCACGCACAACTTCCCACTGCTGTCTCTGACTGGCCCTAATCTTGCCCTAACCAATCTTCTATTCTTAACATATCTAAAGAAAGCTTTAGGACTCTCCTTAATCCTATCAGCCAAAGTCTTCTCATGTCCCCTCTTAGCTCTCCTCAACTCACTCTTTAGCTCCCTCCTGGCTAATCTATAGATATCCATTGCACTAACTGAGCCTTCAAGCCTCATCCTGACATAAGCCTCCTTTTTCCTTTTAACCAGCAAATTAACTTTTTTAGTACACCATGGTTCCCTTACTCGACCATTTCCTCCTTGCCTGACAGGAACATACTTATCAAGGACTCGCAGTAGCTGCTCCTTGAATAAGCTCCACATTTCAGATGTTCCCAGTCCCTGTAGTTTCCTAGTCCAATCTACGCACCCTAATTCTCTCTTTATGGCCTCATAATTACCCTTCCCCCAGCTATAACTATTGCCCCCAGCTTCATGCCTATCTCTATCCATCACTAAGGTGAACGTAACCGAATTGTGGTCACTATCACCAAAATGTTCACTAACTTCCAAGCCTAACACCTGGTCTGGCTCATTGCCCAGCACCCAATCCAATGTAGCCTCACCTCTAGTTGGCCTATCTACATACTGAGTCAAAAAACCTTCCTGCACACTCTGTACGAAAACTGACCCCTCTAACGAGCTAGAGCTATAGCTATGTTCTCTGATCATTACTCAACACATCTATTCCATTAACCTGTGTGAAGTGTCTAGAGGAGAACATCATCATCCAAAAGCCAGGTGGCACGTTGTAAGGTCTGTCACTTTGCCCATGTTGTAATATTTTTCTTTCAATAATACTATGTAAATCTAAGCTAAATACTCTCAACCTGCTATTGCTTTGCATTTGCTGATTTCCTCTTCAAACTTAACTCTGCACCTTAACATTTTTGTATCTCCTTGACTTTGCATTTTTAATCATCTTTTCTCACCAAAACCAAAGGTTCACTTATCTTACTCACCTTCCCTTTTGAAGACATTCTCCTCTAATTACTGCATATTTTCTTCACGTGCATCTACTCTCTTCCTTGGCTGCAATCTCTTATCCCCTATCTCTCTGATTCTGTGCTTCTTGCCAGTGTTCACCTCACTATTAGTGGCAAAGTCTTTGACTGTCTCGACCTCATAGTGGGTAGAGTTTTTTTGAATTCCATCTTTTTACTTGACTCTCACCTTCTGCCCCTTTTCACTATATTATACTTTATACAAGTAAAGTCACCATTGTCGCAGATAACCATAGGCTGACTGGTGGTGATTTGAACTTGAGGATCTCAGGCAAGGGACATGATTGAATAACCTCTTCATGTATAACCTCACCTGGTACGGGAATTGAACCCACATTGATGGTGTGGATCTGCATCACTAACCCAGTTGTCCAGCCAACTCACCTAACTGATGTCCTTTTATGTATAGCATCTTAGAAAAATCTTTCATTAAATATGTAACTCTGTTGTATCTGCCGCCATCTTGGAGAAAGCAAAGTTTTAGATGCTCTGAGAATTGCTACAATTTTGATTGCAGCATTCAAGTTCTCATGCTTGCTTGCAGCAATCAAGTATCAAGTATTTTATGATCTCAAAAAAATCCAAGCATGTTTTCAATTTGTTTCTAGTTTGCTATTACAATCTGACTCCTGAATACCTATTTTTAATGTCTCCAAATGTGTTTGATTTTATTCTTGTTAACAACTCATTGAAATGTACTATTTCAGTCTAAATTAATTTATGTAACTAGTATACAGGAATTTGATAGCTCCCTTGCATTTATTTTTGCTTCCACGTCTTAAGGAATCTTCATTGCAATAATTTAAAGCTCATGCAGGAGGAACTTTTTATTTGTCATAACCTGTTAAGACCAAGATGGGAGGAGTGCACAGTTTATCTAACCACATTGCTGTGCATGTCACACCATTAGTTCTGAAGTTTAGTTTATTCACAAATGGCCAATTATTTATCTTATCTGCCGTTAGACCAAGAATAGAGAAGCATTAAACAGACTTATTTTAATAAACTCAATGATTACTTTAATAAAAAATAAAACAAAACTTTTTCAACATGTTGCAGAAACTAATTAACACAATTGTATTCTGGAAGTATAATAAACAATCTATCCCTTTTTAAAAATAACTCCACATGGACATTACATGCACACACCCACGTGTGAACAAATGATAAACAGGGTCTCTGCAGAGATGGACTTTTGGAGGATAGCTTTTATAAAGTAAAAGATAAGGTTCGCAGGGTTTCAATGCTGTTGATCTGGAGTTCCCTTGTGTGAGGACTGCTGGACCAGATCTGTGTCTGGAGGTTCTCACTGATAGAGCTTTGTCGTGAAGGAGAATATAGTCACAGCCTCTCGAGTTTACAAGTTCCATTAAGCTGAGGATTCTTAGCTATTATTACTGTCTTCTCATGGCCTGGCCTTCAAGCCAGGCCAGGAGAAGACAATTTCAGCAGATTTTTTACTTTTAGTTCAGCTCCAACTGAATTCAAAAACACAACTTCAAAACTAATAGCTCATCCCTTTCTTGTGATTTCCATTAAATCACTGGATTTTGCCTTGAAATCAGTTTTCTCCCCACTCAATTGAAGTAATTGTGACTTAAACAAGCAAACAGCACTTCTCCCTCCAGTACCACGCTGGCTGGGTGGTTTTTTGGAAAAAGCACTGTCTCTCCCAGTCCAAATGTGAACTTATGACCTTTTTCTAAAAAAATCCCTTGTCCAAATAACACCCAGTCCATCCAAATTTTTAAAAAGAGAAAAATACAGTCTATGGAGATGTGATTTTCCCAGCACTTCCCCCCCTTAAATTAAGTGCCATTTCCATATGCGTTTCATTACCAAGTATGCAGGAAAGATGTAAGCAATATAAACAAAATTCAAACATGTACTCGCTCAACCATTCACTCCTTGTACAGAACCTGTTTGGTTTACTCTGACTTTATTGCTTTCTCGATAATATTGCAAAAATTACATTCTTGATAATGCATCAGCAATCACATTACCCTTTCCAACAATATGAACAATGTTTAATTTTTATCGGCTTTATTAGCTAATTCCATTGGAACAGTTTGCCTTCTGAGTCAGTAATTTGACAGTCTTTGGCCAGTGTCAGACTGGCAGTGATTTCATGTTTTGCCATTTATACAGGAACTATTATTGCTCCATGGCAGAGTTAAAGCTTTAAATCCTCCTATAGCTGAATAGATAAATGCATCCCTACATAAACCATTGCCGCTTAAAGCACTTCCTTCAGGACAGGAGAGGAGCAATATTGATCTTGTTGCTGATCGTATCACTCGGTTGCAACATCACTGCAGTTCCAATCACGTGATTCAGTTGAGGAAGCCTGCCAGCAGAGCGCCTATTGCAATTTGATTCTAAGTGCTGGTCGAAAATAAAATAAAGCTCTTTTTTCCTCTCAATATTGAGAGAACTTTACCAGCTCTGTTTTTTTTGAGTTGGACAAGCATGGTGTTGAGGCTATTGGGAATCAGAAAAAAACCTTGGGTATGCCCAGCAACATTGCTGCGGTTACTTAAATACAAGTGCTATTTACTGATGTTCAACTGAAGTTGATAGTGGGTGGTACAATTAAGACTCCCTGTGCTCTTGGCTGTCTCACATGTAGTTTTAGATCACATGGATCATTCCCTGTCTTGAACCCATTGTTGATGTGGATGCTCTCCACGTTGAGAACAACTGTCCGTGCTATGTTGCATTTTATCCTGGCAAACAATTAGAGGCCTAGAAATCAATCTCTCCTCCCAATCTCCCCAGCCCCCAATCTGTTTGCGGGGAGAAATATTCTATAACTGAGGCAGAACAAACAGTGCACTCTAATACCAAAAGCTGCAAGTAAGGTAGGCATTTCAGATGACCATAAATGGATCATCCTTTGGCTAACTTTAGTCTGAAACTGATTATTCTGCTGCTGTTCATATCTTGGAGCTTCCTGTTCTTTGGCAATGACCTGATAGGAAAGAGTCTCTTACAGTACCTTGAGAGTATTTCAACATAAGCTGCTAACTGCAGAAAATGGGGGGCAGATGAAAGAAGGAGTAGGAGTGCAGCAGAAAGGTAGTTGTCCCAGTTATTTATGCTGACATCGTTAACTGGTACGTACGTGGTTTTTATATTGTACAAATCAACTGCATCCCTTTGCAAAGCTCTGTCCATGTAAAACTTTGATTGTTGTCGAAGAATAAGCTATGGGGCAAAGCTTTACCAAATCCCACCGATAAATACACAGGATATATTAGAATACAGTACATTGTGTTTCAGGGACAATGCAAATGCTGTCGTGTTGACTCTGATTAGCACCCTAATGTTAGTTCTCTAGTTTATTCATTACACTTTTGTCTTGTTGATCTGCAGCACACACTAGTCTGTGTTATCTTGCATATTCTTTGAGTTCCTTTCAAAGGATTACTGCTGGTGGATATAATGGGCTTTGCAAATCAAGCTTGCTAACTATACCAAAGAGTTTTCTGTTGTATTTCCCAAGTTCTTTTTTGTGATACGAGGTAAATGTAATGAATCGCACAAGCCGTATTATTTCAACCTTTCATAAATCTATGTGAAATTATTGTTATATCAATAATGGAATATCAAAGTCATCACTTGCATAGATAATATTGCTATCTTCTAAGACTTTCTCCATTCAAAATGCATGCTTTCAACGTTTAACTTGGTTCAAGCATTTTTAATTATTTAGTTCCATTTTATTTCATTTGAAATTGCAACATCACTGAATTATTTATTTTGCCTAATTCAAGTTATTGGATCATTCAAATTTTAAGTTTCAAGATTCAAAATTCACAGTGACAATTATCAAACATCAGTAATTATACTGCAATTTTCTCTCTTGCAGTGAAGTAACCAACTTTATCTCCTTAGTGATTCTTATAAAATCCAAGCTAAATTATTTGAAAGAATAGTAGAATTATGAAAATAAATGTTAAGATTTCTGCTTTAAATGTTTCTTTATATTCTGTATTATCCAGTGGAGTTGGAAATATGAAAAAAGCAGTGAAATGAATTTTCTCTGGACTATTCTGTTAGTTTCTGTGATGACTTCAGCCACGCTAATGATGTTGGCTTGCTAGAGTTTGAATTACCTAATGAGTTCTTGTGATCTGATTTTTGGTTCGAACTGTTCGCTCTCCTTTTGGGGAGCTGTCTCTTTTACTTTGTCCCTATGTTAATTTGAATTAGTTTAATTAATTGCTACCTTAAAAGGTGTACCTGATGATTCCTAATTGGTTAAATCAGAAAGCCTCATGCTCCCTATTAAAAGTAGATTTGTCAGTTCTCAGCTGCATTCAGCAGGAAGCAACTGGAGAGTTGGCTGTGTGCAGATGTATGGTGTAAATAAAGTAATTTGGTGATGGAACTTTTTGCCTCCATGGACTTTTTACAGTTTCCCAGTATGTGTGGCCTGAGGGCTAATTTGAATGATCAAATTGAATGAAGTCATGAAACATTTTCCTTTGTACGTGTTCATACAGCAGAATTCTACCTGATTTACAACTTCTTGCTGTGCCTCACTCTGAACTCATTCAGACAAAGAAATAACAACTGAAATAGATCCGACCAGGTTATTACTTGAACGTTGAAATCTAGTCTTTTGAATTACTTATCTCCTGCATTGAGTGCCTTGCGTTCTTTTCTGTCTCTGTATTTTTTTGGTGCAAGTCCAAGGTTTGCCGAAATAATCATTTCTGCATAATGAAATAACCATTAATGAATTGGATATGGATTGTCAACATAAAGGAATAAATGTATACTGAAGGACACTTGAAATATGTTCCTCACCATCAATATCTAAGGACTTAAATTTGCAGACTACCACTCTTCCCTACATAAGTGATTACATCATCTCTACTGACTCATGGAGTTCCCTGGCTGTGGTTGACCAAAATAGTTTATTTGGGAAAGCACCAAACACACAAAGAGATGTCATTCAGTAGATCACATCTGAAGTGATTCTGGTCTCAACTCCACATTCCTACCTACTCCCAATAACTTTTGACTCCCTTGTTTGTCAACTGTCTATTTCTGCTTTAAACATTTTCATTTGACACTATCTGTGGAGGAGAGTTCTGAAGATGCTCAACCCTCCCACCTTAAACAGGATACGTTTTATTTTTAAACTGTGTTCTTCTAGATCTAATCTGCCCCACAAGGAGAAACATCCTTTCAGCATTCACCTTGTCATATCCCCTCAGAATCTTATGATCACCTATTATTCTTCCAAACTCTCATATGAATCCTGGCCTAGCTTGTCCAATCTTTTCTCTTAATATGACATCCCCACCTCCATTCCCAGGTATCAGTTCTGATAACCTTCTCCGAACTGCTAAAGCATTTGCAGCCTTCCTTAAAAAAGGGGTATTGTACTCAATGCTCCAGATGTGGTCTTTCCAATGCTCTGTAAAACAGTAGCAAAACTTTCTTATTTCTGTATTCCATTATCCCCCTTAAATCTAAATATTGTAAGGATTAAATGTAATTATATCTCCTTAAATATTTGTTGCAGCACTACTACTGATCTATTCCGAGGTGGCAGAAATCATTCAGTCTGAGGGAGCAAAGAGTGGATCTAAAGCTAGTCTTCAGAACAATTATGAGGACATGAACTGAAATTACATTAAAGGATAGGTCAGTAGGTGCTGCAACAAACATTTAAGAAGATATAGTTACATATAATAATTTTTATATTTAAGCGAGATCTGGGTATCCTGGTATACAAATTACAAAAGGTTAATATGAGAGAACAGCAAATGATAAGGAAGGGAAACAGAATGTTTTAAAAAAAAACAGAAAATGCTGAAAAATCTCAGCAGGTCTGACAGCATCTGTGGGAAGGATAGAGCCAATAGTGAGTCTAGATGACCCCTCGTCAGAGCTAAGAGCAAAGAGAATCAGCAGACATACTATTAACACAATGTTGATGTTTATTGTACATGTAATGAAATATAGAAATAAGAAAGTTTTGTTGCTGTTTTATAGAGCATTGGAAAGACCACATCTGGCATAGTGAGTACATTTTGGTTTCCCTTTTTAAGAAAAGCTACAAATGCTTTAGTAGTTCAGAGAAGGTTCTCTCAACTGAGGTGATTATTTATTCCTGTCTCATTTCACATACCAGAACTAGTACAACCTGCTCTAACATGCTGCTCCAATAAACCGTCCCAAAAGTATGGTATGAACTCCTCATCCAAGCCACCTTTGCCAATCTGATTCGATATGTAGATAAAATCACCCGTTATTGTCACCATACCTTTCCTCCATTATTGCTTCCTGTATTCCTATTTCACAATATGGTTACTGTTCGGAGATCTACAAGTCACACTTGCACATGATTTCTTGATTTTTTTCTTACCTTCAAACTTCACCTTTAGAACAAAAATTAAGGAAAAGTATAGCACAGGAACAGGCCCTTTGAGTCTCTAAGTCTATGTGCTGATCGTGATACCCTTTAAAAAAAAGCCTTCTGGTCATATCCCTCTGTTCCCTCCCTATTCATGTACCTATCCAGATGCCTCTTAAATGTTGTTAACGTGCCTGCTTCCACCACCACCTCTGGCAGCGTATTCCAAGTCCCTAACACTCTCACCATGACTATTTCTCATCACTACCCAAACTGACAATGGACCGTGATCCCCAGAAGAGAAGAATGTTATCGTTAACTAACAGAGTTACCCCTCCAGGTGTTCCCAGCTTCCTCTCCTTCCTAAATGTCATGTATCCTTGAACATTCAGGACCCAGTTTTTATCATCCTGCAGCCATGTCACAGTACATCTAATAGACTTAAAAAACATGCATGCTTATTGCTATTTGTGCTGTGAATTATTTTTTTGTCATGAATGCTATGTGAATTCAGATACATGGCTCTGAGTTCTAATTACTATTTTTGTAACCTCATTCTTACGTGCCAGTGTATTCTTAGTTTTTGTATTCTGTAGCCCCCTGTCACACTCTGATCAGCATTTCCATTATTGCTACCTGGCTCTCTTACCTTGCCCCTTGATTAATTCATTGTCTTCCCAAATTTGATCCTTTGCCCCCAACATTTAGTTCAAAGCCCTCACTACCTTAGTTTTAGGACTTGCCAGAACTCTGGTCCCAGCGTGGTTCAGGTGAAGATCATCCCAACAGTAGAGCTCCCACTTTCCCATGAATCAAAACCACTTTCTCCCATGCCAATTTGGAGCCATGCATTTAACTTCCCAATTTGATTTGCCCTACACCAACTTGCTGGAGATAACCCAGAGAATATATTGTCTTGGGGGAAACTGCTCATACACCCTCTCAATGGAACTTTTTTCTTAATCCATTGGTTAGTCTGTTCTGAAGCCAGACTTCTGGTTGCCCTCACCGTGTTCACCACCCCCGCCCCACCCCAGTTGGCCCTTTGGCTGCCCTCCCTGCCGTTGCATTGTTTTAGATTGATTGGTTATGTCAGCACAGTTAGATCCCATTTCTTTTGAATGTGAGAATCCATGAATTTAAATATAAAAATTGCCCCTTCGCCAACAAAGAAGACTCTCTTTAAGACCAGCCATGACTCAGTTGTAATGCTCTTGCCTTTGAATTGCAAGGTTCCAGCTTCAAGTCCCACTCCAGGCCTTGAGCACTAAGAAGCTAACTTTCAGTGCAATAGTGAGTGAATGCCACAGTTTTGGAAGTTCTGGCTGGCTAACTTAATCAGCTCTCTTAACTGGATGTAAAAGATCCTAAGGCATTGTATCGAAGAAGAACCGGAGAATTATCTCAATGTATTCTGTCCAATATTTATTCCTTAGTCTGCTTCAGTGACATAGACTATTTGGTCATTTATCACATTGCTGTTTCTGGGAGTTTTATGTGTTTAAATTGACCTTTGTGTTTCCTATATTAGTGATTGTACTTAAATATTTAATTGCTGCACAGTACTTCAAACTGCCCAGTGATAATGAAAAGCACTATCTTAATGCAAGTCTACATTTGCTTTTTGTCAAATGTAGACTTTGGTGCTATATTTCCACTCATTAAATGGTTGCTCCAACCCCCTCTAAAGAATTGAACTCATAACCTAAGTCAACTCTGCAAGCACTGAGAGCATCTTGTACCATTGGTGCCATTTCTGGATGAAACCTTATTCCAGATCTCATCTACCCTGTCAAGTGCACATAAAATATCTAGTGACTTGACACCACGAGCTTCTGTGTTTTTTTTCATAGTCAACATTTAAATCTCACGGGATCCAGGGTGAGGTATCTAAATGGATACCAAATTGGCTCCTTGACAGAAGTCAGAAAGTGGTTATAAAGGGTTTTTAGACGGGAGGCCTGTGACCAGTGGAGTGTCTCAGGGATTAGTGCTGGGTCCACTGTTATTTGTCATTTATATGAATGATTTTGATGAGAATAAAGGAGGCATGGTTAGTAAGTTTGCCGACGATACCAAAATTGGCATCCTGGACAGTGAAGAAAGTTATCTCCAATTGCAACAGGATCTTGTTCGATTGGGTCAGTGGGCTGATGAATGGCAGATGAAATTTAATTTAGAGAAAAGCGAGATGACACGTTTTGGTAGACTGAACCAGGGCAGAACTTACTTAGTTAATGATAAGGTATTGGGGAGGGTTACAGAACAAAGAGATCTAGGGGTATGTGTTCATAGCTCCTTGAAAGTGGAATCACAGGTGGACAGTGTGGTGAAGAAGGCTTTTGGCATGCTTAGTTTCATTGATCAGAAAATTGAATACAGGAGTTGGGATGTCTTGTTGAAGTTGTACGAGACATTGGTACGGTCACAATTGGAATACTGTGTGCAGTCATCCTATTATAGAAATGCTATTATTAAATTAGAAAGAATCCAGAAAAGATTTATTAGGATGCTACTGGTACTTGATAGTTTGGATATGGGCAATTGGGATTTTTTTATGGGTTTAAAAAAAACGGGCGGCATGGACAAGTTGGGCCAAAGGGCCTGTTTCCATGTCTAAACCTCTATAACTCTATCTCTGAGTCTGAGTAAACTACCTGCTCATTTATTTCATTGCTATTTATCAAGCCTTACTGCACACAAACCTATATAGCTGTGATTTCACTTCCAGAGCACTGGATCGACTGTGAAACATTTTGGAACATCCTGAAAAGTGCTATACATAAATGCAAGCTCTTACTTTATCACAATAGTTGATGTATTGTTGCAGGGTTTTAATGCAGAAGAGGGCAGCACAGATGTTGACACAGCCCAGACAATTTTGTCTTCACAGCAGCAAGGGAGATGCGGACTGAGATTGCAGTGGTGACTTAATAAGTTGTAAATATGTTTAATTTCCATGTGAATATGGAAATCAAAGGAATGGTGAAGAACTCGGGTCTAACCTATAGCTTCACCATTTTGTTATCTGATGCAAGAACTCTACATTGCATGATTCCATCAAATTAATGCGTATTTACTAAGGCAAGGGAGCAGGTATCTTTTATTTGACCTAAGTGAAGACAGGATAGGGAAATTTTTTTTTTATTAAGCAACACAGCACGGGAAACAGGCCCTTCGGCCCAACGAGCCCGCGCCGCCGTCATACTATATAGTAGCAAATACATTATCCTATTTAATATTCCTATATAATAATATATATATTATTCCTAATATGGAAAATTTTCACCATAGGGACAATTTGTTTCCCAATCAGCCTAAGAGCGAATTTTTGGGTTGTGGGAGGAAACCGGAGTGCCCGGAGAAAACCCACGCAACCACGGGGAGAACTCGCAAACTCCCGCAGACACCGGCCCAATTCCAAGTGTCTGCACAGCCACATCGATAGTCTCTGAGCTGTCATGGTGCCCTTCAGATGGTCCACGTAAAGCACTCATATACGACATGAGGTACCAGGCAACCCATGAATCAACATCCAAGAGCTGTACCCGCACCACCTGCCGAATGCGTGCTCCAATTATGGACCGAATTACCTGTGGAAAAAAGCCGTAGTTAAACAGTCCTAATATATCCCTCTATCTGCATACCGCTCATGTGTCTGTCCAAGAGACCCTTAAACAGCCCCAGCGTGCCTGCTCCCACCACCTTACTCGGCAGTGCATTCCACACCCCCACTACCCTTTGTGTGAAAAACTGCCCTCTAATATTCGTCCTATACATAGCTCCCCTCACCCTATGGCCATGACCCCTCGTCCTATCCATTTCTAAAGGTGGAAAAAGTTTACCTCCATTTACTCTATCTATACCCCTTATAATCTTATACACCTCTATGAGATCCCCTCTAAGCCGACGTCTTTCAAGGGAAACAACCCCAGTCTATCTAATCGTTCCTCATAGGACAGTCCTTCCATACCAGGCAGCATCCTGGTAAACCTCCTCTGCACTCTCTCCAAGGACTCCACATCCTTCCGATAGTACGGAGACCAGAACGGGGCGCAGTATTCCAAGTGAGGCCTAACCAAAGTTGTATACAACTGCAACATCAAACTCCTACTCTTGTATTCTATACCTTTTTCTATGAAAGCTAACATACTATACGCCTTCTTTATCACCTTCTCTACCTGTGAGGACACCTTCAGAGACTTGTGAACCTGCACCCCCAAGTCTCTCTGCGTCTCTATGCTCCTTATAGTTTTACCTTTTATCCTATAATTCTCTTCTACATTTTTCCGGCCCAAATGCATCACCTCGCATTTTTCCGGATTAAATTCCATTTGCCATCTATCTGCCCAATCTACCAACCTGTCTATGTCCTGTTGTATTGCCTGACACTGCTCTTCTGTACCCGCCAATCCCAGCATCTTGGTGTCATCAGCAAATTTGCTGATCTCACCACCTACCCCTACTTCCAAGTCGTTTATGTAGACCACAAATAGAAGAGGACCTAGTACTGAGCCTTGTGGCACTCCACTAGTGACAGGCTTCCAGCCTGAAAAAGAGCCTTCCACTACTACCCTCTGTCTCCTCCTCCCGAGCCAGTTCTCGACCCATCTACATACCCGACCCTGTATCCCATGCGCCTTCACCTTCTCTATCAGTCTACCATGAGGAACCTTGTCAAACGCCTTACTGAAATCCATGTAGACGACATCAACAGCCTGTCCTTCATCAACTTTTTTTGTCACTTCTTCAAAAAATTCCACCAGATTCGTAAGACAAGACTTCCCCTTGACGAAGCCATGCTGCGTATCCCTGATCAGATCGCAGCACTCCAGATGCTCATACATCCTGTCCCTAAGGATCCTCTCCATTAGCTTACCTATAACTGAAGTCAAGCTCACCGGCCTATAGTTCCCTGGGTGATCCCGCTGACCTTTTTTAAACAACGGTACTACGTTTGCTATCCTCCAGTCCTCTGGGACCTCACCTGTGTCCAAGGAAGAGACAAAGATTTGCGTCAGAGGCCCAGCCAAGTCTTCCCTCAACTCCCTTAGCAGCCTGGGTAAATGCCATCAGGCCCCGGAGCTTTATATGTCTTTAAGCTGCCTAACAGCCCCAACACCTCTTTCCTCGTAATCCTTATTTCCCTCAACCGATCCTCAACTTTGTCAACATCAGGCAAAGACATCTGTCCAGTCTCCTGCGTGAATACCGACGCAAAGTATTCATTCAGGATCTCCCCCATTCCCTCAGGCTCGAAGCATAGATCCCCTCCTCTGTCCCTAAGAGGTCCAATCTTGCCTCTAACCATCCTTTTGCTCCTTACATAGGTGTAAAATGCCTTTGGATTTTCCTTAATCCTACCTGCCAGAGCCACCTCGTGTCCCCTTTTTGCCTTTCTAATACCCCTTTTAAGATCCCGTCTACACTCTCTATAAGCTTCCAGCGCTATCTCAGTCCCTAGTTGCCTAGATCTAATGTAAGCCTCTCTCTTTCTCTTGATCAAGTCCTCAATCTCCCTGGTAAGCCAAGGTTCTCTAATCCTACCTTTCCCATCCTTCCTCCTTGCCGGCACATATCTTTCCTGCAGAGAGTTTAGTTTTCCCTTGAAAGACCCCCACATGTACCTCGTCGACCTGCCCTCAAAAAGCTTATCCCAGTCGGTATCTTTAAGATCTTGCCTAATCTGGCAGTATCTAGCCCTCCCCCAGTTAAATACCTCCCTTTTGGGCCAGTCTCGTCCTTTTCCATTAATATCCTAAAGCAGACAGAGTTGTGATCACTATTTGACACCTGCTCTCCTACCTCGACGTCACCCACCTGGCCTGGCTCATTCCCCAGAACCAAATCCAGTATAGCCCCCTCTCTAGTCGGGCCATCCACATACTGCTCCAAGGACCCTTCCAAAAACACACTGTACAAATTCCTCCCCATCCACTCCTACAGCCCTGGGCACACTCCAATCTACTCCAGGAAAATTGAAATCTCCCACTACTACCACCCTATTTTTCCTACACTTATCTAAAATGTCCCTGCATATCCCTTCTTGTTTGAATTGAGTGAATACACATTAATATGAATAGGATTGGTTGCAAAAATTTAGCCAAGCGTGATGCAATTGTTTCTATATCGGGTCATTATAATGCAAATAATGTAATATATAAGAACAGGCCTGTGATAATTCCTGGTTTTGATGCATTTTAGAATATTCAAGCAGTGTAACTTCACTGAGAGGTGAATAGAATTCCCCAAAACCCTGGCAATCAGTGTCAGTGGCTCGCAATGGCCATTCAGTGTTTCTCAGAGGAGCTGTACTGATTGATATGCCACTGAAGTTACAGTAGGAGATTGGGATAAAGGCATTGCAAATAAAAAACCAGTACATCAGGTGGCACAGTGTTAGCATTGCTGCCTCCCAGCGCCAGGGACCTGGGTTCGATTCCTGGCTTGGATCACTGTCTGTGTGGAGTCTGAACATTCTCCATGTGTCTGCATAGGTTTCCTTCGGGTACTCTAGTTTCCTCCCATAGTCTGAAAGATGTGTTGGTTAGATGCATTGGCCATGCTAAATTCTCCCTTAGTGTACCCGAGCAGGTGCCGGATTGTGGCAACTAAGGGATTTTCTCAGTAACTTCAGTAATTTAATTGCAGTGTTAATGTAAGCCTATTTGTGACACAAAATAAACTTAAAACTTATCTGAGGCTTAGTTATATCGTTAATCTTGGATGAATACTGGACGTTAGACAAAATTTTCATATATAAATGAATGAGGGTGAGACATAGTATTGTAGTAAAGTCACTGGACCAGTCATTCAGAGGTCCGTCCTGGTTAATGCTCTGGGGACATTGGTTCAAATCCCACTATGGCAGCTACTGGAATTTAAATTCAATTCAATAATCAAAAAAGAACCTGGAATTGAAGGTTATTCTCAGTGATTGTGCCGTGAAACTATCATTAATTGTCATTAAAAGCCCACTTGGTTCACAGATGACCATGGGAAGGAATCTGCCATCCTACCTAGTCTGACTTGCACCTCATTCTTAAACTCTCTCTGAAATGGTCTAACAAGCCACTCAGTTGTATCAAACCACTATAAGAATATAAAGAAAGGAATAAAACCAGAAAGACTACCTGGCATCAACTTAGACACTGGAAACTTCATTGGTGCGCACAACAGGCAGGGCAGACCCAACAGCAGCACAGCCATATACAGTCAGGAGGGAGTTACCCTGCGAGTCCTCGGCATTGACTCCAGACTCCATGAAATCCTGTGGCATTAGATTAAACATGAGCAATGAAACCTCCTCCTTACTACCCACTGCACCCTACTCTATTGATGAATCCTTCATGTTGAACACCATTTGGAAGCACTGAGTGTGGCAGTGACACAGAATGTGTGTGGGCCATTCTATCTGTCATAGGTGTATTTAGCCATGGCAGTTTAGGTACAAGAGCAACTGCTGTATGGACCTTCTGAAGATGGAGTCCCATCTTTATCCTGAGCAACCCTCCATTGTGTTATGTAGTACTCCTATGCTGTGAAATGGGATATTTCAGTACGGGTCTAGCAACTCAAAATTGAATATCCATGAGAATCTGTGGGCCAACAACAGAACTATATTCAAACACAATCTGTAACCTCATGGCCTGGCTTAGTCTACCATTACCGTCAAGTCAAGGGATCATCACTGGTTCAATGAAGGGTGTGGACAAGTAAGGAACAGCACCAGGCATAGCTAAAATGATCAGTCAACCTGGTACACTACAACACATGGTTACTTATTTGCCAGAGCTAGGAGATCGCACAACCGATGGGTGAGAACAAATTTCTGCAGCCCTGTTGGAATCAATTGTCACTGATTGCCTTCAGTGAATATGATTAACACCACATGACAAAAGAAACAAAGGCTCTGGGTACTGTAAAGGCCATGGGCCCTGAAATCATTTTGGTAATAGCGCTGAAGATTTGTGCTCTAGAACCAGTTGCATCCCTAGTTAAGTTAAACCAGCACAGCTACAGCACTGGCACTTTGGCCAACTGTCTATTGACCACTTGAAGCAGGACAAATCCAAACCAGTCAGTTAATGCCCCATCAGTCTATTCTTGATCATTAGACAAGTAATGGAAGGTTAGTGCTAGCAAATGACATTTGCCCACCAGTTTGGTTACCAAGGCTATGTGGCTCCTGACTTCACTACAGCGTTGGTCCAAACTCTGTGGGTAAAAGAGCTCAACTCAAGATGAAAGGTGGCAATGACTGCCTTTGGCATTGAGGCAGCATTTGACAGAGTACAGTGTCAAGGAAAACTGGAGTCAATGGAAATCGAGGGGAAAACGCTCCACTGGTTGGAGTGTCAGTGGGAACACAGGAAGATGGTCATGGTTGTTGAGTTCAAACCGTTAGGAGGTGCGCCAACACCAGATTCATCAACCACATTCACAAAACAACCCCGAACGTCACCGAAGCACAATGTAATGCCATCCGTGCTCTCAAGACTAACCGCAACATTATCAACAAACTAGCTGACAAAGGAGGGGCCACTATCATACTGAATAGAACGGATTACTGCAAAGAAGTATACCAATGACTGAACAACAAGAAATACTACAGATAGTTATCTGCAGATCCAATCAAAGAACACACCCATCAACTCAACAGACTGATCAAGACCTTTGCTCTAGACCTTCAGAGCACCCTCCGTGCTTTCATCACATGTACTCCCTGCATTAGAGATCTCTTCTGCCTCCCAAAGGTACATAAGGCCAATCCCATCCCATTGTATCGGGCAAGAACCCCTCTGGCTACATTGAGAGCAATCTGAAATCCATTACTCAAAGAACTCCCAGCTTTTGTCATGACACTATGGACCTCCTGAAGAAACTCAGCACACTTGGAGCATTCCACGTCACAATAGATGTCTCAACACTCTACGCTAGCATTCCCCATGATGATGGCATTGCTGGAACTGCCTCAGTACTCAACGCTGACAAGTGCCATTTTCCAGATGCAATTTTACACTTCATCCACTTCATCCTGGACCACAATGTCTTCACCTTCAACAACCAGTTCTTCATCCACACACACTGTACAGCCATGGGGACAAAATTCGCATCTCAATATGCCAACATTTTCGTGCACGTGATCCAACAAGACCACTTCACTGCACAGAACCTTCATTTGATGCTATATACATCAATGACATTTTCTTCCTTTGGACTCATGGTGAACAATCACTGAAACAACTATATGATGACATCAATAAATTCCATTCACCATGGACTACTCTCCGGAATTGGTTGCATTCTTGGACACGAATCTCTATCAAGGACGGTCACCTCAGCACCTCACTGTACCGCAAGCCCATGGATAACCTCACAACGCTCCACTTCTCCAGCTTCCACCCTAAACAAGATAAAGAAGCCATTCCTTATGGACAAGCCCTCTGTCTACACAGAGTCCACTCAGATGCAGAGGATCGCAATAGACACCTCGAAGCGCTGGAAAATGCCCTCGTAAAAACAGGATATAGCGCTCAACTCATCAACAGTTCCGATGTGCCACAGCCAAAAACCGCACCGACCTATGCAGAAGGCAAACACAGGACACGGTGGACAGGGTACTCCTCATCATCCAATACTTTCTTGGAGCAGGGAAGCTATGATATCTTCTCTGGAGCCTTCAACATGTCATCGATGAAGACAAACATTTCGCCAAAGTCATTCTCACACTCCCACTTCTTGCCTTCAAATAACTGCACAACCTCAAACAGATTGTTGTCCACAGCAAACTACCCAGCCTTCAGGAGAACAGTGTTCACGATACTAACAACCCTGCCACAGCAACCTCTGCAAAATGTGCCGGATCATTGACACGGATGCCATTATCTCACATGAGAGTACTATCCACCAGGCACACGGTACATATTTTTGCAACTCGGCCAACACTGCCTAGTGATACGCTGCAGGAAAGGATGTCTCAAGGCACGGTACACTGGGGAGACCATGCAGATGTTACGACAGCAAATGAATGGATACAGCTTGACAATTGCCAGGTAGGACTGTTTCCTTCCTCTTGGGGAGCACTTCACGATCATGGGCATTCAGCCTTTGGGTGAGTGTTTTCTAAGGCGGCCTTCACGACACACGACAATGCAGAATTGTTGAGCAGAAACTGATAGCCAAGTTCTGCCCTTGAGGATGGGTTCATATCACACTATCTGGGCTTGCAAAATCTCACCAACTGTTCTGTTTGGAGACAATACACATCTCTAGCCTGTGCTTAACCTCTCTCCACTCACATTGTCTGTACCTTTAAGACTTGATTACCCGTGAAGACTCTCATTCCAACCATTGTTTTGTAAATTGAGTTTGTATCTTTATATGCCCTGTTTGTGAACAGGACTCCCACTCACCTGATGATGGAGCAGCGTTCTGAAAGCTTGTGACTTGTGCTACCAAATAAACCTGTTGGACTTTAACCTGCTGTTGTGAGACTTCTTACTGTGCTTACCCCAGTCCAATGCTGGCATCACCACATCATTAAGTTCAGTTATCTCAGTCACAAGACATCCCTGCAGAGTCCTTCAGAGTAGTGTCCTAGGCTCAACCATCTCCAGCTTCTTCATCAATGACCATCCCTTGCATCAAAAAGTCAGGAGTGGGAATTTTTGTTGATGGTTGTATAACGTTCAGCAACATTTGTGACACCTCAGATACTGAAGGAGTTAGTTCCCTGATGCAGCATTATCTAAAATGTAGCAAGTGATATTTATCCCTTACAAGTGCCAGTTAATGGCCCACTCCAACAAGAATCTAACCATCTCCTTATGACACTCAATGGCATTACCACTGTTTAATTCCACTCCCCCCCCCCCCCCCCCCAATCAACATTGTGGGGTTACCATTGACCAGAAACTGAACTAAACCAAATAAATATTATGGCTACAAGAACAGGTCAGGGATGGAAATTCAGTCAAGAGAACTTGCCTCCTGATTTTCCATAAGTCTTCTACCATCTCAAAGGCACAAGTCAAGAGTGTGATAAAACATTTTCACTCGCCCTGGCCAGTGTGACTCTAACAATGCAACAGGCTGAACATCATCCAGGACTAAGTTGTCTGCTTTATCAACATTTCAAGCACTTCCTCCCATCACCAATACACAGTAGCAACTGATTGTACCATATAAGAATGCAGTGCAGCAACTCACCAAGGCTCCTTCAACAGTTCCTTCCGAGCTTTCAACTCGGACCCCCTAGAAGGACCAAGGCAGCAGATGCATGGGAATACCACCACCTGCAAGTTCTCCTCCATAACACACGTGATCCTGACTTGGTACTATGTCACTGTTTATAGGAATTATGGAATTCCCTTGCGAACAACATTGTATCTACAGCACGGATGCAGTCATTCAAGAAGATGGCTCATCATCACCTTTTCAAGAGCAATTGTAGATGGTCAACAAATGATGGCCTCGCCAATAACATCCATTTTCCATGAAAGAGTACTTAAATAATTATAAGGTCAAGCCAGAATGTTGTAAATAGCAAATGCCCTAAATCCTCAGTACAAAAGTAAATTGCTGTGTTGTTGTACTGTTTATATTGTACAACAAGCACAGCACTTATCCTGACTATTGAATTTCTGAATTCTGTTCAAGTTATTATTTATTTTACTTGTTTTCATTTCATGAGATTTAATTGTTTGCACCATGGCTGAATGATGGGAGGAGCATCCAATTCCTGCTAGTGATTAGGATCTTCGTGTCATCCTAGAGTCTGACTGTCATTATCAATAATGCTTAAGTAATCACATTCAAGGTTATTCCAGTCTGAGAGAGATCAAAGTCCTGTAAAAATTCCAAAACGCAACTTTTATCTTTGCTCTGTTCCATGTCAGTTTAGCTCCATTAACTGTCAGCCATCTTGCACACTAAATCACAAAACAAACCATTCAATCCTTGAGTGGCAGCAGAAATATGTAATGTGCACAGCAGACAGAGGAACTGTCAGTAACCAAAATGATTATGACGTAAGTGACAATGTGAAAACATTTGGGAGATAGTGGCCAGTAAACAATGCGTAAGGAACTTCATAAGGTCAGCTGATGTTTAGTTCTACTCCTTCCAAACTCCGATCTCTTTAAATATTTGCCATGATCCTTCATCTCACTTTAAAAAAAAAAACAAAAATATAAAGGGTTGAGAATGAAGCCCAGTCCATCACTTGAACTAGTCTTTCATCTATTGACACCGTCTACACCTCCCACTGCCTCAGAAATGCAGCCAGCAAAATGAAGGACCTTGCGCACCCCGGACATTCTCTCTTTCATGTTTGTCCATCAGAAAAAAAATACAAAAATCTGAGGATGTGTGTCAACTGTTGTCAGACTTTTGAATGAACCTCCTCGCGTTAAATTGATCTTTCTCTGCACCCTAACTATGACTATAATGATACATTCTGCACTCTGCCTTTATCAATGTGCAAAATTAGTGTTAGCACACATCTATATTAGCACACAAGAAACAATATTTTTCTATATATACCACTACATGTGACAATAAAGAGTGGCACTGTGGTTGGCATTGCTGTCTCACTGCAGCAGGGACAAGAGTTCGATTCCTGGCTTGGGTGACTGTTTATGGGGAGTCTGCATGTTCTTCCTATGTCAGTGTGTGTTTCCTCCGGATGCAATGATTTCCTCCCACAGTCCAAAAGATGTGCTGGTTAGGTGTTTTGGCCATGCTAAATTCTCCGTCAATGTCGGCAAACAGGTGTTTGAGTGTGTTGACTAGGGGATTTTCACAGATACTTTATTGCAGTGTTAATGTAAGCAGACTTGTGACACTAATAAAATTAAAAGACTTAAAATTTAAATCAAATGAAAATCCAATTAAAACTATGAAATGTTTGCAAAAGTTGAATTTAATGGAATTGAAGGCAAGTTATTGACCTGCTTGGGAAATTGGTTGGGCGTTAGGAGAAAGAGAGTTGGCATAATGGGCAGGCATTTCAATTGACTGGATGTGACTAGTGGTGTATCACAACAATCTGTGTTAGGATCTCAAATATTCACTGCATCTAGATTTGCTGAAAACACAGATGGTTGGTGTGATCAGTATCACGGGTTGAGAAGGTAAACTTGCAAGGAAACATTGATAGACTGTGAATCATAGAATCATTAAATTGTTATAGCACAGATGAAACCATTCAACCTGTCAGGTCTCTGGTAGTCCCATTCCCCAACCATCATTAATTGTCCCTTGTACTTGCTAAGGCATTTTAGAGGACATTTAAGAATCAGTCTTGCTGTGGTCCTTGGTCAGGGCTTACCAGTTAAGGACAACAGGTCTCTGGCTGGGTTTTTATAACAATTACTGATAGTTTTGTGGTCGTTGTTACTGACACTAATGTTCAATACCAGATGTTATTAATTGAACTTAAATTACACAGTTGCCCGGGTGGGATTTAAACACATCTCCTCAGAATCCTGCACCCTTTTTCACATCCTTCCTAAAGTGTGGTACTCAGAATTGGACTTGGTAAAATGTAGTTTAACAGATTGGCCAAAGGTATTAAAAGATATGGAGTTGGATTATGTGCATCAGCATGATTTCATGCAACACACTAAAAGGGTTAAATGTCCTAAAACAAAAATAGCAATAGATGAATTATGTAATGAACCAGAAGAAAGATTGAATCCTTTCCATGTGAATTGGAAAAACTTGCTGCAAATCAGTGCAACTGAACCCAAAGTACAATTCAGTAATTAGATTCAAGATGACTTGACAGTAAGTGTAAAGAAGTGGGGCTGTTATGCACTATATTTTTGTTTGTAAACTCCATTCCCCAAATTAGAATAGTGAATTGGACTTGTGAAAAGAAAAGAAACCCCATTCTGGGGTTGAGGACAGCTAGGATAAATTTGAAATTAGCCACAGTTGCTGTTTGTCGTCAGTCTTGTAAAATTGTGTTTGAGGCATAGAATGAGGGTAGAATTAAGCTTGTGTTTTATTCAATAACCTGTCGAGACACCCAATAGCCTCATCTGGTCTATTTGGGCAAAGAGGGACTTGAAGATGGAAATTCACCTCTGTAACATTCTTCTGTCACACTACTACCATTATTCCTGAAAACAGCATTCCTTTAATTATTTAAATAGAAAGGCAGGAAGTTTGTTTAACACCTTTAAGGTCTAGCAACAATGCAAGGCTTTCAGGAAGTCATTCCCGCCGTACATTTGGAAACCAGATGCCAAGAAATCTATAGTTATGTACAAAGGTTAAAAATACTGCATAAGGTTACATACCCTTTGAAATGCTGAAGTCCACATGTGCGCAGCAGCCAAACTATGTCCTCATGATTAAATATTAACCAGCACACTAAGTGGAACTGCTACAAGAAGGTCACCTTTTGTATCAACAATTGTAATACATAGACACACAAAACCAAAACTTATTATGGCAACAACACTTTTAAACTTTTGAAACTAGGTAAAGTTCACCTATTAGTCACTAATAAGGCTTACATTAACACTGCAATGAAGCTACTGTGAAATTCCACTGGCTGCCACATTCTGGCATCTGTTCGGGCCAATGCACCTAACCACTACATCTTTTGAACTGTGGGAGGAAACCCATACAGGAGAACATGCAAACTCCTCATAGGCAGTGACCCAAACCAAGAATCAAACCCAGGTCCCTGGCGCTGTGAAGCAGCAGTGCTAACCATTGTGCTGCCATGCCGCTAGTACTCTCTAATGTATTGTTCTCCACTTATATGGCAACACAAACTGTTAGTTGAGCCACATATAAAAGTAGTACTTTTTGGAAAAGCTTAGGTTATACTATACAATTATAAAATATTATGCTGAGCGTAAATTGAATATTGGCTGTTTGTTTACAGCAAATTTCTAAACCTATATAAATTTTGAGGTGAATGTGTGTCAAGTGTCACACATTCTTTTCAAATAATTGCCAGCAAAGGGTTAACTATCTAAATTGTATATTCACAAAAGTAAAAACTTGTCTGATATTTTCCATAATTTCACAACGTGTGCACTTGCCAGCCTATAACATCTACCAAGTGCTCGCATTTTGGTGCCATGCACAAGGAGCCAGTAATAGCCCCCCCCAGAATAAAGGGCTGTATTTTCAGTTTCCTAAACAAGCTTACATTGCGAAATGTGCTGCAGTAGTGAAGTTCTAGTGAACATATACAAACATGATTTGCATCAGGGATGACGAAATTTAACACCCTTTTCCAAACTCATCGTGGCATGTTTCTGCTTTGAAAAAATAAAACACAGTGTCAACAGCACAAGGCCAACGTTTCCTTCCCAGGCTAACATACTGTTTATGAATAATTTCTAGTTTAATTCACCCTTAACTGTGGTAGAGTACTACCAGCGAGGTTAAAGTTTTGTATTTGACCAAAAGTGCTGAAAGTTAGTACATCACAGTTAGCCTGTGGTTTCAACACAGCTAAAACACTGATGTTCTATCCACAAAAAAATGCAGGATAAATCAAAGATCCAATTAGCCAGATCCCCGATTCCAATAATGTAGTGTATTGGAAAGCACGATTTATAGAATCATTAAGTGAAACTTGCTTACCAGTTTGCTAGTTTAGCCCCTGCTATATCCAACTGGCTCTAAATCTTGCTGCAGACTTTATTCAGGCATCAATGTATGAACTGAGTGATTGAAACCCAGTATGCCTCTCTAGCATCCTATAGCTGGTGATTCAGGCATGTGGAGGAATATTAAAAGGACAAAAGTGCATCACTGAATGCAATCTCAATGTCGACAGCACGTCTATAAATACAAAAGAGACCATTTCATCTACTTACGTTATTTGGGGTCATAATTGTTGAACAGTTATTTGTTGAATAGCATTGTAAATCTGTTATGATTGGTTTGCAGTTGATTAAAATTAGAAAAGTGAGTCAAAGGTGGGTTGGAACGTTCCCTATGCATTTGCATAAAGAAAGATTTGCATTTATATAGTACCCTTATGGACGGCACAGTGGCAAAAGCATTAGCACTGTAACCTCTCAGTGTCAAGGACCTGGGTTCAATTTTCACCTCGGGTCACTGTCTGTTTGGAGTTTGCATATTCTCCCCATGTCTCCATGGATTTCCTTCTGGTGCTCCAGTTTTCTCCCGCAGTCCAAAGTTGTGGGGATTAGGTTGATTGACCATGCTAAATTGATCCTAGTATCAGGGAATTAAAACAGTAAATAGGTGGGAATAGGGCCTGGGTGGGATTGTGATCCAGTGCAGACTTGATGGGCTGAATGGCTTCCTCCTGCACTGAAGGGATTCTAATACCTTAGATTCTATGATCTTTCAAAATTTCAGGATGTTCCAAAGCCATGGAGCCAACAAAGTGTTGTAACGTTAAGAGCTGTTGTCAACAGAAGAATATCTTTGTAGCACTCACTTCCTCTGGTTTGGTGTGTGCAAAGTTGGTGAGGGTGTGCACCCCTGATCAGGGACTTGAAAACAGATGAGAGTGGGCCTCTGTGTGATCTAACCTCATGTCTGCTGAGTGTCACCATTAATGAAAACTAGTGATCAAGCAGCTTGACCAGATGCTGCAGTTCATGTCAACTCCCCAGATAGTGAGATCAATGAGTGGAGAATTTAAGAGAAGCGGCCTGTTCTAGTTAAATACTATTAATTTTGTATTCCCCATGGAGTGCTGCAGAGGTTAGGTTAGCTCGATATGCTATTCACAAAGAAGATTAGAACTTTGTATACTGGTGGCAGAAAGCTATATAGTCATGCTGAGCAGAGAGAGCTCAACCTATTGGAGGTAATGAGTGATGCTGAAACATGGGCAGCTTTCACTGTGCACATTAGCAACGTTAGTCACCTGTATTTATATACAATTGAGTAATGGAAATACAAATATGACCCAAGATCACTTCTGGCTCAGGTAGAATCAGGGTGACAGCTGTTGCAATTTCCAAACATCTCTAGAGTCTAAAAATTCTCCGGTTTTGCTGAGGGAGAAATTTAGTAAGTGCTTTTGACAACTAAATCAGAATGTGGACAGTGATTGTGAACTCAAACATAGATCACCAAAGTACTTCCTATTTAAGGATAGATGGGTGATTGTCTTATGGCATTCAAAAAGGAACTTCTTATTTGATAAGCACATGAATAGAAATAATTTACCACAGAATGGGACAATTTATTACAGATGGGTGGTGGGACTGGTAAATTGCTGAAATGGGCTTGTTGGCAACAGTCGGGTTGGAACCATTCTATGATTAAATGAATTAAATATCGTGATCTGTTTGTCAATGAACAGTGGGATGTGTATGATGCATTCTGGACTGTGACTCCCAAGTTGTATAATAAAGATAATTGACCTGGACAAAGATAAATAGGTTCTTGATGGTTAAGGGGGAAAAGCGGGGGAGTGGGGTTGAGAAACTTGTCAGCCATGATTGAATGGCAGAGCGGACTTGTTGGGTCAAACGGCCTATTTCTGCTTCTAAATTTTATGATCTTATGGACAGCATTCAGTCCTGTCCTCACAAATGGCGTGTAATGTTTGTGTTATACAAATGCTAGGGATGACCGACGAGAGAATCTAATCATCTCCCCTTGACATTCAATATCATTATCATTGCTGAGTTCCTCATTGTCAATATTCTGGAAATTACCATTGACTAACTGAATTGGATCAATTATATAAATACTGTAGCAACAAAAGCCGATCAAAGGTCGGGAATTCTTCAAATAATTTCCCTCTCATCTCCCCAAACTCTGTCAATTATTTACAAGGCACATGTCAGAAGTGTGATGGAATACTCTCCTCTTGCCTAGATGAGTGCAGCTCCAACAACAGTCTAGAAGCTCAACACCATCCAGGGCAAAACAGCCCACTTGATTGGCAACACTTCATTCATTATCTTAAACATTTGCTCTCTCCATCACTGATGCTTGTTTCAGCCATGACATCTACAAAATGGCTCACCATGCTTCTTCTGAGAGCACCTTCTAAAACAATGATCTCAACACCTAGAAGGACAAAGGTAGAAAATGTGCCAACACCTGGAAATTCTCTTCCAAGCTCTGAACTATTCTGACTGGGAATTGGAATTACATTTTCACCACTCAAAACCCTGTAACATCTTTCCTAACAGCATTGTGGGTGTACCTACATTTGATTGTAGCGGTTCAAGAAAGTGGCTATCCATCACCTTAAGGGCAAGAAGTGCTGACCTTGCCGGTAATAGCCATATCCCAAAATATAAAGAATTTACATACAAAGCCTGTTTGATGCTTTGAACTTCTGAGAACTATAAAAATGAGTTCCGTGCATATCTGCAGCTTATTTCAGCCTTCTAGTAACATGATTTTATTGTATAACAAATTGAGCATTTGTCATTTCAATGTGCTGAACTTGTTTTAGAAAATCTGTGTCAGAAAGACAGATTTAGAGAATTTCTAAATATATTGTAGCCACAGTAACTGGATGTGAAGCAATGCCATCAGTATGTTGCCATATCATATTCTGTAATATGAAATCAACTTCTGGAAGCTTTAAATCTATAAAATGTTCATAAAGCAATGAAAAGTAACAATAAAACAAAATGCAGTTGGTACGCTAAATTCCTTTTGATAGTAGGAAGTTACCGGGCATTATGAATTGGTGTTTAATTGCCTTTGATTTGCTGATTGGATAAGTCTATCTTTTCAATCCACAAAACAGTTAACCTTAGTCAACATGAGTAGGTTCAGTGCTATAACATCTTACGACTTGTTCGGAGAGAAATTGAAGAAACCAGGCTGAATGCAATTGCTGAGCAGGCAGGGCCTGCCCACTAATCAGTTGGGTTGCTGACTAAGACGGTGACCCTGAGCCTAGCCATTCTTTTATAGGTTCATTGTGATGTAGATAACCGGATCCTGACGGCGTTATAATCACTGATTAACCTATTTGACTGGTTACACACTAGTTTCTGCATACTGACATCTTCTGGCAGAATTGAAATTTAATAGGCAGCAAGCGCTGGAATATCAATTGTGTAAAACAAACTAATCTGCATAACTTTCTTGTATGAGACAATGAGGTTGGAATGAGAAAGCTGGGCACAACTATTTAAATTCTTGGTAACTTGATGTTCATTATTCTCCTTTTCTAACTGCACTTTGGTGTTTTGTTACCAGCTTTTTTGGCTGTTCAAGATGGGATGATCACTCTGTACTTCTGAGTGCTGATGCAATTGTCCATTTGTGTGTCCTTTAGCTACTTACGGTGATTCTAGGTCTGAATTCTGCTTTGACAAGGCATCTTATTGTGCAGAAAGCCTTCAGATGCCGTATATTGGGGTGGAAACGGGGAGCATTACTGGACTTTTGCTGATTTGAAGCATTGATTTTTCTCCTTCCCATTCCTTAAACTGAAACTTGGGAGACTAAACTTGTATTATCAAATGGCAATTTTAAACTAAGAAGTTGCTGAGCCCTGATTTGTGTCCCATGTGTATTGCTGCAGCAGATGTTCATTTGTACATGATTGCTTTCAATGGCCAACAAGAATCATACACCAGCTGATAATTTCATTTACCCTTCTTTTGCGACAACATACTATTTCGTTTATATTTTTGAGTATGTAATGCACAAATTGTGCTAATTCCCTGAAGGTCCAACACTGGCAAATTAAAACTCCTGGCTCAGATATTTTACTAATTACTATCTTTAATCTTGTGAAGAAAATAAATTTCCTAGCAGAATACTGATATAGAAATAACTCAGTTTACAAAGATATTTGAAAATGCCAAATTTAGAAAATTTCCCTTTAACTTTGCCTAGATGTGTAATAATTTGTGCTCTGTGACACATTGTGCTGCCATTTATTGTTTTCTAGATAAATGGAAAACAGAATTGTCTAATTGAAATTGAAGAACATATGTATTGAAATAATAAGTAACTTGAACTATTCCGAGCTAGACTGTCAGAATAGCCCTATTGTAAGTAGGGAAACATTTCTTGAATGCATTCAGCAAGAAGTCCTTGAATTCATATGGCACTTTTTTAAGGCATTCCACCCACCCAACCCCTTAAGCATTCACTCCTTCCTTCACCAGTGCGTGTTAGCAGCAGTATTGTACCATCCTCAAATGCAGTACAGCAACTCACCAAGATACCTTTGACAGCACTTTCCAAATGCATGACCACAGCCACTTAGAAGGACAAGGGCAACAGAATACCATCACCTGCAAATTCCCTTCCAATTGACAGACCATTCTGACTTAGAAATATTTTGAAGTTTCTTCACTGTCGCTGAGTCAAAATCCTAGAACTCCTTAGATACTGAAGCAGTCTATGCCAGCATGACGTGGATGACATTAAGGCTTGGGCCGAGTTCTTAGCAAGTAGCCATCACGCTGCACAAGTTCAATCAATAGCTGTCTCCAGTGACAGTGAAGCTAATCATTTCCCCCTGACATTCAACACCATTAGTATAACTGAATTACCCACCATTAATTTACACCATTAACTACCACTGATTGCATACTTAAGTGGATTAGCTATATCAGAGCAAGTCAGAAACTGGAAATTCTGTTGCAACTAATTTATTTCTTATTCCCAAATCTGTCCACAAAGCATAAGTCAAGGCTGTGTAGGGATAGCTGCACATGCCCCAAAGAGTGTAGCTCCAACAACACTATGTTCTATACCATTTAAGAAAAATGCAGCCTGCTAGATCAGCACCCATCTGTCACTTCAAACATTCACTCACTGTCTCCTGCAGTGGCACACTGTAGAAGCAGCGTGTTCCAAGTACAAGGAGCAATGCAGCAGCTCACCAAAGTTCCTTAAATATATGTTTCCAAGCTCATGGCCTCTATCACCTTGAAGAGTAAGGCCAATAGATGACTGGGACCACCTGTAAGTTCTCCTCTATATTGCTGTAGGTGATTTTACTACTTTGGTTAAGAGACCGAGGGACAAGGTTGACACAATCATGTTAAAACTAACATCTTCATTGAGAATATTAAACAAAACTCTTTCAATTAAATCACGCAGTTATTCCTCAGGTGCTTAATCAAATATGACTTGAGGTCACTTAGGAGTGACCTTTAACAGATCACTCTGCTCAGTTGACTGGGTCTCTTCGTATTAATGTGTATTTTCTGTCTTTTGAGTGTTGTGAATGTGGGACAGTTTGAGGTTTACATACAGAATACAGTGTTTTGGAGAGCTCATATACAACCATCTTCTTAGTGTCATTTGGTTAGTTGAGTTTTGTGATTGGCTGTTGATTGTTTAGCACATTTCCAAATTGTCTTCATTTATTTATCTATGTAAGGCTTCTTCCTGTCCTACTGTGATTATGCCTGGTTCCAATCAGCCTGATGTGATTTCAGCCAGTTTTCTGCAATTGATAGTGTTGTTCTATTCAATTCAGCAGCATGGCTACAATTAACAAATACAATTGTAATTGGTAAGTATCTAACTCATTCAGTTCCTACATAACAAACACTGCTCTGAACATGTTTGAACTCAGTAAGAATTTAGCAGGAACACTGCATTTGCCTGACGAAGACACAGAGTGTTGAAAGCTTGCAATTTTACTATCAAATAAATCGGTTGGATTTAAAATTGGTGTTGCTAAATTCTTACTGAGTTCTTACTACCCCAGTCCAACGCCAGCATCTTTACATCTGAACTTGTTTGCCATCTGTCAACCCGTAACATTGCACGCCATCCTGAATTATATCGCCATTCCTTCAATAAGTCAAAAATCTGGAAGTCTCTCTCTTAAAAGCACTGTGGAATCTATTTCCATCAGATGAACTCCAGCATTTCATGAAGGTCGCCTACCAGCACCACCTCGTGAGCAACTGGGGACACCCACATTCCGTGTACGAATAAAAGTAAATTCCCCATTGTGTCTCAGGAATGTAACCAGACAAAGATAGGAACTGAACCAAAGAAATTACTAGGATGGTGTAGAGAGGGAAGTTCAGAGCTGAGGTAGCAGAAGGCATGCACGTTTTAAAATCATTTTTATCAGAAATGTGCAGCCTCTGTAAGACAGCGCTCAAGGTTAACCTGTTCTTTTTCACTTAATTGACATGCAGTAAAATCTTCGTTTTCAACATTGTTGGAAAGTTAGAGAGAACGAGCAAATAAGAAATAATATTCACCAACACCTGTTTTTTATACATCCATAAAAGGAGTTGGGCTTCAATTGTTAAATTTAAAGCGCTAAAAGCAGCCCAAGTCTCCCATTTAAATGCTAAACAATTTGCTTCATCAGTCTGGAGAAAGTGGTCTGTTATACCAGGGGACTGTCATGAATATTGATGAAACTTAAACAAAATATTTGATTTTTTTTTTAAAACCTGCAAGTTTCATAGCTAATTGTAATTTTAATTCTTTTAGATGGATGGAAGCCTGTCTGCATGAAGAATTGCCCCCTACCACTGAGCTTGAAGAAGGACTGAGAAATGGAGTCTATCTTCTCAAACTTGCAAAGTTCTTTGCTCCTAAATTGGTGTCTGACAGAAAGATCTATGACATTGAACAAACAAGATTCAAGGTAACAAAATACTTTTGTTATTACAGGGTAGGGATGAACTTAAATGGTTGATGCCCTTTATCATGTAGCTCATAACTGTTTCTCAAATTGGGGCCTTTCCAAGGGGTCTATGATGAAGGACTGGTCTTACACGTGAACAACCTGGATGTTTTCCCATGGTGCTATGATTAAGAGTTAGGCAAGTGAGTGATAGCCAGATGTATCCCCATTGTGCTGCTGCTCTTTCCTACTCCTCCAGTACACACTCTGTGCACCTGCACCCCCCCCCCCCACTCTTCTCCGTGCCCTTTGCCATCTCCATGTCCACTTTCTCTCTGAATTGCTCCCATATGTTTCTGTTCTCCCTTTGCTTCCTTAGGGCTTTTTCCATACTGCTGCTCTCTCTGTGCTCCAGCTCTTCATGTACTGAGCTTACCCAGTGCTCCAGCTCTTCCCTTGTCTCCCCAGTGCTCTTTCTAGGATTCTGCCCTTCTTAGGCTTCTCTATTTTTCCTCTGTGCTCCTGCCAAACCCAGAGTCTACAGCAAGATGTGGCAGCATCCATTTCTCTGATACCTGCTTTCCTATAGTAATATTGCAGGCATTATATGCAATATTTTTCTGTTGCATGTTTTAAAAGGGGTTTGTCATCCAAAAACATTTGAGAACTACTGGCTTACAACAATCTTTTAACTATGCCTTAGCATTCTCCTGACGGCCTGCAATTTACTTTGTGATATTTTTAACAGGTGTCTCATTTAGGCAATCATAGATCATAGTATCTTACTGTGCAGAAAGAGGCCCTTTGGCCCATTAGTCTGCACTGACCACAATCTCAGCCATGCCCAACCCCATATCTCTACATATTATTACCACTAATCCCTCTGACCTAAGCAACTTAGGACACTAAGGGGCAATTTTAGCATAGCCAATTAACCTAACCTGCACATCTTTGTTCTGTGGGGGGAAACTGGACCACCCGGAGGAAACTCACGCAGACATGAGGAAAACATGCAAACTCCACACAGACAGTGACCTGAGCTGAGAATCACTTCTTTTATTCCCTCCAATTTGCTTTTCTCATCATTACCAAATTATGATGTGTTCTTACTCCAGGAGCCTTCGCACCCTGTCAGTGCCTCAGTACGTGATTGTTCTTTGGACTATTTTGACACTGTTTGAGCAGCAGAACCCAATCCTCTTTCCAGCTGCCCACATAAATATACCTTTTAGGACTGATCATTGAGTAGTGACAAGAAGTGGTAACCTCGCCCTCCCCCTCCCCGGCCTTCCCAACCACCCGTCCCTTAAGAGTGGTTCTTCGATGCCATAGTCAAATTATTTCCAGACAGAAATCAAAATTGACCATGTCTTGATCTTTTTTGCTTGTAGTGCATTTCTGCGATTCAGGATATTATAATTCAAAGTGTGTTTTAATGTAACTCATCTTCACATTTGTCTAATGAGTTTTGAAGTGTAATCCTTTGTTATTTTTACATCAGGGGTAGAACTACTGTGTGTCCTGAAGGTCTTTGCCAGTTTCTTGCTCATCTCTGCATTTCCAATGTCAGCTTTACAGATTAAAGATTAGCATCTTCAAGTTTTGATTTTGCTTGTTATTTTCTTTGAGGAATGGAGTTGCATTTTATAAAGGGAGACACTTTTTTTCTGGGAGAAAGAGCTTTCCTTGCAATATCAAGTAATCTGATCACATTGTGTTTGCAAACAAGAAAACAAGGCTTGCTGCACATGTTTCTCAAAAACAGTAGCCGTTTCAGGTCCAGTGTCACTTTGTATTAGGTGGCTGGTGCTGGCAGATTAATGTTCTTGTTGAGCTGTTTTCCAGAATAATGAATAATCTGTTCAAAGTACAATTTTCTTGAGGCATCAGACAGTTTCTTCTTGAGGATAATGTTCACAAAAAAACAAAGATTAACCTTTGAAATAGTTGGCTGGTGCTGGGTTCATCAATTTAACCAGCTTAGTAAGAAAAGATTTTTGGTCTTAACTCATTCAGCTGTTCTGCTATTGAGTTGATTGGGTGTATTGAGGGAAGGGTGGTTATGAAGGATTATAGAATGATGTATAAATGGACATTAAATGTCATGGTTTAAACATAGAAATGATAGTCGTTTAATACCCAAATAAGTATGTCTTGTTACATTGAACAGGATGGGAGGGAGTAGAGAAAAATATGTAAATCTAAAAGCAGCCTATTTCCACAGTCGGTAATACCTGGTTAACATTTGTGCTAGGGCTGATAAGGCAAGTGATTTAATTTTGATTTGATTTATTATTATTGTCACATGTATTAGTATAGTAATATTGTCACATGTAGTTGTATAAAAATGATTGTTTCTTGCATACTATACAGACAAAGCATATCGTTCATAGAGAAGGTGAGGAGAGAGTGCAGAATGTTGTGTTGCTGTCATAGCTAGGGCATTGAGAGTGATCAACTTAGTGCAAGGTAGGTCCATTCAAAAGTCTGATGGCAGCAGGGAAGAAGCTGTTCTTGAGTCGGTTGAAACGTGACCTCAGGCTTTGGTAACATATACGTAACGTAAGTGCCAGATGGTGACCATCTCCCATTGATATTCAATGGTGTTAGCATTGGTGAACCTCCACTGCCAACAATCTGGAGCTTGTCATTGACCAGGCTACAAGAGCAGATCAAAAGTAAGGAATCCTGTAGAGAATAACTCAGCCCCTGACTCCTCAAAACCTGTCCATCATCTGCAAGAGACAAGTCAGGAGGGTGGTGGAATAATCTCCATTTGTCTGGATAGCTACAGCTCCTGCAGCACTTGAAACTTAACATCATTCAAGACAATGCACCATGTTTGATCGGCATCTCATCTACCACCTTAAGCATTCATACTTTCACCTACCAAAGCACAGTGACAGCAAAGTGTACCTATGCAAGAAGAAATACAACAACTCACCATGGCCTCTTTGACAGCAGCTTCTAAGTGTATGACTTTTACCACCTAGAAAAACGAGGACAGCAGACATATGGAGATGCCACAACAATAAGTTGTCCTCCAAGGCATTCAGCTTTGAAACCAACCTGGGACACTCAGCATAATAGCACTGCGAGTATGCCTACTGCAGATGGACTGCAGTGGTTCAAGTAGCTGGCTCACCATTACCTTCTCGAGTGTAAATAGAGATGAGTAGTTAATGCAGGCCTTGTCAGTGATGCTAACATTTCATGAAAGAATAAGATCAAATTTTATGATCAGGGCACACTGTCTTTTAGCATAGAATTACACTGTTATGTTAACATTTGTGTTCTCTTTATGCTTGTGCTGAAGATATTTTGTCCCCTGCACACACTGTCACATCCCACAGAACAGTCCACTAAAAGTAACATTTATCAATAGCATATGCACTATATCCGATTTTAATAATCTTCTACATATGTATTTTCAGGGTTGTGCAGTGTGCTGAATGAGTGTTGATTTCCTGTAGATATTGATGTGGTGAGTTTGAGACTACTTGATGGTTACAATAATCAGTTATGGTGGGGAAAGACAGGAAGATTCTTTCATTGAATCATAGAATTTCTACAGTACAGAAGGAGGTCGTTCAGTCAATCGAGCCTGCAATGACAAAAATCCCATCCAGGACCTATCCCTGTGACCCCACGTATTTATGCTGGTAATCCCCCTTGCACTAAGAGCCAATTTAGCATGGCCTATCAACCTAACCAGTGCGTCTTTTGGACTATGGGAGGAAACCGGAGCACCTGGTGGAAACCCATGCAGACACTGGGAAAATGTGCAATCTCCACAGAGACAGCCACCCGAGATTGGAATTGAACCCGAGTCCATGGCGCTATGAGGCAGCAATGTTAACTGTGCCACCATGCTGCCCTAAAAGTTTAAAAGTTTACTTCCCATATGAGAGCCAATTGCTTTTAGGAAAAGAAGGACTTGTATTTGTATGGCATCTTTCATGACCTCAGGACATTTCAAAGCACTTTACTTGCAATGAATTAATCTGAAGTGCAGCCTCTAATGGACGAATCATGGCAGCTAATTTGCAGAGTGCATTCTGTATCATAAAACATTCAGACATCTAACTATAGAACTCAGAGGGGGTGACCTGTAAGTCTGTGTTGATTGAGAAACAGACATTTCATGGGTAAAGACACAAGATGAGATGTTTTCTGCCCACACATATGATACTCTCATAGTAATATTGACAGACAAAGGATTTGCACTTAATGGTGCTTTAGGCCCTCAGGGATGACTTGAGCTTCATTGCTTAATGAGTTATTTCTGAAGTGCAGTCACTGTCATGCAGGCAAATGTGGTCAGTAATTTATCATCCATAAGTTGGAGCTATCTTCAAAACAAATTGGTTAGATCCTGACAGAGTGTCATGTTCAATTCTGGCTATCGCACTGTAGGAAGCACATTGATTCCTCAGAATTTGTGGAAGACACTTGCCTGAATGTTACCAGGGTTGAGGACTTCACTTGTACGAGGACACTGACAAAACTCTGACTGTTCTTAGAATCCATAGAATCCCTACAGTGCAGAAGGCGACCATTTAGCTTATTGAATCTGCACGACCCTCTGAAAGAGCATCATATACAGGCACAGCACCACTGCCCCTCTATCGTATTTGCCATAGCTAATCCAACTTATTTACCCACCTTTGGATTCTTCTTGGAACAGAGTAGGTTAAAAGGTGATTTGATAAGAGATGTTCAAAAATGTGAGTGGGTTTTATAAGCATAAATAAGGATAAAATGTTAACCAGGGGTAAAAGGACTAGTTACAAAAAGGTGCGGATTGAAGGTGATTGGCAAAAGAACTAAAGGTGACACAGGAACATAATTTTATGCAGCAAGTATTTATGATGGTGGAGAAGACAGCCTTAAAAGGTGGTGGAGTAGATTCAATGGTAACTTTGAAAGGGTATGGGATAAATACTTAATCTATAAAAGAGCCTGTCCGTGCATGATGGGCCGAGTGGTCTCTTTCCATCTGATACAATTCTAGCTCTGAAGCATAAGATCTTGCAGTTTTCGGCTCAGAATTATCTCACACTGGGATTGGATCATTTGCTGCAGTTTAGAAATTGTGGCTGGACTGTGGGAGGCAGGTTTTCACTACCATTTATTTGTTGTACTAACTTTGGCAATTGTAGTAGTCAGATGAATAAATTACATGTTTCGGTTTAAAAGAAAACACAACTGCTTGTCTGCCGCCCTGACGAAATGCTCTATTTTGAAGCACATTTCTGCTACACAAGACGTCCATGTGGCTATAATTTTGTTCTGCTCTGTGACTATCAGGTCTGTTCTGTGTGCTGGTGATAACCAACCCAATTGGGTTCTAATAGCTCGCATGTAAACTATCTTAAATCCTTGGTTGAGAGGTAATGCGATTCCTATCTCTTTAAACTGGAGCCAGGTCTGCGGAGTGAAAAATTAGCATTTTCAATTGCTCATCATCTTGTACACTGCAAATAAACCTTGTGACGTTGCAAAAATTGATTTGTTCATTTGTTAAAAACATTCTATAATTTTTTTTTATCTGAGTGCAATAATTGTCGTACTCATTTGCTGGAGCCCTCCTGAGAATGCTACTCCAGGATTTCACAAAGTCCCTGCCACATCCAACTATTTGTAATACAACTGATGCAATCTGTTCTGATTTTGTGATGCAAGTGTTTATTTTAGGTTTGGGCTGATGTTTGTTGTTACAGGTACAGGTGCTCGCCTGTTTAAAGGCCTTGTGAGCTGTGTTTAACTGTCTTCTGTAAAAAAAAAAATGGCCTTGAAGTATTTGCCTTCTAATTTTTTTTTTAAATGTGCCAAAATGAGAAACATTAATCAGCCCTCTGGTAGCATGGCCCTTTTAATGGCAATCCTCTGTGGGCCACATGACTAGGCTGGAATTGGCACAGCGTGAGCGTGTGAGCCTGGGCCTATCAGGAGGCTGCGGTTTGAGTAGACTTATTAAACCACTTATTGCATATAGTTCTTCTAAAGTGATAAATCCTTTAGTTTGTTACTTGCCGCATCAAGTCACCTCGGGTTATTACTTTACTATCTTTCATAAATCTTAGGAAATCCAGAACCCTGTATCTCGGATTAACTCTTAGACTTAGCTCCTATATTCGTCAGCCTGTTATTGCCAAATTCTACTGACTGCTTGTATTCCAGTGAGTCAGCTTTAAGATCTATATTCTCACTTTCAGATCCTTCCATGACCTTGCTTCTATTTGAATCATTTCCAGCTATTGGTTCCTGCCCACACTTTCCAAACTTGTTCACTGCTTATTTTACATTCCCTCAGCTCTATAGGAAGCTGAGCTTTTGCCCACTGTGTCTGTTCCCTTGGAATTCTTTCCCAAAACAATTTTCCTTGGCATCCTCCTAAAACTGTAATGTTTGGATCGTCTTCTATCTTGTCCTCTCACTCTAAATTCCTACTTTTCTTGCAGCCGGCATCTACATTTCCCCCTAAGAATGGAAGAATAATTGCAATTATGTAGGATGTTTTTATAAAGTTTGTGTATTTATTTATTAGTCACAATAGACTTACACTTGCACTGCAATGAAGTTACTGTGAAAATCCTCTAGTTGCTACACACCAGTGCCTAGTCAGGTATACTGAGGGAGTATTTTGCGTGGTGCATACACCTAACCAACGTGTCTTTTAGACTGTGGCAGGAAACTGGAGCACTCAATGGAAAGACACAGGGAGAGTGTGCAGGCTCCAAACAAGCAGTCACCCAAACCAGGCGTCGAACCTGGGTCAGTGGCACTGTGAGGCAACAGGGCTAACCACTGTGCCACCCATGCTGTGATCAACTTACCATGCTTCGATCAACTTACCATGCTTCATGTGCAATGAATTAATTTTGAAATGCAGTAGCTATTGTGCATGCAAAGGGTAGTAGGCATTTAACTCAGATACTGGCAGTCTAGCTAAACTGTTTTTGGGCAGTGTGAATGGAAGGAGGAATGCTGGCCAGGATGTGGGGGAATTTGCTCTTGGAATAATGCTGTAAGATTTTAACGCTTAAACCATTGAGCAAGCAGTGATATGGCTTTGGTTTGATTTGAATAATTGTTATAAAAATGTAAAATGCTTAGTTTTTACAGCACACAGCAGGTTGCCTATTGCTCAGGCATATCACCATCATTGCATTTGGTTTCAGGTGAATCATTTACTTGTCACATGATCTTTCTGACTGCAAACACCAACTTCTTGGCGCTTGAGAATAAATGTGGAAACATCTTCGCTAAAACTGATAATTTTATAAATGCTGAAAGATAGGGGGTTGAGTGAGAGTCCCAAATGCCTTTTAATCAAAGCATGCTTTGGAAGAAGCACCAGTGCTTCTTTCAAATGCCAATTTAGAAAAAAGAAAATTTTCTCCTAGCCATGCTCTCTCCGTCCGCGAATTAAAGCATTAATTAATTCAAGCATTACAGTTACCTATACCAGTTAATTTAATCTAGAACAGAGAATGACCATCTATAAGGCACTCATAAAATGCCATTTTAAATTCCCATTCTCTGTCTCTAACAAATTGGATACCTCGAGCTGAAAGCTGTACATTGGGTTTATGAAGAATTAAAATTAAACAGAAGCATGGCTGAATTTACTTGATTGTAATAAACAAGAATAGAGGAACAGCAAATAAACCATTCAGCTACTTAATCTTATTTCACCATTCAATAAGTTTATGGCTAAGTTATATCTTACCTCTGTCAACTCAAAAATCTGTTGGCTTTGGATGTAAAATTATTAATTGAGCCAATGTCCATGACTCTTTGGGGAAGAAGTTCACTTCTTTTTCCATTTTGGAAAAAAAAGCACTGCCCAGCCCTGATTTTAAGTCGTCTCCCCTACAAGTGGGGAAAAGGAATTCATTATGTGTGTGTCTCTCTCTCTCTCTCTCTCTAAAATACCTCCCAATATCCGAATGAGCTCAATCAAATTGACCTTTAACCTTCTATATTCTGGGGGATATAAACAGAATTTATCTAATCTCTTATAATTCAGGCCTTGGTGTCCTATAACCTTCTGGTGAATATGTACTGTATTCTTTCCAAGGACCATATTCTCTGTAAGGTGCAGTTCCCAGAAATGCACGTAGCAATGTTCTCTCTCAGCTGCATAGTTGTGCAGCAACCCAGAGGTTTTCGTACAGGCTGAGCACAAGTTGCTCTTTTAAGTTACCCTGCATGTACAACTGTGCCACCAGGCCATGGCCAAGTCGTATTATTGCTAGATAATTGAATAAAAAGGCCCATATGTTAAATTGCACAGTCCACATTTAATAAAATAAATAGAGGCGTTGTTAGTATACAGTGCTGAAGGAAGCCATTCAGTCCATGGAGGCTGAGCCGACCACAATCCCACCCAGGCCCTATACCCATAACTCCATGCATTTATTCTACTTAGTTCCCCTGACACTAAGGGGCAAATTAGTATGGCCAATTCACTTAATCCACACATTGTTAGACCATGGGAGGAAAGGCCATGCAGCCATAGGGAGAATGTGCAAACTCCACACAGACATTGACCCAAACTGAGAATTGAACCTGGTTCCTGCTGCTGAGACAGCAGTGCTAACCACTGATATAGTGTATTCAAAACTTTGTATAACTACAAGGCCTTTGTACCCTGGCACTTTAGTTCCAAAGGCTAGCATTTTGCTAGTTGATGCCTTTTAGATTATTTTTCATACCTTACTGCTTGCACTTTGTCCCATTAATCACCCTGAACCACGATTATTCATACTTGCATCTGACCATTCTTGATCTAAAATGGATGCTGTCAACCTATACTGAAATCTATCTGCTACAGATTTTTCTACTCAACACTTAATCCATCAATGTCTCTTTGTAATTTTATGCTCTCGTTGGCAATACTTAATATGTCAACAATTTTGTTGTTGTCAGCAGACTTGGATTCATTGTTCTCTGCTGTTTTATCTAAGTGATTAATAAATATGATGAATAGTTGAGTCCCAGTATAGATCCTTGTGGGAAGCCAGGAGTCAGTTCCAGTTGGAAAACATACCCATTATCTCTAGTCTTTGGGCTGATCTTACCATTTTGCCCTACCATTCGAGTTGGTAAGATCCTGTGAGAGTTGAGAAATCAGGTTCGCACCCGATTTCTCGCCTCTCGTGACCTTACCAGCACCAGATATCCTGCAAGATCAGCCTTGCAACCAAGCAGGGCATGAGGCTGATTATAATTGTCTGGGCTCACTTGTCTCTGTGGCCTCGCTGGAGAAGATTTTGTGGGGCGAGGATCATATATAGTTCCCTTCAACAGGGATTGGACACAATGGCCTCACTGGTAGAGGTCAGTGAGGCCCCCCCCTTTCCCACTCAGGGGATGTCCCTTGAGCAGTCTGGTACACTGGCACTGCCCACCAGGCACTGGGCAGTGCCATGGAGGGGGGGGTGGCTCAGGAGAGGGGCCTGAGGGAGGGGCCATTGCCATTCTGCAGCAGCAATTGGTGGAGGGGAGGGAGAACCGCTATTACTTGGCAGTAATAATCAGTTGGGGTGGAGGGGGCAGCTGTCACTCTGCAACAGTGATCACTGGGGGAGGGGGAACTGCTGCCATTGTGCAGTAGCGATCGGTAAGGGGAGAGAGGAACCGCTGTCTGCAATAGCGAGAATGGAGGGGAGAGGTGAATGCTGTCAGTCTGCAGTGATAGTTGCCAATTGGTCTGGGCTGAAGGGGGTTCCATGATTGATCTTGACATGAGGTTGGCGATTGGGGTGGGACGGTGGAGTTGATCAGCTGAAGGTCTGCTATAACTAGCAGTGGCAGTGACAGGTTTATGTGCTCTCAGAGCACAGAAACCTGCATGTGCACAATGGTGTAATCTGCAGCTATCAGCTGGCGTTTGGGCAATGTGGGCTCTGACCACTCACCCTGCTGATGAAAAACCTGTTTGTCAAGTTTTTTTGCTGAAATCGGGAAAGATTTGACTCGGAGTAAGAAACCATTTCAGAGGAGTCAGAGGAGTGGGTGAATTACCCATCGGAAGTTCAACTTCCCTGGCAATTGTCAGAGCCATTACATCAGTACTTCAAAGGGATGTGATGCATCTTGAGATTTCATCTTTTAATTCTAGGTGGTGTATCCAGAACAGCAGACACATGGGAATATCACCACTTGGAAATTCCCCATTCAAGCCACTTGTCATCCTGACTTGGAAACATATCGCCACTGCTTCACTGTCGCTGTGCCAAAATACTGGAACTTGCTGTCTAGCAGCACTAAGTGTACCTGCAGCACTAAGTGTACCTACATCACATGGACTGCAGCAATTCAAGGAGGCAGGTCACCATCACCTTCTCAAAGACTCTTCGGGACAGGCAGTAATACTGCTGGTCTAGCCAGTAATGCCCCACAAAAGAAAATAAAATCTAAGTGTATTTCTGAATCAAGAGAACTTTGGAAGATTATGGCTTAACCATCTGCAATATCCTCACAATTTTTTTTAAATAAACACTTAGAAGCAATCAAAACCTTTGGCAGTCTTTAGTGCTGTTATATTTTTGGAATGTCATTTTGTTGCCTATGCTAAATTTGGTGCATTACACTCTTGATGCATTATTAACTTCCTTGTGATGTTAAGGATATTATCCTTTTACTTTACTGCAGTCTGGCACAAAATAATTATTCAACAAATCTGTGACTTCCTTGTTTTCACTTGCGGTATTGTCCGCATCTGTTTTTAAAGGCCCTACATTATCCTTGACTATGCCTCATGTAATATTTTGTTAATTTTGATATTCAAATATTAGATTAGTAATTCCTTTGGTATCTTCACAATATATGAAATATCAGCAAGGCATATGTTAACCAAGTTCCAGTCATAGGGAAACCCAATTTCAACATGTTTTGCTTTGAGGTCCAAACTAAGCTAAATAGATGTCAAAGTGATCTTTAATAATAGTCAAAATCTGCAGTTGGGTCTCATGAAAATCTTACGTTATCCTCTAAAACTCAGTCAAACTAGATTTCAATGGCAGGGAGTCTGCCTAACACATGCACACTAGTTGAACAATCCACACCTAACTTGAAGTAAAGTAAAACTAGGTGCCCAGTATATGGGCAGCCCTGTTGGAATAGACAATAACAGCTCCAGTTCATTCTTACAGTAGAAAATACAAATTATTAAGCATGATGAAGGTGTGTAATGTCACAATGACAGGAAATTGTGACTGATAGTTGAATGAAATTGAGTGATATCTACCTGTAACTTCACCAGCTAAGTAAAAGCATGCTGAACTGTTTAAAAATAATCTTTCTGGAGAAAAGAAAACACACTACTAAAGATGGCTACCAGGAGTCATTTGATGTCTGAAATTGTAAGTTAATCTTTTCTGGAAAATTACTATATAGGTTGTACTGCAGGCATGAAATTTCACACCTGGGGATATGAAGATCCACTTCAAAAAGGATCATTGAAACAAATAGACATGTCATTTGCATCTTTGAGTCAGTGAAGACCAAGTGTCCATCAAGACAATGGGGAACTGCTAGCCAGTTAGGGTATACAACAAACAGACACACAAGCTCCCTGTAGAGAATTAAAGAAACACATCCCCTATTGATTTCCACTATATTGAAATGTGTTAAAGGATTCTGAGATGAAACATCAAAATGTGAATACTTGCCAATACCAATGACCACAACAGACATGGTAATTGAATTCCTTTGAAATATACAGCAAGCAGGACTTCTAAGAACTCCAATTTGCCCTTGAGAAGCTGCTAATAGAACAGTGAGGAACCTCACTGTCTTCACCCCTCTCTCTCTCAAGTAAATTCCTATCTCTACAGTCTTAAAATATTCAACCAGCGATAGTGGATATCCAGCAGAAAGAAACCCACCAACTTCTGAAAGACAGATTACAGATTTTAAAAGAGAAGGAAATTGTTTCCAGTAAATGTATTGATGTGGACTTCAATTCAATTCTGGGATTTTAAAGAAACCAGCTAACTTAAATCAGCTGCAGCGTTCAATAATCCATACCTCAAGAACAAACAATACTTGGAGTTAACCATATTGTCTTAACTTTTATTTGGACTCTGACTTTTTTTTTCCTTCTGATATCTGTGTATGTGTAGCATATTATTTAATTATTCAACCTCAGGTTTAATCGCGAGTAAACATATTCCAGGAATTCTCATGTTTGGCTCCTTATTGATCGCTGCATACGTATTAAAAAATATATATATTTGAGATGTGAAAAAGACATGCATGGATAAAAGAAACTAAAAACCTTTGCTGTGACTGACCGCAGAGGCTGGATAAAGGGGAGCCAGTTCTCTCCTCATCTGGTTTTAAGAATAACTAACTATACTAGTGAAGAACTGCTTGAGCAAGCCATTTAAATCAGGGTGAAAATGGATTAACATGAAGCAGTGAACAGATTAAACAAGATGTATGCATCCCATCAGAAGAGAGGGGCAAAACCTATAACAAATTAAAGCAGATGTTACAAATGTAGAAGAATACCAATAGAACAACATCAGATGTTTTCATGATCAGCAGTGGGGTGAAGCAGGGCAGTGTCCTGGCACCAATTCTCTTTGGTGCATTTCCCTCCATGTTACTCTTGTACCCTTTTAGCAGTGAAAATGAGGGTTGGCTACCAGCACACCAGAGCTGTTCAACTCGGTAAGGCTGCGCACCATGACTAAAATAATGCAGAGTCCAAGTTTGAGAGTTGTAGTTTGCTGATGCGACACAGTGTCATTCCAGACTGAAATTCACTTGCAGCAGCTTGTAGATCAATTCTCGCAGGGCTGCAAAGAGTTTGGACTGACCATCAGCAACAGGAAGACCAAAGTTACAGATCAGGATGTGGACACTCAACTTTCTGTTAACTTTGACAGCCTCACTTTGGAGGTCATTGACAGCTTCACTTACCTTAGATCAGCAATTACTAGCAATCTGTCCCTGTCTAATCTGCACCGAGATTGCCAAGGCCCTATCTGTCATGTCAAACTGAGAAGTCATGTGTGGACTTGAAGCAAACTAACCAAAAATGCAAAGCTTCATGTGTGCCAGCCTTGTGTCGTCAGCATTCCCTATTACAGTAGCAAGGAATGGCCAAGAGAAACAGCTGAACAGCTTCCACCTCTACTGCCTCAGATGAATATGGGACATCTCTCACTAAGGCAGAATGCTGAATATAAAAGCACAAAAGTGCCTGAATCTGCCACACGTTTGCCCTCTTGTGTCAACAGTGACTTAATTGCCTGGGCCATGTGAGCAGATTGAATGTTAGCCAAATTGCCAAGACTTCCTCTATGGCAGTTTGGCATCAGTATTAAACCAATAAGTCACCCATGCCTGCGATACAGAGATGTTTGTGAGTGAAACTTTGAGTTGCCCGGGATTGGAGTCCATGCATGGAAAGTCCTCACTGCTAAGTCCTCTTCCTGGAGACAAGCAGCCAGGAAGGATGTGGAAAAAGAAGTGTATAATAAAATGACAATGCAAAAAGGAGAGATCTCACTAAAAGGAAAGAAACATCAGTCACCCACTGGCTAACATTATTTATTTAATTTAATAATTAATGTCAAAAGTAGGCTTACGTTAACGCTGCAATTGTAGTTACCGTGAAAATCCCCCAGTCGCTACACTCCAGCACCTGGTCGGGCACACACAGAGAATTTAGCATGGTCGCTGTACCTAACCAGCACAACTTCGGACAGTGGGAGGAAACTGGAGCACCTGGAGAAAACTCACGCAGACATGGGGCGAACATGCAAATTCCACACAGTCACCTAAACCGGGAATTGAACTCGGGCCCCTGGCGCTGTGAGGCAGCCACTATGTGCCACTATGCTGCCCTGTGCCAGTTATAGAACAGACTAGTACTGGTGAATCAACCTCTACAATCATAATATCTGATGTTCAGTCCAGAAATGACACACACTGTGGGGGCAGTCTGTCATCTCCTGAGATGGCCTGAAGCCATCACAATAAACTTGTAATAACACCATCTATTAACTATTCACAATAATAAGCAATAGAACCCCTGAGTCAAAGCAGGGTAGATTTTTGATCCATCATGTATCTTCTCCCATTGTCTTTTCCAAATGGCTTTAAAGATCAATTTGACTGACCCATTGTCTATATTTTCTGGTACGTATCTTGATTGGATCATCAAACGTGTCTTAGCATTTCTTTTTGTTCCCGATATGGTTAATTGATCTCTTTCGAGTCAAAATACTAACATTTTGTGAGTGCTGTTCTGTTGCTGTTGAGTGCGAAAACAAACTCTAAAGCATATGATTTAATTTATAAATCTGCAAACAACATTAACCATGCATCTTTTAGGACTTCCATTTGTGATCAATCTCTTGCAATGGGTTTTATCAATGTTAGTAAGAGGACAATGCCATTTCCTGCCAGACAATGATATGAAACATATCGATTGAGCCAAGTGTTTGGGGCTTGAATACTGAACAATAAATTATATCAAAGCATTGAATCTGTGGAAAACATAAATTTTCAACTCTTATGAAGTTAGATTTTTCACTGTGCACAGTTATTAAATCAACCATGTCTTTGTTTATATGCAATGCAATCTTTTAAATCTGCTCAACTTTGCTCTTCCTATCTCTGAGTCGTGAAACATCAGACTGGATTTTATGGCCCTGAGTTAGTGTATTTGAAAGTTGGAAGCAGAGTAAACTTGTAAAATGCAAGTATGGCCTGACCACTGTCTTCCCCAAAAGCCCCTGACATGACATCATTTTACATGATGCTGTGGAGTAGTTGGGCATCTTGCCTGCCTTGAGTCCACTGAGGCCCTTATATAACCATTAATGGACACTTGAGTGCCCACCCCGCCTCTCGCTCTAATTTACCTGTGGTAGGGATGACGCACACTAGATGGGTAACCTATAGCTTTCACAAAGTGAGTGGGGAGCTGATGTTAGGCAAAGGGGGAACATGAAGAAGTTGATGTGAAGTCATACAGCATTTAATCTTCCCTTGATCCACTCCATCCCCATCATCTGGCCTCTCAAATCCGGGACCTCTTACCCCCTCACTGACGCCTACCAGCCAGGCCCTATCAGTATCCCGGACTTGCTTTCAGTTTGGCAACTACAACCACCACCTCTTCAGCGGCTGACTGCTGTCCAGCTACTCCTCACCTGAGGAAGACCAGAGGATCGAAAGCTTGTGAGTTTACTATCAAATAAATTGGTTGGATTTAAACTTGGTGTTGTCAGACTTCTTACTGTGTTTAACCCAGTCCAATGCCGGCATCTATACGTCATGACTACTGTCCAGCTAGTCATTGTTAAATGGATTGACTGGCAGGTCTAAGGTGGAGCTTCTCCCCCAAATGAGGGTTGAAGTCTCGCCCTGCCAAGCATTTTTGGGTTCTGGGCTTACCACTTATTGATGGGCAGACTCCCGATTGATTTTTTAGTTATGCAGGCAGAGAATATGGTATCCTGGCAAATGCAGCCCCAAATTATTTAGTTCAAAAATGTTGCCAAGCACCATGATCACATCCCTCCACCCCCCCCCCCCCCCCCCCCCCCCCCCCCCCCCCCCCCCCTCCTCCAAAAGGATATTCAAATTCCAAAATGTCCAAACTTTTGGGAAAATCCACTGCAGTGCTGCAAAAATCAAGGGTCGTTGACCCGTGACCACTTCAGTCCCACACTAATTAGGGCCTTGACATCACTCATTGCTGAAACCCCTCCTTTCTGGTATTACTTTCAAACTAGATAAATGTTGTGCACGTCTTACAAAAATGTACTCTGTTTAAAAAAAAAAGTCACTGATAAAAATGAAAGCATGTCTAAATTTGAGGACTCTGGGCCTGTACTCGCTGGAGTTTAGAAGGATGAGGAGGGACCTTAGTGAAACTTACAGGATACTGCAAGGCCTGGATAGACGGGACATGGAGAGCATGTTTCAACTAGTAGGAAAAACTAGAACCAGAGGGCCACAACCTTAGGCTGAAAGGACAATCCTTTAAAATAGAGATGAGGAGGAATTTCTTCAGCCAGAGTGGTGAATGTGGAACCCTGCCACAGAAGGCTGTGGAGACCAGGTCATTGAAATTTTTTTAAGACAGATATAGGTAGGTTCTTGCTTGATAAGGGGATCAGGATTTATGGGGAAAAGGCAGAAGAATGGGCATGAGAAAAATCATCAGGCATGATTGAATGCAGAGCAGACTCAATGGGCTAAGTGGCCTAATTCTGTTCCCGTGCCTTATGGTCTGAAGATGCTTTTTTTTAAAAAAAAAGATTCAGTCATTGAATGTGGTTGTACCGGGCAAGGCAGCATTCACTGTCCTTTCCAAATCGCCCTTGAGGCAGCGGTAGAGAGCTGCTTTCTTGAACCATTGTCTGTCTGGTGCAGGTACATCCCATTGCTGCCAAGGAGGGAGTTTCCAAGATTCTGACCCAATGATAAAGTTCCAAATTAGGATGGAGAACAGCTTGGAAGGGAGCTTACTGGTGGTGATGTGTTCCCATGTTCCGAAGGGTTGGGCGATGGCCTCAATAGAACTGAGACGAGGAGAAATTTCTTCACTAAGGGTGGTAAATGTGTGGAATTCACCATCACAGAATGTAGTTGAGGCCAAAACATTGTCTGATTTCAAGAAGAAATTAGATATAGCTCTTAGGGCCAAAGGGATCAGGGAAAGCAGGGGATCGGGATATTGAATTTTATCATCAGCTATGGTCAAAATGAATAGTGGAGCAGGCTAAACGGGCCGAATGGCCTAGACCCACTTCTAGTTTCTGTGTCTGCTGCCCTTGTTATTCTACGTGGTAGAGGTCAGGTTTGGAAACTGTTCTCTAAAGAGGCCTGGCAAATTGCAGAGTCAAGAACACTTAGTAACAGGAAAAATGGATATCAACAGTGTCCTGACACATCCCAGAATATAAGGTATTAACTGTACAATTTAACTCTGTCATCATAAATCAGTGGCTTCCGCTGATCTATTTTCTGCTAAGTGGCCTCTTTAGTTACAAAACAGCAAGACCTTGGACTCACTGAGCAATGCCACAGAACCTTTAATAATAGTCAAAAAATGCAATAAAAATGTAAAGTTATGTTCACATGCACAATTGTGGCTGATCCAATAAAATATTTATTGCAGTGAGCAGACGATAGGATTGCATTCATAACATTTCATTACACTTCATGTGCACATTTCTTGTGGTTGATTGCGTACTTAAACCAATAAACTCAGGTGCAAAGGTCTTAAGTAGCTTCTTTTGACAGTTGAATAAATCTGCTGGTCCTTTTTTTAGTTTTTGAAGGCATTTACTACAGGCAAGATGTTTTCTTTCAAATCAGTGAATCCTCTTCAAGGTGTTGAACGTAAATAATTCAGGACAGGTTGCTCACGTAGCAGATGAGAAAAGGGGGAAAAAAACCCCACTACACACCAATATTATTTTATCACACTTTAACAGGGCGGTTGCAACTTATTTCTTTTCCAGTACGTAAGGAATTGTATAAGAAGCTTTTCTGTTCGTTCTTACTTGTTCTTTGGCTGTTTAATATATTTGGCAACTAAAATTCAAGTTCTTGTTCAATGATGATCAGACCATAAGACATAGGAGCAGAGTTAGGCCACTCGGCCCATCGGGTTTGCTCCGCCATTCAATCATGGGTGATATTTTTCTCATCCCCATTTTCCTGTTTTTTTTCCCCATAAACCCTGATCCCCTTTTTAGTCAAGAACCTATATATCTCTGTCTCAATGAGCTGGCCTCCACAACTTTTTATAGCAAAGAGTTCCACAGATTCACCACTCTCTGACTGAAGAAATTCCTTCTCGTCCCTTTCAAAGGATCATCCCATTAGCCTGAAGTTGTACCTTCTGGTTGTAGTTTTTTCTACTAGTGGAAACATCCTCTCAATGTCCGCTCCGTGGTGATAATCACATGATGGTACATGTGGTGAAATCTATGATTTGGGTTCTCTTTTGGTCTGTGTATATTTTAGGGGTGGAACCACAGTAATTGCATACCTGGGGGAGTGACTTTTGGTGAATGGCGATTGAAACATGTAAGGCTCAGAATGTACCAAGAGTCGACGCATTTGAACCATGTTGGGATGTGTTAACGGGTCACACCAGTCAGTTCAAGAGGCAGGATGAACAGATGAGCAGATGGAGAGGAGAGTCTGCATCATGCATCTCAAGTGCTGCTGTTAGCTCAGTGTTGAGGGGGCTGCAGCTGAGAAAAGCCCTGGGAGCTGCTGATAATTTTGTGCTATCAGCAGTCAGGGCTTGGGAAAACCTAAGAACAGCATTTGCTTGGCACAGCTGAGGAGATGGGGATCTCGGGCCTGAAGCAGTGTTGGCAGAAGCATGACTGAGAAGCTGGGATTGAAAAACTTGTGTTTCAACATGCCAACACAGGGGTTCAATCCTGGCTATTGATCAGTTCAGTTCCTGAAAGAAAATGTATTTTCTCCTTTTTCAGGGTAAGTGGACACCCCTGGCAAGGCAAGCAATTGTATCCTGTCCTGAATTGCCCTTGAACTAAATGACTTGGTAGGTCATTTCAGAGGACGGTTAAGAGTTAGCTACATTATTGTGGGTCTGGATTTTCCTGTACATCGACAAAAAAAAATTACTGGTCCATAACTGGATTGCAGCAAACTTGGGGGCCTTGTCTGGTACTATAATAGATTTGAGGTCTACTTGGGAATACACGTAACAAGCTACTTTGCCAAAATAAACCAAAAGTGAAACCTTTACTAGGATATGAGTGTTTCTGCTGAAGGATAACACTTTGGTACCTTGAGCCTTGGTGGCAACGTCAGACTTAAATCTAGTGAAATTGTGCACGTTAATAAATACATTAAGCATGTAAACAATTACTGAAAAGCATTTATAGTTTAAATATTCATTGTATTATAGGTGAATCAAAAGCTCACAAAGCTAATAAAATTATTCATTTTCTTTGTATCAAGCGTTCCGGATTACATTTTCGGCACACGGACAATACAGTACAGTGGCTCAGGGCAATGGAGTCGGTTGGATTACCAAAGGTCAGTGTGTTCAAGTGTTAGCTATATACATTTACCTGTAATGTATAAAGATCTTTTCAGCTGCATAGACTTCAGTTGTCACATTCTGGGAACACTTTTGAGTATAGAGCATTTAAGTATTGACCTACTTGAAGATTTTAAGGTGGTAGGATATGGAGGGTAGCTGGAAAGAAACTTTACTCTGAAGGTGAAGTCCAGAACAAGCAAACATAACTTCACAATTAGAACCAGGTTGTTTGGAATGGGGTCAGGATGCTGTACTTTATGCACAAGAGTAATGAGAATTTGTAACACTCTCCCTCAAAAATGCTGAGGCCACATCAAACAATTCAAAAGCTCAAATAGATTTTTATTCAATAGCCATATTAGGGGGCATGGAACTAACCTGGGTAGGTGGAACTAAGATGCTTGTCATCCATGATCCAGTTGAATGGTGGGACGGGCTTGAACTGAATGGCCGTTCCCAATGTTATTTCCAACTTTTTCCATTATAGGGCCAGGATTTTCCAGTCTTGCCATTGAGGATGCAGAAGGCCTGTCACATGTCCATTAACATTTGGTGGGACTGGACGATTCCAGCAGTGGATGGGACCAGAAAAGCCCACCCTAAATGTCTAATCCACACTTATAACCAAACTGCCTTGAATTAAGTTGTCACACAGAAATTACATTTTCTGGCTATCTGTTTCTGTCTAAAACCAGCTTCACAAAATGGCTTGATTATATCTTGAAAGAAAGTTATATTGCAGTGCAATAATAAAAAATTAAATCTCCGTGTTTCTTTAACTTATACCATGTTTGCAAACCTACCTCTCCACTCACTTAATGAAGCAGCAGCTCTCCGAAACTTGGTGATTCCAAACAAACCTTTTGGACTTTAAACTGGTGTTGTGAGGTTCCTTACTGTATCCACCACAATCCAACATCAGCATTTCCACATCTTTTAATGAAGGGATATAAATTAAATGCCTGGACTTATCACACTCGCTTCTCCATGCATGAATTCTCAGATGCTTAACGTTTCCATATTCCTGTCTACCATACCATCCATTCCATCTTCACTTCCTGAGATGCATCGAAAATCATGTACAATCATAACATAATTTCTAATTCTATGCTACTTCAGCTAATTCATTCCTTGTTTCTTCAGAAAGTCCTTCACAGAGATCCAGCTATTATGTCCAACAGGCCTGCTTTCACTCTTGGTGCCTGGATCTTCATTGCTCAATAGTGCCTTAACTTCCTCACCTCTGCCTTAGCAAAACTCACTAAATCACCTTCAGTTTTCATTTAATTACTTGAAATATTCTGCATGCAATCCATCCAGACCTGGATGCAGAGCTTGACTTCCTTAAATGCTTTAAGACCTTCCATGTATTTTTCTTAGAATTTCTTTTATATTGCCAGTAATCTTCATCTTGTCAACATTGGCTTTACTGACTAGATACTTTTGCCTTTTCAAATTTCCTGTTGCCCTCTCTTTAAAGAACAATAATGTGTCATCCCTTAGTTCTCATTCAAGATATCAGATTTTCCTTGGCAGCTGATGTTTGGTGTGTGATGGCTGAAGACATGATTGTGGAATTTAGCTCCCACCTTGAGTTGTCTTGTTTCGGTCATTACTCACTAGATACTTATGGAGAGGTGGCCCAGAAAGACTAATCCAGATAAGTGTAGTTGCTTATAAAGCAGTTGACAATGGTTTGTAACCTTCAGGCTTCAGATCAGTGACTGGCTTTCATGTTTTAAAGAAATTCGTGAGGCCGCACCTAGAGTATTGAGTGCAGATTTGGTGTCCTTACCTGAGGAAGAATAAAGGAAGTGCAGCAAAGGTTTACCAGACTGATTTCTAGGCTAGCAGGTCTGTCATATGAGGAGAGACTAAGTCTGTTAGGATTGTGTTCTTGGAGTTTAGAAGAATGAGAAAGAGTCTCATAGAAACTTATGGAACTGACAGGGTAGATTCAAAAAGAATGTTCACAATGCTGGGGGAGTCCAGAAATAGGGTCATAGCTTGAGAGTGAGGTGAGGAAGAATTTCTTCACTGAATAGTGAATCTGTGAAACTCACTACCACATAGTATTGTATGATTTCAAGGAGAAGCTAGATATAACTCTTGGGGCTAAAGGGATCATGGGAAATGGAGAGAAGGCAGGATCAAGATATTGAATCAGCCATGATCAAAATGAAGGATGAAACAGGCTCAATGGGCTGAATGGCCAACTCCTGCTTCAAGTTTCTATGTTTCTATTAAACTATGATGCTTGAAGTGTAATGTATATGCAGGCAGGATACAATTCACGCAGACAGGCGTGTACAGCGTTGACCGAAGCCAGCCAAAAGCATATGATTTAGTGCTGGCTCCTCTGGATAAAACTTGCAATATTTCCAATGGAGCCTTTAAATCTTCGAGGCAAATAAAATCATCACTCTGAACTTCTAATATCAGCATAGTGATATTCTGTGTGCTGTATCAGCACCTAACTGAAACAAGACGACAAAAGCAAGTTCCTGAGAAGGTGCATAGTTCTGGATGGCATACATGCTTGTCTTTTCAAAATTTTCTCAGCAATGATGAGAAGCCCATTATTATATTTGTTATTTGATCCTCACTTGTCTACAAAAGAGCACTTTAGTGTTGTGAACCTATTAAAGGTGGCACTTCTAAGGAATGCTCAATAATGTACAAAAGAACTTATGTGAAACAAGAACTTTCCTTTCTTTTAATTAAAGAGGAGAATGTTCCCCCATGTCCGGATGCAACAATGGCTCAGAAGCGGAGGTTTTTAGCACTGATAATACGAAGAGCTTCCTCTTCAAAGAGTAAATCAAATACTTTAATTTCCAGTTCTACTCTATTCACAATAATGCTTCAGTGTAACACAGTGCCTGAATAAAAGTTATTAGTCTTAAAGAGGGATAGGAGTTTTTGTTCTGGACACGGGGAGAGGTAGTCGAGGAAGAAGGAGAGAAGGGAATCAATTATTTTTCAAATTAAAATGCTCTCCTACAAAAGACACATTATACAAAAAAAATGCTTTGTTTCCAAGGATCCATATCAATGACCAGGGATGCTTTTTCTCAATACTGTGTTGGCCACCGCTAGTGATTGTGGGTCTGTTCTTCTGACTGGAACCCTTGATGTGATGGGTCACCATTTCTTTGTCCTACTGCTGATTTTTCAGGCCAAAGAAATGCTTTTTGATGGGGAGACGGATTGCTTTGGATTCTCATACAGCACTGCTTCCACGTTTATTGGCCAAAGTTTTAATCAATACAATAGAATAGTATTCGAGAATTGTTATACCTACCACAGAATTTCTGTATTCAAATCATACAATTCACAATTTTCAGGAAGTGCGTTTGAAGGGACTGAAAAGGAAGTTGGGGGAAAGATTCAACTTATAGTAGGGTTGGTGTAGAGCAGGGAAATGGAACATTTTCTGGGCAATATTGTTATCAATGTAAAGTAACTCCTTCCACTTGATCGTCCTGGCAAAAGAAACAATTAATTCCTACTTCCATAGAAACTGCTGGATGCTTTTTGTTGCTTATGAACAGGCTGTTTTAATCTAACCTCCAGAACTTGAGTATTAATTAAAGCTTGTGCCTTCTCTTTCAGTTAATTTTGTTTAGAGTGAACCAAAATTGTTTCAGCTTTCATTGCATTAAAAATTATGCTAATGCACTTTTATGTTGGTGCACTCTGGCCTGCACTGATGAATCTCTTTTCTTGTATGTCCATGTTGACCTGTTGCAAGTGCAGTATACTCAGAATGAACTTGATAGCCTGCAGACAATAGTAGATATCATGTTTGATGCTTCATTCGTCTCAAATTCTTCAACTATGTTTATTGACGGTATGTAAAGGTTCTGTTCTTCCAATTCTGCTGAACTAAATTATTAAACACTGTGGTGACTAATTTTGATAAAACACCGCTATGAAATATGTATTAACTACTTTTTTTTCAGTGGTGGGAGGTTCCCAAGATATAAGCTTAATTAACCTAATGGTATGTTTTCATCAGTGTGTTAGTGTAACATATAATTGTGACTAAGGGCTTAATTTTGTGGGCCACCCACAGGCAGTTGGACCTGTAAATTACAATATCTCATGTTCACCATCCGCCTGTCTGCCCACCTCTGCCCCCACTATGATTTGAAATTAATGTTGTAACATACTTGGGAGCATTAAGTGGGCGATTAATGCTCAATTTAGAGTCTTGACCTATCTCTGTTCCAATTTAACAAGTGGTGGAAAAGATCTATGCTGTCAACATGCAGCCCAGTGGGTTTAAACTGCCAACCAGTTGAGATGGGAGAGATGACTCTCCCCATAGATATTCCTCAAGCATGCTACGCTGCCTGCCTGGTTCTGGCTGAGTATCTGGTTCCATCACTGAACACCTACCTTGTTTGTAAAGTTCTTTCATGGGATGTGGGCATCATTGGCAAGGCCAGCACTTGTTGTCCATCCTAAATTGCCCTTGAATTGCATGGCTTGCTATATAATTCTAAAGGACAGTTAAGGGTCAACTGCTTTGCTGTGGATTTGGAATTACCTGTAGGTCAGATTGGGTAAGGTTGGCAGATTTCCTCCCCTGGAGGACATTAGTGAAATAGATAAATTGCTGATAGTTTCATGGTCACTATTTCTGAGGTAAGCTTCATATTCCAGATTTGTTAATTGAATTGAAATGTCACCATATACTGTGATGAGATTTGGCCCATGTCCCCTAATTATTTGTCTCGGCCTCTGTGTTGCTAGTTCAGTGACGTTATGACCGTGCTAATCTTCTTCCTCCTCGGCCTATCTGAATTCCTAGCAGTGGTGCGCATGGTTCTGTTCTCTGGCTGTCCATTCAGTGAGGTGTGATGTCCTCCCAGAGATGGATAGAAGTTCTACTTCATTCTAATTAACCTTATAAATTAAAGTGAGGCTAGGTGGAGGTGGGCTTGTCCCCACTATTTATGCTGAGATGCAGGCAGTTTGTGTGTAATCCAGCCCATGCAGGCAGAAAGGGTGAGAATTAACAATGTGTTTGACTATTATTTGTGCTGTGCTTACAGATGAGACTGGGGAAGATCAGGGTAGTTGCTCATATCTACTTTCCATAAGCTGGCTTTTAGTTTTGGTGTCCATACTCTATTAACTAAACTAGGATAACTTTGTTTGGGTGGCACAACAATACTTACCTGTGTAACCTCAATCCGAAGCTGAGACTGTCAGAGAGGCAGCATGGTGGTGCGGTGGTTAGCACTGCTGTCTCACAGAGTCAGGGACCTGAGTTCAATTCTGACCTCGGGTGACTGTCTGTATGGAGTTTGCACATTCTCCCTGTATCTGGTAGGGTTTCCTCCCACAGTCCAAAGATGTTGGTTGGATAGGCCATGCTAAGTTGACTCTCAGTGTCAGGGACATTAGCACGATAAATACGTGGGTTACAGGGATGGGACCTGGGTGGGATTATGGTCGGTGAAGACTTGATGGGCTGAATGGGCTCCTTCTGCACTGTAGGGATTCTATGAGGAAGCAATGTGCTATTAATGGGACTTAAGACAGTAGCAGAATTGTAAGTGTAAGGACCAGAGGATTGAAAATGAAGGCTGTTGTATGCCATTTGGTAAGGAGATTGGGTGAGGCTGGCACAGCGGCACAATGGTTAGCACTGCTGCCTCAGGGGTCAGTGCTAAGACTACAACTTTTCACAATATACATTTGGAGGAAGCAACTGAAGGCACTGTTGCTAAGTTTGTAGATGATACAAAGATATGTAGAGGGACAGATGATATTGAGGAGGCGGGAGAGCTGCAGTAGTATTTATACAGATTAGGAGAGTGGGCAAATAAGTGGCAGATGGATTACAATATAGAAAAGTGTGAGGTTGTGCACTTTGGAAGGAAAAATGAAGGCAGAGACTATAAATAGGAAAATGCATAGGAAATCAGAAACACACAGGGACTTGGGAGTCATTGTTCAAGAATCTCAGTATGTAGTCGCAGTTAGGCAGGCAAATGCAATGTTGGCATTCATGTCAAGAGAGCTAGAATACAAGAGCAGGGGTATACTCCTGAGGCTAAATAAGGCTCTGGGTCAGACCCCTGTGGAGTATTGTGAACAGTTTTGTACCCTACGTGTAAGGATGGATGTGCTGTTCTTGGAAAGGGTCCAGAACACGTTCACAAGGATGATGCATGGAGTGAAGAGCTTGCCGTATGAGGAATGGTTAAGGACTCTGGTTCTGTACTCGTTAGAGTTCAGAAGGATAAGTGGGGATTTTATTGAAACTTGCAGATACTGCAAGGCCTGAATAGAATAGATGTGGACAGGGTGTTTCTAATGGTACGATAAACTAGAACTAGAGGACACAATCTCAGGTTGAAGGGACGATCCTTTAGAACAGAGATGAGGAGGAATTTCTTCAGCCAAAGAGTGGTGAATCTGTGGAACTCTTTGCCACAAAAGGCTGAGGGGCCAGGTCACTTAGTGTCTTTAAGACAGAAATAGATAGCTCCTTGATTAATAAGGGGATCAGGGATTATGGGGAAAAGGCAAGGGAATAAGGATGAGAAAAATATCAGCCATGATTGAATGGCAGAGCAGACTTGATGGACTGCATGGCCTAATTCTGCTCCAATGTCTTATGGTCCAAGCGCCAAAGACCTGGGTTCAATTCCAGCCTAGAGTCACTGTCTCTCTGGAGTTTGCACCTCCTCCCTGTGTCTGCGTGGGTTTCCTCCTGGTACTCTGGTTTCCTCCCACAGTCCAAAGATGTGCAGATTAGATTAATTAGCCATGCAAAGTTGCCCCATAATGTGTGGGGGGGACTAGCAGGGAAGATATGTGCAGTTATGGGGATAGGGTCCGGGTAGGATTGCTGTCGGTGCAGGCTGGATGGACCAAATGGCCGCCTCCTGCCCCGTAGGGATTCTGAGATGCATCACTTGTCGAGCAGCTGGTAGCTGGAAAAACTCTGATAGTTTGCATGTCGTTTTACAGAAGGTTAATTGGTCTCTATTCTCGCTCAATTTCTGAAAATAAGTCCAGTGAGTAATAAGAATTTGAGGCCAGCTTATGTGTGGATGTTGATTGGATTGTATTCCAGAATGGCTTGGAGAGAAACAAATTTAATGAGCATTAATGATCTAGGATTGCAAGAGTTCTTGCAAGGTGATGGCAGGAGATGTAAACTTCTGTTAGATTGCAACTGCTGCTCCAAGGCGGACACAAGGTATAGCTACGTGAAGTTCAGTGAAACTCTTGTAATAGGGAATAGCTCGTTAAAATATACCAAAATTATATCACAATGAGCTGTGCCTCAGTCACGATTGTGCCCGTTTTCCTGTCATGTGATTGAGAATATCCTGTTGACTTTGTTCTGAGTGAATACTGGGTCCATGACAGACCAAGCAGATGGGCCACAAATTCAAAGAAGCTTGTCAAATCGCTCTGATCTTTTTTCTCCCCTCATTGCTTAAAAAAAAGACTGTTTATAGTATGTCTGCTGCCTTTAAGGTGAAGTAAAAGTACTGAAAACAATTGGTGGTTACGTTGGCAGTTCTGTGTGGCTGTTTCCTTCATCTGCCCTTGAGTTTTGGAGCACTTATTTTCTTTCTTTGCAACCAGTGTACCCATTAGTTATTTCTAATTCAATGTGATACGAATCAGTTTCTACTCCCCCAACAATGAAACCTAATCTCCATGTTCAGAGGAATGCTTCTCACTGCTGAGAACATGACATTTCCATTTTCTTTTTAAACGAGGTTTGCTAAAAATGCCAAATAGCCTAGTTTTAGGCAAGTGACTCCATTTCAATTTAATTTAAGCATATAGAAAAAGAAACATTTTTAATTTATTCAACACCTCTACTTAATTTGTTTAAAGTCCCAGCTCTGGATTGGAAACAAATAATTTTATTTCCCTGTTTAACTTTCTCCAAGGGATATTGAGGACACTTTATATTGGATATTAGCAAAAGGATCTCCACAGCAACAGATGCCAGATGTTGGCAGAAAGTATAAGGAACACATCTGTTTTCATTTCAAATTTCTAGAACTTACAGGTTTTTTACTTTAATCTGTGGAGCTCTGCAGCACTACTCTATTTACAACCCGCTAACTTGGCCCAGACCGCAACGATCAAACATGAAACCTTCCTGGTCAGTATGATTTTAATATTGCACCATGTGGGTTGTTTACCCATCTGTGTTGTATAAACTCCCTGTTGGCCTGACTGATGGATGATGGAGTCGTATTTGAGACCTCAGTGGCCTTTTAAAATGACACCTGATAATGTATATCTTGGAGAATCAACTTTTTTGCTCTTAAGCTAATTGTGCTCTTCCCAAAAATGCGTCACCTTGCACGTATTCACATTGAATCTGCCAGCTGTCTTCCCTTTAACCTATCCACCTATCTGTATCCTCTTGTAATCTTTTACCATTTCCTTGGTATTTGCCAAATCCCCACCACCACCACTACCCCCAAATTTCTGGTGTTTGAAGTATTTCCAGTATCCTATGGCATATGTATTTAAGACCAATTTTTGAATTTTCCAGTTCAAGCAGTTTAAAAGGTGCAAACATTGAACCATTGTGGTGAGGACAAAGACAGGACTGGGAGAGAGAAAATGGCATTGAAAAGCAGCAGAGAAGTAAAGCCAGTTGGAACAAGCTGGGGAAGTGAAGGGTTCTGTGAATGGGAATGTTTTAAAGAGGAATTGAAGCACATGAGGAAAATCTGATGAGATTTGGGAAAGGGGTTGCAGGCAAGGGTTGGTGATGGGTGTTGGAATTAGGGCAACAGAAAGATTAGCCAGTTCTTGAGTTGGACAAGGTGACTCATCTGGAATATGAGGATAAAATCCTACTTGATTGATTTAATTTGATTTATTATTGTCGTGTATTAACATACAGTGAAAAGTATTGCTTCTTTTGTGCTACACAGACAAAGCATACCTTTCATAGTGAAGGAAAGGATATGGTGCAGAATGTTGTGTTAGTCATAACTAAGATATAGAGAAAGACCAACTTAATATGAGGTAGGTCCACTCAAAAGTCTGATGACAGCAGGGAAGAAGCTGTTCTTGAGTTGGTTTGTACATAACCCCTGATAATTCCGCATACAATTTGTCAAGTTTCCTTGATAATATGGTTAGGACCATTGTTACTTGTATATGTCAGCTTAGTTCTGAATCTGTGGAACTGTTTTCATGGACCTTAAGATCTCTAGAAGTTATATGGCTCAGTAGATACTTGCAGGAGTGCAAGTTAAAATCTTGACTGCAAGTGAATTTTATTCCAAGCATGGATATAAATCTTTATTAATGTTTGGTAACATTGCCAAATACCTTTTATTTTGAATCAAGCTTTCATTAAAAGCTGTGACCACACAAGGAAAGCTTTCAAATGCATATGACCGATATGATTATACTCATTTTCAGCATCCTATGCTGCTTAATTGTCTGTCCATTCATTAAAAATCACAAGAAGTAAGGAACATGTAGGGGGAACACTTTCCAGCGCTTTTGCTTCTGGCACTTAATCTAGTGAGATGAAATGGAATTACTACAATGCAAAAAGAGACCTTTCAGTCCATTGAGTCCACACTGACTCTCTGAAGGAGTATCTCCCACACCCACCTGTCCTATCTCTGTACATTTACCTTGGCTCATCCACCTAGCCTACACATTTTTGGACACTAAGGGCCAATTTTGCATGGCCAATCCACTGAACTTGTTTGTCTTTGAACTGAGGGAGAAAACTGGAGGAGAACATGCAAACTCAACACAGACATTCAAGGCTGGAACTGAAGCCGGGTTCCTGGTGTTGAGATAGCAGTGTAACCATTGTGCTACCGTGTTGCTCCTAAATTTGATGCAGTAGAATGGAGTGCTTCAGTTTTAAATTAAATAAAATGTGTTCAAACTGCTGTCATTAGGCTATAAATGAACTAAAGTGGATGATGCATCAAGTTACAATTCCACCATTTCACCATGGGGATTAAGATCTAGCAGATACGTGGGAATCTTTTTGAACATTGTAAGAATCGTCTGAGGTGAACTTGATTAATGTCTCAGTTTTTTAAGAGTTCCCAGTATTAAACATCCTTTACTTTGGCAATGGGGGCAATCCTGATGTGGAAAGTACAAAAATTTGCAGTTGTGCAGTAATGGGTATGCTTTTGAGATTAGGTTAGAGGTGAAGGAAGTCTGACGGGAGGATGCTTTGTTTTTGACTGCAAATTAAAGCGCATATTGAAGTGCTCACATTTTAAAAAAAATTTGCTTGTAATTTGGATGTCAATGCCAGCTATTCCTGAGAAAACATGCTCTTGACAAAATATGTTGCATACCTTGCCTGTAGTGAGTTCTTCTGAGGTCTGTGCCTCTGGATTATTCCTCTGGCAGGTCTGAAACCACCATCTCTGCTGTAATCAATGGAGTCATATCAGGCTGCAGTCACACTCCCACCTCACCACCATCATTGTCACTGAAGCAGACTTGTTGTCTTCTCACCAGTACCTATTGCTGAAATTAAGCATGCAGTACAGCAATCAGTAAAGAAGGCAAAGTGGTATGTTAGCCTTCATAGAGAGAGGATTTGAGTATAGGAATAGGCATGTTTTACTGCAGTTGTGATGTAGAGGTGCCGGCGTTGGACTGGGGTAAACACAGTAAGAAGTCTCACAACATCAGGTTAGAGTTACAAGCTTTTGGAAACGGTGTTCCTTCGAAAGGTGTGTGGAAGATTCTACACCGCCCACACGCTTGACGAAGGAACATCGTTTCTTTAAGTTTGTAAGATTACAATCAAATAAACTGGTTGGACTCTAATCTGGTGTTGTGAATCTTACTGTGTTTACTGCAATTGTACAGGGCATTGGTGAGGCCATACCTGAAGTATTGTGTGCACTTCTAGCATCCGTATTGAAGAAGAATGTACTTGCTATACAAGGAGTGTGGTAAAAATTTACCAGATTGATTCCTGGGACGGCAGGCCTAAGATTTGAGGAGAGACCAAGTACATTTTGATTCTATTCACTGGAGTTTGAAAGAGTGAGATGAAATCTCATAGAAATTTGTAACATTCTAACAGGATTAGGCAGGAAAAGTTCAGAAAGAATGTTCCAATGGTAGAGGGAGTCCAGATCTAGGAATGATAGTTAAGTATAAAGGGTAAACCTTGTAGGACTTAGGTAAGGAATAATTTCTTCACCCAAAGACTGGTGAACCTGTATAACTCGCTACCACAGAAAATGGTTAAGGTCAAAACATTGTGTGATTTCAAGGAGGAATTAGATAAAGCTCTGGGGGGAAGGGATGAGGGGATATTGGGGGTGCGGGAGGGGTTGGTGTGGAAGGTGGATCATGATACTCCTGTTATGAACATTTTTGATGTATATACAATTTTGTTCCTGTTCATCCACTGCCTTATTGTTGGTGTTCATTTTGTTTCGATATATTTAAATTAAATAATAATTAAAAAGTTTATAGTAAAAATTATCAAATAGAAGTCATATTCATCAAATATTTTTTAATCAGTGGCAGAAACTATTTGCAGTGCATGACATGGACTTCTAGAGTTGAAGGGATGGATAGTAAATGGTATGGTAAATGGCGGTTTCATTTTGAGTCTTGAGGAAAATGAACAAATATTGGTTAAAGGAAGTATGACATTATGCAGGTGAATGTTTACATGGCATTTAATTTTAACAAATAACTAGTTGCTAAAGGATCATCTTCCCCCTCTGTCTTTGTTCTTCCAGATCTTTTATCCTGAGACAACAGATGTTTATGATCGAAAAAACATGCCTCGGGTGATCTACTGCATACATGCACTAAGGTAACCTGGAAAGCATTGGGAGACTTGAATATATGCCTGTGACTGCGTGGAGTTTGAGCATTGCATTGGCTAAAACATTGTTTGTAAAGAATATAAAACTCCCTATTGCCCTATGGGCATTACGTAGACAAAATCTAATGTCAAATAACGCCAAGTGCAGCCTCTACATAAAGTTATGATTAAATACTATTCCAAGGAAGCAATATGTGAAAAATGGGCTCCATTTGTGTTGAAACCCAACACACTTAAGACAATGGGAATGAAAGGATTGTAGTGCTTTGTCAGTGATGTAGATCCTCGTAGTCTGACAATCTGAAGTTAACCTGAGAATTGCCTCACTTTTCTTGTTATTTTATTGCTTTTATTAATATATCTTTCATTATATGGTTCCAAATATAAACTCTTAATTTTAGAATTGAAGTCCCTCTGCAGAAAACATTTCAACAACTGACATCTGACTTTCCAGTATTACGTGACTTTCACAGCTTGAAATGCAATGTTGTAATGTAGCAATTTCTGAGCTTGTTTACACACGTGCATTATTACCCTTGAAGGGAGCTTTCGCTACTGAGAGGTTTAGATTCTTTTTGTTCACAGTTCTCAACAGTAAAGATTGAAGTCGAACCTAAGAGACGTCTCAATAATATAAATGAGGCATCACGTTTTTACTGTTCTGCACTGTTCAGTTACTGAAAGCATGCATGACAGAGTATCTGTTTTTACTCAGTGGTGGTCAACATTAGCCACTTCCTGACTCAGTTAGGTTTCCTTCCTATTGGTCACTTTTCGTTTGCCATTTGTCATGCTGTAACATAAAAGCTGAGAGCAGTAAATTTTTTAAAATGATCCCTAGTGTCTGTTCTTTTTGCTTTATTACAAATGCCAATGCTTTCAACAAGATCAGAATTTAGTTTATAATCCCAGAACATACATCATTACTGAAAACTATTGTGGTTGCATTGCTGCTGCAATTGTTTTCACTTCCACAATTTGTACATTTTTTAATGCTGGCATTTTTTATGTTCAGATGGCACAGTGGTTAGCATTGTTGCCTCAATGCCAGGGACGTGTGTTCGATATCCGGCTTGCTTCACTGCTGGTGTTGAGTTCGCACATTTTCCCCGTGTCTCTGTGGGTTTCCCCGAATGCTCCCCTGGGCGATCTGTCTAACCCGCACAATCCAAAGATGTGCAGGTTAGATGGATTGGCCATACTAAATTGCCTTTAGTGTCAGGAACCAGCTAGGGTAAATACATGGTGTTATGGGGATAGAGCTTGGACAGGATTGTGGTCGGTGAAGACTCGAAAGGCCGAATGGCCTCCTTTTGTACTGTAGGATTCAATGAAAGTCAACATAATGCTACGCGAGCTGTTGCATCGATACATTGTTATTTGTAATTGTGAGAGAGGTTTTGATTGCAAACCAATTATAAAGAAAATTGTAGAAGGGCACTTCCTTTGAGTGCGTATGTTACCTTGTTTATTTTTAAACTCTGCTTTTGCATTAGTCGCTATTTCGGCACCAGAGGAAAACCAAATACCAACTACTGCACCAAACCACATTTTCTTCTCAATTTCTTACATCCTGGGATTTCTCCTGCATAATATTGTTAATGAATGCTGAACCATCAGGGTAGTCTCATTGTCTGCTTCTGTTATCCTCAAGCTAGTTTGACACAGTCCGGGCTCAAATCACATTGGACTATTACAGCCAACTGCTTGCAGGAGCTTTCAACTGAGTTGATTCTGGAGTTGAGAAGGTTGACTTACGAGGAGAGGCTGCGTAACCGGGACTACACTCACTGGAATTTAGAAGACTGGGAGGGGATCTTCTAGCAATATATAAAATTATGAAGGGAATAGATGAGATTAAATCAGGAAGGTTGTTTCTACTGGCAGGTGAAATCAGAATTAGGGGGCATAACTTGAAAATAAGGAGGAGCAGATTTAGGACTGAGTTGAGGAGGAACTTCTTTACCCAAAGGGTTGTAAATTTGTGGAATTCCTTGCCCAGTAAAGCAGTTGAGAGTATTTCATTGAATGTCTTTAAGGCAAAGATAAATAGATTTTTGAACAGTAAAGGAATTGAGGATTATGGTGGAGCTGGTTTAGTGGGCTGCTAAGTTGAGCTGATCAGCCACGATCTTACTGAATAGTTGAGCAGGCACGAGGGGCCAGATGGCCTATTCGTCCTAGTTGTTATGTTCTTAACTGTCACTCATGGTTGGATTTAAGATCAGCTCACACTGATAAAAAAGGCCAATGTCTAAAACCCTACAAGGCTTTAATTTGTGTAATTGTTTTTTGAGGGATAATAGATCTTTCAATGTTTATATACTAAGTATAAGATAAGAGAGCTCCTGACAGTGTTGGAGAGAGCCCAGGGCAGAAAAATACTTGTTTTGTTTTCAGATATAATTCAGGCAAGCCTGGATACCAAATAGCTAGTTTTGGTGACTGTGGGTGGGATATCTTTTTTGGATTTTTGTAAGATGACAATTTGAGCACCCTTTTGTTTTCACATGTTCTGCTTTGAGAGACTACTTTGCTGTTATATTGACTTTTATGATTTGCAATGAATAGAAATGCACATTTTACAATTATGCAATGTTTTTTGTCTATAGAGGGAGACCTGGCATTAAAATAAACTTGAATGTTTTCCAACTTAGTGCAGGTTATTCTAAAGCTTCACAAATAATTAGCATTTAAACAGAGATTCTCTGGTGATACTTTAGCACTTTAAATTAATTTACTTATATTTACGTTTAGTAGAACCCTGTTGTATAAGAATCATAGAATCCTTACAGGCAAAAGGAAATCATTTGGCCCATTAAGCCTGCACTGACACTCTGACAGAGTGTCTTACCCAACCCCTATCCCTGTAACCACATACATTTACTATGGCTAATTTTTCTTAAGATACACATCTCGAGACATTAAGGGGCAATTTAGCATGACTAATCCATCTGACCTGCACATCTTTGGACAGTGGGAGGAAACCCACGCAGTCAGAGGATGAATGTGAAAACTCCAGACAGACAGTCACCCAAGGCCAGAATTGAAACCTGGTCCCTGGAGCTGTGAGGCATCAATGCTAATCATTGTGTCACTGAGAGTCGAGTTGTAAGCAGACTTGGTGGAAAAGTATGTGGGCTAACTATTGGTGCAACAGTACGTAAAGAACTAAAATAGTCATTCTCAGCCTCTGACATTCAGTTTGGTGCAGCCAGGGATGGTGCTGCTCTTGAGGCATCTGTGGAATCCATCTCTATCAGTAGTGTAGGCACACCCCATAACATCTATATTTCTAATTGGTTGCTGATGGCTAATCTACTTTTGACAAGAAGTGACAACATGGACTTCAACACTACCTACATGTTAGACTCAGGTCTGGGGCAGTTAAGATACTCGGGACAGAATTTTCCCATCCAGCCCACCATAGGAGTCATAGCAAGAGGGGGGCAGACTATGGAAATGTCCATTGATCTTTAGTGAGATTTTCCGGCATTGGGGCAAACACGGCCAGAAAATTCTACCTTTTGTGTCTGTGTGCAATGTAAAAGGATGATAACCCAATTCATAGAATCCCTACAGTACAGAAGAAGGTCATTCAGCTCATTAAGTTTATAGTGACCACAATCCCAGGCATTATTCCTGTAACTCTCATTTATTCCGCCAATCCCCTGACACTAGGGTCAATTTAGCATGGCCATTCCACCTACCTGTTTGGACTGTGGGAGGAAACTGGAGCACCCAGAGAAAACCCACAAAGACACTGGGAGAAAGTGCAAACTCCACACCTAAAGTCAGCCGAGGCTGGAATTGAACCCAGATCCCTGGCACTGTGAGGCAGAAATGCTAACCACTGCGTCACAGTGCCACCCAATTGACTCGAAGTAATTGTGCATCAACAGATCAGATCTATATGACCCTTATTTAAAAGGGAACTCTATTTGAGAGCATAGAAATATTATATTTCATACATTTTAGAGAGCAAACCAGCCCCTTTGGCCCAGCAGTTCTAGGGCTCCTGTTCTATATAAGCCTCCTCCCATTTTTTCATCACTCCATTAATATACCTGTAATTCTTCCATTCCTTTCCCTTCACATACTGACCCAACTTCTTCCTAAATGCTATTTGTCTTGGCTACCTACTGCTTGTGGTGTTCTAGCCATTTTCTCCTGTAAGTGTTTTTCCTGAATTTCTTTCTGGATTTATTGCTGCCTTATCTTAGTGTTCCCTGGTTCTGGCCTACTTACGTGGATATATTTTCTCTACGTCTAGCCTATCAAAAGTTTTCATAATCTTTGAGCTGATAGAAGTTTTCTCTAGCAAGAAGAATTCCAGCCTATTTGATCTCTCCTGATAGTGATAAACTATCAGGTTCTATGTAATTCTATCTTTTAGTTTGTTTGCATCTTCTCCAGCACCTTGTATCCTTGATAATAATCTAGAGAACAGACAATACACAGTAAGTACTTCTGAGTGTGGTTTTGAACAAATCTAATTGCACAGCAAAGCTGAAACCCATGGGATAAAAAAGGAAATGACAACATGGATACAAAATTGGCTCAGCAATAGAAAACAGAGTTGTACTGAGTGGCTGTTTTTCAGATTGTGTTCTCCAGGGTTGAATACAGGCACTATTATTGTTTTTGATATATATAAAATACTCTTGTCCGAGTCAAAGGCACAATGTTAAAATGTGCAAATGACATGAAATTTGAAAGCATAGTGGCCAGTGAGGAAGATATAAGCTTCAAGAGGACATAGGGTATGAAATGGACAGGCAGGCACACAACAGATGAAATTCAATGCAGTAAATTTATGGGTGATCCATTTCAGATGGTAGGATTAAAAAAAGACAATACAAGATAAGTGGAACAATTTTAAAGGGGATGCATATATGAAGAGAGAAACTAGGGGGTACTTGTGCACAAATCTTCATGATCATTAATATAACAAATGGGATGCTGGGCTTTATAAACAGAAACGTAAAGTACAAAAGGCAGTACGTTATGTTGAATCTATATAAAATACGGGTTCAGCCCCAGCTGGATTATTGTGTTTAATTCTAGGCACCACACATTAAGAAGATCTGAAGGCACGCACACACACACACACACACACACACACACACACACACACACACACACACACACACACACACAAGATTTACTATGGTTCCAAGGGTGAGTGATTGCAGTTTTGTGAATAAGCTGGGGCTGTTCTTCTCAAGCAAACAGGGCTGAAAGTTAAGATAGAGTAAATAGTGTTTCCAATGGCTGAAGGGTAGCTAATTGGAAGGCATAATTAAGTTGATGGATAATAGGACCATAGATAACATGAAGAAAAGGTTTATTTTACAGTGAGGGGTTACAATTTGGAATATATTGTCCGATAGGCTGTTGGATACAGATTCAATAGTAGCCTTCAAAATGAATTTTGATTTTATTTACTATTGTCACATGTATTGGGATAGTGAAAAGTATTCTTTCTTGTAGACTACACAGACATCACACATCATTAGTAAGGTACATAGGGAAGAAGGAAAGAAGAGTGTAGTGTTATAATTATAGTTAGGATGTAGAGAAACACTAACTTAATGCAAGGTAAATACATTCAAAAGTCTGACAGCAGCAGGGAAGAAGCTATCCCTGTCTCAGTAGTACATGATCTCAGACTTTTGTATCTTTTTCCTGACAGAAGAAGATGGAAGAGTGTATGTTTGGGATGCATAGAGTCCTTGATTATGCTGGTTGCTTTTCTGAAGCAGTGGAAAGTGTAAAAGTAGTCAATGGATGGGAGGCTGATTTACATGATAGACTGGGCTAGTTTCTTGTAGTCTTGGTCAGAGCTGGAGCCATACCGAGCTGTGATACATACAGAAAGAATACTTTCTGTAGGTGCGTTTATAACAATTGGTGATAGCCATAACAGACATTTCCTTAGCCTCCAGAGAAAGAAGGGGCTTTCTTAACTATAGCATCGGCTTAGAGGGACCAAGACAGGTTATTCGTGATCTGGACACTTAGAAACTTGAAGTTTTCAATCATTTTCACTCCATCCCATTGATGTATACAGGAGCATATTCTCCTCTACACTTCATGAAGTCGAGGACTATCTCCTTCATTTTACTGACATTGAGGGAGAAATTATTGTCGTTGTACTAGTTCATTAGATTCTCTATCTCTTTCCTGTACTCCACCTCATCATTGTTTGAGATCTGACCTACTACGATAGTGTCATCAGCAAACTTGAACTTTGAATCGGAGCAGAATAACTCCGTGAAGGAAGAAAGAAATTCGGGGATTTGGCAAAAGATCAAAGTAAAGTTTATTTATTAGTTACAGCTAGGCTTACATTAACACTGCAGTGAAATTACTGTGAAAATCCTCCAGTCACCACACTCTAGTGCCTGTTCATGTACACTGAGGGAGAATTTAATATGGCCAATGCATCTAATCAGCATTTTCAGACTCTGGGAGGAAACCAGAGCACCCGGAGGAAACTCGCACAGACATGAGGAGAATGTGCAAACAATGCAGACAGTGACCGAGACAGGAATCGAACCTGTGTCCCTGATGCTGTGAGACAGTAATGCTAACCAATGTGCCATTATGCCGCTCCAGCGGTAGTGAGACTAATTTATTTGCTCTTTGTTAGGCTGAATGAACTCCTTCTGTGCTATAATATTCTACTGTTCTCTGCTTTTCAGTTCTCTTGAAATAAACCCCAGCCTTTTATTAACTTGGACTGCAACTTTGGGATTTGTGTAATTTTACCCCCAGTCCTCAAATCAATTTCCGTTGATTGGGTGCATAACTTGACCTTTGAAGTTCTGGAAACTTTAGATTGACAGGAACTACCAGTGTTGATGTAGATGGTTGTCATTTTGAAATGTGAAAATGTTTCTGTTAGTTGTCATGTGTTATCTGCTCTGTGTGGGTGTGTCTTAAACTACCACTTGTCATCTTGGTAGCACAACCCGTATTGCCTGCTTGAACCCACAGTACCCATTTATTATCAGTCTAGATAAGTATTTCTGAATTTAAATGCATTAGGATTCAGAATTTTTATTAGCTGAAAAATGGGGGTCAACATATACACCCATGAATAGACCTGAATACAAATTTTGGCAAGCTGGTTCTGTGGTACTCTGCAATCAGGATGTGCCATCCAATATTTACTTGTACTGAAGATTGTTTACCATTGATATGCCCATGTCTGATCTGCAGTTTATTTTCCTGTATATTTTTTCAATTCTCCACTGTAGTAACTCCGTCCCCCAATTGTTTTCATCTACAAATTTTGAAACTGCACTTCTATTTCCTGAGTCTAGATCATTTATGTGGCTGATGAACAGTAGTGACTCTGCGCACAGTGTTGTGGAATATCACTCCTTACCTCCTACCAATCTAATTTTTACACCACGCACAATCTGGTTAAGAACGAGCTTGATCTCTACACAATTTCCTGCTGACTTTATTTCAGAGTGAATTGTATTTTGCAATACACTAATTTTCTCATTGCTTCTCTTGAAAGCATTATCTAAGATAGGATTCAACTTGTTCTAAAGACCTTCCAGTGTCATCTTGAAATGACCATTCTGTCTCTGGGAACCAAGGCTTGAGTATTGGAAGGCTAATTGATGTTGGAAGCTATTGAAGTGAATTTATATGCCATCTTAACTCAATATCTCCATGCACATTTCTCATCTGTGTGATCAATGAACCTTACTGGAGATTCTCCACTTTTATCTGTTCTCTCTCCTACACCTGCTCTGCCACCTTCCTTCCATCCTAGGCAAGCCCAGAGAAGCTCAGCCTAATTTGTTGCAGTTAATTACTGCTATTACTATCATTTTTAAGTGAAAAATAAGTAAGATACCATCACATCATTAGTTTCATAGGTATAATTATTGTTTTTAGGTTATTTGATTTAATTTATTATTTTCATATTTGTTGGGATACAGTGAAAAGTATTGTTTGTTGTGCACTATGCAGACAGAATATACTGTTCTAAAATAAATAGTAGAAAAGTAAAGGAGAGTGTGCAGAATATATTGTTGCAAGTTTAGATAGGATGAAAAAGAAAAATTAGTTTAACATATCATAGGTCTATTTAAAAATCTGATGGCAGCAGGGAAGAAGCTGTTCTTGAGTCGGTTGGTAAGTGGTTATCTTTGTTCTTTCTGGAATCTTTCAGTCCTAACAAAATTGTTTAGAAAACAATTATTCTAGTGGGACTAAGATCAATTGGCATGTTCATGAAATTAATTGTATGGCAACGTAAATTCACTTCAGTGCATGTGTTTTAATGCGAGGAGTGTGACTGGCAAAACAGATGAACTGAAGGCAATAATGTTCACGAGGAATTTAGAAGTGGTGGCCGTGACCGAGACGTGGTTGAAGGAGGGGCAAGACTGGCAATTGAATATTCCAGGGTATAAGTGTTTTAGGCGTGACAGAGTTGGTGTGAGGAGAGGCGGGGGAGTGGCTTTATTAGTTAAGGACAACATCATAGCAGTGCAGAGGGAGGGAGGTATGGATGATTTAGGAATTGAGTCTCTATGGGTGGAGTTGAGGAATAGGAAGGGAGTGGTTACTCTGTTGGGTGTTTACTACAGACCGCCCAACAGCCCGTGAGCCGTGGAAGAAGGGATATGCAGGGACATTTTAGATAAGTGTAGGAAAAATAGGGTAGTAGTAGTGGGAGATTTCAATTTTCCTGGAGTAGATTGGAGAGGGCCCAGAGCTGTAGGAGTGGACGGGGAGGAATTTGTACAGTGTGTTTTGGAAGGGTCCTTGGAGCAGTATGTGGATGGCCCGACTAGAGATGGGGCTATACTGGATTTTGTTCTGGGGAATGAGCCAGGCCAGGTGGTTGACGTCGAGGTAGGAGAGCAGGTGTCAAATAGTGATCACAACTCTGTCTGCTTTAGGATATTAATGGAAAAGAACGAGACTGGCCCAAAAGGGAAGGTATTTAACTGGGGGAGGGCTAGATACAGCCAGATTAGGCAAGATCTTAAAGATACCGACTGGGATAAGCTTTTTGAGGGCAGGTCGACGAGGTACATGTGGGAGTCTTTCAAGGGAAAACTAAACTCTCTGCGGGAAAGATACGTGCCGGCAAGGAGGAAGGATGGGAAAGGTAGGATTAGAGAACCGTGGCTTACCAGGGATATTGAGGACTTGATCAGGAAGAAGCGAGAGGCTTACATTAGATCTAGGCAACTGGGGACTGAGACAGCGCTGGAAGCTTATAGAGAGTGTAGACGGGATCTTAAAAGGGGTATTAGAAAGGCAAAAAGGGGCCACGAGGTGGCTCTGGCAGGTAGGATAAAGGAAAATCCAAAGGCATTTTACACCTATGTAAGGAGCAAAAGGATGGTTAGAGGCAAGATTGGACCTCTTAGGGACAGAGGAGGGGATCTATGCTTAGAGCCTGAGGGAATGGGGGAGATCCTGAATGAATACTTTGCGTCGGTATTCACGCAGGAGACTGGACAGATGTCTGTTCCTGATGTTGACAAAGTTGAGGATCGGTTGAGGGAAATAAAGATTACGAGGAAAGAGGTGTTGGGGCTGTTAGGCAGCTTAAAGACATATAAAGCTCCGGGGCCTGATGGCATTTACCCCAGGCTGCTAAGGGAGTTGAGGGAAGACTTGGCTGGGCCTCTGACGCAAATCTTTGTCTCTTCCTTGGACACAGGTGAGGTCCCAGAGGACTGGAGGATAGCAAACGTAGTACCGTTGTTTAAAAAAGGTCAGAGGGATCACCCAGGGAACTATAGGCCGGTGAGCTTGACTTCAGTTATAGGTAAGCTAATGGAGAAGATCCTTAGGGACAGGATGTATGAGCATCTGGAGCGCTGCGATCTGATCAGGGATACGCAGCATGGCTTCGTCAAGGGGAAGTCTTGTCTTACAAATCTAGTGGAATTTTTTGAAGAAGTGACAAAAACAGTTGATGAAGGACAGGCTGTTGATGTCGTCTACATGGATTTCAGTAAGGCATTTGACAAGGTTCCTCATGGTAGACTGATAGAGAAGGTGAAGGCGCATGGGATACAGGGTCGGGTATGTAGATGGGTCGAGAACTGGCTCGGGAGGAGGAGACAGAGGGTAGTAGTGGAAGGCTCTTTTTCCGGCTGGAAGCCTGTCACTAGTGGAGTGCCACAAGGCTCAGTACTAGGTCCTCTTCTATTTGTGGTCTACATAAACGACTTGGAAGTAGGGGTAGGTGGTGAGATCAGCAAATTTGCTGATGACACCAAGATGCTTGGATTGGCGGGTACAGAAGAGCAGTGTCAGGCAATACAACAGGACATAGATAGGTTGGTAGACTGGGCAGATAGATGGCAAATGGAATTTAATCCGGATAAATGCGAGGTGATGCATTTTGGCTGGAAAAATGTAGAAGAGAGTTATAGGATAAAAGGTAAAACTATACGGAGCATAGAGACGCAGAGAGACTTGGGGGTGCAGGTTCACAAGTCTCTGAAGGTGTCCTCACAGGTGGAGAAGGTGATAAAGAAGGCGTATAGTATGTTAGCTTTCATAGAAAAGGGTATAGAATACAAGAGTAGGAGTTTGATGTTGCAGTTGTATAGAACTTTGGTTAGGCCTCACTTGGAATACTGCGTCCAGTTCTGGTCGCCGTACTATCGGAAGGATGTGGAGTCCTTGGAGAGAGTGCAGAGGAGGTTTACCAGGATGCTGCCTGGTATGGAAGGACTGTCTTATGAGGAACGATTGAATAGACAGGGGTTGTTTTCCCTTGAAAGACGTCGGGTTAGAGGGGATCTCATAGAGGTGTATAAGATTATGAGGGGTATAGATGGAGTAAATGGAGGTAAACTTTTTCCACCTTCAGAAATGGATAGGACGAGGGGTCATGGCCTTAGCCCCCCTCACCCTATGTGTAAGACGAATATTAGAGGGCAGTTTTTCACACAAAGGGTAGTGGGGTAAAGGGTAGTGGGGGTGTGGAATGCCTGCTCCCACCACCTTATAGTAAGGTGGTGGGAGCAGGCACGCTGGGGCTGTTTAAGGGTCTCTTGGACAGCCACATGAGCGGTCTGCAGATAGAGGGATATAGTAGGACTGTTTAACTACGGCTTTTTTTCCACAGGTAATTCGGTCCATACTTGACCAACATTGAGCATGCATTCGGCAGGTGGTGCGAGTACAGCTCTTGGATGTTGATTCATGGGTTGCCTGGTACTTCATGTCGTAAATGAGTGCTTTATGTGGACCATCTGAAGGGCACCATGACAGCTCAGAGACTATCGATGTGGCTGTGCAGACACTTGGAATTGGGCCGGTGTCTGCGGGAGTTTGCGCGTTCTCCCCGTGGTTGCGTGGGTTTTCTCCGGGCACTCCGGTTTCCTCCCACAACCCAAAAATTCGCTCTTAGGCTGATTGGGAAACAAATTGTCCCTATAGTGAGAGTCTTCCATATTAGGAATAACCTAAATCTATAATAGGATAATAATGGAATATAGTTATGACGGCGGCACGGGCTCGTTGGGCCGAAGGGCCTGTTTCCCGTGCTGTGTTGCTCTTAAAAAAAAAAATGCACCTAAAATAATTTTCCCTGCCAAATTCAACTTAAATTGGCTTTCTGTATTGCTGGATTTTTGTTGGTAACTTTTTTGACTTTGGATGTAGCCTTGAACAATGTGCAGATGAGATGTTGTCATATCTCTCAAGCTGAAGGGATTTGCATGGAAGCAGGTGACTGATGAAGGGGTGAAAATATTATCTGAAGGCACAGGGCGAGATGACGAGAATCAGAAATTCCTCTCATGATAACGGAGTTGGGATATTGGAGAAGGTTCTGCAGTTGACACTTCAACCGCAGGGTGATGCATTTTAGGAAATCCTGAGTATGCAACTGTTGTTTTCCCTTCATTAATGTTGGTATGAATGGGCAGCAAATTATGTTCCTGCCATTTGCTAAATGATGCTGTCAGCAAGTGTGAGATTGCTGAATCATCACTACTGTGAACTATGGCCAGAAATAAAATCTTCCTAGTCCCCAGCAAAAAAGGAATATATTACATTCTCATTGGTCAGCCTATAAAAACTAGATTGCTCAACTAACAGCTATATTGACAGAGATATTAGTTATGTTCAGCATTGTTGGGGGTGGCGAACTAAATCTGTTAATGTGGCTACATGTGTGTCATTTTCTCCTGTCAGGAGTTTCTAGGTTTAAGAATCCCTACTTTGCGGAATGAGGCCATTCAGCCCATTAAGTCTGCATCGACCACAATTCCACCCAGCCCTATCCATGCAACCCCATGCATCCACTCTACTAGACCCCACCCCCATCCCCAACAATACTAAAAGTGGCAATTTTAGCAAGGCCAATCACCTAACCCACACATCTTTGGCCTGTGGGAGGAAATCGGAGCACCCGGAGGAAACCCGTGCAGGCGTGAGGAGAATGTGCACCCTCTCTCTCGCGCACACACGCGCGTGCACGCGCACACACACACGCTCTCACACTCTGACCCCGGGTCCTTGGGTGCTGTAAGGTAGCAGTGCTGACCACTGTGTTACCATGCTGCCCCATTTCAGGATAGAGCTCATAGTTTGAGAATGATCTGTGAGCAGCACTGTTGGAATTTGGAGCAGATGTTAAACACAGGCCCTGACTGTGTCTCCCAATTAGCTTGATTCTGTGGCACTAGTTAAAATCGAATAGGAAATTCTGATATTGTAGTTAATATTCCTCCCTCAGCTAACGCCACCCAAAACAAAAGAGCTTTTGTTCTAGGGCTGTTTGTTGAAAATGTTCACCTATATAACAACAGTTACTGAACTTTAGAGGACAAAAATATAATCTAATTCAGCAAAATATTTTTGAGACTTTCTGATCTGGCAAAGAGTAATGTAACCTATTCAGCCCTATTAGTAATTAGATATTTCAAAGACTGCCAGGAGCCATCGAGATTGAAGGTTTATTTCTAAGAGATTTTCTTTATATTACAAAGTCTCTTTATTGCAGTGCAATTGAGAATGAGCCTTTAGAGGAACCCTTGATTTGAGAAGTTGTTTCACTGGCTGTGCACAGCTGTGCATGACTCTGCTGGAATAGCTAGGGGTCAAGGTGTCACGTGGTAATTATTGCTGCTTCGTCAACAGAAACACTGTTAATCAAAATCTTTAAATAATTCATCCAAGTTAGAAGTATTATTTTTTGTAAAGGGTAGGTGATTGGTGTGCCAGTGGTACTGCACGTCTGCTTTGCTTTGAAATGGGTGGATGGTGCCATCTTGTGGTAGTATCTACATTGTAACCATTTGGCTGCCTTTTTTGTTAAAAAGGAAGAACTTGTATCCTTTGCCTCTCTCTCAAATCACCTCACTATCAGCGAGTAATTTTTGAAAGCTAGTCCAAGTAGATATTGCACGTAGAACAATAAATGGTCAGTTAGTCTGTGTCCTGTGGTGTTGACCATGACACTGGGAGAGTTCTTTGCTCCTTTTTAAAGTAGTAGCAGGGGATCTTTTCCATCCAACTGATGTTAGAAGACAATCTTGGTTTACCATCTAATGCAGTAGCTATTGCATCTCACACATCTTCTAAACTGTGATGCAGCAACTGAGTGACAGCTAGTTGACATTTAAATTAGTCACACCAGCAATTTACATTTCAACTTAAATAAATTTTGGGCAACTCCTTTTCTTCCCAATATGAATTGTACATTAATTACATATATTTTGTCAATATAATGTCAGTTATTCTGTTCCAATCCTGTTATGCTTCCTATAATTACACAACTGATTATCTTTCAGTCACCAGGTACATGTGATGTAAAGTGGCTGACTTTGTATTGAACTGACCCACCCTTGTTCTGAGCATTATTTGCAATGGGTGGAGGTCTATATATTGGCAGTTAACGAATATTTTGTTAAAGTAACAAGGCATTTGTTAAAATCTTGTGACCAGTTAAGAACAGTAAATGTCATTATGAACTCATTCACTTTCTCCAGTTCTCTCATTTTGCTTTTATTTTATCATGTGACGCACACGCACACAAACGCACTATTTTCACTAACATCAACTCTGCTTTATAACAGAACATTAAAAAAAAGGAAACATGTTTCTATCCAGTCAGTGGCTTCTCCCTTGACTATCTTCCAGAGACTTGCATCATTACTAAGTGAATTTTCCCCCTTGTTTTTGTATTCCTGCGGAATTAACTCCACTGGTTTACTGTTCTGCTGTGCCTGGCATCCTCTGATGATTATCATTCATGTGTGATCTCCATGATGTTCTATCAGCAGGTTGTTCAAACTCTGGGCATATGAAACATGTCTGATGATCCTACTCTCATGCACAGTTGAAGCAGTAGTTTGTGCTTAGGACTCAGACTGCAACTCTCAAATTAATACAGGATTATTGAGGTCACAAGACTTTTACAAGTACACTTTAATATATATCAAATGTTACAGCTACAGATTGTTAAACACATGCAAAAAAACTTGATCAGCTGCTGGCATCTCCCTTACAAGTCAATGAATATCTTTTAGAAGGAAATAGATTTCCTCGTTCTATAGGCTTTGAGGGGTATAGGGGAACATAGAACAATAGAACAATACAGCACAGAACAGGCCCTTCGGCCTTCGATGTTGTGCCGACCAAAATAAAAAGCAATGCTTTTATATAATGCTTTTATATAACGCTATAATGCTTATAGCAATGCTTTTGTCAATATAATGTCAGTTATTCTGTTCCAATCCTGTTATGCTTCCTATAATTACACAACTGATTATCTTTCAGTCACCAGGTACATGTGATGTAAAGTGGCTGACTTTGTATTGAACTGACCCACCATGGATGGAGTGTGGGAGTATGGCGTTGAGCTAGAAGATCAACAGTAATGCTGCTGAATAATGGAGAGGCCTGAAGGGCTGTATGACCTACTCCAGTCCTCAATGTTTGTGTTTCCATGTTCAGCATCTGAGGAATTGTAATGTGTATGGATTATTGTACAATCATCAGTGAACATCCCCACTTCTGACCTTATGCTGGAGTGAAAGCCATTAATGACCCAAACTATCGTCCTTGTGCTAGGTATGACTCTGACCAGAGGAGAGTTTTCTATGATTCCCGTTGGAGCTTCTTGATGCTACACTTGGCCAAAAGTTGCCTTGATGTCATGGAAAGCTGCTTTCATCTCCTATCTTCAGTTCAGCTTTTTTGTCGATATCAAGGCATAGTGGTAACTGTCACTAGACTTCTAATCCGGAGACCCAGGCTAATGCTCTGGGATCTGGGTTCAAATTCCACCAGTAAAAATTTGGAATTAAAAGTCTAATGCTAACCATGAAACTGTTGTTGATTGTTCTAAAAGCCCATCTGGTTCATTAATGCCCTTTTAGGGAAGGAAATCTGTCATTCTTTTCTGGGGCTGGCCTACACATAATTCCAGATCCACAGCAATGAAGACTTTTAAGGATGTCAAGGATGGGTAATAAATGTTGGCTCAACCAGTAACACTCACATACCATGAAGAAATAAAAATAAGTTGGACCATGGATGTGAAGAACCCAAACTGGGCATCGGTGAGCAAATTATTGCTGTGAGTGCCACTTGATGCTGCTGTTGATGGTACCCTTCATCACTTTACTGATTATTAAGAGGAGGTTTTCCCTACAGTTGAATTATATTCAGGGCAGGAGCGTAACGATAAAATGAAAAGACCAAAAGAGATGTTAGTTTAGAGAATGTTTTTGTGTCTAATCTATTCTTACTATTTTGTTTTTGTCATTTTAGAAGCTGTGATTTTTGTAAATTCCTGGGTTAATATAGAGTTAGGATCAGAAAAATACAAGCTGGAAAACACTAAAACCTATAATAATAGCTACAGTGTATTCTTGAATTGGCGCACTGCAGCAGAATCAGACATATTATAATACCAGCCTTTAAACAGTGCCTCGTGTCAAAATATCTGAACTTAAAACAGTGAAATACTGTTTAAAATACAATGACATGTAGTCAGAAGTGGTAGCAATGTTCCATAAACAGCAAAGAGATTAATGATCAGCCTAGATTTATTTTTCAGATTGAAGGAGAGGAGTTGATCACTGCATCAGAATTCCTGGCTCCTCTGAATTGTACAATGGGATCTTTAAGATTTATTAGGATGGACAGGACATTAGCTGCAGGATAGCACCTCTATCCACCATTGAATAGAATGTGACTTTGTGCTTTAAATGGTCTAATCTGTGGTATGTCATTGCTGGAGGTGCCATGAAAGGATGGCTCCTTTCACTTGAAGGTTAATCATCCCCTGCCACTCTTCATTTTGCCAGAGAGATCAAGAAATCAATAGAATAGTTGATGGCAACTCAATTTGGACTGTGTGCATTTTGGAAAGAGGAAAAGGAATAAAGTGATTCTATTTTTTAAGAAGTATTCTTGCGCCTTCCTTCTGCAACCCCACACCCTCCAGCCTGCCCCGCCCCTTCCCACCCCACCATCCTTATGGTAATCTCTTCAGTTTTTTGTTGCTTTGTTGGATTGAGGGGATGCTAGAGTAACTTTGCTACATTTTCAAACTTCCCAGGAGCTGTTCATTTCTGCAGTATCTAATTTGTACTTGCCAACTAGACACTTGTAATTTTAACTACCAGTTTGTATGTGTGAATCTTTTGAAAAGTTGATCAGTTTGCAAAGGTGGAAATTTTTTGGGGAGGTAATGAACAGATACAAAGAAAGACTTAAAGAAAGAAAATACGAATATGAACAAAAGCCTAATGTAAAAATGGTCTTCTCTATAATTTTCACATTTCATGGAAAGCGTATATTCGGTTATGCTTGCAATTATTTGTGATTTATGAATGTCAGTGATCTTCTAGAACATTATTGGATTTGACTTGGGCAGTTGTGAGGAAATTTCTGGGTGTTCTTCCAGAATTTGCTTTCTCTTGGGTTCACTTCTCAGACTATTTTGTTAATCGGTAAGGTTACACCATTTAACCAACATATTGGGCTCAATCAAGCTAGGGGACTTTGTTATAGGATGTTCATTATCGTTTGGGAGGTCTTCATGAATTTTTTGCAGTTTTAAATGGGTTAACTGTGTAACTACAAGAACTATGTGGGTTCAAACTAAGAGCTGTCTCCATGCTTGCTTGTGCACGTGCTTTGTTTAAGTTTAAGTTTGTATTTTAGTGTCAAAAGTAGGCTTACATTAACACCTCCATGAAGTTACCATGAAAGTCGGCTAATAGCCAAACTCTGGTGCCTGTTTGGTACACTGAGGGAGAATTTAGTGTGGCCAATGCACCTAATCAGCACATCTTTCAGACTATGGGAGGAAACCAGAGCATGTGGAGGAAACCCATGCAGATATGGGAAGAATATGCAAACACTATACAGACAGTGACCCAAGCTGGGAATTGAACCTGATCCCTAGCGCCGTGAGGCAGGAGTGCAACCTATGCCACTATGCCATCCTGTACTAAAGGGTGGGAATTGGTACTATAAGGATGTTGCACATATAGGTTTACTTTTGGACAAAGTACAGTGCTTCTCCCCCCCCCCCCCCATAAAGTGATGTAAGTGGACACATGATTCACATTTGTTGTGGGGGGCGGGGGGGAAGGTGACTGGGGGGGGGGTCAATCTCATGTTGGACAGCACCAGGGATCCGAGTTCGATTCCCAGCTTGGCCAACTGCCTGCACGGAATTTGCACATTCTCTCCTTGTCTGCATGAGTTTCTTCTGGGTGCTCCGGTTTCTACCCACAGTGATGAAGGAGGGCAAATTCGAATATCAACAAATATCAGCTTTCCGCTATAACCAGAACAACATAGGGCAGGAAGTTTGCACCAGGGAGCAGACTTGCTCGACACTATTTCATCAGGAGTTGTTGGCACTGCTGTATTATTAAAATGCATTAAATAAGGACTTTTAACATCTGCAAAAGTCTGAATTAACAACCAGCCCATGACACTGAAAATCTGATTAATGAACTGGGCTGTAAATTGTTCTGATGGGATAGCCGATTTGACTACTGGTAACCAAACTGATAAGTTGTTCAGGTCCTGGAAGGAACTTTAAAAAAAATCTCCTTTGTAATTTTAAATTGTAAAACAAGCAGTTCAGGTAAGTGATCACTTCAGATAAGCACATTCTTTTCCTAATAACACTGAGTGTACCTGTGCCAGACAGAATCATAAAATCCCTGCAGTGCAGAAAGAAGCCTTTTGGTCGACCGAGCCTGCACAGATAATAAAGACAATAAGTTCCTCTTGACAATAAGGGCAAATTAGCATGGTTAATCAACCTAATCTGCATATCCTTGGAGATGGATGGCAGTGGTTCAAGAAGACAGCTGACCACCACCACCACCTCAAGAGCAATTATTGATGGACAATAAATGCTGGCCATGTTGTATGCTCACATCCCACGAATATATAAAAAACAGCTATTAATTACCTAACTTGTTTTATACTCAATAGGCCAATTTTATTTCAATGTACTTGTACAAAAATTTGTGTAACAGACTTGGTTTCATGTTCAAAAATTGGAAAATACGGGTGAGCATGAAGAGTTAGTTGTATGTATGTGAAGTCATTTCACGTATTTGCTTTTATTGCAGTCTGTACCTTTTCAAACTTGGAATAGCACCACAAATCCAAGACTTGCTGGGAAAGGTGGATTTTACAGGTAGATGTCTTATTTGCCATTTTTTATTCAAAAAGTTCTGTGCAAAGATGCTAATTCAGGAAATTTCTTTAGCAGTTACGTTTTAAATGCAGTACATATAGTTTGTTTGAACAGATAACTTTGGATAATGAACATGTAACTTTTCTTTTCCTACAGAGGAGGAAATAAGTAATATGCGTAAGGAACTAGAGAAATATGGTATTCAGATGCCTGCATTCAGTAAAATTGGTGGCATTCTGGCAAATGAACTTTCCGTTGATGAAGCTGCCTGTAAGTATGTGGTTATAGCAGACTTCTTGGAGCTTAGGTGAAAGTCGGTGATTAAAAAAACAATGTGCACTAAATATGTCAAATCTCACATCTGAGGAATTGTCCCAGGTGCTGAAACATTGACTCTATCTTGGTGTTTTTCTCTGCAATGGGAAATTCAGTTGTAGTAAAATACCAAATAATAGAACATAGAACATTACAGCACAGAACAGGCCCTTCGGCCTTCGATGTTGTGCCGACCAAAATAAAAAGCAATGCCCCTCCCAACTAAACCATTCCCTTCTCTTCCATATACTTATCAATTAACCTCTTAAACGCCACCAAACTTGGCGCATCTACGACAGCTGCAGGCAGGGCATTCCACTCCCTAATCACTCTTTGAGTAAAGAACCTACCTCTGATATCCGTCCTATAACTCATACCCCTTAATTTAAAGCTGTGTCCCCTCGTGCTAGCTTTCTCCATCCTAGGAAAAAGGCTATCACTGTCCACCCTATCTAAAACTCTAATCATCTTATATGCTTCAATAAGATCCCCTCTTAGCCGCCTCCTTTCTAACGAAAACAACCTCAAATCCTTCAACCTCTCTTCATAGGACCTGCCCTCCATACCAGGCAACATCCTGGTAAACCTCCTCTGTACCCTCTCCAATGCCTCCACATCTTTCTTATAATGTGGGGACCAGAACTGCACACAATACTCCAAGTGCGGCCGCACTAGAGTTTTGTACAGTTGCAACATGATGCTGCGGCTCCTAAATTCAATCCCCCTACCAATAAAAGCTAAGACTCCATATGCCTTCTTAACAACTTTATTCACTTGACTGCCTACTTTCAGGGATCTATTGACACATACACCAAGATCCTTCTGTTCCTCAACACTATTAAGAGCCCTACCATTAGCCCTATACTCTACACATTTATTGTTCCTGCCAAAGTGCATTACCTCACACTTTTCCACATTAAACTCCATTTGCCACCTCTCGGCCCAGCTCTGCAACTTGTCCAAGTCACTCTGTAAACTAAAACACCCCTCTTCACTATCTACCACTCCACCAACTTTAGTGTCATCTGCAAATTTACTGATCCATCCCTCAATACCCTCATCCAGATCATTTATAAAAATTACAAACAGCAGGGGCCCCAAAACAGACCCCTGAGGCACACCACTCGTCACCGAACTCCACGATGAATATCTCCCATCAACCACCACCCTCTGTCTTCTATCTGCCAGCCAATTCCTAATCCAATTAGCTAAATCACCCTCTATTCCACACATCTTCATTTTCTGTAGAAGTCTACCATGGGCCACCTTATCAAACGCCTTACTAAAGTCCATATATACTACATCAACCGCCTTACCCCCATCCACCTCTTTGGTCACTTTCTCAAAAAACTCAATGAGGTTAGTAAGGCATGACCTACCCTTCACGAAACCATGCTGACTATCCCCAATCAATTCATTTCTCTCTAAATAACTATAAATCCTATCCCTAATAATTCTCTCCAATACCTTGCCCACAACAGAAGTAAGACTCACTGGCCTATAATTCCCTGGAAGGTCTCTCTTCCCCTTCTTAAACAATGGGACCACATTCGCTATCCTCCAGTCCTCCGGAACCACACCCGTAACCAACGAGGACCTGAAGATCAGAGCCAGAGGCTCTGCAATCTCCTCTCTTGCCTCCCAGAGAATCCTAGGGTAAATCCCGTCCGGCCCAGGGGACTTATCCAACTTCAAACCCTCGAGAATTTCTAACACATCCTCCCTATCTACTACAATACTTCCCAATTTGCAACCCTGTACCTCAGTGTTCTCCATAGCTACATTTCCAGCACTCTGCGTGAATACCGAAGAGAAATATTTATTCAGTGCCTCACCAATCTCTTCAGGCTCCACGCACAACTTCCCACTGCTGTCTATGACTGGCCCTAATCTTGCCCTAACCAATCTTCTATTCTTAACATATCGAAAGAAAGCTTTAGGATTCTCCTTAATCCTATCAGCCAACATCTTCTCGTGTCCCCTCTTAGCTCTCCTCAATTCACTTTTTACCTCCTTCCTGGCTAATGTTTGATGTCAGAAAATTAAACTCATTCAGATAGATGTCAGCTCATTACAAAATTTTCACCTTATCTTTAATGGCCTTTTTAGTTTTAAATACTAGTTTTATTTGCAAGTATATTAATGCCACATTTTGTATTGAATTCAGTTTCTCTTATTTCCTTGTTCAGTGCATGCTGCTGTAATTGCAATCAACGAAGCAATATCTCGAGGGATTGCAGAGGAAACCATAAAGACTTTATTGAATCCCAATGCCATTTTAACTAATATCGAGAACAATTCAGCTCAGGATTATCAAGATAAATTATTTCAGGCCAAGCAAGCAAAGCAAGAGAGTGCCAAAAGTAAGGTAGGATATCCTGTCTAATTATGGTCGTACTTGCATAAAGCTGAGAATTCTAGCTTCTTGGGGTCAGGGAATTACAATAGTTGTAATTAATTTTCCAGTAAGCATTTGTTGTTGTCATAGCATTCCTGCTGAACTCTTTATATAGCTTAAATATTTTCTATCTTTATGGTGATGGTAACTTATAAAATTCACTTTCTTTAAAAGTAAAGATCACTGACTATTCTAAAATTAAATATTCATAAACCATTTATCAGGATAGGTGATCACTTTATGACTTTTTGTACACTGTCGATTACTAGGATGTGCCCAGTTACAACACCTATGCAGTCTGACTGTTTTTATGGACTGAACATCAATGGGATCCTTGTGCACAAATGAAAATCCAAAATTTTATTGGTGGGGCAGGTAATTTAGTCTATCATGCCCGCCTTTAGTAGATGTTAACTTTTTCAACTTCCTACCATATCCTTTATCCATTTTTTTCCTCCGGAAACACATGATCTATTTTTCTTGACTTGCCTATTTTAATGAGCATGTATACTATTTACATGTAATGGAACATTTATATTATTTAATGTCCTCAATTTCTTAATAAAACTTTGATTTGAATCGATTTGTTTTTATATTTATTGGGATACAGTGAAAAATATTGTTTCTTGTATGCTATACAAACAAAACATACCATCCATTGAGTACATAAGGAACAAGGAAAGGATAGGAGCAGAAAATAATGTTGCAGTTACCAATTGCGTGTGGAGAAAGATTAGCTTAATGTGAGATAGGACCATTCAAAAGTTTGGCAACAGGAAAGAAGCTGTTTTTGAGTCAGTTGGTACATGATCTTAGACTTTTATATGTTTTTCCTGATGGGAGGAAGTGGAACGGAGTGTGTCTGGGGTGTGTGGGGTCCTTGACTATGCTGGCTATTTTTCTGAAGTAGTGGGAAGTGCAGATGGAATCAAAGGGTGGGAGATTGGTTTGCATGGTAGGTGTGCTACGTTCACAACCCTTTGTAGTTTCTTGTAGTCTTGGTCAAAGCAGTAGCCATGCCAAGCTATGATGCATCTGCTTTTGATTGTGCGTTTGTAAAAATTGGTGAGAGTCGTCATGGACATGACAAATTTCCTTAGCTGCCTGAGAAAATAGGGTCATTGGTGGGCTTTCCTAACTAAAGTGTCAGTGTTCAAGGACCAGGACAGATATTTGGTAATCTGCACACCCAGAAACCTGAAGTTCTTGACCATCATGGAAGTTTGAGTAAGTTTCCTGATATGTGCATTCTGATTTGTATATCAGTTTTCTCCTGTTAGAACTTGTAGGAATCTAGAAACAGATTACATCAGATCCTAATAACATGCCACTCTGGAAAATGGGGTGATGGAAAACACTTGCTCCTTTAGAATACTTGAGTAATTTCTGTGAGCCCCACAATTAAGGGTTTATATTGTATTTAGTTGTGTGGGGACAAACAAAAAGCGAGAAGGCAATTGAGGGTCCAATCAATCCTAAGCTACATTTGGGGCCTAACACTTTGACATGAGAAGAATACTTAATATATTTGAGTGATTTTCAGTTGTTATTTAATTTATAATTATTATTTATTATGTAATTATTATTTATCTTGATTATTGTCCTTTCCAGTCTGAAGTAATAGATTCTGGGTATTTTTTTTTTCTAAATTACATTTCATTATTAACTTGGCAGATTTTGCTGATGCTGCAGGGTTTGGGGCATCTGACTAGACCAGAGAGTTAGATCTGCCGAAGAATTCTGGGCCTGTATTCCTCTTGAAGTTTTATTTAAAATAAATCCTAATCTCTGAATTTGAGTGCTTTAGGACATGTCCTTCCTTCCTATTTTAGTTCACCTATTTAGAAATTACCATGAACATTTTTTTTAAAACTTTGGTTCTAGAGCGATTCTATTCAAGAAGAAGAGAGGGATATGTATGAGGAACTTCTGACCCGTAAGGAAATTCAAGACAATGTCGATACAGTTAATGGTGAGTAGACCTTTTCTGCTCAGCCTTGTGCAGTGTTTATTTGAATATATATATCCAGAATGCCATATGTTACATCTGGAAGATGCACTGCAGGAGCTTACTAAGGCTTCTTAGACAGCATCTTTCAAACTAATGACCACCACTATCTACAAGGACGAGGGTAATAGACAAATGGGAACACCACTCCTAAAGTACCTGCATTTCTAATGTTGTCATTCTTGAGCCATCATATCCTATCTAGTATCTTCTCTGTACCCAGTTTGCCATAACTGCATGGCTTGCTATACCTTTTACAGAGGGCAGTTAAAAGTCAACTGCATTGCTGTGGATGTGGAGTCGTATAGGCCAGAGCAGATAAGGATGGCAGCTTCCCTTCCCTGAAGGGACATTAGGGAATTAAAATACGATTGTGATAATTTCATTGCTGAAATCAGTTTTTAATTTCCGATTAATTAATTAATCGGATTTACCCCAGAGCATTAGCTTGGGCTCTGGAGTACTAATCCTGAGACAGTTGTTGGGGACCAGTTCAAAATCTCCAAGATGTATTATGAAGTCAGTCTAGACCCAACTTTATTTGATTTTGGCATTAGTGAGCGCAAGGTGTTTAACTCCAGATGTGATTCGATTGACCAATGAGGCAGCTTTTAGTGAAACAAGCTTCATTTAACAACACAGTTAAAATATTAAAAAAGAATTAGCAACTCAGGAGAGAGGGAGAGAAACAGGTACACAGAGAGCTGCTTTTCTCTAAAGATCCCAAGCAGCAACTGACTTGATTTAGAATATATACAAGTACAGCGTAGTACAGGCCCTTCAGCCCTCGATGTCGTGCCGAGTTATGTCGGAACCCAAGATCAAGCTACCTCACTCCCTATCATTTTGGAGTGCTCCATGTGCCTATCCAATAACCTTTTGAAAGTGCCTAAAGTGTCCGAGACCATAATCACAGCAGGCAGTGCATTCCACACCTCAGCCACTCTCCGAGTAAAGCATTTACCTCAGATATCCCTCCTATATCTCCCACTATGAATCTTAAAGCTATGCCTATTTTCCATGTAAGCCTAAACTTGCTCAGTCACATGACTTCTCCTGTCAAGCAATCTAATTGATCCCTACTCTGAAAAACCCCAAGCGAAAACACTAAACTAACAGAACTGCATTCATTCACATTAAAACAAACAATTCTATCAATTAGGACCAATTACTTTTGCAGTTTCAACAGAAGCTGGCAGTTACAGACAGAGGGCACCAATAAAAAGAACTAAAAGAAAGCTAAAAGAAATCCTGCTCAAGAAACATGACACAAATACATTTTTTAAAGACACTGTATTGTCACACAGTGCTGCTCTAAACCACCATTTCCCCTGATTGCAAATGAAGATGTTGTTTCTGTAAACAAGATCCTCATTGAAGCTTGGACCCCTGTGTGAAATTGAGTCTTCAGTTTCACTCCATAATCGCTTCTGTTTTTCTTTTTAAGTAGTGGTATTTCACAATGGACCACACTTCAAACAAAAATACAGATAATTGTGACCAGTTTCTTCCATTTTCACAGGAAATTAGGATTAAGTACAGTTGCTACTTTTTTCATTTTAAAAGTTGGGACACTCTTAAGGACGTAACCTGCTAATTGACTCTTGATGTGTTTCCTGTAAAATTTGCAGAGATAGCAGCATTTTGTAAGTTTGAATTACTAAAATTGTTGTATTCCACAGTATCAAAGTAAAATGGAATGTGTTGAGTAAATCTAAACCAGCAAAGAAATTTTCATTAGCCTTATTTTCTCGAATTGCCATTAAGCACCTTCACTATGTTAGCAGCAAACTGACCTGAGGTTCATTATCCAAGTCAGTATTTTTCTAACCTGCATGTAATTACTTTTACTTCATCAGCACTCATTATCCCTTCTCCTTTATCTGGAATAGATTGAATGTTTTAAATTCAAGGTGATCCATCCTTCCTTCCTTCCCCAAGTAACTTGGATAACAGTAATGCAACTGTAAAAATATTGTGGTTACCATTTAACCAATTGCTTCAAATGTCTTGTTCCCTAGTAAATAAAGCTCTGCAGAAAGTGAATGAAGCCCTGGAGAAACATGATCAGGATAATTTACTGGCTGCTCTTCAGAACCCTGCACTAAGACTTGTGGGAGTGCAGCAGGAGAATTCACCATGGTATCTAACACATCTGTGTGCTCTCAGAGAACACAAATTGCAGGTAGGGTGAAGAAATTAAGCTCTTCAGCCAAAAACTGAGAAATATCATTGGTTTGTCCTTGATATACATCAATTTGCTCTTTTGTTTTCTGTTCATAAGAATAACTTGTATGTTAATTTTATTATGGCAAATTGATTAATGTCCATCAAGGCCACTATTGATGTAAGTGTAACTAGGGCTTAAAAAGAGATTGAAAATGATAATCTTGTATATGTATATATAAAATGTATATATCAAAGCATATGTATATTTTCTTACTTTGTTTCCAGGAAGATCCTTTTTCTGGTATGCTTAGCAAGGATGATCTTCAAACAGGAGTCGGCCTTTCCAACGAACAGGCTGAAGCCCATAAACGTAGTAAGTTTTACCTGGCTTTTTACCTGTGTTGAGCTACAATTTCTTCTTATTGCTGGATTGGCCTGTTGAGTACTAAAATGTTCCAAGCTCCTTCCTGCACTGTCCACAAGTTACCTGTGCTAATGATTGATGAGGGTGGAATACGGACTTGCTGAACAGAGAGAGCGGGGCCTTTGTCCCTGTCTGTTTGTACGGCTTCATGAGTTTAGTTTGCATTCTCATCATGACGTAATGCTGCTGCACCAGATTCTGTGACTAATTATTTGTTTTTGTTTGAATTTTCAAAGAGCTTGAAGCTGTTGAAAAGATAAATGCTGCTATCCGAGATGGTGATGCAGCCCAGACTATGAAAACTTTAATGGCACCAGAAGCTCAGCTGCCTGCTGTGTACTCGCACATGGCTGACTTGTACCAGGTAGAACTGTCTAACCTACAGAAACAGAACCCTGAGGTAAATGTTTGACGTGCTAAAAATAAAATGCAAAAGGCTCTGAATATATTTGTTCAAATATTTCCGTAGCCTCCACTACAAATTGTTCATGGTCAACGTGAATATAAAAGTTTCAACTTGTGTACTTTACTTTTTATTGTCACTAATGAGAGACGTGATTTTTATTAATATTTCAACCATGTAGACAAAATTGCTGAAAAGATGCAAGGCAATTAAAGTAACTTGGCTGTTCTGGTGACGCTCGTTTGGCATTAAAACGTGTTTCTGTGAAGATTGGTAAAAATAGTGAGAAAAATTTGAAGATTAAACTTTGCTGAGTTCAGTAATCTAATCCCTTGTTTAATACCTCAACTTAGTATAGTTGCTTTCCCCTCAACAAAATATATGTCAGGCCAAGCTAGGTATTCCCCCTATATCATATTTTTATTCCTGTTGGGTTACAAAGTCTGAGAGAACAGCCAACCTGCTCCAAACCATGTACAGAATCATTGATGGATTTTGTGCCATCCTTCATTTTTACTTTTGCCTAATTTGTCACCTTGCTCCAGTATTGCAATTTAGACCAAAACCTCACTGGGGTGTGAACCTGTATTTGTGCCCCATAACTCAGTAGAATTGCATTTTCACCTTCCCGGATCACCCTGCTCCCCAGACAATACTATAAGATTTGTCACAGAATTAAATTTAACAGAACCAGGATTGAAGCATGATTTTTGCTTCACTATTTGTAGTGTTCATTTTGGCCTAAGAAAACCAAAATGCAATATTTGGTTGCTTCCTCTGGGGTGCAGAAGTATCCAAAGTGCAGTACTAATCAATAGACTCAGGACTGATCTTTCTTTAGGTGTATTGATTAAACATACAGGGCCAGAACTTCCTCATTCCCCAGAGTCACATTTGGGGGAATATCCCAAAGATGTGCTGGGGAATCCAACTTGAAAATTTCCAAGTAAAAGTTTGCCTGGAAATTATCTAAAAGAGCTAACTTCCCCTGGAAATTGCACTGGGCTGGGGACCATCCGACAAAGTGGCTTAAATTGCTTATTTCAGATGGTTCTGACAGTTTTACAATCATAGTTAGTCTGAAAGAGTTAGAAGGGGGAAAAAAGAACTTCTAATTACAGAATAACTGCTTTAAAAAGTCAGATCGAGTCCTACATAGTACAACCCTGACCACCCGCCTCAGGGGATCCCTAATCCCAGATCATGTTCACTTCCCTTGAGACTTCTCTCTTTTAATAGTCTCCTGCTTCGTGACAGCCGGTGCCATGAAAGGGGTGGGGGCGCATCCTTCCTTCACTGCTTCTTACGTACGTCACTGCTGGAGTCCTGGAATTGTTTGGCTGATCCTAACTCCCCCCCAGCCTGCGTGAGGAAAGCTAGATGAGACGGGTCTTTGGAATGGCTGTAAAGGAAAGTCAGTATGGAATGGCATTCTGCCAGTGATTATCATTGAGGAATTTACAGGCCATTCTTGAAGCATGCGAGATCCTGAGGGGAGTTGATTGGATGAAAACTGCTTCCTGTGGGAGAGACCAGAACTAGGAGATCCAGTTTAAGAACAGGAGATCTCCATTTTAAAATGGAGATGAGATTTTCTTTTCTCTTAGTGGAACTCTCTTCATGAGAAAGCTGCAGAAATTGGGTTGTTGAACTAATTCCAGGCTGAGCCAGTTTTTTGATGGAGGAGGGGAGTTGTGGGTTATGGGGAAGGGGCAGGCAGGAAAGCAGAACTGAGATTGCAATCAGGTCAGCCATAATCTTATCGAACGGCAGAGTAAGTTTGAAGGTTCAAATGGCCTACCTCTGCCTCTAAGTCCTATGTTCCTAAAAGTGGTATATGGGGGACACCAAGAAGAGTTATTCCAGTGAGGCAAATCTCTTAAATATGCATTTAACTTGGTTTCATTGTTGATCCTTATTTCCATTCCTAAGATCTAAGAGTGCCTGAAGTAGTTTAGTAACAGTATGATAATCGTTGTACCGTGTGATCTCTTTACTTTCCGCGTTCTTATGGTTTGCTCTTCTTGTGCCTTCAACTAAAGTCTGTGCATTTTGTGTGGATAACCTAGCTCTCTATGTCTTATGACTTACTTTTGTTCATGCGTAGCATCAGTGAAGTTCAGTCACAATAAATATATCAATGGTCTGATGCATTACTGCTTGAACAATGTAGGGACTTAAATTAGTAACTTGCTAAACCGGGAGTAGTTGTTAACAGAAGGAGTACACCAAACATGTATATTCATTTAGAGTCACATAAGGTGACAGAACTTAATTCTTAAAAATTTACCACCAAACAAAAACATATGTGTTTTGTAAGCCATTTTTCTGCTTACCAACTAACAGGGGAAGCTGACTCATGAAGAACTTGCTATTGCAGTGGAAATGTTGTCAGCAGTAGCTGCACTGAATGAAGCATTGACAATGAATGATGTTCAGGCCGTTTTACAACACCTCACCAGTTCTTCCATTGGAGTTAGCAACCTGCATGAAGCAAACACACAGAGGTATGTAGTTCTAACTGACTGCAATTTGCAAACCCACTCAAGAAATTTTTCAATACGAAAATAAAGAGCATGCATATTAATGATTGAAACCGAATAGTTATGAACATATTCGATAACACTTGAAATAAATGTCAGATTGGAAAAATTGCAAGAATCAATGTTTTATTGTATAATCAGCTAGCTAGCAAGCGAATGACTGAACTGGATGCTCATTTTTTGCTAGCTAGCATGTTAAGCATTTTGCTACTGGAACTAGTATTTAAATGTCAATACACCTAGATCATATTTTAACGAAAATGAGTAACAAATAATGTATTGAGGTATGGTTGAATGAAGAGGCAAGTTGGATCTTGCGTGTATTTTAGTTTGAAAGTGTTATTTCAAAGTAGCAGCTTTTTTATAAATGGAGAATCAGTGATGAACTTTACAACTTTACAGTATAGAAGGATGTACAGACAAGCCTCTGTTGATTCTTTGCCAGTGCAATCCAAAACCACCTCATTATCAAATGTTTTCCATGGCATCTAATATTATCAACCTCGAACAAAAAAAAAAGTACCTGCCTCAGTTCTTCCCTGTTGCAAAATTATCCATGTTCTTCATGTAAAGAAATTTGCCTGAACCTACATCCTCGCTTTCTGGCAATTTTAAATTTGTTACCTTTAATAACTAGTTTGCTATCCAGAGAAAATAGCATTTCTTTATTATATGTAGTGAGGTGCTTCACGTTTTAAAAACAGCAATAATGTATTTCCTGCAGTGCATTCTATTTGAGTGAAAAGAAGCAGTATTTCTAATCACCCCTCCTAGTTCCTTTTTTTATAACCATACTCAGCTGTTTCCTGTGAGTTTAGTCTGCTTGCTTTCCATAATAGAATTCCCAAAACAGTCTTGAATTAATTGACAATATTTCTTTGCTCCTATTTAGAAAATCCAGGATGATGTTCTGTATTTTTTTGACGACTTTATCCAGTTCTATTTGCACTTTCAAGAAATGTTGAACTGTGTCTGTTTATAACACATTCACTATTTGCATTGACTGTAAAGGCAATGTTGTAGTGGTATTGTCATCAGATAAGTAATGCACTGGGGACCTGGGTTTGAATCCCACCGCAGCTAGTGGTGAAATTTGAATTCAGTAAAAATATGACGTTAAAAATCTAATGGTGATCATGAAAACCATTGTCAATTGTTGTAAAATCCTATCTAGTTCATTAATGTCCTTTAGGGAAGGAAATCTGCTATCTTAGCAGATATGCAGCAATATGGCTAACTCTCAGTGCAATCTGAAATAGCCTGGCAAGTCATGCAGTTCAAGGGATGCTAAACCAACCAGTGACATCCAAGTCCCATGAATGAATAAAAAAGATGCATTTTCCTTTCTTCAGTGTAATACTGCATCTGCCAATTTTGTTAACCTATTTGCTTCTGAATTATTTTTTCGTATTGCCATCAGGTTGTGTATTTATATTTTGTAGCAGAGCTAAATTTAAACACGTTCTCAACCAACTTTAACCATTACAGCTTTCTGCTTTGCCCATTTCCACATAACGGAACTATATTTCACCTTGTATGAGAAGGAGAAAATCTGAGCATGCCATGTGACAGCAGGGTGGAGTTTTCAATGAGAAAGGGTCATTGTCTGTGTAAATTTCAACTTATTCTCCAACAGATTCAAATCTGCAGATAATTAAACTATATTCTGTATTCTGAAGTAAATTATTTTTCTTGGCAGTACTTGCAAAGGAACAGTCTTGCTAACTGGTGAGATTAATAGAATACACAGTCACCTTAGAGGTAGCATAACGTTGCTATAAAACATTCTGAAATCGACATGATCAACTAAAAGTTAGTCATGCTCAAAAGTTATTCTAGGTTTTTTGTAGTTGCATTTGGCATTGTTTTTCATCTCCTGCGTCTGTGATTTCTGTGCACCTTTGTAAGCTAGAATGTTTAATATTCTCTGGTTACATACTGTGGATTTGAAACTTTTGTTGCTGATCTATTAGTTGGGTAGCTCGATTATTTGTAACCAATTATTTTCCTACTTTATGCTTTCTAACGTTGAAGTTCGCTCTTGTGGATTCCAAACACTGATCAGATTAAATTTCAAGTCACCCTTTCCCACATCCCCAAATAAGATTTGTAAGTCAGTGACTGTAACACACTATTGCAGTCTAATCTGATGGACATGAACCCAAAATATGATGTTATCTTACATGTCCTAGGCACTTCCTTCATTAAAAAGCTGACTAGTTTCCTCTTGAATTTTCCAACACCAGCTGTTTCCACTGTTAGTCAGAATTTCTTCACCCTACATGCAATGATTTTTTTTTAATCTTACAGTCTAGCACAATAAATGGGGTAACTATGACTAATGGTGAAAATAAGCTCCTTCAATTTATGTAGCATCTTTAATTTCCAGTAATCTTTATTGTTGGGGATTGGGTAGGAGCTGAGCTGGGTTGGTTTTGGTAGATTGGATGTATTAGGGAAAGAATAAAAAGACCAGTTAAGCAGTTGGTGCAAACAGGTGATAATTCCTCTTATCCTTTCGTAAGTTGTGGATGTAGTTGGCAGTGTGAGTATTTGCTGTCCAACCCTAATTTGCAGTTGGTCTATGGGGTTTGCTAGGCAATTTCAGAGTGTAGTTAAGAGTCAGCCATATTGCTGTGGGTCTCCAATTAAGTGTAGGTCTTACTAGGTAAAGATGGCAGATTTCCTTTCCTAAAGGAACAATAGTGAACTAGGTGAATTTTTACAACGGCAGAGTTGACGTGGTCACTATTACTGACTCTATGTTCCAAACTTATTAATTCAATTGGTGGACTATGAGCCCGTGTCCCCAGAGCACGTCAAGGCCTCTGCATTGTTAGTCTAGTGATATTACCGCTACACCACCATCTCCCCCATCTGTCTACCATCAATGTCAAGGTATGTGAGGTGGGGAGAGACTAAGTACCAGAATTGGATAATAGATTGATATAAGATTTAGGAAGATTTCAATGATTACTGTGGGAAATATCTTGTACAATTTTGAAGATAAAACAAGCACGCTAAATTCCATTTGTTGGAGCACCTGTCAAAGTAGGTCAGTAAGGATTTGAATGGCTGCAAGCAGTAAAAGTTTGGTTAGTTGATGTTTGTGAAGAGTGTTGGATGGATTCTTTTTATTCTTTGATGGGTGTGGGTGTTCCTCGCAAGGCATTGCCCACATTACTTATCCTTGAATTGAGTAATTAGCTGGGCCATTTCAGAGGGCAGTTAAGAGTCTGCACACTGTTGTAGATCTGGAATTGCACGTACGTCAGACGAGGTAAGAATGGAGAATTTCCTTCCTTAAAGTATGTTGGTGATCCAAGTAGGTTTTTACAATTGATAGTTTCATTGTCACCGTTACTGAAACTAGCTTTCAATTTCAGATTTCATTAATTGAGTTCAAGTTCCATCAGCTGCTCTGGTGGGATTTGAACCACTACCCACAGATCTTAGTCTGGGACTCAGGATGATTACTACTCCAGGGGCATTACCCCTGGGGCTTCTCCCCCAAAAGGAGGATAACGGAAACATTGACCCACGGGTGACTGAATGATGAACAGGGTTACTGAAGAAGAGGTTCCAAGTTTTACATAATTTGACTCAGCCACAGAGTGTAGCTGAGGAGAGGGGCATCTGTGTCAAAAGCATAGGATGCATTGGAGGCTTAAAGTGCTGCTTTTGCTATTCCTGATTAAATTGTAGGAAGTTATTTATGCATGGTTTGATTTGTTCAGACACTGATGGCACAGAGGTAGGAAAAGAATCAAGGAAAGTGACTGATAGATAGATCTGAATGTCTTTGTCCATGTGTCCATGTCTCCCACTGATGTTGGTAAAGGACAACATTTAAGTGAGGAGGAGAAGGGACAATGGATAAGAGCGTTAGGAGTTGTGGAAGTGTCAGCGTGGACACAAGAGAAATGTTGCTGGAAATATGCTGAATGTAAGAGGATAGATAGGAGCAGAGCCACGAGGAAAGGTGGTGACAGGAGAATATCATGGTCAACTGCATCAAATATTTCAGAGATATCTAGGTGAAAAATTAGGAATCACGCATCTTGCCTTGAGAAAGAGACCTGATACATTATGACCAGTGCTCAATGTTACCCTGTAGTAGCAGTTAATAAAGAAATACTTAATGTTGGGTATTGCACCTAAAATAGTAAAGAATAATTTAGAGGAAGTGATACTTAAACTACCCACAATGACTTTTGGTCCAGTTGTGGTCACAGGTACAAGGAAGCAATCAAACTGAAAGATCACGATAGTGATCTATGGTGTCCGAGAATTGAGTTTGTAGAATCCCAACAGTGCAGAAGGAGGCCATTGAGCCATCGAGTCTGCACTGATGCTCTAAAAAAAGCATCCTACCAGGTCCCTGCCCCCTGCTCTATCCCTGTAACCCCACGCATTTAACATTACCAATCCACCTAGCTTGCACGTTTTTGGTCTGAGAAAGGAAATGGAGAAGGAAACCACACAGACATAGGAAACACTTGCAAACTCCACACAAACAGTCACCTAAGATCAGAATTGAACCTATATTCCTAATGCTGTGAGATAACAATGCAAATCGCTTAAGACGTTACGTTATTAGATTATAATAGTTTTTTTTCATTTGTATTGCTGACTTCCATAAACAAGCTTATGTGTTCCATAAAACTGGAATATATGTTTATTTGTCCAGTATTTGTGTTTACCATTTTCATTCTAAGTGCTGCATCTGGGTGTAATGCAGATCTGGTTTGGAAATCTACTTTCAGGCACCTCCATATGCACTCAGCCTGAAATAAAATCACAGGTCCCATTCGTGCTGTGGGCAGGGTTTAGTGCACCTAAAATAATTTAAAGCTCTGAATTGCAGATGTGCAGTTAGAAAAAAATTGAAGAAAAGTGCCCCTGTCACATCGCTCCCAGGCCACAGAAAGTGGAGAAAGCAGTCTGGGAACAAAAAGTGGGATGGTCCCAACAGACATCACCCCAACCCTCACAATATCACTGTCCCCCTTATCCACCAACCCACCCATTACCCAGACAGATCGCCACCCCTACCTCATCCGCAGAGTGACAGTGGACCCCCCTATCCCCCGCCACAGATCCATCTGAGCACCACCCCCCCCCCTGCTGCAGATCCATCTGACCCCCCCCCCACCCCCCCCCCACCCCCCCCCCCCCCCCCCCCCCCCCCGATCCATCTTATCCACCTCCCTCCTCTCCCTTCTTCGGAATGATCTGGCCTCACTCACCACTCCCACCCTTCTTCCCCCTCCACCCCCCATATTGGCCCACCTAAAACAGAGGTGTAAAATCTTCCTTCCCATGCAGCTTGTCCTTATACTCTGGTTGATCTGATTGTAACTTCAAATCTGTATCTCATCCATCCCTGATAACTTATCACTCCCTTGTTTACCACAAATCTGTCCATCTCTGCCCTAAAAACATTCAAAGTCTTTGCTTCCACCATTTCTTCAGGAAGAAAGAATCAAAGACCCATGACCCTCGGTGAAAAAAAAAACTCATCTCCATTTTAAATGGGCACTTATTTTTAAACAGTGAGCTTTAGTTCTGGATTCTCCCAGAAGAGGAAACATCCTTTCCTAATTCACACCGTTGAGATTGCGTGGGATCTTGGTATGTTACGATCAAGTTCCCTCTTACTCTTTGAAACTCCAGCGAATACAAGTCTAGGCTGTCCAACCTTTCTTCATAGCACAACCCACCCATTCCAGGTATTAGTCTGGTAAATCATCTTGAGCTGATTCCAGTGCATTTATGCCGTTTCTTAAATAAGGTGATCAATACTCTGCACAGTACCCCAAATGTGGTCTCACTAGTGTCCTGTGTAACTGAAGCATAACCCCTCCATTTTTGCACTCAACTCCCCTCACAATAAGGGGAATTGCCAAAGTGGACAATTTCACATTTTTCTCACATACTCCATTTGTCATATCTTTGCCTCCTCACTTATCTGTATAATTTTGTAGCTTTTATATGTCCTCTTCAGAACTTAATTTCCTACCAATCTTTGCCACGTTTGCTATTGACACAACTATCCCTTCAACCCTTCATCAAAGTCATATATATAAGTTGTGAACAGTTGAGGTCCAGGCACTGATCTCTGTGGCACACCATTCATTTCAACTTGCCAACTAGAAAAAAAAGTCATCATTTATGCCTACTCTCTGCTAGGAAAAAACTTTCTATCCATGCCAATATGTTACCTCCGCTCCTCCCCCAATAGCATAAGCTTTCTCTTGAATATGTTTACTGCTGGGAAATGAACACAGCTCCTTCACATTATGGTGAATATAGAGCTCAGCGTAAGTTCCTTATTTTTCTATTAACATTTGAAGTCTTGTGGCTGTAGAGGGGGAATTATTTAAAAGTATGAGCTAATAACTGCGTGACTTATTTCATATGCAGAATAATACAATGCTGTTAGTTCCTTTTAAGCATTCTTCCTGCAGGCTATTTATATTATTCTGTATGAATCTTGTGCCTAAGCTTGAAATATGCTGTACTGTCAGTTAACACAACGACTGGAATTCTCCAGCCGTTTGCTCTCCCCGCTGCTGCTGCAAGTGAGGGCTGAGCATTTGGCACTCAGCCAAATCTTCATCCATTGCAGTTGGATCAGAGAATCCCAACAGAGCGAACGGCTGGACAATTCTGGCCAATGACTCTAAAACACTGTTTCTTCCATGTTATATGCTGCTATTTATTCTCTGAGTTTGTGTGTTGTTTCAGAATGAGTGAAAACCAACATTAAACATATTATTCAAAAACTTCATAAATGCACTGAAACAAAGGCAATCTTCCATAACTGTATGAGATAAGGGCACATTGACAAGACTTCCCCACACCAGCCCTACGTTGCTCTTCAGTAATTAAACTTGCACATCTTGTCTTATTATCATGTATTAATTTGAAGCGATAGTCCAGATTTACTTTACAGTTTATCTTATAACACGTGATTGATTTTTAAAAATCTATGGAGCGATTTTGATTTCCCAGCAGTAAGCAGTGGGAGATGGATGTAATTAAAATTTGGTCAACTGAAGGAGACAACGAGGGTCTGGTTCTGTTTAATCTAGTTAAAATAGATAGTCTATTATCTAAGCCTAGAGTACACGGGGACAGAGGGACATGGCGAGCAAGCTACATACTTGTGGTTACAAAAGTGAACCAGAAGTTAGGAATGCTGCTGCAAGTAACCAACTTTCTGACTTCTGACACTGAGGAAGCATGTCACCATCTAGGAAACAGCTGCCCGCTTGATTGGCACCCTATCCACAAACATTCACTCTCTCCACCACTGATGCAGTGTATGCCAACTGCAAGGTGTACTATAGGAACTCACCAAAGCTCCTTAGGCAGCAAATTCCAAACCCAAAACCCCTACTATCTAGAGAGGTAATGGTGGCAGACACATAGGAACACCACCACCTTGAAGCTACTCACTATCCTGACTTGGAAATGTATCGCTGTTTATTCACTGTTGCTGTGTCAAAATGCTGAAATTTCCTACCTAACAGATCTATGGATAAGAAGCACCTTCATCTTCTGAATAGCAATTCGGAGTGGACAATGAATGCTGGCCTAGCCAGCAATGGCCAGCATCCCATGTATTAATTTTTTAAAAGCTGTAAGCACAGTCTTGCATCCTGTGTATGTATACTCATCTGATGTGGTCGGTAAATGCATAAATATTTTTGTTGTATGTTTATGTAGTTGCATGATTGCTTTAAGACCAAATTACATGATTTGTTAGTGACATCATTAGGGTGTTTCAGAGGCTCCTGCTTTTAGTTTCACTTTGTACTCCGTGCAGGCAACATCTCTTTCAATAAATCCATTGTGTGTTACTTTGAATCTACATGTGCAAACCACATACTTTGCTTTTTGTTTGTAACCCACAACCATTATCTAACACAATTAGGAGATTATAGTTTATTTATTTTCTGTCCTGGCTGAGACTTGAAAGATGTATAAAATGAGGTCCCAAGTGCTGGTGCTATCAGGTGTTTCAGATTTTGTGATCTTTTTTCTCTCAGGTATGCGGACATGCTGGTACTAATGAAGGCAGAAACTGCAGACCAAGGACTGCAGTACTTAAGCTGGAATGACATTCAGCACTGTATTGAAGAAGTCAATTTGCAGGTTAAGGAAGAAAGTGAAAGTGAGTTCAGTGTTCTAAAACTGTAACTTATTTTTGCATAAATGTAGAAAACTACCAATTTTCTCCATGAGCTGAATTGAATTAATTCAAGTGTCTCCACAATGCAGTGGAACTGATTGTATGGGCTAGCTCTCAATTACTGTAAATCTGGCTGTCTAGAAGGTGATGGAGCAGTAGTGTGTGCAGTAATCACTGTGCCTTTAGCGCACCAATTCATTTATGTACTTGTGTGTCGTAGTTTAAGTAAGGAAAAGGTCCACACTATACAAATGCCACAAAATCTCACCAAATCAAATTGTAATACAATGATAATTTTAGAATTACTTTTTAATTTTAGAATTACATTATCAGAGGGTCAGTGCTGAGGGAGTTCTGAAACAAAAACAGAAAATGTTGGATAATTTTAATTTAAAAATTGTATTATTGATGTTAATCATTTCAGTTTCATCTGCAGTAAGTTTCGAACATACTACCAATCTTTGAAATGCTTTAAGAGCGCACAAGTTCTATTCTGAACTAAATCTCAATGATTATACAAGTTAATTTGATTTCAGCATCCAGTTATTTCCAATCTGTTCTTTTTCCATTAAGATCTCCGGGACAATTTCTAAGTCTAAGCCTGTCATTGAATATAAATTTACGCAATCATTTGAAATACTACTTAAGTTCTTAAATAAAATTACATTTATTTCTTTAACTTTTCAACTGAAAAGCCATTACCCTGACTGTAGTGTGTTTTTTCATGTTCCATAAAGTTGCAAATAATTTAACTCTTCACTGAAAGATTAGTTATTGCATCCTCACGGCAAGAGAGAACATAGAACGTTACAGCGCAGAACAGGCCCTTCGGCCTTCGATGTTGCGCCGACCAATTAGGAAAAAGCAATGACCCTCTAACCTAAACCATTCCCTTTTCATCCATAAACTTATCTACTAACCTCTTAAACGCCACCAAACTTGGCGCATCTACAATTGACGCAGGCAGGGCATTCCATACCCTTACCACCCTCTGGGTAAAGAACCTACCTCTGACATCTGTCCTATAACCACCACCCCTTAATTTAAAGCTATGTCCCCTCGTGCTAGCTTTCTCCATCCTAGGAAAAAGGCTATCACTGTCCACCCTATCTAAACCTCTAATCATCTTATATGTTTCAATAAGGTCTCATCTTAGCCGCCTTCTTTCTAACGAAAACAACCTCAAATCCCTCAGCCTCTCCTCATAAGACCTGCCCTCCATACCAGGCAACATCCTGGTAAACCTCCTCTGTACCCTCTCCAATGCCTCCACATCTTTCTTATAATGTGGGGACCAGAACTGCACACAATACTCCAAGTGCGGCCGCACTAGAGTTTTGTACAGTTGCAACATGACGTTGCGGCTCCGAAATTCAATCCCCCTACCAATAAAAGCTAAGACTCCATATGCCTTCTTAACAACCTTATCGACTTGATTGCCAACTTTCAGGGATCTATGCACATATACACCAAGATCCCTCTGTTCATCAACACTATTAAGAGTCCTACCGTTAGCCCTATACTCTACACATTTGTTGTTCCTGCCAAAGTGAATTACCTCACACTTTTCCACATTAAACTCCATTTGCCACCTCTCGGCCCAGCTCTGCAACTTGTCCAAGTCTCTCTGCAAACTATAATACCCCTCTTCACTATCTACCACTCCTCCGACTTTGGTATCATCCGCAAATTTACTAATCCATCCCTCAATACCCTCATCCAGATCATTTATAAAAATTACAAACAGCAGGGGCCCCAAAACAGATCCCTGAGGTACTCCACTAGTAACCGAACTCCACGATGAATATCTTCCATCAACCACTACCCTCTGTCTTCTATCTGGTAGCCAATTCCTAATCCAATTAGCTAAATCACCCTCAATCCCATACATCTGCATTTTCTGCAAAAGCCTTCCATGGGCCACCTTATGAACGCCTTACTAAAGTCCATATATACCACATCAACTGCCTTAGCCCCATCCACCTCTTTGGTCACTTTTTCAAAAAACTCAATAAGTTAGTAAAGCACGACCTACCCTTCACAAAACCATGCTGACTATCCCCAATCAATTCATTTCTCTCTAAATAACTATAAATCCATCCCTAATAATTCTCTCCAATACTTTGCCCACAACAGAAGTAAGACTCACCGGCCTATAATTCCCTGGAAAGTCTCTCTTCCCCTTCTTGAACAATGGGACCACATTCGCTATCCTCCAGTCTTCCGGCACTATACCCATAACCAACGACGACCTGAAGATCAGAGCCAGAGGCTCTGCAATCGCCTCTCTCGCCTCCCAAAGAATCCTAGGGTAAATCCCGTCCGGCCCAGGGGACTTATCTAACTTCAAACCCTCAAGAATATCTAGCACATCCTCCTTATCTACTTCAATACTTTACAGTTTGCAACCCTGTATCTCAGTTTCTCCACAACTACATTTACATCTCCCTGCGTGAATACCGAAGAGAAATATTTGTTCAGTGCCTCTCCAATCTCTTCAGGCTCCACGCACAACTTCCCACTGCTGTCTATGAGTGGCCCTAATCTTGCCCTAACCAATCTTCTATTCTTAACATATCTAAAGAAAGCTTTAGGATTCTCCTTAATCCTATCAGCCAAAGTCTTCTCGTGTCCCCTTTTAGCTCTCCTCAACTTACTCTTTAGCTCCGTCCTGGCTAATCTATAGCTATCCATTGCACTAACTGAGCCTTCAAGCCTCATCCTGACATAAGCCTCCTTTTTCCTTTTAACCAGCAAATTAACTTCAATTAATAATCTGTAATTAACATCAATTAATAATCTGTATGCTGATTTCCATATATACCAGCCCATCTGTATGTTCATGAATGGTTTCTGTTCATTATCCTGTGGCTAAATAATTTGTAATTCTAAAAATTCCTTTGGATAGTGGTTTACATATAGTAAATTTATAGCATTAAGAATATTTTGCACAGTGCCCTTTTATTGTCAGTGTTCCCTGCATTATACATGTTTTTTCATTCATTATTAGAATGTTATTGAGGATTACTTGCTTTTAAGGTTACTAATAATTTTCTACCTTTTGACTCTGAGAGTACGGTTATGTGGTTGTTCCTGCTGTACTCACCAGCCCTTCAACTGTTCTCACATTTTTTGTGAATCTGAGTAAACTTGTTGGTGATCTGTTTGACAATGATGTGTGAATTACTGCTGAACACTATCCTTTGCAAACAATTCATGGCCATTTTTTTAGTTCGTGCTGTTAATAGTAATTGGAAGTAAAAACACTAGCTCCTTCACTTTTCTCCAACTGGAGACATCAAGGTTATACTGCAGTGTTGTTTTTGCCACACTGACTAAGATTGGTTAATTGGGAATTGACTCTTATGGATATTCTAATTGCATTTGGGGGTTAAGGTTTTTCAAGGAATTAACAAAACTATACCTATGACAGTTAAGTTAATTATCTCTAGGTAAATAAAACTAGTGGAGTTTGAACTTGTATCTTTGCTATAAAGATTTATATACCACAACACTATATTGCCATTTATCGTTGTTGCCATCAATTTATTTGTTATTAATTGATATTTGTCTTGGCATTTCTGCTACAGAGGTCATCGCAGCTGGTCTTATAAATGATGTAATAGATGAGCAAGATCCCAGTAAAACACTGGAAGCATTATTGATGCCAACTGCTAAACTACACGGAGTGAAGCCCACAATAGCCCGCCATTATCAAGATGTTCTATGGAACACTAAGCAGCAGAAGTGCAAGGTGAGCTTCATAAAATGTCTGCTTACTTTGTTAATATTTAGTTGCCTACCAAATCCATTCATTGTCATTGCAAAACTAATAGAAATGCTACTTTGGAGGACAATTGTGAGCATACTTAGTTCAAACGTTATGGAACAATAATGAATGTTACATGCCAAAATAAAATGTTTTGATTTCCAATCTGAATTTTCCAGTCATCCCAAGGATCCATTTTGGAATTCTTTTGTATATACACTATTATAAAAGTGATGAGCTATCTGGATGTTCATATCTCTTTTGGGACAAGCCTAGTTTGTTTTCAACATGTCTGTTTTATGAAGCACAATCTATAAAGTGGAAATTCTTGCAAACCAGTTGAATTTGAAAACTAATTTATATGGAAAGTTTTTTTAAAAATGTCAGCATTTATCACTTTAACGTGGTATTTGTTTGCATGGGTTAACTTGACAGAATGGTTGCCAACTATTGTAAACATGTGATTGAGCAAATGAAGATGATATTTCCTCAAATTCAAGCCCAGTTCCAAACGTATAAATATCTTGGCCTAGAATTTAGAGTAGTAAGAATGACGAAGTTGTCTGTGCTTGTCCCTTTCTCTAAGCAACATTGACAAGTATCTGTCTTGTATAGTTAACCTCGAAATCAAAACTAATCACAGAATTCCTATAGTGCAGAAGGAGGTTGTTTGGCCCATCAAGTCTGCACCAACCACAATCTCACCCAGGCCCTATTTCCGTAAGCCCTCATATTTACCTTGCTAATCCGTCTAACGCTAAGGTTAATTTATCATTGCCAATCAACCTAACCCACACATCTTTGGACTTGATGTCAGAGATGCACTACTTCTGCAATGTTGTGGTCTTCGCAAATGAACCCAACATAGAAATCATTAAGGTGTGTGCTTAAACAAATTGCTCACTATAAGATCAATGGAAAAACTTGAGCCTTATTCTTAAGAAGTATGAGTCTTTAATAGTGCAACGTTCTTAATTATTGCTGAACAACCTCTCTGGTCCTGAAGAAATAAGTTTACAATTCTGGAGCCACATTCCCTCTGAATAAAATTAAAAGGTTGCAGCTTTTTTTAAAAAAATTAAAATCTGTGTTTTTTCTTTGAAAAGGAAATGTTTTATAAGTTAAATTCTTAGCGTGTGCCCCCAATCTTTATTTCATTTCCTGCAAAATGGTTTTAAATGCATATTCCTAGTTTTGTTGTCTGAGAGAATTCATCACTATGGTTGCTTAGCTTTCCTGCATCATCCTCCTGGATGCCAGAGATCATCTCTAGAAGATATCAAATTCAAATTGATGTTGGAAAAGAGCCTGCGTTGTACAGGTGAACAGAAAGTGCTACATCTTCGCTGCTGTCTACAAAATTATTCTACACTGTTGTTCTCCAAATCCTCTGTTAGACTTCTTAATACCTCCGCATCAATTGTTTTTATCAAACTCATAGGGGTGAGATGAATGTGTCATAAAATATTGTAATTTCTTAGCACTGAGGATTTGTTGGAATTTGGAAAAGTGTTGTTATTAAGTTAGTTACCAGTAGAGGTCATAATACACCCAGTGAAACTTTCCAATATATATTGTAATCTTTTGTTACATAAAGATTAACACTTATGATTAACACATCATTACTGTTCTTTGCCTCCTGCTCATCAATCTCTCATTACACGAGTTTATATCTGAAGAAAGCTAATGTGATGCGACAGCTGGGGGGAGTTGATTGCATTGTTGCCTTTGAGCAGAGTTACAGTTCTGAGCCCCATTCTCACCACCTCACCTGGATTTTTAACACATTCTGGGCTGAAACTGTGGTACCATCTGTAGTGGGTGAAACACCTAGCCCATGATTTGCACCACGGTGTCGCGTGATTGAGATGTGAGTGGAGAAGTCAACAGCCTGTGCTTACTTTTGGAACTCATTTGCATGGGGCACCAATGTTTCTGGGTGACCTTGAAGAGATGGAATTAGATTTGGGAGATGTGCGGGGAGACAGGCCCTGATGGGTGGAAGGGAGTTGGAGGTGCAAAACACTAGCAGCCATTGCTCTCCCCCCTGCTAGCCCACTGGAATGCATCACATTTCATTGGATGGTCTCCCCATTGGTGAGCATGCATTGGTGCTGGAAATGTAGCTATGGAGAACACTGAGGTACAGGGTTGCAAATTGGGAAGTATTGTAGTAGATAGGGAGGATGTGCTAGAAATTCTCGAGGGTTTGAAGTTGGATAAGTCCCCTGGGCCGGACTGGATTTACCCTAGGATTCTCTGGGAGGCAAGAGAGGAGATTGCAGAGCCTCTGGCTCTGATCTTCAGGTCCTCGTTGGTTACGGGTGTGGTTCCTGAGGACTGGAGGATGGCGAATGTGGTCCCATTGTTTAAGAAGGGGAAGAGAGACCTTCCTGGGAATTATAGGCCAGTGAGTCTACTTCTGTGGTGGGCAAGGTATTGGAGAGAATTATTAGGGATAGGATTTATAGTTATTTAGAGAGAAATGAATTGATTGGGGATAGTCAGCACGGTTTCGTGAAGGGTAGGTCATGCCTTACTAACCTCATTGAGTTTTTTGAGAAAGTGAACAAAGAGGTGGATGGGGGTAAGGCGGTTGATGTAGTATATATGGACTTTAGTAAGGCGTTTGATAAGGTGGCCCATGGAAGACTTCTACAGAAAATGCAGATGTGTGGAATAGAGGGTGATTTAGCTAATTGGATTAGGAATTGGCTACCAGATAGAAGACAGAGGGTGGTGGTTGATGGGAGATATTCATCGTGGAGTTCGGTGACGAGTGGTGTGCCTCAGGGTCTGTTTTGGGGCCCCTGCTGTTTGTAATTTTTATAAATGATCTGGATGAGGGTATTGAAGGATGGATTAGTAAATTTGCAGACGACACTAAAGTCGGTGGAGTGGTAGATAGTGAAGAGGGGTGTTATAGTTTGCAGAGGGACTTGGACAAGTTGCAGAGATGGGCCGAGAGGTGGCAAATGGAGTTTAATGTGGAAAAGTGTGAGGTAATGCACTTTGGCAGGAACAATAAATGGGTAGAGTATAGGGCTAATGGTAGGGCTCTTAATAGTGTTGAGGAACAGAAGGATCTTGGTGTATGTGTCAATAGACCCCTGAAAGTAGGCAGTCAAGTGGATAAAGTTGTTAAGAAGGCATATGGAGTCTTAGCTTTTATTGGTAGGGGGATTGAATTTAGGAGCCGCAGCATCATGTTGCAACTGTACAAAACTCTAGTGCGGCCGCACTTGGAGTATTGTGTGCAGTTCTGGTCCCCACATTATAAGAACGATGTGGAGGCATTGGAGAGGGTACAGAGGAGGTTTACCAGGATGTTGCCTGGTATGGAGGGCAGGTCCTATGAAGAGAGGGTGAAGGATTTGAGGTTGTTTTCGTTAGAAAGGAGGCGGCGAAGAGGGGATCTTATTGAAGCATATAAGATGATTAGAGGTTTAGATAGGGTGGACAGTGATAGCCTTTTTCCTAGGATGGAGAAAGCTAGCACGAGGGGACACAGCTTTAAATAAGGGGTGATAGTTATAGGACGGATATCAGAGGTAGGTTCTTTACCCAAAGGGTGGTTCGGGAGTGGAATGCCCTGCCTGCAGCAGTTGTAGATGCGCCAAGTTGGTGGCGTTTAAGAGGTTAGTTGATAAGTATATGGAAGAGAAGGGAATGGTTTAGTTTGGAGGGGCATTGCTTTTTATTTTGGTCGGCACAACATCGAAGGCCGAAGGGCCTGTTCTGTGCTGTAATGTTCTATGTTCTATGCCCAATTGAATGGCTCAGTTGGGCTCCTGATGGGTGGTTGATCTGTTAATTTTCCCACTGTTGGCAAAATGGCATGGCAGTGAGAATACCTTAGACATATCACTATAGCCTTCCTGTACTTAGCAGCGCCCCCCCCCCCCACTCCTCCCACCTATCATCAAAGAGCCTGAGAGTTTGTACTGTATATTATTTCTGACCTGTGTGTAGTTTAGTTATGAATTCTACATTTTTAAAGCTCCAGAGCACTTCACGGATCATATACTGTGGATTTAAAACTTAATTTTAAGTCTCAACACCACCTCCAGTGTGTCAACCCAGCCTTCTGTTGCTTATGGGAGAGAGAGAGGGTCAGGACCTCAGATGTGGCACCAACCTAATGGTCTACAGAGCAGTCGTGACTTCCACCCTCCTGTATGGCTAGGAGGTATGGACTGTTAAGAAACCCAACACCGTCCAGGACAAAGCAGTCCGCTTGATTGCTACCCCTCCCACAAACATTCATTCCTTCCACCAATAAATTGTGGCAGCCGTATGTGCCATCTACAAGATGCACTGCAGGAATTCCCTAAGATTCCTTAAACAGCACCACCTAAATCCACAATCCCTATAGTCTAGAAGGACAAGAGCAGCAGATGCCTGCCAGTGCCACCAAATGAAGGTACTTCAAGCCTCTCACCCTCCTGACTTGGAAGTATATTTCTGTTCCTTCACTGTCGTTGAATCAAAATCTTGGAATTCCCTCCTTTACAACATTGTGGGTGTACCTATACCTCAGACTGCAGAGGTTCAAGAAGGCAACTCATCACCATCTTCTCAAGGGCAACTAGGGATGGGCAATAAATGCTAGCCAGCCAGTGACATCCACATGTCGTAAATTAATTTTTAAAAATGTACAACAGGCATCTCAAAACCTTTGAGGAATATGACGAGCACTGCTTCAAAGATCCTGCAAATCCATTGGCTTGATAGGTGTGCCAACGTTAGCATTCTCACTCAAACCGACATCCTATGCATCGAAGTAGCATGCCCAAAGCAATTCCTCCACTCGAAGCTTTGACAGGCAAACGAGTCTCTGAATGGCAGAGGAAACATTCAAGGTCACCCTCCAAACTTGCTTAGAAAGTGCAACATTCCCACAGATACTTGTGAATCTCTGGCCAAGACTGATCAAAGTGCAGGAAAAGCATCTGAGAATGAGCTGAACATCTTGAGTTTCATCATCGAATGCAAGACGAAGCCAAGTGTTGACAGTGAAAGGAATATGTGGCTACCAGAGCATCCCACCCATCCACTTTCTAGTCACCATCTGCCCGATCTGTGACAGAGGCTATAGGTCATATATTGGCCTCATCAGTTACTTGAGAACTCATTTTATGTCCGTGATCAAATGCAGTAAGATCTGGACAATATCCAAGCTTGGGCTGACAAGTGGCAAGTAAATTCACATCAGGTAATGACCATCATCAATGATTTGATTTCTGGCTTTGGTCACTGTCTGTGCAGAATCTGCAAGCTCTCCCCTATCTGCGTGGGTTTCCTTTGGGTGCTCCAGTTTCCTCCCGCAGCCTGAACAACATGCTGGTTAGGTGCATTAGCCATGCTAAATTCTCCCTCAGTGTATCTGAGTGTGGTGACCAGAGGAACTTCACAGTAACTTCATTGCAGTGTAAATGTAAGTTTACTTATGATACTAATAAATAAACTTTAAACATTGAATATTGCAGCAAATAACTCACCTCTTGACTCCCCAAAGCCTGTGCACCATCTACAAGGCACCAGTCAGCAGTGTGATGGAATATTCCAACTTGCTTGGATGTATGCAGCTCGTGCAACACCGAAGAAGCTTGATTCTATCCAGGATAAAGCAGCCCTGCTTTACTGGCACCATATCCACTCCCTCCACCAGCGATATTCAATAGCAGCAGTGTGTACTGTCTACTAGATGTTGATGCACAGCATCAATTCATGAAAGATTCCGAGATAACACCTTCCAAACCCATGACTACTTGCATCTAGAGGAACAAGGGCAGTAGATACATGGGAACACCACCACCTGCAAGTTCATCTCCAAGCTACTCAGCATCCTTCACATTAACTGGGCCAGTTTGCTGGAATTCCCTCCCTCGCGGCATTGTGGGACAACCCACAGCATGTGGATTGCTGCGATTCAAGAAGACAGTTCATCACCACCCTCTCGAGGGTAATCAGGAATAGGCAATAGATGTTGGCCAGCTAGCAGTGCCCATTTCCCACAAATGAACAAAAACGTGCAAGTCATCCTTAACCCTGAGGACTGTCTGAGTAATAATTCTGCGTTATTAACACAGCACTAAAACAAATACCAAAATGTTTCTCTTACTGTGAGGCAACATGCACAAAGCGCGCATATATTTAAAGCACAAAGCAATTTAAACAGGCTGTGCATTCAACAAGAAAAAATTAGAGGGAACATTGATAGTGGATACAATATTTTTCTCCTCCACTCCCCTGCTCCTCCCCTCTGTTCAGTGGATCACTTCTGGATGTGGTTCCCTGGCTTTGATGATTTTGTGTAATACTAAATTACTGGTTAATAGAATGTGGTGGTTATTATAATTAAATCTGTTCCTGTCTTTATCCAGTGCTTAAATCAAATCAAAATTCTGGCTAGCAACCAGAAGATTTACTTTAAACCCACTTTCTACTTGCTGAGTATTGCTTGAACAATAGTTTAAAAAATGAAAAGAAACAATTCTAATTTCTAACATCGTTATTTCAGTTTGAAATAAGCAATGGCCCTCTTAGACTCAAATGCACTTTAAATACAATTTGCAAATCCAGGCATTCTTGCTATAAATAGTGTTAACAGCCTTGAAGCTTTCAGAAAGGATTTGATTTTTAGAGCAGCTTGCAGACTTCTGTCTTTGATCAGTCTCAGTCAGAAACTGAGCAGAAAGCTTTTTCTCTCTCTTGTAAGTAGTGTAGTTAATAGGAGGAATTAGGTATCACGTGCCCATGTAAATTAAAACCCCAACTTCTATTCCTTTAATCAAAAAACCCAGGGGACCTTTTCTTTTGTAGACAAGACTTCATTAACTCTCCCCTAAGTAAATGTTACGTGGCTAAAATGAGTAATTATCCTGCTTTCCCAGCATCTGAGCCATATTCCTTCCAGACATAAATGTATTATCATTACATCTAGTTTAGTCTGAGACAAAGGACAATACAGCACAGGAAACAGGCCCTTCGGCCCTCCAAGCCTATGCCGCTCATTGGTCCAACTAGACCATTCTTCTCTATTCATCCATTCCAAGTCTGCTCATGTGACTATCCAGATAACTCTTAAATAATCCCAGCGTGTCAGCCTCCACCACCCTGCTTGGCAGTGCATTCAAGGCCCCCACCACTCTGTGTAAAGTATGTCCCTCTGATATTTGAGTTAAACCTAGCTCCCCTTGCCTTGAACCTGTGACCCCTCGTGTTTGTCACCTCTGACCTGGGAAAAAACTTCCCACTGTTCACCCTGTCCGTACCCCTCATAATTTGATATGCCTCTATTAGGTCTTCCTCATTCTCTATCTTTCCAGAGAGAAGAATCCTAGTTTACCCAATCTCTCCTCATAGCTAAGACCGTCCACACCAGGTAACATCCCGGTAAACCTTCTCTGTACTCTCTCCAAAGTCTCCAAGTCCTTCTAACAGCATGGCGACCAGAACTGCATGCAGTATTCCAAATGTGGCCTAACCAGCGTTCTATACAGCTGTAACATCAAACACCAATTTTTATACTCGATACCCAGTCCTCTAAAGGCAAGTATCCTATATACCTTCTTTATCACCTTCTTTACCACCTTTAAGGATCTGTGGACTTGCACACCCAGGACTGTCTGTGCATCTATACTATCCTCGAGACAACTAGCAGGCAGAAAGGAATGGAGTCAGTAGCTATGGATTGGTATTTGGAGTGGGGGATCGGAGAAACTGAAGACAGTGGCTTCAGTCTTCCCAGTGTCTAACTGAAGAAAATTCCTGCAGATCCAATACTGAACCTCAGGTGAACAGGCTGATGATTTAGCAACAAATCCCACTACAGTAGCTGGTGGAATTTGAATTCAATAAGTTAATCTAGAATTGAAAGCTATTCTCAATATTGGTAATCATAAAACCATCATCAATTGTCATAAAAATCCATCCAGTTCACTGATGTCCTATAAAGAATGAAATCGCCCAGTCTGGTCTACATCTGACTCCAGACCCACTGCAATGTGATTGACTCTTAACTCTCTAAATTGGTTGATCAAGCCACTCATTTCAAGAGCATATATGGGTGGGCAACAAGTGCTAACCTTGACTGCGACACTTGCATCCCATGTAAAGATACTTTTTCAAGATAAAACTTGAAACAGGCAATGGGTCCTGTGCTGAAAGTTCTACATTTTGGAAACAATTGCACTTTGCCCTTTGTATCATAAAAGGGAATGAGCTTCATGTTTCAGTGATTGACTTTTAGCAGTCAGCTGAACCACATTTCCAAGATGTTTGCTCAAGATAGTTCCAAACATCATTTATATGAAGAGATTCCAATGCCTTCTTTTGACATCATGTTATATTCTCCCGTTCTGAAGAGACAATATTACAATGGTGATACCTGTGAAGATGCTTTTATGTTTGGAAAAAGATTAACAAGCAATGAGTGATTAAATAAATCTTCATTTGTAATGTAACTCTGATTCATGGTGAACTTTGATTTTTGACTCATTTGTATTGGCATGTGTTTATTCAAATTTCAGGAGACCAGTGTCTGTTGTTCTGGCTTTCTCACTTTACACACCTCCTGTTTCACCAATAGATCTTGGGTGCTGACACCAAGGGTGGAATTTTCCATCCGTTCATGCTGGCGGGATTTTCCATTCCCACTGCAGTGAATGGAGATTTGGCTGAGTGCCAAATTCTCCGTCTTCACTCGCAGGAGAGTGGGATGTGTACGGCTGGAAATTTCTGGCCACATCTCACTTAAACCTATGACTTAATTTCAACGACTCTCTGCCCTGTTCCCAAAGTGGAATTTATGATCTGGAAAGTTCTTGAGTTCAGGAATTCTTACCACAATGCACAACAGTGTCCTCTCTGGTAACAAATGACAACGCAGATAAGGCAGGAGTCACAAAAATTCTTGCAGCCAAGAGCAACAATGAAGAAAATCTCATGGAGCAAAGCCATCGTGTTGTTACACACTCCTCCTATATTTTAAGCTGCATTGAGGGGAGTCATACAGATAACAAATTTGTATTTTAATTGCATACGTTTCAATTGTTTAAAACATTTCAGATGCTTAATGAACCCAAAATTACTACATGGTATATTTATATTATTCCAATATCTTTAAATGATTCTTATTTTGTTTCATTGCCAGTCATTGTGAAAATTGTAATTTGCATTAAGCTTATAATTTAGATCTGAGAAGTTGCTATAATGATATTTCCATGTTTTTGCATTTGGTTTCCTCAGTTAATTTCTCTTATTGTCTCTGCCATCTTTTTCTGTGTGAATTTTCCCACATACTAATTTTATGTTTTGATCTGGTTATATTTGGAGAGTAATATCTGAACTTTACCTGCATTTTTAAATTGAAGGTGTCTCAGGATGACTCAGCAGTGTTGTGGTTGGATGAGATACAAGACGCGATCACTTCAGCAAATGAGGATACCGATGAAGCTCATTGCAGTAAGTAAAGGATGACAGTCGGTCTAGGTTGAGCCCAATTTGAAATAAAAATATTCTCAATTTTTTTCACAATTTGCATGAAACAAAAACCTACTTTGACTATGTAACTGGAGTATTCAATATTGAGTCCAGATTTTGACATTGTTTCTGGAGCATTTCTCATTAGAGTAAATTGCTAGATTCATGGGAAATAGTGAAGAAACTAATGGAAGGGAGCACAAATTGACTGGAAATAGTCCCCTTTTCACATAACGAAATGGCATACCTGAGAGGGACGCAAAAGAGCTGGGGATTGACCAAGGAAGACAGTTTAGGAAGGTGCTGGGCTGGAACAATATATTGGGAAAGGATTGGCCAAATAAAGTGGTTATCTCTGATGTCAAGAAAGTAGGTCTAATGTCTCAAAAGAAATACATCACAATTGTAATATTACTGTGGGCTTGCACTACCAAGGAAATTGCTTAAAAGATGCATTTTCATGCTGGCAGTGACAAATAATGTTCCCCAAGGATTGATACTGTTGCCGGAATTTTACTGCCTGCCTGCTACAGGAATTGGAATGGGTGAGGGGCAGAGAATGGGAAGTTCCGTTGACCTTGGACAGTATTTTCCTGTCTCAGATCGTGTGAGGCCAGAAAATCCAGCCCAGTGAATCAGTTTTTTATGCACGGATTACTTGGATTTGGAACTAGAGGAAAATAATCTAAATTTGAAGATATTATGAGAGCTTACACTGAATAATGGGAGGATGGAGCAGCTAATCAGGAAATTGCCAAGAGACATAAATAAATTGAATGGGCAAATGGTGGCACATTCTGCTTAGCTGAAATATGCTGCAAGATTTGTCTCCAAGTGCAAACTAAATGGGGAACCTTATATGAACAAAGGGATTTGGGAATCTAAATATATTGTGCATTTTAAGATAGCTAGTGTGCATAACAAACAACCAAAAGATTAATGAAATAATTAAGGAATGCAGAAAGCAGGAAGCACTAATACAGTTATAAAGAAAACTAAATTAAACTCCATTTGGAATACTGTGTTCAGTTTTGGATGTGTGTGTATCTGCTTGTCTTGGAGAAAGTCCAATGATGTTTCACCAGGTTGACACAAGATTTGAAGCAGTTAAATAATGATGAGAGACTAGGCACATTTACATTACAAAAGCAAAATGCTTGCAGGTTGAAAATCTGAAGTTTAATAAAAAGAGAAATTGCTTGAAATACTTAGTGGTTTTTTAGAAAGGGGTGGGATAGACAAGTTGGGCCGAAGGGTCTGTTTCTACGCTGGGAGAGGAATAGAGTTACCATTTCAGGTTGATCGCCTTTAATCAAAACTAAATTTATAGTGCTTGAAACAAGGAGTTTACCAATGACCCAATTTAAGGTAATAATTTATTCAAGTGGTTGAAAGGTTAGTTTCAGATTATTCCTTTGTGTAGTAGAAAAGTTAAAAGTAAAAGGGACTTGATGTCTGGACTCCAATTTAAGAAACCTTCAGAAGTTGAGAGTGTGCAACATTGTTCCCCCGAAAGCCCCATGTTCTCAAATCAATTGAAGTATTTAAAATGTTAGAAATTTACTTGCAAAACAAGGTGGCAATTTTCCTAAGGAACAGCTTCTAATGATATCTGCCCTTTATTGGACCTGTCCTTGCATGTTTCAGCACAGCAAGTTGCAGAAAGTGCAAGCCAGGCATCAGGAACTTAAATGAACAGGAGGTATGTAATTAAAGAATTGTGAGATATACAGTGCAAAGGAATAATAATTTAGAGTGGGTGAATTCGGTGTTAAATCTGTTAAAGGAAAAGAAATAGTGAGGGAAAGAAAATTGGACTAAGAAACAAGATTTTTTTAATGCAGCACTTGTGAAATCTGTAATAGTTAAAACATAAAGGATTGATTTGTTACATTTGTAATAGTGATTTTTCTGAGATGGTGAGCTTGACAATAATTACTATTCATCCTGTCATTAAGTGATGTTTAAACAGGAAAGCAGAAGGCTTACCTTTTCGCGATGAGTTTAGTTTATACCCAGTAAACACAGCAACATTTCGCCACTTAATCTATCGTAATAGTGGAACAGATTGAGATGTGCTATTTTCACAAAGTTAGTGGTGGAATTCAACTTTTGAATACATTAGTTTAATTTTGCATTTGTCCCTTACCTGGTGTTGCTGTTATCATCTGCAATAAAGAATAGCTAGCACCATTAGCCTCACTGTTACATAGAGAGAAAAATATTGACCGGTGCTATTGAAAAATATGAAGCAAAGGCAGGTTATGATGATAGAGTTTCCTAGACTATAAGTTAAAAAAATGCTTAATGGGCCTTAATTGGATCTAGTCCTGATCCAATGAATGAATAATCAATTATGACTGTTACAAACCTATTTATTGACCAAATTGAGGCTAGTGACAGAGCAATGGCACTTGGTGCTGCCATCAAAGAAAACTGCCCAGAGAGATCTAGCAATCTCTGCAGCGCATATTTTCCCTTTCCCAATGTTAGTTTGAATCTGCAACAAGTCAAGAAGATTCCCAGCATCCAGCAGCAGTAATACCATCAAGTAATATCAATAAACAGCCAATCGCATTGGTGTATGTTCTCAGGCAACAAAACAGGAAGAATGGAATAAATGATTGGGATGTACCGATGAGGTTAAGATAGAAGCTGAAATATTTTTTAAATGTGAACTTTATCAACCAAGAAATCTGATATTTCACAAATATAAAATTAGTTTTCCTGGGCCAGTAAAGCTATAGCAGTATTTATTTAGTATGCTGTTTTTAAAAAAGAACAGTTACATTTCATTCAAAAAGCATTGCATTTTCATGGGATTTCATAGCAAAATAAATAACGTATAAGGAAAAGTCCTTTTCAGTTATGTGATTTATACTTGAAGTCGATCTTAAATAGTGCATTTTATTGGGACAGTACAGAATCACTGGAAGCCTTTGCATTTCCACATTTAACAGCACAAGTGCAGAATGCTCTGTTGTACCATCATTGCTACTTCAAAACTAGTCCAACAAAAAGAATCAAATGCTATGTCCTTTTATTTTGAGAAGTAAAACATAACTAATGCTTTTCTCTTTCCTTTATTTCTCTTTCAGTGGCTGTTGCAACATCTGAGGTTAACTCGGCAGTTGAGAAGGGTGACCCACAGCTAACATTGACTGCACTACAGTCTTCCAACATAATCGTGCGAGGAGTTGTACCAGAATGTGCTGATGCATATCAAAATGAACTCTCCGAATTAAAAAAGCAGAAGACTGGAGATGGTATGAAGCACAAGGGATATGTAACAATTTTCTCTGTCATTAGCTACAATGTCCTTGTGTCAGACCAAGAGGGGAATTAATTAGGTGGACAGAGGCATCGTGACCTGTCTCAGTGATGCAACATTCTTCAGCTCCTGTCACAGCTTTTGTGCTGGGCTGCAGGTGTGTGTGCGCCCAGTTTCCCTATGATGAAACATTTGGTTTTCATTTGATGCCCATGACTAATGATTAAGTTAAGATTGGGAATGTCATAAATGATTGACAAGATATTGTATTCTTCACTGGTGTTCCAAGCCATTTACAGCCTAAAAGCCTGTCTTGAACAAAGTCAGTCTCACTGTTGGAGTATTCACTTATTATCAGTCTGGAAGAAGGATTTAAATGGTGTCATTTATGATTAATACTGTTGCTCCGCAGCATTAGAATTTAAGCATATACGCAGTCTCACTCTATCTTACTGTTCTCCATTGACGACCAGTGCAATAGCTACAAATAATTCTGCCTAAAATGAGGAGTCACAGCAATGTTTCAGGGATGATCTGCATTACAGTAAACGTTCCTGACCTCACTTGTTTATTTCTCATCACAAGTTAAACTATATTTGATTGACACAGCCTTGGTGTGTTGGATATCCCGTTGCTTTAAAATTTTCTCTAATAGTGTACATGGACGTTATTTCTTCAAGATGATGCACATTTACACCACAATCTCACATGACACAAATCTGACACCTATTCATTCGAAACACTTTTCTGCTACAATAAATGTTAAGTGTTGTCTTAATGGCAAGAATTGTTGTTCTTGCCTCACTTCTGATAGTCAGTTCTTGTATTCATGTCTTGATCAAGGCTATATTAAGCTTTGGAGTGAAGTGATTAAATTTCAAACCTGAGCAATGCGTAAGTGAGCAGAGGATTAAAGAGCTGAAGTCACGTGGTGGCACTGTTGCATTTTTGTTGATGTGCTTGAGCAATGTTCCAAAGAGTTAGGTAGATGTCACTGCACTAAAACAACCTGACCAGGGCAGTGGCCAGCTCTAATTCACAACACTTCAATCAGGGTTTGTATCAGAGCCCAGAATTTTTCTGTAATCAGTGCGCTCAGCTACTTCACATTTTGAGTAATGAACTGAATTAATTAGATCCCAAAAGACCATCCGATCAGCACATGTAACTGAACAGGCTTGCAAAAGATCAGCCTTTCTCTCGCACTCAGGTTGATGTTCACCGCGATTGAGAATGAGAATTTCTAGGGGCTTCCATCACCCATTAGTTAGCCAGCTGTCCACTAACATTGTCAATTGGATGAGGTGGGATCAAGAACATTGTTTTGATAGGTTGGTAGAAGGACCACTTGGCTATCTGTTTGGTTTTAGACAGACAGGTGATAATGTGCATTACTTTCAGAGCGTGAAATATGATTCCAAGGTTGCAAAGCTCCTTGATGGTTTAGTGTCTTGTTTTGAGAGTTTAATGTATCCTTAAACAGTCAGCTTTGTACTATCAGGTAATGTTGACAAAGTATATTTAATGTGAGGATACCAGTGAATTGACCAGCTAAGTGAGAATGTTTTAAAATTCTCATTTTGAAGATGCATGGAAATAAAATGCATTCTTAAGAGAAACCAGAAATCTCTCTTTGCTTATCTCACGCATTTTGTTCATTTCTTGAGCCAACTGTTGCCATCTTTTTTTTTTAAATCCAGTAAAGCAAGAAGAAAATGTATGACTTGCAGCAAGAAAGTTAATTTCCTTGAAACCTTCTACATCTGAATGTTTAACTTATAGATTGCTTTCAAACATTGCTAAGATTGGAGTTCAATGAACAAAAGGACTTATATAGCTGTCAGCAACTAGTATTGTAATGTGGCAGACATTAGTGTGCGTTATCTACCCTAGTAGGTTTGATTCCCACAGGGCTACAGTTCTGAACCCCATCCTTAATAGGTAAAGCATAGTTATGAATATTAACATTAAATTGCATATATTTGTGTTATTGTGTAGGACCAAATGGAAGTGTGTGGGTTATGCACAAGGTAAAAGACAGATATGAATACTACTACAACTTAGAAACTACTGAGGGCACATGGGACAAACCAGAACATTTTGTACAGAACAACACTCAACTCAATAAAGAAGAAATTCAGGTATTGTCAGCAACCTGTGAAAATTGTTACTTTTGTAAGTGTATTGTGTATTGTAAGTGTATTGGACCTGCTTCAATAATTCATTTCGGTATGAATGTTCATGGGTGAAGTCACTGATCTGCGTTCTTCATAAAAATGAACCAAATCCAATCTCCACTCACTGATGTGATTAGAATTTGACTTGATTTGTTTTAATAACTGATTATAAATGTACAGTATTCTTCAGTGCAATCCCTCAAAATGCTGGTAAAAATCCTGGAATCCCATGTAATAAGCAAACTTTTAATCATTGGGTTAGTGTAAAGCAATGACTTGTTTCTGGATACATTTAGTCGCATTCAGCAGTCCATAATAACATTTCAGTTTTGCACCTTTTAATTGCCTCACCCAGTGATTTGCTAATGATGTGTGCTCATGCCAACATAAACCCAGCACAGCTGAGATCCAGCAAATAAAATAACTCCATCTAATTGTAAGCTGAAAGTGAAATTGTGATGTAATATAGGCTTTAAATGATTTATTGCTGCAACCAAATCACAATGTTTAAGATTTTGATGTGAAGATCCTTTGCCTGTTTTAACAAATTGCGAATTATTCCTCAATCACTAATTCCTGTGGGGTGTACAACATATCTATCAAGTACAGCAGGTGTCCAGGACAATATATGCAAATTAGTAATGAGTAAGTCGCTCGACTCCTCAAGCCTACTCTGCCGTTCAATTAACATCATAACTGATCTGCTGTAGTGAGGATGGGAGTAGGTGGTCCTGTGTTGCCAAATGGACTGCCAGTTAAGATACTCTTTTCTCAGCACTGGAAAAATAGCTAAAGTAGGAATGAAAAAACAAAAAGCAAAATACTTCAGATGCTAGAAATCCAAAATAAAAACTGGGAATGCTGGAAATATCCAGCACGTCAAAAGCGTCAGTAGAGAAAGAAAGACGGGGCTGACGTTTCAAGTCTGTGACCATTTGTCAGACACACAGACTTGAAATGTTAACTTGCCATCCTGTCTTCACAGATACTACCAGACCAGCTGAGTGTTTCAAAATACTGAGGCTGTGTGCGTCGCATACTCCAATGTTCTTGTAAAGCAGTAAACATTGAACATACTGGAAGCAGTGCTGTACAAATTTGGGTTTATGGAATGAAGAATGCATATTTGCTTCATGATTCTAGTTTTATTTTTATCTACTCCATATGTTGGTATAGATGCAAATGTTTGCCTTTTCCACAGAAGTGATAATTGTTTTAAAACATATGTTTGTAATCATCCAGTCATGTAATTAAATTCAAAATGACTCAAATTCACTGAGGAAAAACATTCTGTGAGAGCTGCATTATGTTATGCCGTGTTTAGACTGCGTGATTTGTGCAGCTAACAGTTCAGTAACTCTCTAATTATCATGCTTATAAGTGAAATCTTTGAGGAAAAGACTTCCAGGGTATTCCTCCCTTGACAGAGCAGAGAATCCATCATGTGGGTCATCATGTGGACTCCCAGGTCCTGCTTGCTTCATCAATATCATGTTGTCACTCGTTTTGTCAAGGTTAATCCTGTTTGTTCTGGCTGTTTGGTGTGATAGAAATACCTCCTGTCTGTGCTTGGCCTCCCTTTCGGTATGATCGTCAGTCAATTCTAAATCATTAAAAAAAATTTCAAGTTTGGATGGGAAAGAAGCACCAAGTCCTAAATTTAGAATTTGTGTCAGGGTGTGACCAATAACCCAGTACTCCATTACCCTCACTCTGGGAGTGTCTATTCGCCGTCTCTTTCTCATGCACTAAGATCTCCTAAGGTGATGAATCCTACAGATGAGCCTCCATTTCAAAACTGGACTATGTTAGAATACATGTGTACCACACACATTGTCTGCCCGATGTAACTTACAACCAAAGAGAAAGGCTTTATGAAAATTAAACTCTGACATGTTAGCTTCAAAACATTAAATATATTGCCAAAACATTAAATGTATTCAAGAGGCAGCTGGATATATTATTTTGAGTGAATGTGATCAATAATTGTGGGGAGAAAGCAGGATTAGGCTATTGAGTTATATGATCAGCCATGATTGTAATTTATGGCAGAACAGGTTTGAAGGGCCAAATGGCCTCCCCCTGCTCCTGTCTTCTATGTTTTTACGTTTCAAGATTTCAGCTAAATGAAGGAAAAGTCTATCAACATGCTATTAACCTTACTATACTATTTGTCATTTATTTTTATACGTAAGCATTTGTCTTTGTCATCAATGAATCATTTTGCTAGCATCTTTTTGCTGTTGGCTTTGTTTACATCAAACACAAAATGTGAACAGAAAGGTTTGTATTATCAATTGTATCTCAAACAAATAATTGCTCTCAAAATATATCAAATGAAATAAATGGTTGATTGGTTAAGAAGCCAAGGTTGACCATGCTGTTTTTGGTAGAAATTTATCCTGCAGTCTGGAAGACTGGTACAGACAGCTGTTGCAGGGTATCATGGTAGCCCTGCTGCTTCACAGTTCCAGGGACCTGGGTTCAATTTCTGCCTTGGGTCACTATCTGTGTGGAGTTTGCGTATCCTCTTCATATCTACGTGGGTTTCCTCCAGGTGCTTCATTTTCCTCCCACAGTCCAAAGATTTGCAGATTAAGTTGATTGGCCATGCTAAAATTGTCCTTCATGTCCTGAGATGTGTAAGTTAGAGAGATTAGTGGATAAAATACGTAGAGATATGTGGGTAGGGCCTGGATGGGATTGTGGTTGGTGCAGACTCGATGGGCCAAATGACCTTTTTCTGTACTGTAGGGTTTCTGTAGTTTCCCTATAGTTTCTAGCTCTAAGATTATGGCTTCATTGTTGCATATTATAGAGTCTTGTGGACCATATGCAAGTACAGAATAAGGTACCATGGCTTTAAGACATGGTTTCATTCATGCAGCATGCTTCTGTTTTCTGTAATTCGTACTCAGAAGCATTTATCCATCCTGCCATAAATTAAGTTGCACCTTTAAGTCACAGGATCGTTACAACCCAGAAGGAGACTATTAGATCCTTTGAGGCCATGTTGACTCTCTGCAGAGCAGGCCAGCTAGTCCCATTTCCTCTTCTATGCCAATTGTGGTGCGTTCTGCTTTAATGGAAAGAATGGAAGGTACTTTTTGTATTTAAGAGGTAATTGTACCTGTTATTAGATGAAGTTTAATGCGTTAGGTTAGAAGAGTCCAACTTTAATCTGTGGCCTGTAAAGTTGAACTGGTCACATTTTTTAAACAGGTCACTAAATTCATTAAGTTGACTAATGCTTTGGGAGGGACAGATTGCTTTTGTATGTCTTTAATCCTGCAAATGCTTTCCATTTTAAAAAAAAATCTGCGGGACATAGATTTAAACAATTGGGCAAGAGCTGCAAAGGGGCTGTGAGGAAGAACATACCATCTCCCATCCTATACTATACATTTCTAAATGTCTTGCATCCCAATTAACATAACATAGGAATGATGAGTATTGCATGCTCCAAGTGCCTTACCTCAAAGCACATTCTGTTCCTCAAATGGTAGTGAATAGCAAAGCATGCAAGGGGGTGAGAATGAGTGCCAAATATTATACTCAAGCAGCTCAACCTGTGCAACGTGATGATCTGAAAATAAATTTTTTGAATTTTCTTACACATCATATTCAATGATCAATGTAACATCCACATATTCTCTTGCTACTTGTGATGACTCCTATTGATCATTTTCTTCAGGACATTACTGGACGAGTAACCGGTGATTACCACCGCAAGCAGCTTTGGTTAGCCAATGAGAATCAGATCATTTGTCTGCAGGCACGTGCGAGAGGATACCTTGTAAGAAAAACTTACAAAGAACGAATGAGCTACCTCCACAAACAGGAACCTTCTATCATCCGGATACAGGTGAGCCGGAGATTTCGGGAATCAGTTTTTAAAGATGGATACATTAACATAAATAACTAACATGATTCTAATTCATATTTACGATGCCATTCACATATGCTGAATATTTAATGTTAAGCAGGTCCTTCTCTTGCTGAAGAATTTCTTTGATAGCAGAATTTCTATCTTGGAAGTAAATAGTTAATGTGTGTAAAATATTAAACGTGAATTCCTTTACTAATACTTGAGATACTTTCACTTGGTGTGTGAATATCCATCTGTTGTGTTAAAAATTATGCTTTATACTTTATGGGTACTTACTAATGAAAGCTAACATTTTTTTTTCTTGTGTCTGCAATGCTCCAGTTTCCTCCCACAAGCTGAAAGAAGTGCTGGTTAGGTGCACTGGCCATGCTAAATTCTCTGTGTACCTAAGCAGGCGCTAGAGTGTGGCGCGTAAGGGATTTTCACAGTAACTTCGTTGTGGTGTTAATGTCAGCCTACCTGTGACATTGATTAAAATTTTTTAAAAACATATTCTTTCTGTTTCTTGTTGCTTCAAAATCTGCTATTCTCGACCAATCCATTAGGATTGTTTCCAGCAGAGCTTTAGTTGGGCAGGTTTGTCTATGTCGGGGTGGCATGACCGGGTGGTTGGAGAAACTGGTTTAATTAGCTCAATGCTTTGTTTTTTTTTACAGTCTTCTTGGAAAGGATATAAACAAAGAAAGGCATACAAAGACAGGCTAATGTTCCTGCAAAATAATGTTGCAGCTATTATCAAGGTAATTTCATTCTCTGGAAGGTTTTATTGTTTGTTCACAATATGTGAAGACATTAAGTTCGACATAAACCTGCAAATCATGGAAGCCACCACGATAAAGGAACAGACTATCGGTATTACTGATATTCCTAATCCTTTAGAGATCTTTAATACCTATCTACTGTTTTTGTAGATCCAGTCTTTTGTGAAGATGTGGGAGGCAAGAAAAGCATATCTTGCAAGGTGTCAGTACTTCAAAGATCATGTGAGTTACACGTATGAAGCATAATATTAAATCACTTCCAGTTTCACCAAGCTACCTGCTTTCTCAAGAAAGTTCAGAAGTCTGAGGTGTGCATGGGGAACCAATTTTATAAAACTATCCTTTCACCCTAGCATTATTCGTCACTTAATAATTTACAGCATGAAAACCTGAACTGACTGCCTTCACTTCTTGGTAGTTTTCTGTGCAGTTTAAGGTTTGGGTCATTCTGGCATTTTGATAAGTGTTATTGACTCAACAGTGCACTGGCCCTCAAAGTTGTGGTGAATGAGAGTTTGAGGTGATCTACCATCAACAGAGGAAGCAGATGAATGGAGGAAAAACAAATTCTGTTTGGGCCTCTTACACATCCAGTTATGAAATGGAACTGAAATTAATTTCATTGCTGTGTGTTGGCCAAAGATTGGGAAACAGAAATTGCTTCTTTTTGCTAAATCTGGATGATAAAGATAAATGATGCCAATTTGCAGAAGAGGCCTATTGAGCTATATCTGATTTTGATAATTTCCAACACTGCAATTTTTTTAATATATCAGATAGGGAAGCGTAAAGTTGTAGTTTTTGTAGCGTTTAGGATGGTTTTATGTGTTAGAGTTATATATACCAAGCCATCTAATGGGGAAGACATCACACCCACAATTTTTAACATGGCATTCCTAATTTTGGATGTACTTTCAGAGGCAGTTTTCGGGGCTGAACTTTCACTGTGGTAGTTGGGAAACAGAAGTTAGAGTTGCTTCTGGGTCCCAAATGCACCTCTTGGAGAGGGAAGGTGCCCCTTTAATTAGCATGGAGCTATGTTTCCTGCTCAATTAACGGTGACAAGTAGGCCCTCAAAGCTGAGGAGCCAGTCAGAGGTCTTTCAGCCTGAACAGAGCTATAGGCTATAGTAAAGGGCAAAAAGAAATGAAGTGAAAAGCAGCCAAGCCACCGTTGTGTGGGTGACGGTCTTCCTGAATAGGGTGGCCTTTGGCTCCACTGGCAGGCAGCCTGGGAGTAAAACCTCCGTTGGCTGATTGTCAGTGTCCTTCAGGCTCTTACTGAGCTCTGTATTCAGATTCCTTGGGTGGAATAACCCTGCCAGGCCCCAGATATACTTGACCAAAATGACTGGTGCCAAGAATGGGCTTGGAGCAATGGTAGTCTGGTTGATGCTGACATTTTTGGGTCAAGTCCTCCTCCGTCGCGAACTTGGCAGAGCACAAAAACTCTGTTCTGAGTGGAGGTAAGTTCTTCCCTTTCAGATTCCTATTTCTTTGAAGATAGATGCAAAATGAAATATATCCTAAAATGAGAAAAGTGGGTTGAAAGGCAAATTAAAAGCTATTATAATTAATTTAAGTGATTTAGTGGTTCACTTAGTTTAATTCCTCACTGTTCACAATACCAACAATATTTCATCAGAAGCTTTAATTAATGTATTTGTTGAAAAAGTAATGCTAAATTTGCATCCGAGGAAATTATATTTTTGAGTTCCTTAATTTAAACTTTGCAAATAAACTATTTTTCCACTTTCCTCAGACAAAGGAAATAATTAAAATCCAGGCATTCCTCAGAGCAAATAAAGCTAAAGATGACTACAAAACGCTGAGTGAGTATTTAAATATTTTGTGTATTGTGGTTGAGGTTTTCTTTGCAAATGAAGGTGGAATGTGAGAATCCCACTATCAGCTGTGAATCATTTCACTGTCTTCTCTTGCACTCTGCAGGCCACATATTGGTTCATGATTGAGGTTAGGCGGGGTGCCCATCTTGTATTAATCCTTTGCCAGTGTTACTTATTAACTGCTCAAAGAATGATCTGTTTCTGTCCTATTCATTTTGAGCTGGAGAGGGCAGACGGGATGCAGTACACATCAGCTTCATCAAGTTCAGTTCCCTGATGTTTTGATATTGGGATTTCACCCTGCTGAACTGACCCCAGACTCTGCAGTGCCAATTGCCGCTCAATCTTGTCACTGCAATTCTTATGATGAGGCATAACAACAATTCTGAGCTATAAGTCTTCATCCAACAGCTCAGTCAGAAAATGCTAGTAGTTAGCAGTGTACCTCTGGGGATGTCAGAGGAACCAACACTCCTGGTTAACTACAAGGCAAAGACTTCCTGATTAGCCCATCAGTTGAGCCCTTAATCAGGGACATCTTTTGATGCCAACCAAATAAACAAAATCCAATTAATTCAGGGACAACTCAAAAAGGGCAGCTCCCTAAAAAGAGGGGAACCGCCCAAAACAAAAAACAAAGCGGACAACTTAAACATCAAATTAAAATGTGATCAAAAGAGTCAATGATGCACCCCCATCCCTGCAGTGCCCAGCGGGCATGTAAGGCAATAACAGTGCCCTTGGGCACCACGTGCTCCCTCTCCAGGGATACCTAGTCCCAAATATAGCCGCAGTAGAAGTACAGTCAGGCAGGTTGGACAACCACTTGGTTGCCCATGCCTGGACCTGTAGATGGCACACTTTGCCAAGCCCAGGAGCAAGTTCATGAAGAGGTCCTCCTTCGCCTTTCTCTGCACCGGGTACCTGTAGATCAGGAGCATGGGACTGAAGTGCAAGTAAAACATCAATAAAAGATTTTTGAGGAAACTGAAAAGGTTTGCAGCCTATAACATGAAACATAGATATGGTCCTTGGACTCCACAAGGTTACAAAAAGGGCACGCTTGGGAACTTGTGAACTTGTACAACCTACTACTGTACAGTATTGCTGCATGCAGCACCTTCCACCCCAAGTCCCCAGGATAGTGGAGGGAGACCCCTCCATAGCGGGACTTCCACTGGGGATCTCTACCTCCCAGTGGCAGCAAAGCTCACCAATGTGTGCCCAGGTGATGGGCAAGGATGCGATAGTAGAAGGTGTGCAGAGCAGCCTGTATAGAAAATGCCTCTGAGGTAGCAAAGTGCACAGAGGGCATTTCCATGAGGCAGCTCATGCTGTGGGGCATCTGACTCTGCGGAGGGGGAGGGGGGGGGTGGTGTCTAGGCTGGGGTCAATGTGAAATTCTGTCTAAGCAAGGGTGCATTCAGGCAGGATCCCACCGCACACATTTGCGTCTCCTCGAGACCATGTATGTTCTCAGGTCTGAGCATGACCGTCCTAAAGTCTTGGACGGCTTTGGCCATGTGTCGAATGGTCACCCCCGTGCACTCAACAAGCTCGTGGGGGTTCATTGAGCCCAGTCCTCCGCTACCCAGCACATCCCCAATCCTGGTCACCCTGGCATCCACAGCTCTCCCCTCCGCCAGCTGCCTGAAGTTATGTGGCTGGAGGAGCAGATTCCTGAGCAGTGGCTTTTGCATGAGAGCCACTACTTCTGGTGGGGGAAAGCTGCGTTGTGAGGCGACCGTATTCCAGATTTTGAGAATGTTTTGTTAAGAGACAGGCAACGCCTGCAAGGAATTCCGAAGGCTCTCCAGATTTATATACAGGTGCTGCATATCGTTGTTCAGGCCGCGCACCTAGTGGAAGAAAAATGTCATCAGGGCACACACCATTATGGAAAGGTTTGACGTAAAGGTATCTTTGCAAGGTTTGGAGGTGAAACGCAGCCACCTGGGTGCTAAGGCACACCAGCCCTCTGTGAGCAGGAGATATAGAACCTTAGCAAGGACGCGGTAGTGTCTCGTCCCAGAAGAACCGGATGAGAGTTCTCTGGATGTTTGTAACAAAACTTTGGGGGGGGGGGGGGGGGGGGGGGGGGGGTGAGTCAGTCACAGTGACCAGTTGGTATCACAGCATGGAGATGATCAGCTGGTTTATGAAGAGAACAAGAGAGAGTAAGACAGCACTTGGAACAGCCCTGTCCAGTGACTCAGGCGAGTGGTGACTTTGGTCTCCAACTCCTGCCAGTTTGCCACCCAAGATTCCTCAATGGGGCAAAGATTGACTCTCAACTAGAGGAAGTTGGTCCTGCTCCAGGTGACCAAGACTCTGGAGCATTTGGCCCAGTTGATCCTAGCAGAGGGCACAGTGAAGTACACGGCCTACACTCTGGCATCCTCTGCAAGTCAGCCGGGTCCGTGAATATGATGAGCACGTCATCGGCATAAACCGACAGGATCACCCTGATGTCCATGAAGAGTCAAACCTGACAACTCGTCCACAAATTGAATGCAGTTGGCCGAACAAGGGGCAGCCCTGCCACACTACTCTCCTAAAGCGAAGGGACATAGTCAGGGGCCCGTTAACTTTACTGCGCTCTGCCACAATGGGGCTCGTTAATCGGATCCAGCCGACAAAGTGTGTCCTGAATCCAAATGCCAACAGAGGAAACTTAATCAGGGAGTTCATACTCCCATAGGTCAACCTCAATGGCCAGACTGAAGTCATTACAGTGGCTCAAAATAGTAATAGGGGAACCTCGGTTTCTGCAATTATCTGAGGATTTTCGAGTCGTGTAGGTGAGAGAAGGGACTACAGAGACAATCACCAAACTGACCATAGTAGAATAGAATAGAATAGAACATTACAGCACAGAACAGGCCCTTCGGCCTTCGATGTTGTGCCGACCAAAATAAAAAGCAGTGCCCCTCCAAACTAAACCATTCCCTTCTCTTCCATATACTTATCAATTAACCTCTTAAACACCACCAAACTTGGCTCATCTACAACAGCTGCAGGCAGGGCATTCCACTGCCTAATCACTCTTTGAGTAAAGAACCTACCTCTGATATCCGTCCTATAACTCATACCCCTTAATTTAAAGCTGTGTCCCCTCGTGCTAGCATTCTCCATCCTAGGAAAAAGGCTATCACTGTCCACCCTATCTAAACCTCTAATCATCTTATATGCTTCAATAAGATTCCCTCTTAGCCGCCTCCTTTCTAACGAAAACAACCTCAAATCCTTCAACCTCTCTTCATAGGACCTGCCCTCCATACCAGGCAACATCCTGGTAAACCTCCTCTGTACCCTCTCCAATGCCTCCACATCTTTCTTATAATGTGGCGACCAGAACTGCACACAATACTCCAAGTGCGGCCGCACTATAGTTTTGTACAGCTGCAACATGATGCTGCGGCTCCTAAATTCAATCCCCCTACCAATAAAAGCTAAGACTCCATATGCCTTCTTAACAACTTAATCCACTTGACTGCCTACTTTCAGGGATCTATTGACACATACACCAAGATCCTTCTGTTCCTCAACACTATTAAGAGCCCTACCATTAGCCCTATACTCTACACATTTATTGTTCCTGCCAAAGTGCATTACCTCACACTTTTCCACATTAAACTCCATTTGCCACCTCTCGGCCCAGCTCTGCAACTTGTCCAAGTCACTCTGTAAACTATAACACCCCTCTTCACTATCTACCACTCCACCGACTTTAGTGTCATCTGCAAATTTACTGATCCATCCATCAATACCCTCATGATGCAGTATGATGCAGGAGAGCATTCAAGTTGGGAAAGTGAAGAGAAATGCAACTGTAGTGGTGAACAATATTGTTAGTGGGATAGACAAGGTTCTGAAGGCTGTGTTGCCTGGCCCAATGTCAGGGTTAAGGACCCCTCCTCCAGCCTGGAGGAGAACTTGAGTGCCATTGTCTAGTTACTTCTCCCCACCTCAATTTTTTTGGGCAACAGCCCTTTCATTATTATGAAATGCATCTTACATCTTTCTCTAAGCAATTGCTGAACTGGACTCTGAAAATGTAGTTCATCATTTTATTGGTTTTGTTGATTATGGCTTTTCACTGGTTATACTGAGGTTGGACTCCAACAATCATTTTCAGCAATTTTAACAACACATAGAAGATGTGTGTCATCCACTTTACCTTTCTTTGTGGAGTGTTTTACACGTAGTTGCATTGTATTGTTTCTGCCATTTTATGGGGCCACTGTAATTTCAGGGCTATCTCCTTCTCTTCTACTTTTGCTATGTTTGGTATTACTTGTACTTCTGATCAATTTGCATTGAGATTCTGAACCCCAAGTCTTATAATGTCATTTACAAACAGCATCAGTCTTGGGGCATTGGAGCAACTGTAACTTGGGGCATTCCCCTTTAGCTAGTAAGCATTTTCTAACTTCCAGAAACTTGCTCATTTATAATCCAGCCTTGCTTTGTACCCACTGTTTTGAGCTTAATTACTCTGAGTTACAAGGAGAGGTTAGGCAAATTGGGGCTGTTTTCCTTAAAAAGACGTAGACTTAGAGGAGACCTAATAAAGGTGTACAAGATTATGAGGGGTATAGATAGAGTTAACAGGGTTAAGCTTTTTCCTAGGATGGACTCAAATAGCAGGAGGGGTCACGGGCTTAGGGTGAGGGGGGGTAAGGTATAATTTGGATGTTAGAGGGAGTTTTTTCACACAGAGGGTGCTGGGGGTATGGAACGCGTGGCTAAGTAAAGTGGTGGAGGCAGGTACTCTGGAGTTATTTAAGAAATACTTAGATGGGCACATGAACAGAATGGGAATGGAGGGGTATAGAAAACGGATTTAAAATAGGGATCATGAGCCTTGGGAGTCCCTGGGAAGTGTGTAAATAGTTAATGATATTGATGTAATTGTTTTTATCCTACAGGTACTTTGGTCTGCCTTGTTATCTAACAAGGGGCATATACGCAATGGGTCGTGGGAGGGCTGCTCTTGGATTTTTTCGAGAGTATCCTAGTGCTTCACGTCGTTAGTGTACGCTTGACCTGGACCATTTGATGGGCAACACGACAGCTCAGTGACTATCGCTGTGCTGTGCAGATACGTGGATTTGGGCCTGTGTCTGTGGGAGTTTGTGCATTCTCCCCGTGCATTCTCCTCTCTCATCCCAAAGATGTGCTCTTAGGCTGATTGGCAGAACAAATTCTCTCTAAATTGTCTCAAATTTGGTTTCAATCCATAGATCTATAAATACAGACAGGGATAAATACAGACGGGTAGAAGTGGGAACATCGAGGTAGTGGCGCGGGCTGAAGGGCCTGTTTCCCGTGCTGTTTTATTCTTTGTTCTTAATTAGACCATTTTCACATGCAAAGTTATGAAATGTTTTTTGAAAATCTAGGTGAGCGTTAGAGTTTTCCATTATTGATTGAGGATATTATTTACTCAAAAATGTTGAGTAGATTGATTCAGCAGAATCTTTTGCTGTTTGCTCAACTGTTATATAAACAAATCAAACAATTACCAATTACTTATGATGAATCCCATTGTATTATAATGAGCCTGGCATGTTACTTTTTTAAGCTATTGATTTAAAATTAATAACGATACAAATTTGAGAGATTTAGGGGAGAAATGTTTCTCTGCTTCCTACATCATATGTTGGGTGTAAACATTTTTTGTGGTATCCAGCACCAAATGAGAATATGTTAGTTGATTACATTCTCTAGGAGTTGGCTATGTCATGGTCTTAAAAAGTACAAATTATTCAAACTAAATGGAACCACTCCTTTGGAGAAGTGGATTTAATCAAACGTATAGAATCAAAGAATCCCTATAGTAGAGAACTTGGCCATTTAGCCCATTAAACCTGCACCGACAACAATCCCACCCTATCTTTGTAACCCCATATATTTACCCTGCCAAGCCCCTGAAAAGTAGAGTCAATTTACGATAGCCAATCCAACCTAATCCATACATCTTTGGACTGTGGGAGGAAACCCAAGCAGGCACAGAGAGAATATGCAAACTCCACACAGACAATGACCCAAGCTGGGAATGAAACCCAGGTCCCTGGCGTTGTGAGGCAGCAGTGCTACCATGATACTTCATAAAATGACTTCAACAATACTGGAGTGAGGCTGGGAGAGTCAGAATAAATGTCTCATGCTTGTTTTTTTTTCTGTATTCCTATCTGAAATTACTGATGATTCCTGCAGTTTGTATTCCCTACAAGGTCCACTATAGCCAGCTTATCGAAGCTTCTATGGTAATGTTTCCTAAATCTTAATCTAGAACACTCACCCCATCCTGTTCAAGATCCATCATCTTGAATTGGACAAATTTACCCATTCTTTCTTTGTGGAGTTAAATTTCAAAAACTCTTTAATGAACAGCATTGTAGAAATGCCTTCACCACAAAGGCTGCAGTTCAAGAAGCAATTCCTCAACTTCTCAATCAAACAAGTGCCAAAGGAGAATAACAGCTGGTCTAATCAGTGACACCTACATCCTGTAAAAAAAAAATTAAAGGGTTGTCCTTTTGCTTTTTACTTTAGCAATTTTATCTGTTTGAGTTACTGAAGTCAAAAATGTTTTGGTTATATTAGGTGGAAACCATGAAGGCAATTGCAAAAGCAAGTAGAATATTGGGATGCATTGTCTGGGACAAGTAAATATAAAAGTTTCGAGAGTTGCCTAGTGCTTCACATCGTTAGTGTACACTTAAACTGGACCATCTGATGGGCAACATGACAGCTCAGTGACTATTACTGTTTGCTATGCAGATACATGGATTTAGGCCATTGTCTGTGGGAGTTTGCACATTCTCCCTGTGATTGCGTGGGTTTTCTCTGAGTGCTCCTGTTTCCTCCCACATTCCAAAAATATGCTCTTAGGCTTATTAGTGTAACAAATTGTCCCTAAATTAGTCTTCCCTCAGTCTTCCGCAATAGGAGTAGACAAAGGTCATAGGTAGAGGAGGGCACTCATAACGTTAAATGACGGTGCGGGCTCATTGGCCCAAAGCCTGTTTCCCGTGCTGTATTGTTCTTTGTTCTAAAACAAAAAATACTATTCAGTTTCTATATCTGACTCATCTAGGATACTGTCCCTAGTTTGGCTTTGTGGTGTGATAATACAGCTCCTTAAAAAGGTTTTATTTATTTGAAGGCCCTTGGTTAAAATAAGCTTAAATGCAATGAAGATTTAGCTATAGGGAAATGTAATCTTTGAGAAGAGGCTGATATACTACATTGAAAGGAATAGACCCCATACGTGTGGGCATGCTATGTGAGGATTAGGGAGGATCAAGATGCATTATTTTAAGCAGAGTGTTAAGTCTGGTGCAAAAAAGATTGTGCTTGTAGAGAGGTACAGCATGTTGAACAAGTTGCCATATGTACAATTATTATAGATCCATTCAAGTATTCAAATTAGATTTTTCCTACATTTAGAACATAGAACATTACAGCGCAGTACAGGCCCTTCGGCCCTCGATGTTGTGCCGGCCAGTGGACCCTCTAACCTAAACTATTCCAATATCATCCATGTGCCTATCCACCGAACATTTGAATGCCCCCAAAGTAGGCAAGCTGCTGCAGGCAGGGCATTCCACGCCCTCACCACCCTCTGTGTGAAGAACCTGCCTCTGACATCCGTCCTATAACTACCACCTCTTAATTTAAAGTTATGTCTCCTCGTGTTGGTCATCACCATCCGAGGAAAAAGGCTCTCACTATCCACCCTATCCAATCCCTTGATCATCTGATACGCCTCAATTAGGTCACCGCGTAACCTTCTTCTCTCTAATGAAAATAACCTCAGGTCCCTCAGCCTTTCCTCATAAGGCCTTCCCACATACCAGGCAACATCCTGGTAAACCTCCTCTGCACCCTTTCCAATGCTTCCACATCTTTCTTATAATGCAGCGACCAGAACTGTACGCAATACTCCAATTGCGGCCGCACCAGAGTTTTGTACAGTTGTAACATAACCTCACGGCTCCTAAATTCAATCCCTCTACCAATAACAGCTAACACACCGTACGCCTTCTTAACAACTTTATCAACCTGGGTGCCAACTTTCAAAGAGCTATGTACTTGTACCACAAGATCCCTCTGCTCGACAACACTATTAAGGGTCCTTCCATTAGCCCTATATTTCATATGCCTGTTATTCCTACCAAAGTGAATCACCTCACACTTATCCGTATTGAATTCCCTTTGCCACCTCACGGCCCAGCTCTGCAACCTATCTATGTCCCTCTGCAAACTGTAACATCCATCCTCGCTGTCTACAACTCCCCCCACTTTGGTATTGTCAGCAAATTTACTGATCCAACCCGCAGTGGCCCTAAAACAGATCCTTGAGGTACACCACTTGTAACTGCACTCCAGGTTGAATATTTCCCATCAACCACCACCCTCTGTCTTCTATCAGCTAGCCAATTCCTAATCTAAACTGCTAAATCACTTTCAATCCCATGCATCTGCACTTTCTGCAGTAGCCTACCATGGGGAACCTTATCAAACGCTTTGCTAAAATCCATATACACTACATCAACTGCCTTACCCTTATCTACCTCTTTGTTCACCTCCTCAAAAAACTCAATAAGGTTTGTGAGGCACGACCTACCCTTCACAAAACCGTGCTGACTATCCCTAATCAATTTATTTCTCTCTAGATGCTTATAAATCCTATCCCTTATAATTCTTTCCAAGACCTTGCCCACAACAGAAGTCAGGCTCACCGGTCTATAATTTCCAGGATGGTCCCTACTCCCCCTTTTGAACAAAGGGACAACATTTGCCATCCTCCAGTCTTCCGGCACTATACCTGTAGCCAACGATGACATGAAGATCAAAGCCAAAGGCTCTGCAATCTCCTCTCTAGCCTCCCAGAGAATCCTGGGGTAAATCCCATCTGGCCCAGGGGACTTACCAATTTTCATACCCTCAAGATTCGCTAACACCTCCTCCTTATGAACCTCAATCCTGCCCAGTCTACAACCTAGTATCGCAGTATTCTCCCCGACAACATTGTCTTTCTCCTGCATGAATACTGACAAAAAATACTCATTCAGTGTCTCTCCTATCTCCTCAGGCTCCACGCACAACTTCCCACTGCTATCTCTGACTGGCCCTAATCTTGCCCTAACCAATCTTTTATTACTTATATACCTGTAAAAAGCTTTAGGATTCTCCTTAATCCTATCCGCCAAAGTCTTCTCGTGTCCTCTTCTAGCTCTTCTCAACTCCCTCTTTAGCCCCTTCCTGGCTGATTTATAGCTCTCCATTGCCCTAACTGAGCCTTCACGTCTCATCATTATATAAGACTCCTTCTTCCTCTTCACCAGAGATTCAACTTCCCTAGTACACCATGGTTCCCTCACTCGACTACTTCCTCCCTGCCTGGCAGGTACATATTCATTAAGGACATGCAGAAGCTGTTCCTTAAATATGCTCCATATTTCAGATGTCCCCAGCCCCTGCAATTTCCTGCTCCACCCTATGCATCCTAAATCTCTCCTAATAGCCTCATAATTACCTTTCCCCCAGCTATAACTACTGTTATTCGGTACGTGCCCATCCCTTTCCATCACTAAGGTAACCGTAACCGAATTGTGGTCACTATCACCAAAGTGCACACCCACCTCCAAGTCTAACACCTGGTCTGGTTCATTACCCAGTACCAAATCCAATATAGGCCAACAAGAGGTGAGGCTATCTACATACTGAGTCATGAAACCTTCCTGCACACATTGAACAAAAACTGACCCCTCTAACGTACTTGAACTATATCTTTTCCAATCGATATTAGAAAAGTTAAAGTCCCCCATTACAACTACCCTGTTACTTTCACACCTATCCAGGATCAACTTTGCAATCCCTTCCTCTACTTCTCTGGAACTTTTTGGAGGCCTATAAAAATACTCCCAACAGTGTGACCTCTCCTTTCTTGTTTCTAATCTCAGATTAATCACATTTATCTGTGATTTTTATTCAGATGAGTGAAGTGGTTGAGATAATGGTGTTGAATAAGTTGCAGTGTTAGAATGGGGCAAGATTGATGGGCCAGCTGCTTTTTATCTTTCCTTTTTAGTGTTTATTATGTAATCAAGGTTTAAAAAGCCTAGGTCTCTCGTCATTTCTCGCATCTCCAACCCAAGACTAATGATCAGTCTTGTTGCTCACTTCCTGTCTTGATTTCATACATGTCCCCCTTGAATCATTTTGTCCAAATCTGAACACTACGTTCAGCATGTTGACTGATTAAATTACTGTACAGTTTAATTATTATTCTTCTGATTTGTATCCTATTATGTGTTTCATAGAAACATACATAGAAAATAGAAGGAGGAGTAGACCATTTGGCTTATGTTTCAACATGATCACTGTTCAGCCTCAGCTGTATGTGTTGACCAATTATCTATGAAGACTCCTTTATCTTTTACATCTTTATCCATAGCTATTGGATTCATAGAGTGTGTAGACAGTTTAAGTGAAGGGAGGGGAAGCACTATAACAAAACTTTATGCTCCATTCATCACCTGTAACTTCTAAAGCGCTGCCTCTTTCAATCCAAGCTAACCAGCAAAGATCTACTAGTGGTAGATTAGGGAATGTTCCAAGATACAAGCCAGTGAATAGCTAATGGGCAAAACTGCTCACCAGTAATGTTTGCAACAATTTAATTCCCTCTTGTACACTTATTGAAATTTATTCAGCCATGTTTCTGTTTAAAGCAATTTTTAAAATGCAATGTTTCTGCACTTTTATCTAATGATTGATAATACACCTAAGGGTGTCAATGTATTGGTGATGCTTAGGCAAGGCTAAGTAAGATCATTAAGTTACCTTCCCTAAAGGATTTGCAAGCTGATTGGGGTTTTATGACAATCCAGAAATGTTTTACCGTAACCAGCATTTATTTCCAAATCATTTCAAATGAATTTAAATTCTCCAATTGACATAGCAGGATTTATCATCACTGTCTGGTTCATTAATTTCATTTTCAGGATTACTAATCCAGCAATAGAGCTATTGCACCACTAAGTCTTTGCAAGCAAAGTATCATAAAACTTTCAATACATTGGCTTGCTACAGTGCAGCATTTCTCATTATAATTAAGGTAGGAACAATAGTTAAAGTATGAACTTTACAATAACCATTCAGATTTTTATGCTTAAATATCTCAATTACTGGCTTTGCTAATGATGTGATACTAAGTTCAGTGCACCAGAGATTGGTCCAACCTATGTTAGTTGCTCTGAGCCAGGCCAATTCTAAAGCACATTCTAAATCCCTGTTTGTGGGGATTCTAAATCCCTGTTTGTGGGGATTCCAGCTGGACTCCAGCTTTATGTAAAGGTGAGGACAGGAACTCCTCAGCAATGCTGCTTTCTTCATACATCCTAGAGGATTTGTGCTTTGGTGGCTAGGATGAAACACTGCCTTCAATGGAAAAAGGGCACGGAGGTTGGAGAAAATAAACTAATTACTTTGCAAGCGTTGCTTCAGTACAGAAGTTCCATCTTTTTCCATCAGGAAAAAAGATTCTGAAGTCACCTATAAACCAACTCAAGAACAGCTTCTTCCATCCTGCTGTCAGACTTTTGAATGGACCTACTTTGCACTAAGTTGATCTTTCTGTACGCTGTAGCTATGACTGTAACACTACGTTCTGCTCTCTCTCCTTCCCTTCTCTATGAATGGTATGCTTTGTTTGTGTAGCGTGCAAGAAACAATACTTTTCTTGCATGCTATCCCAATGCCTGTGACAATAAATCAAATCAAATATCTTATTCTGTCTGTTTTTCCTCTTTAGTCAGTGCAGGAGAGCCCCCATTGAATGTTGTGCGTAAATTTGTTCATCTGCTGGATCACAGTGACCTGGACTTTCAGGAGGAGCTGGAAGTTACAAGGATCAGGGAAGAAGTTGTCACCAAAATCCGATCCAATCAGCAACTAGAGAAAGATCTCAACCTGATGGACATTAAGATCGGGCTTCTAGTGAAAAACAGAATAACGTTACAGGCATGTTTCCCTTATTGGATTCTTCCAAGCCAACTCTTTTCACTCACTCCCATCCTTTCTGTTTCCTCCCCCACCACGCTCACCCACACGGTTCCCACTCACTCAATCAGCCTAAAAAATTACCCCTTCCTCTCTCCATCTCCCCTTTCTTCCCCAATCCACACATCTACCTCACTCCCCCTTTACAGAATAGTTCACGCTGTAGCAATCTGAAAAGTTGATACTGTTACATAGAAACACAGAACATTACAGCACAGTATAGGCACTTCGGCCCTCAATGTTGTGCTGAGCTATGTCCAAATCCAAGAACAAGCTATCTCACTCTGGTGTGCTTCCATGTGCCTATCCAATAACCGCTTGAAAGTTCCTAAAGTGTACAACTCTACTATCACAGCAGGCAGTGCATTCCATGCCCCAACCACTCTTGAGTGAAGGATCTGTCTCGGACATCCCTCTTATATCTCCCACTATGAACCTTAAAGTTGTGCCCCCTAGTAACAGCTACATCTAACCAAGGAAATAGTCTTTGCACGTCCAGTCTATCTACCCCCTCATCATCTTATAAATCTCTATTAAGTCGCCTCTCATCCTCCTCTGCTCCAAAGAGAAAAGCCCCAGCTCCCTCAACCTTTCCTCATGAGACCTACAATTCTCTGTAATTTTTAAAACATCAAATTTGATGAGACTCCAGATGCCTCAGGAAGGAGGTACTTGTATCATCCTTCAGAAGAGATGACGAGAAATATTAACTCTACAGAATGGTTGGCTGTGTATGAGAAGCTGTGTATCTGGTTTGAGAAAGCAATCGTGTATCTAATGTTTTTCCGTTCTTCCAACAGGATGTGATTTCCCACAGCAAGAAAATGGATAAGAAAAACAAGGGCCAGGCAATGGAAGTAATTTCAGGTGACAAGCAAGGGTTAAAATCACTCAGCAAGGAAAATAGGAAAAAACTGGAAGCATACCAACATCTTTTCTACCTGCTTCAGGTAGAAACATCTACGAAATGTCTGTCTCTGTCGGCGCGTGTCTGTCTCTGTCGGCGCGTGTCTGTCTCTGTCGGCGCGTGTCTGTCTCTGTCGGCGCGTGTCAGTTTGTTCAGCATCACGTAAGGTAGTTCACCATCATCGTCACTTGTAGCTAACACTAACACGTGATCAATTATCTCCAGAAAGTGGGGCACAGCTTATTTTTGGTCCCTCGACTGATCGACTTTACTTGTCAGTGTTATGTATTTGAGTGGAGGGGTAAAGGAAGGACTCAGAAAGCTCTGTGCTGTTACTCTATGACAGCATTTCCCGCGTGTAAATGATAAAATTAGTCATATCAACGAAAATATACATTTCTCTCATTGCCCATTCTATATGACATTCTTTCATAATACTATATTTAGTAATCATGTCGAAACTGTGCATTTTTCTCAATAGTTTCCATTAAAACAACTTGGGTTTAAATCCCAATCTTGACTTCCATTTTATTTGCAATGGCCTTCTTCATGTTTGAATTGTATTCTTTTAACTGATGCCATCAAGCAAATTGGAAGATCTACCAGCCAAATTGAAGATATATTGAATGTGGTCACAGAGTCTACAAATTGAGACTGCATGAAAGAGTACTACCTAGAGACAAAGAAGAAAGTAAGGGTATTTCTGAGTTGAAATCTCATCATTTCACCTGGTTCATTTTGGCTGCAAAAATGTCCTCTTTTTCTGTCTCAAACATACCTTGGTTGTCCAGTGCACTGGCATTTGTATATGGGAGCAATTGCTAAATGGCACCAGTACTTTCTGAGCACTCTTCAATGTCAGACTCAGAGTGAGAGCAGCAGCATGGAAATAGATTATTGTCTTGCCCGCTATGTGAGTTTGTGCCCATGACCAAGAGGAATCTTCAGAAGAATGTGTATGTTAAATTTTTTTAAAAGATTCACTATGCTGTTATAAATTGTATGAAAGCTATCCTGATGAGCAATGTTTCTGTTTTTTTTTCTCCCAGACGAATCCAACCTATTTGGCCAAATTGATCTTCCAGATGCCTCAAAACAAATCAACTAAGTTCATGGATACTGTCATCTTCTCTCTGTACAACTATGCGTCAAACCAGAGAGAAGAATGTTTGCTACTAAAACTCTTTAAAACTGCATTGGAGGAGGAAATCAAGTAGGTTGGCTAGCTGGTCTTTCCTCTTTCTAGCTCTGAAGAAAGCAGTGATTTGTGTTTGGATGTGGCTCCACAGATATTGGCACCCCTGTTGTGCTGTGTTAAACTGATAATTGACTTGCAAGATGTGTGGCAAAAGAAATTTCAACTGTCATTGGGTACTGGAGAGCAATCAGGAAGCCTTACTTATGTACTCGCCCAATCCACTCTTAATTTTGTTGCTTCTTGCCTTCCTCTTCCTCAATCTGCAAAACAATGAGCACACTTATAAAGGTTACACCACTATCCAAGCACAGGTTAGCTAACTTTGCACTGGCCAGGGATTGGATTGGTCTCACCCAATGCATTTAGCCCTTGTCCCATTTAAGCAGACAAACTGATTTTTAAAATTTTAAGTTGCTTTGACTGCAAACCTTTTCTCCTACTTAAAACTTCCCTTGCGATGAAACAGCGAGCCTGGAACACAGTGTTCATAATGACAGTAGAGCAGAATTGAATGATATCAGCTGAGAAGGGCAGACTTATAAAAATATGTGCTGTTGGACAGCTGGAAATCAGCTGCTTGAAACAGTAACAAAATGTGACTGAACGCACCAGCAGTAGATCTTTGATCAATGGATCATTTAACAAAACTCTTAACCAATTAAATATATGAATATAAAATGAGTTTTATACAAAGTGCATGCTCTCATGTTCCTGCTAGCCAACAATGTAATATATAACGTATAACAGCAATAAGATATACATCTGTAACAGTTAGGACTCATGATTAATCTTTTATATGAAAAAAATGTGCATATTCCTTTAAATTAAGTACAGTAGGGAGAATGGCTATTTGTTATTGTCTCGTGTGTATTCAGATGTATGAATGTGTTGGATGTGTTTAATGTATTGCAAAATATGAATTCTTAATTGTCTCAGTTATCCCACTTAATACTTAGCCAGAGGCAAACAAATGGCTCAGCATCACTTGACACTAATATCTAACATTTACAATTTTAATCTTCTTTAATGAATATATGATCAAATAGCATGGAATATAATTAAGCTTTTAACATTCAGAAATAACATTTCTGAAACATAAGCTTTCACCACACACTGCTGAAATTGTACCAAGTGCTTTTCCTTTGGAGAAGAGGTGAATTTTTGCCGTTTAACATTACTCTTTTTTTTTAACCCTTACATTTACTATATGCAGGTCTAAAGTGGACCAGATTCAAGATATTGTCACTGGAAACCCCACAGTCATTAAGATGGTGGTCACCTTTAACCGTGGTGCACGTGGACAGAATGCACTCAGACAGCTGCTTTCTCCTGTGGTGAAAGAAATTATGGAGGATAAAACACTCACTATAAATACAAACCCAGTGGAAGTGTACAAGGCATGGGTGAATCAGATGGAAATGCAAACTGGTGAAGCCAGGTTAGTCATGTAATTGGCAAATTACTAAGTGTGCGTGTTCACCTATTTTTTAACATTGTATTTAAATCCAACAATTTTGTCAGCACAGAAAGTGATCACGTAGCCCTTACACCTACGTTAAGTCTCTGAATGAGGTTTTATTTAATGTACTCACACCCTTACTTTTTTTTTCTCCACGGATAATCCCATTCTCTTTGTAATGTTGTTATGGATTCTACTTCCATGACTGGTTCTGCATGTCAGTTCAGACCCGAGCATTCTTTCCCTTCGTTCTTTTAATTATGGTCTTCAATTTACAACCTCTAGTAACTGACCTAACAGTGGAAATAATGACCCATCCCAGTACTTCATTTAAACTATTAAATTACCTTGCTTTATTCTAATAGCCCCAATTACAGTATTCTCATCACAAACAAGCCTCTCATCTCTAGTATAATATTTTCATGGACATTTTTGCTAAAATAATAATTTGTCACAGTCATTTAGGGAGGGAAATCTGCCAGCCTTTACCTGGTCTGACCTATTTGTCACTCCAGGCCCACAGCAATATGATTGACTCTTAACTGCCTTTCAATATGGCGAAGCAAGCCAGCAAGTTCAAGGGCAATTAAAAATGGGCAAAAAAATTGTGGCAAAATCCATATTCCATGAAGGAATGAAGAAAGAAAATATACTGAAGGAGATGTCAAAATAGGATGTAATCTAGAGAGAAGGCTTTTTAAAAATAAAATCCTGAGCGGATTTTGAGTTTTTCTTTTCCATGTTGTTTAACGATGGCACAGTTGTTAGCACTAATACCTCACAAGTGCCAGGGACTTGAGTTTGATTGCTGGCTTGGGTCACTGTCTGTGTGGAATTTGCATTGTTCTCCCTATGTCTGTGTGGGTTTCCTTTGGGTGCTTCAGTTTCATCCCACAGTCCAAAGATGTGTAATGGTGGATTAACTGTGCGTGGCATTGTGAGGATGGGGCGGGGGTGAAATTGAGCTTGGATGAGATGCGCTTTGGAGAGTCGATACAGACTCAGTGGACCGAATGACCACCTTCTGCTCTGAAGGAATGCTATAACAGCTTCCTTTTAATGAACACTGAGCATGAGAATGAAAGTCAACGACACTAACTTCCCACACCCTTTCTTCATCCCTTTCCCACTATAATTCATTTTGCTGTTACATTCCATCCAGTTGCCTGGTTGAAAAGCTAATCAGAAGTGATAGTTCAACTGGCGAGTCTGGAATACAAACATTTAGAGCTTTTATCTAGAAATCTTCTACCCTTCATTTGGGAGAGGTTGGTCCAATATTTATTCAGCTAATGTTAACTAGATTAAATTCGAAGAAAATTTGTTGCATCAGAGATGATAGGATGTTAGCGAACAAGTTTCTAGTGTGCACATTTGAGCTCCCTACGCTGTTTAATGTGAGTAACTGACAGTAAAAAGGACCTGTAAAATTCCCAGAATTAGTCCCAGTTTCATAAGAGCAGCATTTCAAAGAACTATGTATCAGAAAATAGGAGAAAACATAATAAATTATAATGTTTTTGTTTGACTCACTGTTTGTGAAATTCTGTCAATCCAATCTTGATTACACGTGTTAACAAGATGATTTGAAACAGAAATCCTGATCTAGAGATGATCAGATTTCAGCATGTTGCTGACATATGTAATTTGACAAATAAGAGGGCACTGTTGAACAATAATAAAATTGGAAGTGAATTATTGCCCCTTCATTATTTTGTAAGTCTCTATAAGATCCCCCGCTCAGCCCTCTAAACTCCAATGAGTACAGGCCCAATTGGGCTTTAAGTTAATTCCCAGCTAAGTTAAGTTAAAACCCCATCTGGGCTTTCAGTTAATTTCCAGCGTAAACAAACTTTTAAAGAAATAGGACCTCCTCTTGCAACCTCAGCTGCCTTCTTTAAAAATATCTGGGATTTTGGCAAGGATTAGGAATGGAAAACCATGGACAGAATTATCAGGTTTGGATCAAGACTCTGTTGTTGGGATCAAATGGGGGTCCTGACCTGTACCATATCAGGAGCTATAACTTAACAGTAATTTCTGCTGGATTGGGCAATTAAAGGCCAGAGGGCATTCTCATTGTTCAATTAAGGGATGCAAGTGGCCTTTCAAAGCTGAAGGGCCAGCAGGAGACCTTTTGGCGTGCAAGGAGTTTCAGCCTGCCACTAGTGCAGGTAAAGGGGAGAGAGAGCACATCATCTTGAGGCGCATCATCTGAATTTGAAAATGACTGTAGCTATCGGCTCACCGTTGTGGAAGGAAATCCTCAAAAGGGTAGCTCCAGCCACAGCTTTAGCTATGTATGAATAGTGGCTGCAGTGCTGCTTTCAAGTGATCCTGAAACATTGGACCTGGTTTGCCTGCCTCCAGACACCTGATCTGTTCCGTGCTGTAAACCTGGGGTGAGTGGTGGAGCTAACTGGAAAATAACCTTAACTGTTCTTATAATTGACTTAAACCAGCTGTTCCCTGCCAAATTACCAGCCAGGAAAGTAACCAAGCATTAGGCCCAAAGTAGGGAACCAGTACACTGATAGACAAGCAGACATGGCTGTCTGCACGTGTTGGAATCAAAATCCTGTCCTATGTGCTCCAAGAATCTTTATTCCATATTACTTCCATTTCTTTCCTCCTTTACCCCAGCTTGGAATGGGCAGAGAACATGGTTCAAATAGTGAGGAATTCCATGCACAATTCTGAGGAATTCAGTTTCTCTTCATTTATACTTGTTCTTACTGAAGTTTCTATTCAAAACTGGATGTCATGAATTGCATGCCTAGGGTAATATTGAATTTCTGTGTTTGTAGTAAACTGCCATATGATGTAACAGCCGAACAGGCCTTAACACATGAGGAAGTGAAGACAAGGCTGGAGACCTGCATGCACAACCTGCAGGCTGTCACTGATAAGGTTCTCATGTCCATCAGCACATCCTTGGATATCATTCCGTAAGTAGCAAATGTCATTGCATCATAGATTAATTCAGGCCACAATGAGGCCATTGAGCCGACCATGCCTGTACACACTCTTTGAACATTAGACCCGCTCTCCTCCATTGCAGATGGAGGCAGATCAGAAAAATACATTTAAAAAAAAATCTGAAATGGACGCAATTTAAATTATTTTAAAATTCATCAAAGCTTCTCATGGACTTCTTTCGAGACTTTTATTTTAGTATTTTGTTACTATCCACTGAGTATTTTTGTACAAAAAATATTGATTTGGCTTTCTTTGCTGCAATTATGGTTAGATTTTAAACATTTTTTTTACAGCACTTCCATTTATCATGCAATGATTTTTGTTTCTAACACAATGGCCAGAATTTTACACTTGCCCTCTAGGGTTTGCTGCCGGATGACAATCAAGAGGGGAGGCTGGAAAAAAACAAAGCTTGATATTGGATTGGGATAGATGGGGGATGAGGACTTAAAGCCTGGTGACCCCCAGCTCTTGAGACCCTGATCTCATGACCTTGAGACATAGAACATAGAACGTTACAGTGCAGAATAGGCCCTTCGGCCCTCGATGTTGCACCAACCAATTAAGAAAAAGCAATGACCTTCTAACCTAAACCATTTCCTTTTCATCCATAAACTTATCTACTGACCTCTTAAACGCCACCAAACTTGGCGCATCTACAGCTACAGCAGGCAGGGCATTCCATCCCCTTGCCACCCTCCGGGTAAAGAACCTATCTCTGACATCTGTCCTATATCTACCACCCCTTAATTTAAAGCTATGTCCCCTCATGTTAGCTTTCTCCATCCTAGGAAAAAGGCCATCACTGTCCACCCTATCTAAACCTCTAATCATCTTATATGCTTCAATAAGGTCTCATCTTAGCCTCCTTCTTTCTAACGAAAACAACCTCAAATCCCTCAGCCTCTCCTCATAAGACCTTCCCTCCATACCAGGCAACATCCTGGTAAACCTCCTGTGTGCCCTCTCCAATGCCTCCACATCTTTCTTATAATGTGGGGACCAGAACTGCACACAATACTCCAAGTGCGGCCGCACTAGAGTTTTGTACAGTTGCAACATGAGGTTGCGGCTCTGAAATTCAATCCCCCTACCAATAAAAGCCAAGACTCCGTATGCCTTCTTAACAACCTTATCGACTTGATTGCCAACTTTCAGGGATCTATGCACGTATACACCAAGATCCCTCTGTTCATCAACACTATTAAGAGTTCTACCATTAGCCCTATACTCTACCATCCCCGTTCCTTACCATCCCCTCCCCCAGCCTGGGTGCCATTTGATTGCCCTCTGGATCCCGTGGCTTAGTTTTAGGCAGCCCCTTGCACTGCTTGTCCTGGTCACTGCCACACTATGCCCAGAGAAGCTGGAGAGTTGCTGATTAGTCTGATTGGCCAGCATTTCTCCAAGTTGGGACAAATGTGGGCAGTCCTGTCTTGTGCCAGTTGACACTCATTAATGTAGAATTTGATTGGATTTATTATCGTCACCTGTATACAGTGAAATGTATTGTTTCTTGAGCGCTATACAGATAAAGCATACCATTCATAAAAAAGGAAAGAAAAGAGTGCAGAATGTAGTATTACAGTCATAGCTAGGGTGAAGCGAAAGATCGACTTAGTGCAAGGTAAATCTGTTCAAAAGTCTGATGGCAGCAGGGAAGAAGCTGTTCTTGAGTTGGTTGGTTTGTGACCTTAGACTTTTGTATCTTTTTCCTGATGGAAGAAGGTAGAAGAGAGAATATCTAGTGTGCATGGGGTCCTTAATTATGCTGGCTGCTTTGCAGAGACAGTGGCAAGTGCAGACAGTCAGTGGGTAAGAGGCTGGTTTTCATGATGGATTGGGCTACATTCATGACCTTTTGTAGTTCCTTGCGGTCTTGGGCAGAGTAAGATTCATACCAAGCTGTGATACAACAAGGAAGAATGCTTTATATGGTGCATCTATAAGAGTTGACATCTGTGTCAGACTCCTATTTATCGACTAGAGCTCAGCCTTCAGCAGCATTATTCCTACAAACTCATCTCAAATCAAATCAAATCACAAGACATCATCCTCAATCTCTGTGGTGGGATTAGCATTTCTTTCTGGACTGAATCTGCTGCAATAAAAGTCTCCAAAATGAAGAATATCTTTTAAATTTAAAGGGATTGGAGCATTGACTGATTTTATTTAGATCAAAATGAGCATCAAAAATTTTCAATGTGACATCCCATATTAGAAGTGCATCTGAAAACAGATTGGGCTGTGTGCCACAGGAAAAGATCAGGATTAGATCAGCGAAGATGCAGAGACCAGAGGCTAAATAGATAGCAGAGAGGAGCAGGCTTTGGTTTGGGGGCATTGATGCACATGTAGATGGTTCAGCCCCACCACCGCAGAAGCAAAGTTGGCACGAAGCCAACATGCTCCAAGCTGCCTCACCTCAAAGTCATAAGCTACCATGGATTGTGAAAATGAGGGAAAAGTGGGACTGTCATCTCTTTGGAGAGGAAAACCCACCTTCTGGAGCTCCCAGCCAGCACTCACTTCAGGGACGGCAGTGATCAAGGAGGAGGGAGGAGTTGATCAGATCACGAACGGCATATAGGATTAAGTTTAAGGCCATGAGTGGGTAGGAAGGAAGAGGTGATTCAGTCTTTTGGTTGGAGGGGTTGTGACTGGGGGCTGGTCCGCAAAGGGCAACTCCTGAAGATTGAAACTCTTTCTTCCTCGTCCTCATTATCCTCGTCATCCTCCCAATCACCACCAACAAATCCCCTGATGCTTGGTGCAAATGCAGAAAATATAGTCCTAGCCTTTTCTCTTTCAAGTTGGGTCATGTTCTGGAAGTTTTCATCAGCAAAATACATTGTTGTCCTTGTTCATAATACTTGATTGGTCCATTCTTTCTTTTGTATCGGTGTTGGTTAACAATTAAAACCAAGTTTACTTTGGTTCTGAATAAAATGTATTCTCCCAGTTGGATAAATCTACAAGGAGGCAAAGCGTTTTATACCATGTTATTGCCGTTGTAACCATACAGGAAATTGTAGTTTATTCTGCCTTGTGATAGTCACATCTCATAAAACTCCATAATAATTAGTTTGCTTCATGGTTTAATCTTTGCTGAGCAAATATATTTCACCTTCCTGTAGAGGGCAGAGGAGTTTTCTTTTATTAAGTCAATGAAATGACTCATGTAAAGTCATGCATCTCAAGCACTTTTTAAATTTATTTCATGTTTGAAAAGACCATTTTATTTGAGCATTGTTTTATTTGAAAATCTGTTATATGTTAGTGTTTCACTTTTTCATTGTTTTCATCCATGTGTTTGTGTGCAGTTATGGAATGAGGTACATAGCCAAGGTTCTGAAGAATTCGCTTCATGAGAAATTTCCTGATTCCACAGAAGATGAACTGCTAAAGGTAGCTCAACACAAAATTATCTTAGATTTTAATTTCCACTGGCTATGCAGAAAGTACATTGCTCTAATTATAAATATCTTTTGTACCAATTGTCATATTTGACAGTTTTTTAAAAATGCTATGAAGATTTAATGTAGAATTTTTTTTTATATGGATGAACACTAGCAATTGTTCTGTAGGGAAGGGTCAGTTATAGAAAGGTTATCATATGGAGGTCAGGTTATTATTCTGGAATAATATTATTCTGGAATGCCAGCAAAAAACAAATAGTGCACTATCATGTAATTTAAGTAGCCTTGATGGCATATTTATAGTTCAGTATTATAAAAGTGGTTTCTTGTACAGTACCAGAGGCTGCACTTTAAAAGTGCAAGTTACAGATTAATATGTGACTAGCTTTAGGAATTTGATTGCATAGAGTTTAATGGAATGGCTCCATTCTCAGAGTTCATCTGGAAGTCTATAGGTGGTACATTTCAAGAAATTTTGCTAAATTTGGAGAGCTAGGGTTTCAAAGTCATATTTGTAGTTTGAAATGTTGCAGAGTGGCTACAAGGATATGCCATGTATTGTACAACTGTAGTATTTGAAAAATGGATTCAGTGCCCTGAAATAATTTATATGGTTTATAATTGCTAATCATCTCTGCTTTATAAGCAGTTGTGGATTGGCTCCCAAAATCAAAAACATGCATTAATGCTGAGCTGCTTATTTATCAGCTTATTTCGCAACACAATTTGTGCAGAATGCTGCAAAATCATACTCTGCATGAGGGAGGTTATGATGTGGTGGTATTATCACTGGACTGGCAATCCAGACACCCAGAATAATGCTCCAGGCACCTGGATACAAATAACATCATGGTAGGTCAGGGGCAATTTTAATTTAATAAAAAGATCTGGAATTAAAAGTCTACTGATGATTATGAACCATTGTCAATTGCTCTAAAAACCCATCTGGTTCACTAATATTCTTAGGAAAGAAAAGTTGACCCCTATTTGTGACTCCAGATCCACGGTATTGTGGTTGATTGACTATTAAGTGCCCTCAGTTCGGGAGTTATTAGAGATGGGCAGTAAATGCTGGTCCAGCCAGCAAATGAAAAAGAATGTAGGATCTGAAGATGAAGTGACATATTGGAGATGTATACCTGGGAATTTCCAGTATAATTTTTTTTATTCAATCGTGGGACATGGGCATCACTGACTGGCTAGCATTTATTGCCCATCCATAGTTGTCAGAGGAAGTTGAGAGTCAACCACATTGCTAAAGGTCTGGAATCACATGTGGCCAAACCAGGTAAGGATGGCAGATTTCCTTCCCGAAAGAAAGTTAGTAAACTAGATGAGTTTTCCAACGGCCAATAATGGTTTCAATGTCATGAATAGATTCTTCATTCCAGATGTATTTACTGTTTTCAAATTCTACCATCTTCATGGTGGGATTCAAATCCGGGTCCCCAGAACATTAGCTGAGTTTCTGGGTTAATAGTCTAGCAATAATACCACTAAGTCATCACCTCCCCTTTCAAGTTATCATGATTATAACTCTTAGAACGAAGGGAGGAGATGTGTTACATTTGTTCCACAAAGAGACCAAACTGTTTTATGATTATTTTGTAATTATCTAAAAAGCATTGATTTGAATATTACCAATTGCAGATTGTAGGCAATCTTCTTTACTATCGCTACATGAACCCAGCTATCGTTGCACCTGATGGATTTGACATCATTGACATGACTGCTGGGGGGCAGCTCCATCCTGATCAACGGCGGAACTTGGGTTCAGTGGCAAAAGTATTACAACATGCTGCTTCAAACAAGTTGTTTGAAGGAGAGAACGCACAGTTGTCATCTATGAACGCCTATTTATCACAGACTTACCAGAAATTCAGGTAAGTTGCAATTTATAGAACTTGAAAATAAAATCTTGTCTTTTTTTCAAAATACGTGCTTTTATAAAGTAGGAAAGAATTGTCTTGAGAAATGGTTTTCCTGATAGAATATAACTCATTCTTGTGTCATTGCAAATACACTTGGAGGTTACTGGTATAAGATGAATTATCTATGTTCTGGAGCACTGGTGTAAAAATGGAGTGTCTTGTAATAAGTGCTAAGTTGTTGAGTTGCCCGTTCAGAAAAAGGAACAAAAAGGTGCAGTATGTATGGGTGGGAGATCTGATACTATTAGCTTGTATTTGCTGTTAATTGCTAATATATTTCTTGCTAAAAGAACAAAGAAAATTATAGCACAGGCCCTTCAGCCCTCCAAACCTGCACTGACCATGCTGTCTAACTGAACTAAAACCCCTTACGTTTCCAGGGACCATATTCCTCTATTCCCATCCTATTCATCTATTTGTCAAGATGCCCTTAAAAGTCACTACCGTATCCACTTCCAGTACTTCCCCCGGCAACGAATTTGAGGCACCCACTACTCTGTTAAAAAAAAATCTGCCTCATACAACTCCTTTAAACCTTGTCCCTTGCACCTGAAACTTGTGACCCCTAGTAATTGACTCTTCCACCCTGGGGAAAAGTTTCTGATTATCCACTGTGTCCATGTCTCTCATAATTTTGTGGACTTCTTTCAGGTTGTCCTCAACCTCCATCATTCCAGTGAAAACAAATCAAGCTTCTCCAACCTCTCCCCGTAGCTAATGCTCTCCATAGCAGGGAACATCCTGGTAATTTTTTTTCTCTGCCCTCTCCAAAACCTCCACATCCTTCTGGCAGTGTGACAACCAGAATTGAACGCTGCTTGTGTAAGGCCCAAGGAGTACCTTAACTATGTGCTTCAGAATGACTCATCATATTTGCCTTCTGAATCATTAAAAGAGCCCAAAAGAAAATAAATAATGCTGGCCTGCTGTGCTAAACATCACGTTCAAACGGCAATCATGTTGATTCATTAGTCATTAACATATTTGCAACAGAGTAGGCACTGGTATGGTACTCTGCACGTGTATGTTAAGATACATGCTTGGAGCTCTCTTTTCTACTGTTGTCAGAATGTAAAATGTTTTGAAAATACAACTAACTCCCTGTTCATGTGGACGTGGGAAAACAAATCACAATTGTTTTAACTTGTTTTGGTTGCTTCACTTGATCCCCTATTCGTAGGTGGAACTCGCATGTGGTATCATGATGCAACCTAGCATTTTGTTGCTCAATAGAACATAGAACATAGAACATTACAGCACAGAACAGGCCCTTCGGCCTTCGATGTTGTGCCGACCAAAATAAAAAGCAATGCCCCTCCAAACTAAACCATTCCCTTCTCTTCCATATACTTATCAATTAACCTCTTAAACGCCACCAAACTTGGCGCATCTACAACAGCTGCAGGCAGGGCATTCCACTCCCTAATCACTCTTTGAGTAAAGAATGATTAGGATGTGGATGTTATACATTTGAGCATTTGAAATGAGCTGGAAATTATACAAAGTGGTTCAAATAATCCAAAGCAAGATAGATTTGTTTCGTGTTCACTGAATCTAATTGGGAAATTATAATCTGAACCATTTGACTGAAGTTGAGTATTGAGTTACAGAGGAACAATAATCTACTTTAATTCAAATGCAAAAAAGTATTGTTGCATGTCTCTATGATGCAAGTGTCAGTTTTTTTTAAAACGAGGAAACTTGATGTAGAAAGACAGTGCCCAGGCACTGTCTTTATTCACAGGCGTAAGGGGAAAGAGAGCATCCAGAAAGAGGATTCCAGATTTCAGGATAAAGAAGAGTTTGGTTTGGAGATCGAGAAGCTTTGAAAAATAAGTGGCTTTGAAGGGAGGGAGGTGGAACAATGGAAGTTACTTAGGAGAGGAATTAAAGTATGGTGCTCATACTGCTGAAGATAACTGCTTTAAGCATTAAAATGTCCAGTCTCATGCTGTCACTTGTGATAAAACACAATTCATTATGTCCAGATGATGAAATGCTGACAAATGGCTAACAGAACTGGAGTGTAAATGAGTACTGACCCAGATCATATGGTGAATAAGCAAAAAGGAAAAATGGACACAATGAATGGGATTTTCCAGCTGTGCTCACCCTCAAACTGCTAAACCTCACCAGAATTCAATGGACCTTTGCATGGTCTGCCCCTGCCAGCTGCGATTCCTGTGGTGGGGGGGGGAGGAAAATTCCACCCAATAAGTCTATTTTCTCATAGAGCAAAGAGAACATGTTCTGCCATGCCTCTTCCTTCCTCACACCTTCCTCAATCTGCAAATACTTTGAACTGTACCCAATGCTTGAAGAAAAGCTTTCAAAACTCTTTTCCCAGTTGGAAGAAGGATCTCAATTATTAGCTTTGCTTTATGCCTACATTACTTCAAGTGAAGCTTTCCACAGCTGCCATTTCATGATTCCAGCGCCACAGAACCATTGTAATCCACAAATATTTGCTTTGGGTCCTCTTCATAAACTTGAGTCTCAATCCTATCCAAATCATTTATTTTATAAATTAAAAGAACACAGCACTAATTATAATGTCACTACTTTATACATATATTTTACTGAAGGGGGAGAATGTCTTCAGATCGCTATTCTGGGGGCTACATGTCCATGTATCCTCTAGTTCGATGCTTGTTATTCAAAAATGTCTCAGATTTTACACTTTTTAAAAATACAAAAATTGTTTTTTCTGTAAACAATGCAGTGGGCCAAATGGTTCTTTCTGCATTGTATGGTTCTATGACCATAACTGTAATAACATTGGATGATACATTTTTTTCCAAAAGTATTTTCTTCCTAATGTGATGACCCCAAATGCCATGGGTAATTTTGGGCAGAATTTGGTTTTGTATTTGGCTGTTAACAATCTTAACCATGCTTGTAAAGTTCATTTTTATAGTTTGCCTTTGGGTGAGTTGCTCAACTTAACCACAAATTAAGCCTAGTTAAAACAGTAACATGTCTGACTGTAGATATAATGGTTGCGTGTTCCAATCACATCAGGCTCGCTAAGTGCCTTTGGGGGCGGCATAGTGGTTAATACTGCTGTCTCACAGTGCCAGGGACCCAGGTACAATTCTGGTTTGTCTGTGTGGAGTTTGCACTTCCTCCCCATGTCTGCATGGGTTTCCTCCCAATGCTTTGGTTTCCTTCCACAGCCGAAAGATGTGCAGGTTAGGTTGATTGGCCATGTTAAATTGCCCCTTAGTGTCAGACAGACAAGCAGGGTAAATACATGGGGTTACAACGATAGGCCTGGGTGGGATTGTGGTCAGTGCAGATTCAAGGGGCCAAATGGCCTCCTTCTGCACTGTAGGGATTCTATGATCTATGAACTTAAATTCAGATGCTTGGTTGTGCAAATTTCTTGGGAAAACTCTTGACAACACTAATGAGAAAAGATAGAGCAACATTTTTATTACAGTTCTGTCATTTTAAAAGACTCCAAATGTTTTGTAACACAAATATTGTTGTTTTAGAACTTGCAAACTTAACCATGGATAAGAGTATTAACATTTCTTGTTTGTCCCAAAGAGGAAAAATTTTGACATGTCAAGATGTTGTCTGTGTTCAAATCCAGTAGTGACCCTTAAATAACTTGCAAGGATTTTACTACATTGAGTGCTGCAAGGTGAAGTTCAGCATCTATGAAATTTGTAAGTTGGTGCGATTCAGGACTAATAAACGCTAATCGTGTGTTCTGCAAGGCATAAAATGGGAATAAGTGCAATAAGAGTAGAAAATGCTGGAAATACAGCAGGCCTGGCAGCACCTACGGAGAGTGAAAGAGAGTTAACATTTTGAGTTGAACGTGATTCTTCTTTGGAAATTTTCCTCAGGGCAGAGATGGACTAGAGAATTGAATAAAATGTTTTGTTTTCATGTGGATGAATCATATCATCTGTTCAAGTATCTTTGAAAACCCTTTATCCCAGAGGTTTGCAGTTTTCTAGCAACAAATAGTTCCAACAATGACTCATCTTTCTGACAGCATCTCAGGGTCAAGTTGGAAGCAATGGCCAGCTGCTGTGCCTTGCCATTGGTAGCCATTTTGTTTTGTCAGCAGGATATTTAGAAACAAAAGTAAACTGAATTCCAGCAGGCTCTATTTGATTCAAAGTGTTAGCTCTGTACCTCTCTGTACAGATGCTGGTAGGGCTGAGTATTGCCGGCACATCCTGTTTTATCTTCAGATTTCCAACATCCACAACAATTTGCTTTAACCTTTGTGTAAAGGAATGCGGGATTCCTTGAGACCTTAAGCGAAAATCGTGGGGGTGATTCTCCCATCCCAAAGCGCTAATTTTTTAGCGAGTCAGGCTGGGAGAATCCCATGTGGGCAGGAAAGTGGGATTCGCGCATGAGTTCCCGATGCACGTGCCTCTCCCAGTGCCAGATACCTGGCACGGTCAGGATCATGCTGGAAACCAGCGGGACCAGTAGGTAAGTCATCTTAATCTTTCTTTTTAATGGGCGCGGGACTGTAGTCCCTGGTTCCAATAACATATCCCCCACCCTCACAGTACAATTTCATTCCAGTGGGAGACTTTCACTGGAATGCAGTGAGGAGGCAATCGACGTCTCCCCAGAGGGTTGGGCTTTTGGGGGAGAGGGCGCATAGACAACTGGGCAGTGTCAGCCTGTGCCTCCTGCACTGCCCAAGGGGCAAAGTGTCCATGTGCAAGGGGCACCTTGGCACTTCACATTGGGCATGCCTAGGGGTGGGACCAACTGGGGACAGAGCTTAAGGGGTGATTGGCAGGAGTCATGCCGCCACTCTGCATTGGGATTGTTTGGGGCTGGAGAAAGGCCAGCGATTGGGGAGGGTTGGTCTTCCGGGGGTTGGCCTGGAATAGAACATAGAACGTTACAGCGCAGTACAGGCCCTTCAGCCCTTGATGTTGCGCCAACCAGTGGAAGCAATCTAATGACCCTGTAACCTAAACTATTCCAATGTTATCCATATGCCTATCCACTGACCATTTGAACGCCCTTAAAGTTGGACTTTTTCATATAATCCCAGTATGAGGCCATTCAGCACATCAGGTCTGCACCATCAGTCTGACAAAGCATTCCACCCAGGCCCCATTTTTATAACCCTATGTATATTTCCCCTAACCTCCGCATATTGGGATACCATGCAGCAATTTAGCATGGCCAGTCCACCTAATCTGCACATCTTTGAATTGTATGGTCTTGGGAGCTGTGATTGGGCTGTGGGGGTTGGGATGGAGGGGGTAGCACTTCCATTGAGCTGGCCAGCAAACTGCAGGCTGATAGTTCGGGGCCACTGCACGTGCGCAGGAGCCCGGAAGTGTCAGATTCTGGAATGAATAGGCTGTGCCCCACCAGCCCCGAACTTTTAATGATATTCATGATTGTGATCTCTGCTTTGCACAGAGTGCAAGAGATTGTAGTATGAGCTCCCACTGAAAAAATAGTGATTTTATACCAGTTTCCCCATGAATCCAACACTTAAGACCTTTTTTGGGAGAATCGCCCTTGTATCTTTCTCAGAACGTGCACGTTTGCTCTGAAAGACGCTGTATTGGTTTAATTCAGAGTAAATCCGGCAAACTGGATTTCTTGTGCGTGATTACCGTCAATGTCTTGTCCTAATAAGTCACCCTTATCTAATAAAACCACTGGTGCAGCATTGTGGCTTTATTTTCATGGCACAGGAAGGAATGGAACCAACATATTTACAAACTTCGGAAAAAGTTAAATACTTTGAAAATTTGACTTCTAGATTCTTGTTAGTGGTGTGGAACCAGATGTGTTAGACAATCTGAATAAAGTACTCCTGTTGGTGACAAACTTGGCAGGATGCATTTAGAAATCAACCATGAAGTCTGACTAACAATTTGAACCAGATTTGCCTTTTCTTTCTTGCTTAAGTTGAAGGTGGTGGGGAGGTTGTGATGATCACAATACGATAAAAGTTAAAACAAGTCATGGAAAAAGCAACAGTCTTTATTTCCAGCAGACTCTGATTCATTGGGTGATTTAAAAGATTTTGGATTATGGTTAGAAAACATCTGGGAAAATAATTAGACGCCAGTTGAGAGGTTCCTTTTTAAGTGTAGGTAGCCGTGTGCACACCAGATGTTATGCATTGCCAATGATGTGCTTTTAGTGTGGGCAGTTTTTCTGGGAAACTGTTCCCTCGGTTAAGCATTGAAGTCTTAATTTTGTACTGACTTTTTTTTAAGCATTGAAATCTTAATTTTGTGCTGACTTTTTTAAGACCATGGCAAAGCAGGGGGGCACATGGGCACAGCTCCCTGCCCCCTCCTCCCTTATTCCCCTCGGACCCCAAGGTGCTAGGTCCACATTTTTCAGGATCCATCCAGTGGATCACTCACTTTTGGGAATTAGGGGGGGTGGGGGGGGAAAGCAGGCGCACCAGAGGAGTGTGTTGAATTGGACTTCCGCTAATCGCGTGCCTATTAGCATTTTTAAATATTAATCAGTGAGTAGGAACCTGATTGGGGCTGGTGGGCTGGGAGCATCATGACGAGGTTTGCTGCCTGGAAGGGCGGGGTGGTGTATGGAAGAGGGGGCTTCTGTTTTAGGACTGACAACCAATTCACCAAACCATTGGGATTCCTGCAGGGAATAGCAGGCCCAGTGAATCCCGACTTCTGTTTTGCTCCCCTCACTAAGGTTTTCCTTGAACTATGAAACACTGGCGGTTGATGGCAACATGATTAACAGAGTACACCAGTATGTCAGGCACTGTATTTATTTAAATTTTATCAGGAAGACGACGCTGAACCACCGGGCCTTTCTATCATCCTTAATTAGAGGATTTTCGGCAAACTCTATTATATCCACTGTTCATGTAACTGAGAACTTTGTATCTATTTTGCTTGGCAGGTTGCTATCTAATAGATGAACTATATTTAGAAAGCTTGGTATGTATTCTGAACTACAGCTGTGGTGAGCAAAGATAACTAGGAATGTTGACGTTCTAGTGAGTTTTGCAGTAGCTGTTACGTAACGTTTTAACCCAGGAACAAAAGATCATTCCAAATGAGAAAGTCATATTGTGACTGACTCCTAATGAACTCTCCCATGTTGGATTCCTAACCAATTGCTCGTTTTCTCTATCCCTTGCAGGAGCTTTTTCCAGTCAGCCTGTGATGTGCCAGAACCAGAAGAAAAATTTAACATTGATGAATACTCTGACATGGTGACACTAAGCAAACCGGTTATTTACATCTCCATTGAAGAAATTATAAACACTCACTCGGTACGTGTTATCAGTTTGAGATCAGAAGGTGATTTATTTTTTCTAATGGCAATGGGATGATGTATATTTGAATATTGAGAGAAAACAGCAGCTTGCAACTATGCAGTGCCTTTCATGAAAAATACTTCATAAAGCCAAAAATGAACAGCAAAGGAAAGAAAATATTAAGAGTTGGGTAACCAAAGGCTTTGTCTAAATGTTGAGTTTTTAAGGAAATGGAGAACTTTTAAGAAGATTGATGCAGAGATGGGGAACAGGTGGCTGAGACATGACTACCAATAATATTGTGGAGGAATACAAAATAAAAGCCCAGAGGAACAGAATTTGGCAGGGGGAGTAACACTGTCAACAGTAGAAAAATAGTGTGGTATTGAAGGCATATAGGAATCTAAAAAACTTAACTAAGATTTTCAAATTGTGAGGGCATGGGAAAATACCATGGGTAAGGGAGAACAGAGCAAAACCACAACATCCATTGCTTTTGTAATGACGTATGCCATTCTGTGTTTTTCTTCATTTGTTTATCCTTTTTGCTGAACTAGCAATGTATTCCACTCTTCCTCCACTGCCTGTGACGGGGGAAAAAAATACTGTCTTCCTGTATTAGCTCATTTCACTTGAATCTTGTGCTAATTATCAGAAGGCTTCCCATGAGTGTGTGTGATCAGCTGAGCCTGTATTTTATCACTTTGTCTCAGCTCTGGTCTGTAGCCAATGTATCCATAACATGCTGAAGTAGCTGTGCAGTCAGCGCATGGAATTTGCCTAATTGGTGTACGAACACCTTTTTGTTCAAATATAGATAACAAAAATGTTTTTCCCGATTGCCATGTGATCTCCTGCAACTTGCAGTGATCCAGGATTTCCTCCTCCTTTTCTTCCTTATTGCAATTCTACCTCGTCCTGTGCCAAAGAAATGTTGTTCAATTCATGATTTTATCAGCTAATATCTCACAATTTTAAATGTTGACTTTTCTGATTTGTTTAGCACTTTTAGTGTTGAGTTTTTATTTTGCTCATTTCTGCATTTTAAGATTATGGAATTGGATGGTGGGGTGCTTCTGTGTTCAGTTCTTCAGTTGAAATATTCAGCATTTTTCCAGTTAACTCTCCGCAAGTAACATGGACCTACTTACTGGATGGTTCCTGTGTAGCAAATCACTAACTTGCACATTCCTCAAGGACTTGAGCCTTGAGCATATGACTTGCGCTGAATCAGACATTGTAATCTTGTTCTCAGTTGCTCACTTGCCCCTCTCCTGCCTTTCTGTTCCATGCCTAGATAAGAGGAAGTTGGACCCATTCACGATTGTGATGGAGTGCAGAAGCCTTGACACAGAGCCAAAACTTCTTGAGGAGTGGCAATCACAGTTGCCTCTCTGCTGTATTTTATTTACGGTGGAATTGAGTTGCACATTTCTTATCTGACCTTCCATCTCCCAGGTGAAAAGAGTCCAGTTAAGCTGCTCAGGAGTCCCCTGGGTCTAGTGCAGCAGTCACTGGAGGGAGGGAATGAAACTATGCTTTGAGGCACTAGTTGCTGTGCAGCAGATAAATTGATAATTTGAGGAGATAAAGATGAAGTAAATATGTAAGTTAAATGGATAGGAGGATGTCTGTTATGCTGGCAGACAGGATAGGATGGGTCAGAATGGAGGAGGGGTTAGGATGGGTCAGGGTGGAGGATGGAGGTGTAGGATGGGTCGGGGTGGAGGACGGGGTGGGGGGGGGTTAGATGGGTCGGGGTGGAGGACGGGGGGTTGTTAGATGGGTCGGGTGAGGACAGGAGGGGTTAGGGTCAGGGTGGAGGACGGGGGGGTTAGATGGGTCGGGTGGAGGACAGGGAGGTTATGGGTCAGGGTTGGAGACGGGGGGTTGATGGGTCAGGGTGGAGGGACAGGGAGGGGTTTGGGGTCAGGGTGGAGGACGGGGGGTTAGATAGGTCAGGGTGGAGGACAGAGGGGGTTATGATGGGTCAGGGTGGAGGACAGAGGGGGTTAGATGGGTCAGGGTGGAGGACAGAGGGGGTTAGATGGGTCAGGGTGAGGACGAGGGGGGTTAGTGTTCGGGTGGAGGACAAGGGGGGTTAGATGGGTCATGGTGGAGACAGAGGGGGGTTAGATGGGTCAGGTGAGGACAGAGGGGGGTTAGATGGGTCAGGGTGGGACGGGGGGTTAGATGGTCAGGGTGGAGGACAGAGGGGGGTTAGATGGGTCGGTGGAGACAGAGGGGGTTAGATGGGTCAGGGTGGAGGACAGAGGGGGTTAGAGGGTCAGGTTGGAGGCGGGGGGAGAGGTTGATGGGTCAGGGTGGAGGAGGGGGGTTAGATGGTCAGGTGGAGGACGGGGGGGGGGGGTTAGATGGGTCAGGGTGGAGGACGGGGTGGGGTTAGGATGGTTAGGGTAGAAGGGGGGAGTAAGATGGGTGATGGTGGAAGAAGAGTGGTAGGGTGGGTCACAGTGGAGGAGGAGGGGTAGGATGGGTCACGGTGGAGGAGGAGAGGGGTAGGATGGGTCGGGGTGGAGGAGGGGGTAGGATGGGTCAGGTGGAGGAAGGAGGGGGTAGGATGGGTCAGGGTGGAGGAAGGAGGGGGTTAGGATGGGTCAGGGTGGAGGAAGGAGGGGGGTAGGAGGGTCAGGGTGGGAAGGAGGGGGGTAGGATGGGTCAGGGTGGAGGGGGGGGTAGAGGTCAGGGTGGAGGAGGGGGGTAGGATGGGTCGGGTGGATCATGTGTGGCGGGGTGGAGGAAGGAGGGGTAGGATGGGTCAGGGTGGAGGAGGGGGTAGGATGGGTCAGGGTGGAGGAAGGAGGGGGGTAGGATGGGTCAGGGTGGAGGAAGGAGGGGTAAGGGTCAGGGTGGAAGGAGGGGGGTAGGAGAATGGTCGGTGAGGGGGTAGGATGGGGCAGGGTGAGTAGGATGGGTCGGGTGAAGGAGGGGGGTAGGATGGGTCAGGGTGAAGGAGGGGGGGGTGGATGGGTCAGGTGGTGAGGAGGGGGGTAGGATGGGTCAGGGTGAAGGAGGGGGGTAGGATGGTCAGGGTGGAGGGGGGGTGGGAGTGGTCAGGGGAGGGGTAGGATGGGTTCAGGGGGGGGTAGATGGTCAGGGGAGGTAGGATGGGTAGGGTGGAGGTAGGAGGGTGGAGGTAGGATGGGTCAGGGTGGAGGGGGGGTAGGATGGGTCAGGTGGTGGAGGTAGGATGGGTCAGGGTGGAGGTAGGATGGGTCAGGGTGGAGGTAGGATGGTCAGGGTGGAGGGGGGTAGGAGGGAGGTGGAGGAGGGGGGTTAGGATGGGTCAGGGTGGAGGAGGGGGGTAGGATGGGTCAGGTGAGGAGGGGGGTAGGATGGGTCAGGGTGAAGGAGGAGGGTAGGATGGGTCAGGGTGAAGGAAGGAGGGGGTAGGATGGGATTATTACCATAACCCCATGTATTTACTCCACTAATCCCCCTAACCTACACATCTTGAGACGTAAGGGAGAAATTAGACATGGCCGATCCATCTAACCTGCAGATCTTTGGACTGTGGGAGGAAACCAGAGCGCCAGGAGAAAACTTACACAGACAGTGATCCAAGCTGGGAATCGAACCTGGGTCCCTGGCGCTATGAGGCAGCAGTGCTAACCACTGTGCCACCGTGCCAGGTGGTGGAAGGGGGATAGGATGAGCTAGGCAAGAGGAAAGTAGGTTAAACAGGTAGCTTCTGGAAGTTATTCAATGGATCATTGATTTACTGTCAGTGTTTGCCCTATGGGTGAATCTTTATTGTAACATATAGAGAATTGAGATCTTTCTCCCCAGTTGTCTCTGTGAAAGTTTCCTGTGGATTAAAGTGGTAGCCAGATTCTTCATTGTAAACAGAATAGATGCCAGCTGCCTATTTTCAGAAGCCCTTTTAGTGTTTGTTCTGACTGTCTGTGCATTAAAGTGTACATCCCAGTCTTCACCCTGCCTCTCAAATTTATAAAAAGTGAAAGATAATCAGTGCATTTTACTTCCTGGTTTTGTTCTAATATGAGAATTCTTCAGTGAGATTGGCTGCTTACCTTAGTTGATAACATCACGATTGCTGGTTGTCTGGAGAATCCCCTTCTCTTGACAATACGTTCAAACTGATGTTGGGAATTGGGAAATTCATGACACGGTAATAACTAATCTTTGAGGATGGCTTTCTTGGAGTTCAATGGTGATTGCCATCCCTTCACCACTGACCTTCTACAGAATCTAAGCTGTTATATATCTCAACAACATTCAAGAGCAAGGATAAGCATGAGTACAAGATGCACATTTTCTTTCAAAGATATTTGATAGTATCCTTAAAATTATGGATATCTCAATACTTGAAAAACAGTTTATAACATAAGCTATTTTTGTACCATGTTCTGTGCTCTTGGTAGAGACCAGTTTCTATTGAAAGAAATTTGAATTCCCAGTTACTGACTGAAAAGACTACGCAACATGGTTCTATGTTTTAAACAAAATTGTTTACTGCTTTCTCACAGACAACTCCTTGGCTGGCTGATACTCAGTCAGACTGTTAAAAAAACAGATGTATAACATATTCTCTCTGACCTCACCTCCATGACAATATGACACATGATCTATTTCCAAATAGAAATGTAAATTAATTATCTTTATTTTTAAACTTCTCCTTCAATTTGGAAAATATATGGGTACACCTCTTTGTTTTCAAGCTGCTATCGAACCTAGTTTAAGTTTATTTAGTAGTGTCACAAGTAGGCTTACATTATCGTTGCAATGAAGTTACTGTGAAAATCCCCTAGTTATCACACTCAGACATCTGTTTGGGTACACTGAGTGAGAATTTAGCGTGGCCAATGCACCTAACCAGTGCATCTTTTGGACTGTGGAAGGAAACTGGAGCATCTGAAGGAAATTCACGCAGACACAGGGAGAACATACAGACTCCATACAGATTCCACACAGACCCAAGCTGGGAATTGAACACGGGTCCCTGCTGCAGTGAAGTAGTAATGCTAACCATCATGCCATCATTCTCTGATCTGGAGAAATTATGTGATTAATTTAAACCTTCTCCCTGAGAGTCTCCTGATGAGATAGTTAACGACTCTTCCATTGTTTAACACTATGCATCATGGTTTCACTGACATATTACGAGCCTTCCTTTTGACCTTTAATTACTCTAGGCCTATCTAGCAGTTCTCAGAGCTGGTATTATTTTATTTATCATGCTTAAGAATTACAATTTCTAAATAAGTAATCTTTATGGATTTATAATCTATAGGATTCTTTAATTTTTTGTGTGTAGAAGGTTTCTGTGACTGCTTTGTTTTGTTGGAAAATATCAATCCTATCCTGTTGGTTTGTTCTGCTGTTTTACAATGACCTAGCATGGTGAGCAATGTAAATCGAGTGAATGTGTTTATAAATGGGTGTAGTTAATGCAAATGTTCATTACCAAAGCTTCTATTTTTGGATTATGCCTGCTGATTTGTTTAAAAGGGTTTAGAGAGTGAACAAGATAAAGAACCATTGTAATCTTTCTTCTGCTGTGAATTCGTTGATAATTTCAGTTCCACTTGTTGTGTTTCTGCATTCATTATATTTAAATAGCAAGGCTCATTGAATGGTTTGACTTGGCAGCTTTCCACCTCCCCTATTGCTGTTTTTCTAAACAGGGTGGTTTGTGGTGAATTGCAGTTCCACAAGCATTGGCAGCCCTCCAGTATGCTGACCAAGTGACCACTCTTCATGTGAGTTTATAGAGTATTGGCAGACCACTTAATGGTTTTTAACCAACTACTTGGAGATGCAGAGGAGCAATGGGAAATACCAGTCTTTCTGGTTTTCCCCTCCCAGTTGGAAGCATAAGACCTCTATTCAGTCACTCATCTAGATGAAGCTAGAGCTGGGTAGCATAGAGCTTCAACCTGCCAACACATTTCAGTGTACCACTGCACCACTTGTTAAGTTTTCTCATTTTCTCAATATCCTACAGTTTGAAATGCAGGCTCTTGATACTCTCACATTCCTGTTTACTGCCTCCAAGGTGGCATACTAGGCAGAGATGCCTGTGAGGTTAATTAATTGGGAAAGATGTATTGTCCTCATTTTTCTACTCCATTTCTTCTCTTTGCATTGCCTTCTTGAACACAAATATATAAATGATAGTAAACAGCAACATTCCCTCCTGCACTCTCAATTACAGATAAATTCAGTGAATTCATTTTTATTCATTCATGGGATATTGAGGCCACTGGCTAGCATTTATTGCCCCATTCCCAGCTGCCTTTGTTCAGAGGGCAGACCCATATTGAGAGTCAACCATATTGCCGTGGCTGTGGAGTCACATTTAGGCTAGACCAGGTAAGGATGGCAGATTTCCTTCCCTAAAGGACGTTAGTGAATCAGATGAGATTTTCCTGTCAATCAGCAGTGGTTTCTTGGTCACCAGTAGATTCTTAATTCCAGATATTTTTTAATGTATTCAAATTCCACAACCTGCCATGGCAGGATTCGAACCTGGGGGCCAAGAACATTTACTGAGTTTCTGGATTAGTAGTCTTAAAGATAATACCACTAGGCCATCACCTCCCCAATTCTGATCACAATAACTAATAGATCAGTTTGCGTGAAGCAGGTAACCATAAAAATTACATTGAACCATACCTTATCTGAAAATCCATCTAGTTTCAAGATTTGTGAGCAACCATCTGGTACAAAAGGAAGGAATCAGTCTTATTTGCTGTCCTGATCATTAGCCAAAACACCAATCCTATCCTGTTGGTTTGTTCTGCCATTTTACAATGAGCTGGCATGGTGAGCAATGTGAATCAAGTGAATGCGTTTATAAACGGGTATAGTTAATGCAAATGTTCATTACGTAAAAATGCTATGACAGGTATGTTGCAAAGGATTTTATGGACACAAGTGACAGACCATTCAGCCCTCACATCTGCTCTACCATTCAGTAAGATCATGGCTGATCATTGGTATAAACTCACTCATTTCCTTATTCCTTATTCCTTATTCCTCATTCCCTATGGGACCAAAAAGCTATCTATCTCAGCATTAAGTGAGATCAATGATGGAGCATCTATCATTTGCTTTGATATCCTTAACGGTTTAGAGTCTGAACTGTATCCTAATCAACACTCGGAAGAAAAATTCTGACTTTTAAAGTTATATTTCAGAATCAATAATGTTTTTTTCAATGAAAGTATAATTCAGTTCAGTCTTTGAGGAGTCATGCAGACTCAGTCAGTATTGTTCCTTTGCATTTCTACTTTGTGCTAAGTTTTCATTGCAGGAAAGTACACTTTCCTGTTCGGATTTTATTTCCTCTTTCACACAATCCAGCTAAGACTGAAAGGAAGTTTGATCAGAAGCTAGTATAGTTACAAATTGCTTACTGAGGATTGATGAATTTGAATGCCAATTCAAGCATGATTTCACACAGATACCTTATGTTACATGTTTTCAGCTCTCCCATAATTTATCAGGTCTGGTTTATGGGTCTGTGCCCCAGTTTAAGTTGATTCGAAGTATGACTATAAAAACACATTTTCTTACCATTGGCAGTGACCTGGCCAACCTAAGCAAATACATCTTGAGCAAAATGCTGTAACAAAAATATTTGGAAGAATCCCAGTCCAATTTGTTCTGGTCTGGTGGAACCCTGTGATTGTTATACTTTTGAAGTTATATCCTTCCCACATTGCTGTGCATAATCCTGAACGTGACACATTTGATTCTTTGCCATGTGTCCGCAGCTTCTGTGAAAACGTGGAAGATAAAGCAGAATTAAAGGTTTCTTATTAATATTGAGCACTAATGTATTAGTCGCTAAGCACTAGAATAATCATTAGTATAAAGACAACAGTGAAATATAACTGTCGGAAATCTGTAAAACAACCACATGACAGTTTTAAATATGATATAAATATAATTTTTCTAATTTCTCTTTGATGGAAGTGATGATTAATTACATTCGTTATGATCTGAATGAAGACCAACAACTTTGAGAAATTCAACTCTTATTAAAACAATGAACCAATGGAAAGAGCCAAAGAACAATATTCTTGTTGCGACTTTTGCTGCAACAAATTAAAACTAGCATAGATCGTACGTTAACAGGTGAATACTACATCAAACTGAAAAAACAGAACTAACAACCAAAATATATCTTGTTAACACTTTTATTTAATCCCAAGCTTCTGGCTAATATGTAGCATTTAAGAAACCATCCCAAAGTCACTCCTACTAGTCCTCCACCAGGCATTAACTCCAATCACCATCCACCAGATTAAAATTTCCAGTGATCTTTGACAATCGCTCCACTCTATCTGAGTTTCCTCAGTTATGGATAACCCAGGCATGGTATACCCTGGTAAGTTTTGCTCCTTAAATTTTCAAGAACAACATCCCTTCTGTTCCTTTTCTTTTGAAATAAAATCTAACCCTGCTTGGTCATTAACACAAAACAGTTCTCTCTGCTTTTCCGCAGAAGTAATTTCTTTGTTCCTGCACCTTGGCTACAGCTGTCTTTTTCTGTGTGATATTGTGAAAGGTGCTAAAACTGCTCAGTGAGTTTATGTATGAGTTTCTCTTCAATAGCAACTGTATCAAATGGAAATTCCTCCCAGTTGAGGCGTTTATCAGAAATGCTTATTGTACATTGCTTATAAGATTTCTAGTTGTTTCCGGTTACAGATGCATTTTAAAACATAATTAGCTTGCTATGTCCAACATTCATGAATATTTCTGATAACTCATTGAACTGAAATGGCTGTTTCAGCAGCTTTCACAATATCGCACAGAATTAAAACAGCTGCAGCTAAGATACAGGAACAAAGCAGATACTTCTGTGGAAAAGCAAGGAGAACTGTTTTGAGTTAACAACTTAACAGCGATGTGACATATTATATGGAATGTACAGCTCAGAAAAACACCCTGTTGCCGAACTGATCTATGCCAGCATATGGTCTGCATGAACTCTGTCCATAACTGTATTAGTATAATTTTCCATTCCTTTCTTACTCTTGCTTATCTGGGTAACACTTGAATACAGCTGTGCTGTATTCCAAACTCCACATTCTATCCACTCTCTGAGGAAAGAAGTTTCTTCTGGATGCTTCATTGGATTATTAATGGTGATCTTGTATTTGTGGCCTCTGGTTTTGGTATCTCTACAATGTAGACGTAACTTCTCTGGTCTAACCCTTGCAATACTTTCATAGCTTTAAATTCCTCTCAATTGGTACAACAGTCTGCCTTCTCTTTTCCAGAGAAAAGAACCCCAATTCTGATAGTCGTAACTCTACATTTCTAGTATCATGCTTCTAGATTTATTTTGTATGTTTTACCATGGTTCTAATATTGAGACGTACTTCCATTAAGTACGTCTGCGGAGGAGTTGTAGACAGTGCAGATGGATGTTACAGTTTGCAGAGGGATATAGATAAGCTGCAGAGCTGGGCTGAGAGGTGGCAAATGGAGTTTAATGCGGAAAAGTGTGAGGTGATTCACTTTGGAAGGAGTGACAGGATTGCAGAGTATTGGGCAATTGGAAAGACTCTTGGTAGTGTGGATAAGCAGAGAGATCTCTGTGTACATGTGCATAGATCTCTGAAAGTTGGCACCCAGGTTGATAGGGGTTGTTAAGAAGACATACGGTGTGTTAGCTTTTATCGAGGGATTGAGTTTTGGAGCCATGAGATCACGCTGCAGCTGTATAAAACTCTGGTGCAGCCGCACTTGTAGTATTGCATACAGTTCTGGTTGCCTCATTATAAGAAAGATGTAGAAGCATTGGAAAGGTGCAAAGGAGATATACCAGGATGTTGCCTGGTATGGTGGGAAGGTCTTATGAGGAAAGGCTGAGGGACTTAAGGTTGTTTTCATTAGAGAGAAGAATGCTAAAAGGTGACTTAATTGAGGCATACAAGATGATCAGAATATTAGATAGGGTGGACAGTGAGAGCCATTTCCTCGGATGGTGATGGCTAACACGAGGGGACATAGAACAATACAGCATAAACAGGCCCACAAGTTGCGCCGATTACATCTACCAATCCACAGACCTATCTATAACCCCCTATCCTATTCTTTTCCATATACTCATCCAGAAGTCTCTTAAAAGACCCCAGTGAGTTTGCCTCAACAACCTCCGACGGCAGTCGGTTCCATTCACTCACCACCCTCTGAGTGAAAAACCTACCCCTGACATCTCCTTTGTATTTGCTTCCCTGCACCTTAAATCTGTGTCCTCTCGTAGTGACCATTTCAGCTCGGGGAAATAGTCTCTGAGAGTCCACCCTATCTATTCCTCTCAACGTTTTATAAACCTCTATCAGGTCGCCTCTCAACCTACGTCTCTCCAGTGAGAAGAGTCCCAGCTCCCTCAACCTATCTTCATAAGGCCTGCCTCCCAATCCAGGCAGCATCCTTGTAAATCTCCTCTGAACCCTCTCAATAGCCTCTACATCCTTCCTATAATGAGGCGACCAGAACTGCGCACAATACTCCAACTGGGGTCTGACAAGAGTCTTATAGAGCTGCATCATTACCTCCTGACTCCTAAACTCTATTCCTCGATTAATGAAGGCCAGTACACCGTACGCCTTCTTGACCACTTCCTCCACCTGTGAGGCCGATTTAAGAGTCCTACAGACCTGGACCCCGAGATCCTTCTGCTCTACAACACAGCTAAGACTCCTACCCCTTATATTGTACTCTTCATCCCATTATTCCTGCCAAAATGGACCACTACACTTTTATCTGCATTGAAGTCCAACTGCCACTTCTCCGCCCAGTCTTGCATCCTGTCTATGTCCCGCTGCAACTTTTGGCATCCCTCCAGACCATCCACAACACCACCGATCTTTGTATCGTCGGCGAACTTGCTAACCCATCCCTCTACTTCCTCATCCAGATCATTTATAAAAATGACAAACAGCAGCCGTCCCAGAACAGATCCCTGGGGGACTCCACTGGTTACCGACCTCCATGCAGAACAAGACCCATCCACAACCACTCTCTGCCTTCTGCCAGCAAGCCAATTCTGGATCCACGAGGCCAAAGCCCCTTGGATCCCATGCCCTCTCACCTTCTCCAGAAGCCTTGCATGGGGGACCTTATCAAACGCCTTGCTAAAGTCCATGTACACCACGTCCACCGCCCTTCCTTCGTCAATGTGTTCAGTCACATTTTTGAAGAACTCAACTAGGCTCGTAAGGCATGACCTGCCCTTGACAAAACCATGCTGACTATTTCTAATCAGTCCAAACTTCTCCAAATGTTCATATATCTTATCCCTCAGAAGCCTCTCCATCAGCTTACCAACCACTGAAGTCAAACTCACCGGTCGGTAATTTCCTGGACTACCCCTGTTCCCTTTCTTAAAGATAGGAACCACATCCGCAATCCTCCAGAACCTCTCCCGTTTCCATGGACAACGCAAAGATCATTGCTGGGGGCTCTGCAACCACTTCCCTCACCTCCCACAATAACCTGGGGTACATCCCATCCGGTCCCGGCAACTTGTCTATCTTGATAGAATTTAACAGGTCTAACACATCCTCTTTCCTAACATCCACATACTCAATCTTTTCCGTATGCCTCAAACCTGCAGTGCAATCTCCCAGTTCACTTTCCACCGTGAATACCGAGGCAAAGTACTCTTTAAGCACCTCTGCCATTTCTTCTGGATTCACACAGACTTTCCCCCCTTCACCTTTTATAGGCCCTATCCCTTCTCTTCTCATCCTTTTACTTTTCACATATTTGTAGAAGGCCTTGGGATTCTCCTTAATCTTCCCTGCCAAGGCCTTCTCATGACCCCTTCTGGCTCTCCTAATTTCCTTTTTAAGCTCCCTTCTACACACCTTATACTCTTCTAGATCCCTAACATCCCCGAGCTCTCTGAACCTTTTATATACCATTTTTTTCTTCCTAACTAGGTTCACCACTACCTTCGTGCACCACGGTTCCCGCATCCTACCTGAACCTCCTTGACTCCTCGGGCTGTTGTCTTGCAGTGCCCTAGACAAACATTGCTTGAAAAACCGCTACTTCCCTTCTGTACTCTGTAAGAGACATAGCTTTAAATTGAGAGGTGATAAATATAGGCAGATATCAGAGGTAGATTCTTTACGCAGAGAGTAGTAAAGGTATAGAATGCCCTACCTGCAGCAGTAGTGGACTTTAAGGGTGTTCAAATGGTCATTGGATGGGCATATGGATAATATTGATATAGTTTAGGTTAGGGGGTCATTAGATTTGGTTCCACTGTTCGGCACAACATCGAGGGCTGAAGGGTCTGTATTGCACTGTAATGTTCTATGTTTCAATGGCCCTTTTTTAAAAAAGAACTAATTGAAGGGACATAGGCATTACTGTCAAATCCAGCAATTTACCCTCATACTTAATTGTCCTTTAGAAGTTGGTGATGAATAAATTTAATCTATGTAGTGTAGATACACCCAAAGTGCTGTTAGGGAGAAAACTCAGATTTTGATCCAGTGACCGTTCAGGATGGTGTGTAACTTGGAGGGGAACCCACAGGTGGTGGTACTCATTGTGTCTGTCTCCTTGTTCTTCTAAGTAGTAAAGGTTGCATAATTGGAAGGTATTGTCAAAGAAGTCTTGGTCAGATGCGGCAGTGTATTTTGTACATGGTACACACTGCTGCCTTAGCATCAGTAGTGGAATAAGTGAAAGTTCAAGGTGATAAATGGAGTGTTGGTCAGTCTGACTGCTTTGTCTGTGAATGAGCTTAAGACTTGAGTATTATCAGAGCTGCAGTCATCCAGGTTAGTGGGAATATTCCATCACAACTGGATCTGGTGCTTTGTAACAATCTGACACAGTTAAACAGGCAAAATGTAGTTCTTAAGAGCTGCTTCCCGCTCATCCTATTATACACCTCAACATCTTGTAGAATAGATTAATAAGAAATCACTGAAAGAAACTTGTCCATAAATGTGCCTGCAACAAGTAGTTTGATATCTCCCTCCATGACTCTAAACACCCTGCCTGGGAACACTCTCTCTCTGCTTTCTTTAGAATCCCCATTCACTGGCTAATTCTTCATTCTTGCATGCCCATTGTAAATAAACTTTGTGCAAGGAACGGTGTTATAATTTACTGCAGGCTTTCTGTGCACTCCTAAAGGCGCATGTCCCTAGTGTCTTTCCACTGGACACCCAAGTGTTGCACTCATAAACTGGGTGCCTCCAACAAATCTAAGGCCAGCTAAGTATCTTACTTCTTTGCTTAATTCAAGACTATATCTATTAGCAAAGCTACAAATAACTGGTTTATGTATATGAGTGTTGTCAATTAATTCAAAAAAGACTTTAACAAGCAGTTTTTTAGCTTATAATTATGTCTGTATGAGTTTTGCTGATATTTGGATTGCTTTCAAAACCATCACCAAGTTTGCCTTGCCAGGGAATGATTCTGAAATGTTCTTAGTTTTGTGGTTTGGCTTTTTGGGGAGAGAGGACGGGGGGCATTCGCCTGCTGTGTGTGGAAAGGGATTCACACTGTTATCCAGCCTACTGAGACACGATACCATTCATACCCAGGAGAAACCCTTTAAACTCAGAGTCATAGAAATTTACAACATAGAAACAGACTCTTTGGCCCAACTTGTCCATGCTGCCCAGATTTTGCTAATGAGCTAGTCCCAATTGCCTGTATTTGGCTCCTATCCCACTTTCCCCATATAACTGTCTAAATGCTTTTTAAAACACAAAATTGTGCCTGTCTCCACTACTACCCCTGGCAGTTCATTCCAGACAATACCATCCTCTGGGTGAAGAAATTGCCCCTCTAGATCCTTTTGTACCTCTTCCCTCTCACTTTAAATCTATGCTGTCTAGTTTTAGACTCCCCTATCTTTGGGAAAAGATGTTGACTATCTACCTTATTTATGCTCATTGTTTTATAGATCTCTATAAGATCACCACTAAGTCTATTTAATTTAATCTAAATGCTCTGAAAGTGGGACTAGATTCAAAAACTCTGAAAACTGGTGTCCCACCAGCATATTCACACCGAGGAGAGACCATTCAGCTGCTCTCACTGCACGAAGAGGTTTAAATAGTTATCCATACTGCTGACACACCAGCAAGTTCACGCTGGAGAGAGGCCATTCACCTGCTCTGACTGTGGGAAGGGATTTGATAATTCATCACACCTACTGAGATGAGTGATTATAGGGGTTGGATTCTGCTGTCATTATTTTTGCTCTCTATTACATCAGGACTGCATTTAGTTCATTCTCAAAGTTGATCAGTTTGATTTATTTGTTTTTTTTAAATTGTTGTTGCTAAATTACAGTGATTAGCACAGCTGCCTCACGGCAGCAGAGTTTGATTTTTGGCTTGGTTCACCATGCATAGTATGCACATTCTCCCTGTGTATGCGTGGGTTTCCTTCGGGTGCTCCGATTTTCTCCCTCTGTCTAAAAGATGTGCTGATTAGATACGTTGGCCATGTTAAATATTCCCTCAGTGTACCCGAACAGGCATTGGAATGTGACAACTAGGGGATTTTCACAGTAAATATTAATTGTGTTAGATAAGCCTACTGGTGATACAAATAAATAAACTAAACTAGTAGCATCCTCCAGCCCCACTCCCTAGAAATAAACCAGGATTTTCTAAATTTTCTTTTCATTGAATATCTGTTGCATTTTTCACTTCAGTAAACTTTTTGTCCCATTTGTTCAAAATTCAAAATATCTCAAAGCAAGATAGAACTTCTTGACAAGCTGCTGCAAATTCATTGGCACAAGTCAGCAGAGTGAATCTAAACAAGAATTGCAAAGTATGAGAAACTAGTGTGTGTTTCTCATTTGACCATGGCTTGTCCTCCTTTCAGTGGGCATTTAGAATTTATTAGTGTTTTGCGCATAAGATAATGTAGAAAGCAAAGATTGCAGCATATCACTATAAACTGGCAACAGCTACAATGGAAAAGTATGTTGAGATTAGTATAAGTTAATGATCTATGAAATATATGTAGCTAAACATTGGAGATTTTGTGTAAATATTCTCTTGTGTATTCTTGCAGTGGTTTTCTTGGTGTTCATTGAGTACAGCTTTAGTTTTTAACCATAAAAGTGCTATCACTGCCTCACTGCATGGAATGAGAGGTAATTGGCACAAAAACATTCAGGAGTAGATAATCATGAGAAAATTAGTGCTGGAAAAAGTACCAGGATTTAGTGATTCACGTACTGTATTGAATTAATTTTTGTCATTTTAAAGTTTTATCACAATATAAACCTTTCACTTGTAATCAGAGACACAGAATAAGGGACAGATTAGAGTCTCACTTTACATGATTTTAACATCAAGCAATGCAAAGGGGACCTAGTACAGTAGTCATGTATTTGGTACGTGAACTTCATCATAGATAAATTGAGTTAAAGTTGGTAAGGAGAATATAGCTTAGATAATTGAGTCTAAATGGGTAGAGGAATAAAATCTAGGGCCACAGATATACAAATCATTTAAAGTTAATTTAAATTAAATTAAAACCTACTTACAAATGGAAAATGGAATAGAATTGAAAAGTGCACAAGTCATTTTTAAATTATATCAATTCTTGACTAGACCACACAAATATAGTCTGCACAGTTTTCATTTCCAAATTACACAAAGGCTTTAGAAGCTCACAAAGTGCAAAAAATCATTCAAAAGTGCGATACTTGTAATATCACCCTCTTGTGGTCATTTCTGTGTATGTGTGTGTATATATACTCAAACCAGAATAAACTAGTTTTGTTTACTTTGAACCCCATCTGCTGTACACATTCCTCCATCAACATCCTGTAAAGATATCACAATTCTAGAACTGGAAGTTTATAATTTTCGCAAAGATAATACTAAAGATGCTTGCCATTTTATCCATTAGATAGCTCAGTAGTGCTTTGGGAAGATTTTAGTACAAATTATCACAAACTGATTGATAAAATAGAGCACAGATGCATTGAAGGGAATGCTGGATGAATACATGAGGACGAACGGAATCAAAAGATATCCATATTGAATTACATGAATCGGAGAAGGATATTGTTTAGTATAGTAGATCCATTGGATCGAATGGCCTATTTCTGTGCAACTACGTCACCTGTGGCATCTCTCAACAGCACAGAAGGAAAATAAAACTTTTAAAAGTCACACTGGTGTGGTCTCGAGCAACTATTAATGTCTGACCATAAGAGGCATTGGTGGCTGGAAGCAAATTATGTGTCAATACGTTCTATCAGGTTAAATAGACAAATCTAAAAGGGTAACTAAAAATTTTATGAAGAAGGGTTTTACTGAATATCTCTCAAAAATGTACGTGCACTTTCTAAAACCAGTACATGTCGTATTTATTGCATTCCACATTGGGTTGTAGATTTATAGATTGTGATTTTTGAATACTGTTTTTAGTTGAGCAGGAAACTAAATCTGCACGTTGATATTTGGTTTGGAGATTTTAGTTAGTCTTTTCAATTTATGATGAATATCTGTGGATAGTTTAACCTTGTGATAGATTGGTGACCCTGTTTAATTCTTCTTCCTGTGACAGCTGCTGTTAGAACACCAGGAAGCTATTTCGCCTGATCATAATGATCTATTGCACGAGCTCCTGGAAGGATTAGGAAGTGTACCTGATGTTGAAACTCTGATTGGTGAGTAATTTAAGAGTTGATTGTAGATTTTTTTTTGCTCTGGGCTCCAAGGGTAATTCATTTCAGGGTGAATAAACTAATCCTTTTCAAAAATAGAAAACTGTCTTTAGCGAGGTTTTAGATTTGGCCACAACAAAATTCTTATATTTCAAAATCAGCAGTTTTCTCTGAAAAGTTGTGGAATAATCTATTCCATCTGTTTTAGGCTTAGAGATGAATGATCCAATATTTTGAATTAAGCAACAAAATATTCCAGCAAATTGGAAATTTGCTGAACAAGCAAACTTCAATTTATTTGGCAGCTTTAACTGCCTCAGGACATCCTAAGGCATTAAGTCTATTTTGAAGTATAGTTACTGTAATGTGGACAAATGTTTTATCTTTAAAAAAAAATTTGAAGTCAGTATTTTTGAATTAAGTTACAGCTACTAAGTTGAATGTTTTAGTGCACTACAAGTTTTCTACTGAGATTTACTTATTGTTTACTTTGTATCCAGTGTCCAAATCAAGGGAAAAGGGAGAGTTTGATATTGATATACATTAAACATAAAAAAACAATTTTGCATCTTTCATCTAATAGAATCAGGTTTAAGATTATAGAACTTGCTACTCATTAGTAGGTGATAAAATATCCATACAAACATACAACCTAGGAGCAGGAGTAGAGCCCTTGAGTCTGCCCTGCCACTTAGTCAGATCATGGTGAACTTGACTGGAGCCTACCAGTTACCCTTGGTAACCTTTCACCCCCTTGTTATCAAGGGGGAAGAGGTGACACAGTAGTATTATCAATGGACTAGTAATCCACAGACCCAGGTCATGCCCTGGGAATCTGGGTTTGAATCCCACCATAGCAGATAGTGACATTTGGAATTTAATAAATGAAAATCTGGAATTAAAGTCTAATGATATCTGTGATAATACTGTGCTTTTAAGAAATGTGGATGACACAATGTTCAGCACTGCTGCCTCACAGCACCAGGGACCCAGAGTCGATTCTTGGTTTGGGTCACTGTCTGCACGGAGTCTGCATGTTTTCGCTGTGTCTGTGTGGGTTCCCTCCAGGTGACCCGTCACTACCCTCTGAAAAACAAAAAAATTTCCTTATTTCTATTTTAAATGGTGATTCTTTATTTTTAAATTGTTACTTCTAGTCCTAAATTTTCTTACAAGAGGAAACATCCAGTCTGTCAAGACTCCTCAGAATCTTATATATTTTAATCAAGTTGCATCTTACTCTTCTAAATTCCAGCAAGCCCAATCTATCCAATTTGCCTCATAAGACAATCTGCCCATTCCTGGCATTAATCTAGTAAGCCTTCTCTGAAATCCTTCTGATGCATTTGCATCCTTCCTTAAATAAGGAGACCAGTACTGTACACAACATTCAACATTATTCTAGGATTAATACTCAAATTTCTTATCTACATCTCCCACATCACACACTGTTCTAGTACTGGGAGACATCATCTTCTTACATTTATAGGATGTTATAAGTTAATGAAAAGGATCCTGAGAGATAAGATTTATGACCATTTGGAAAGATGCAGCTTAGGGATAGTCAGCACATTTTTGTGAGGGGTAAGTCCTGCCTCTCAAATTTGATTGAATTCTTTGAGGAGATAACTAAGTGTGTAGATGAAGGTAGAGCAGTTGATGTCATATACATGGATTTTAGTAAGGTGTTTGATAAAAGTTGCCCATGGTAGGCTCATGAAGAAAATAAGGAGGTGTGGGATAGAATTTGGCTGATTGGATAAGTAACTGGCTGTCTCATTTGAAGACAGATGATGGTGGTAGAGGGAAAATTTTCAGACTGGAGGCCAGTTACCAGTGGTGTACCACAGGGGTCAGTGCTGGGTCTCTGCTATTTGTGATTTTTATCAATGACTTGGAAGAGGGGGCTGAAGAGTGGGTTAGTAAATTTGCTGATGACACCAAGATTGGTGGTATAGTGGATGAGGTGGAGAACTCTTGTATGCTGTAAAGAGACATTGATAGGATGCAGAGCTGGGCAGAAAAGTGGCAGGTGGAGTTTAACCCTGATAAGTGTGAGATGATTCATTTTGATAGGACAAATTTGAATGCAGATTACAGGGTCAATGGCAGGGTTCAGAGGAATGTGGAGAAACAGAGAAATCTCTGAAGGTTGCCACTCAAGTGGTCAGAACCATGAATAAGTCTTATAGTGTGTTAGCATTTATTAACAGAGCATTTGATTTTAAGAGCTGTGGGGTTATGCTGCAACTATATCAGACCTTGGTGAGACACATTTGGAATATTGTGTGCAATTCTGGTCCCCACACGATAAGAAGGATGTGGAAGCATTAGAGAGAGTGCAGAGGAGATTTACCAGGTTGCTGCCTGGTTTGAAGGTAGGTTTTATGAAGAAAGGTTGAGGGAACTGGTGCTTTTATTAGAGTGGAAGAGCATGAGAGGTGACTTAATAGAGGTTTATTAGATGATGTGGGGGATAGATACAGTGGACATGCAGAGACTATTTCCTCAGGTGTTACTAGGGGACACAACTATAAAGCTCATGGTGGGAGATGTAGGAGGAATGCCCAAGCTAGATTTTTTTACTCAGAGTGGTTGGGGTGTGGAATACACTGCCCATGTGATAGTGGAGTCAGATACTTTGGGAATTTTCAAGTGGTTATTGATAGGCACATGGAGCACACCAGAATGATAGGGAGTGGGATAGCTTGATCTTGGGTTTGGACATCGGCACAACATTGAGGACTGTAGGCCCTGTACTGTGCTGTAATGTTCTATGTTCTGTATTATCAATGTTTGCATGCTCTGTAATTGTTGTCCGCTTCTAATTGTCTTTGGAGATGGTGGTGGCGGTGAATTGTTTGCTTTATTATAACTGAATGGCCATTTCAGGGGAGAGTTCAGAATCAACCAAATTGCTGACAGTCTAGGATCACATACAGATCAGATTGGGTTAAGACAGCAGATTACCTCACTTGAAGGACATTACTGAATCACATGAGTTTCTAACAACAATCAAGTAGTTTCAAGATTACCATTGCTAACATTAAAGTTTTATTCCAGATTTGTTTTATTTGTTAACAGAATTTAAATTACCCAGTTGTTGGGATGAAATTTGGAATCTTGCCTTCAGATCATTCATCGACGCTCCTGGATTACTAGTTCAGTAAAACATCTATTAAGCCACTATATCAAATGATCAAAGATACAGGCACATAGACACTTGAGGCAATATCTGTTGATGACAGATGGATTGCATTTTGGTCTCAAACGCTGCTTGCAGAATCCTCCAAAAACATACCATAGTTGTGTAATTAAAAACAGATTCAATTTAATGTGTTATTCAAAGCACAGTTTCTTAACTATTTGTACTAATATTGTTCCAACTTGTGATTTTTTTTAAAGATTCAGTTGCATTTGCTGAAGATTTGATACTCTTACTAACTGAAATGAGAATTTTCTGGCTTTAGGCTAAACTGCTGAAATTATTCTGTCAAAAATTAGATCATTTTGGCAGATGATATAATTACTAAGTGTTTGCATATTATAAGTCTAGACGGTTGATGAGCTTTTGTCTATGAATTACATATCTTTGGGAACAGTCTGAACATATCTGGCTTTGTGAGTACTGCTATCAGTAAAATGAAATACAATTTATTTCTTCCCAGGGGAGGGGGCTGTTGATCCAAATGACCCCAACAAAGACAATGTACTTTCTCAGCTTGCAAAAACAGGAGTTTCACTCACACTGACCAGCAAGATTGAGTTACGAGAGGGGGACGACAAAGACATGAAGACTTTGATGTTGAAGTAAGCTTTATCCTAGAACAATCTACTATTTTTTTTTAGCTTAATTTTTCCTTCTACCACGAAGTTGAAGAGGAAAAGTGGGATGGGAAACAGCAGCTGTAAATTCCAGGGGTAATTTGCAACATTGACAGTAATCAGAACTCTGTACAATACATTTCAATATAATGCATTTCAGCTGTCTATTTTAATTATTACACCTTAATAGTGCAGTTCTTGGATACAGAATCTCAAACAAATTAGGTAATTCTGCAGAAACGGTGTTCCTGGCCAAATGTCAGTTTAATGATTGCTGATTGAGAGATTATGACTGGTTGTGCTGTCTTTCTAACTGCGCCACTCTAGTTAAGGAACATGATATGCTCTTCCCTTTGGCAGTTTTACATAGTTCAGTAAAAATTTTATTTATTATTGTCATATGTATTAATATACAGTGTAAAGTATTGTTTCTTGCACGCTACACAGACTCAGCACACTGCTCATAGAGAAGGAAATGAGAGAGTGGAGAGTGTAGTGTTATAGTCATAGCTAGGATGTAGAGAAAGATCAACTTAATGCAGGGTGGGTCCATTCAAAAGTCTGATGGCAGCAAGGAAGAAGTTGTTCTTGTATCAATTGGTATCTGACCTCAGACTTTTGTATCTTTTTCCCGACAGTAGAAGGTGGAAGAGAGAATGTCTGAAATGCGTGGGGTCCTTAATTATGCTGGCTGCTTTTCCGAGGTAGCAGGAAGTGTAGACGGAGTCAGTGGATGGGAAGCTGATTGCGTGATGGATTGGACTACATTCATGACCTTTTATCATTCCTTACGGTCTTGATCAGAGCAGGAGCCATACCAAGTTGTGATACAACCAGAATGAATGCTTCCTATGGTGCATTTGTAAAAGTTGGTGAGAGTTGTGGCTGACATGCCAAATTTCCTTAGACTCCTGAGAAAGTAGAGCTTTTGGTGGGTTTTCTTAACTATAGTGTTGGCATGGGGAGGGGGGAGCCAGGATGGGTTGTTGGTGATCTGGACACCTAAAATCTTGAAGCTCTCAACCATTTCTACTTCATCCCTGTTGATGTAGACAGGGGCATGTTCTCCTCTACTTCGTGAAGTCAATGACAATCTGCTTAGTTTGAGGGAGAGATTATTATCGTTGCACCAGTTCACCAGATTCTCTACCTTATTTCTGTACTCTGTTTTGTCATTATTTAGATCCGACACACAACCCTGGTGTCATCAGAAAAACTAAAAATCAAGTTTGAGGGGAATTTGGCCACACAATCATAGATATATAAGTATAATAGGGGGCTGAGAACACAGTCTTGTGGGACACCAGAATTGAGGATGATTTTTGGAGAAGGTGTTGTTGCCTATCCTTATTGATTGTGATCTGTGGCTTCGGAAGTGCGGGATCCAGTCAGCGAGGGAAGAGCCTGACCCCATGCCGCTGAGTTTGGAGACGAGTTTCATAAGAGTAATGGTATCGAAGGCTGAGCTGTAGTCAATAAATAGGAGCCTGACATAAGTATTCTAAAAAGGGTAATTTGTTTTCCTCTGAGCTCTGGTTGAGTAACATAGTCTCATGTCACGTGGGTATATGTTCACACTGATCAGTTCAGAGTACTTCTGTGCTGTTTTTCAAGTTCACAGTTATATCGTGCTGCCATTAGATCAGTGATTCTCAATTGTGGCACACACAGATATGTCACACTGTTCCACCCCCTCCCCCCCCCCCCCCCCCCCCCCCCCCCAACTCTCCAAGTATGCCCCCCAAAAAAATTCAAAATGATTCATGCAGTTAAGCTGAAACTATCCTTGCCTTCAGGTCAGTGGCTGGCATCTTCAAGACCCAGTGAATCTTGGGCCTTCTGTACATGTGCCAGTTAGGAAAGAGCCCCACACGTGTGCACTTTGGATTGTTATGTTGGTCAGGCCCATAAGCATGAGCAACAGGACTTGTGCTTGGAGCCTTTGTCTTCAGCTCCCTGCAGAAAAAGCAAAAAACTCAAAGGGTGCAAAAATCCTGGAAGAATTGAGAGAGATAGCTTGTGTGATTGAAATTGTTGTTGGAATGTGTTTATAGCCATCTGTCTGGAAGAGATAGCAGCTTAGATGATAAAAAGCTAAGTATTGCTGTAATGCACTTGTCTGTGTTGTAAAGTGAAGTGTTTGGGTACAAGCTGATTATTGCAAACATTATGTGAAGAGGCAGCATTTGTCTGGTTTATGCCACAAACCCAGTGGAGCCATTTATAAAGATTTTTTGGGGTCACTGCATTGTCAAGTGAGATGGCATGGTGACTGCAGTAGACTGATGCATCTTTATTAGATATTGGCATGATATCATCTTTAGGCAATGCTGTATTCAGTCAGAATTTCTAAATATAACTTTGTCTTCACAAAATGGGCAGCACAGTGGTTAGCACTGCTGTCTGGGAGCACCAATTCGATTCCTGATTTGGGTGATTGTCTATGTGGAGTCTGCATGTTCTTCCTGTGTCTCTATGGGTTTCCTCCTGGTATCCTCCCACAGCTGGTTAGATGCATTGGCCATGCTAAATTCTCCCTTGGCATTGCCCAAACAGGAGCAGGAGTGTAGCAACTTCATTGCAGTGTTAATGTAAGTCTACTTGTGATACTAATAAATAAACCTAAACTTCATAGTGAAATAAACATTTATTTGTTGAATGATGTTGACCCACTGCAGTTTCCCAGTTTTTGGTTGGAGGTTCTTGGGGATTCAGCATCACCAGCTTCTTCACAGGCAGATCATGTGGGAGATTATAACAGAGGACCTCTGTTCCATATTGCATAAACTGGCTATTCAATTATATCTTCTGCTGTCATACAAATTCCCTTTTTCTGGAAGGCACACAGAAATTTTCTCTGAAACAATTACAACTTATGTCAGGTTTATATTCCATAGTTCACTTGAGTGCACCTTTCATAATTAAACTAATCAATTTCTCATGCTGCACACTCAGGCAAAATAGCAAATACTCTGTTTATTTAATTTGCTGTCTAGTTCTTCATTATTTTGAGACTCAATTTCAGGCTACCTGTTTTGATGAATATACTGAACTTAACATTCCAAAAAAACACATCTGAAAATTCTGCTCAGGCAACCATAAAATTCAGTTTGCTACAGATGCTAGTTAATTTTTTTTACTGTGCTAATGCAGAATACTTGGGTGTTGTTAGCCAAAGTTCTAGCTCAGTTGGTTTGACAGAAACAAAATGTAAACAATGTCAGTTTGGTTTAGCTGTTAACACTGTTCCCAAAACCAGTTGTTTATAGATTTGGCCCATGTATATACACTTAGCTAACACTTCGGTGTGTGACTGCAGGAGTACGGCTTTGTCAGAAGCTCAGTTGAACTTGTACCCTCTCTGCTGCTTTGGTGCAAGTATGCAGGTAGACAAAGGTGGCACAGTTCAATTAAGAATAACTTTCATACAATCAATATTGGTAAAACTAAATTAGCTGGGTTGTTTTGTTGTTGTTGATGAAATCTTGCTCAACATGAATTGTGTGCTCCATTTACCCTGTGTTGAACTTGCCATTTCAAACTAATTTATTTAAATATGGAAGAACAAAGGGACGTAGGCAATTTATAAATACAGACCTTTTAAGGCAAAGTTATATAAGTATTAAAGTTCCTGAGATTTTCCGTTATTCTTGAAAAGCTGGATAGGCACCCTGCGGTTTTGATCAGGAAGTTAGTAAGTGGCACATGAATGGAATCTGGCTGTTAAAATAGGGCAAGTTTCCCAGTTACCTCTCTGGTCATCCAGTCAATTTGTGGCATCTCCACTCGGGAGTTAAATCTGAGCTCATTAGTATTAATGTAAATGGTATATTAATGTAAACCGTATATATACTAGGGATTAGTAATCTCCAGTTTGGGTTATTTTTCTGGACTAATAGTCCAGAAACAAAATCTGGTCAAGCAACCACAGCTCATGATTCTCATCCTTGCTTCTCTTTTATTTTTGGCTTATTTCCTACAACAAAAGAGAATGTGTGTTTCTCATTTTCTCTCAATTTGTCCAATCATTCCTTGCAGCACACTCTCTCGTACCTATGCCATCCATTCATGTCATTCATTTGACAACTTAAATCTATGAACTCTGGTTAAACTGACCCACTTGCCTTCAATTTTGACTGCTACCATTATTCTGTTTAACCTCTGTGCTGAACAGCCCCATCTTTTCCAGTTTTTCCATATAACTTTCATTCTGCCTCCTATCCCTTAGTCAATTTTGTGCTAAGTTACTTCTGTCCCTTTACTACCAGTTGTTTTCATTTTTAAAATAACTCTGAAATATTACTCTCATCTCCTCATAACCATGCCTTGCCTTTCCACTTCCCCACTTTCATATTCCCCTAAGTCAAGTTTCACAAGCTTGTTTCCTCATTAGCCAGCTTGTGCTACACCAATATTCGTAAGATCAAAGTCTAATTCTTGAGCTTTAGCTGCAGGATTCTGAGTTAATACTGATTTAGTATGTCATTTCTGCAACTTTTTTCTTCAAGTTTAGTTACACCATCATCCCATAGTAAACTCAAACATTAACTTCATGCAGAATGTGAGATAAAAGCTTACCCACCCTAATTTTCTTGCTAGGTTTACCTGAATTACAGGTTTCACTCGTACAGTGAAGTGACTACTGAATGGGGGCTTTATTTGATATTAGTTGGAGGTTGTGTCATTTGGAATCCCTAACATTCTGCCATACATGCAATCTATTAGTGATCACACTTGTGTGAAATGAGCATTTAGAGTAGTTAAATAATGGTAAGAAACAAAAGTAATAGAAATGATATTTAGGTAAGAATACTCATTAAGTGTTTGTAAGACCCTGCTATGTATTAGTTGGTTGCCATGTTCTCCATTTAACAGCAGTGACTACATTTCAGAAAGATGTTTTTGGTTTGTTCAAATTTCTAAAAAAAACAATTTAGTAATATCTGCAATTACCTACCCTAACCACAAGTGTGTATCCAACATACATCCAAATTTACACCTGTGACTGTGCAAATCAGAGAATGTATCTCTTAAAATTGGGTGCAAATAAAAGTTCAATTTGTATCAAAGTGAAATAATTTCCAATAAATTGCATGCATATTGGAAATTTCCAATTACTCCTAAAAATTCTAGAATGTTCCTAAAAGGAAGCTTCTGTGGACAGATTATTTCACAAGGGAATAATCTTAATTGAGAATTCTCTCATCTATTTAAATGATTCTTGAAGGTAGGCTTTGATGATTGCTAATGAGCCATGATACTGAATTCAACAATACTAATTGTCATGAGGTTCCCAACAGCAGCTGTCAATATTCCTTACGGTGCTTGGAGCATTTCTTAGGCCAACATCCTGAATATTTCTCTGAATTCAAAATCTATAACATGCTATTCAGAGTATTCCTTTCTACTTCATCAGATCAGCATTTCAGAATGCCAGTATTTTAAATTGGCAATAAACATTTGTCATCACTCTCTTCCACTGTTGAACTCTGCAGGCTGTGAACATTTCAGAATGCTAGTATTCCAAGATAGCCTTAAACGCTGGTTTATCCTTGATCACCAAAGATGATTTAATTGTCAGTGCGCAAAACGCACATGTTAAATATCTCAATTTTGTATGTAACTTGGTTTGTAGGTGCTGTATTTGAATTAGAAAACTTGAAGAGTGGTTAATTAGTTGATTAATCTGCTGGATGTGATTGCACTGGAGGGGGAGATTCACCAGGATGCTGCTGAGATGGAACATTTAAGTTATGAAGGAAGGTTGGATAGGATAGTTTTTGTTGGAGCAGAGAAGACTGAAGGGTAGCTTGATCAAAGTGTACAAGATTGAGGGGCACGGACAGAATGGATCAAGAGTGTAGCTGTTCTCTTTAGTTGAAGAGTCAGTCACGAGGAGACATAGGTTCAAGACGAGGGGCAGGAAGTTTAGGGGGATATGAAGAAAAACATGTTTACCCAGAGGATAGTATTGTCTGAAATGCGCTGCCTTGGAGGGTGATAGAGGTGAGTTGCCTCACATCCTTTTAAAAAAAATTACCTGGATGAGCACATCATAACATTCAGAGCTTTTGACTAAGTGGTGGTAAATGGGATTAGGTGGGACGTCAGAAGTTTCTTTCCTGTTGGTGCAGACTTCGTGGGTCAAAGGGCCTCTTCTGCACTGTATGATTCTAGATTCTCATGCATCAAAAAACTGAACAAGGTGGGTTCTAGAATATGACTTTATATACAATGCAGGGTTGGAATAAAAGATCAAATAGCTTTGTGAAATTAATGCTGAAGAAGCAGGGTACTGGGAAACCCATTCAATAATGACCAACTCATTTCTGAATGCAGCATAAACAACATTCAAAGATTGAGTAATAAATCTTATGGAGCAATGCGTGAAGCAATATTAAGGGAGAAATACCATTTCCTGATTAGTTTGAAGGTAGCACTATGCTTTCCAGATTTCTAGAGAAAGGAGAAGTTATTTTTTTTAAATGGCGTAGGCAGAATGGATATCAGCAAAATATTTGAAATTACTGATTAGCAAAATGTATAGATTTTCCGGATAACTTTGTATATTTGAATATCAAATAGTCCACCTCAACATCAGTGAGCTATATCACCTGTGGGGTGATTTATTGATTCTGACATTGCAAGAAAATCTTAACACATCAGCTGTGTGTACATCAACAATTGTCAGTTCTGCTCGCATGACGTTTATCCAATTATGCTTTCTGACGTTTTCAGCAAGCAAAAATGAAAACATCGTGAAATGTCAGAACTATTTAACCATCTAATAGTTTTAAAACAAAACCTTAACAGGAAGGATTACTTTGGAAGACAATATAACACAGATTTTGTAAACTTTGTAATTTAATATTGCACAATTATCAGAAGGCTTGAACATTCTTGTATTCATTTTCACAAAAGTACTGTTATCAAATATACAGGACACCTACATATTGTAAAGTTTACCTTCATTTAATTAAATTCTTCATATTTAATAATAACAACTTACATTAAGATAGTGAACAAAATCTTCGATTCTCCTTTGCAGTCGGGATTTTCCGGTGACACTGAAAGTGAATGAAGTTTTGGCTAGAATGCCAAATTTTCTGTTCTTACTTGCAGAGTCCCATGGACGAGAGCAGAGAATCCCACCCAGTGCCTTTAACATAGTAAAACAACTCAAGGTGCTTCAGAGGAATAAAATAAACTTTAATACTGAGCTATATCAGATGCTATTAGCACAGATGATCATCCTTGGTCAGTGATGGAGTGTTTTAAAGGAGGCAACAGAAGTAGAAATCTTTAGGGAGGGAAGTTCTGAGTTTAGGGCCTAGACAGCTGAAGACACAGCTAGCAAGAGTGGAGCAATTAAAATCAGGGATCACAATAGACCAAAATTGAAAGAGTTAGGAACATATAAAATAGGAGTTCAAAGATCTGAGAGTTTGAGAAGGTTACAGAGACTGGGAGGGGTGAGACCATGGAGGGGTTTGAAAACAAGAATGAGAATTTTAAAATTGAAGCATTGTTACTCTGAGAGCCAGTGTAGGTCACTGAACATTGGGATGGTGTGTGAACAGGATCTGACATGAATTTGAATGTGGGCAGCAAAGCTTTGGATGAGCTGCAGATTATGGAAGATTGGGTGGTCAGCTAGGCAAGTGTTGGAAGACATAAGTTTAGAGGCAACAAAAGACATTGGTAAAGAATTTCAGCAATAATGACAGAATCAAGTGATATTACTGAGGTGGAGGTAGGCAACCGTGGTGATGGAGGGGACGTGCAGTTGGTAAGTCATCTCCTGGACAAATACAACACCAAGGTTGTTCGTGATCTGGTGCATGCTCAAACAGATGACAAGAAGAGGAATGGAGACAGTAGCAAGGGAATGCAATTTGTGGCGGAAACTGAAAAACAAATAACTTCAGTCTTCCCAATATTTAGTTGGAGGAAATTTCTGCTCAGCCTGTATTGGATGTTAGACAAGGACTGTGTCAAATTAGTCAGTGCAGAGGGTGAGGGAGATGCGGTTGAGGCAGAATGACAATACAAATGTGCAGTCTGGCATTGTACTCTGTTTATAGTTGAGCAGTTTTTAGTCATAATATGTAGTTTCTGTGCTAACATTACAAAGAAACAAGAAGCAGGAATAGGCCATTCAGCCCTTTGAATCTGCTCCACTATTCATTTTGATTATGGCTGAACATCAAATTCAATATCCTGTTAGCCCAAGAGCTATATCTAATTTCTTCTTAAAATTGGACAAAATTTTGGCCTCAACTACCTTCTGTGGTAATGAATTCCATACGTTCAGCACTGTCTGGGTGAAGACATTTCTCCTCACCTCAGTTCTAAAACCTTATCCTCAAATTATGACCCCTTAGTTTGGAACTGTCTATCATCACGAACATTCTTTCTGAATCTATCCTGTCTAATCCTGTTAGACTTTTGTAAGTTTCTATGAAATCCCCTCTCGCTCTTCAGAGAAATACATTCTTATTTCTAAAATGATAGTGATTCTGAATTGCATTCATTCTTAAAACCAAGTCTAATTGCCATACTATGGTACTGCTGTGTTATTTTTAGCCTGAACCTGGGGACATATTACTGAAAGCAGTACTTTAATTATGAGAAATTTGCTTTACTTTTGTTGAACAATTAATCTGTTTAACTAGTTAGGTGGTCCTTAATAGTAAATTTTGTCTGAACCATTCAGTGTTTAGGCTTGTCTCCTTTTTTGGGAAGAGGAGCAGTTTTGCCTTGAAGTGTTGCTGATGTTTATTAATAGAATTATTAATAGAATGATCAAAGGCATGATGTTATTGCATTACTGATCAATTTCAAAAAACAGGTTTTTCATAAATGTACTGGAACAAATGAAAGATCAGCAAGTTAATTTTCAAGTTTGTTCATGAGCATAACTCAGACTGCCGTAGAATTCAGAGTAATTTTTGGATTGCTCATTCATGCAAGATCTGAGATTTTGTGGACAAATGAAGGGTGTTGTTTAATGAAAGATGTATGGGTGGTACGGTGGCACAGTGTTTAGCACTGAGGCAGCACAAGGGGCTGGATTCAATTTCAGCCTCAGGTGACTGTATGGAGTTTTCACATTGTGTCTGCGTAGGTTTCCTCCAGGTAGCCCAGTTTCCTCCCACGTTCCAAAGATGTGCGGGTTGGGTTGTTTGGCCAACATAAATTGCTCCTTATGCCATGGGGGATTAGTGTCAGGGTAAATATGTGGCGCTGTTGTCACTGCAGGCTTGACTGGCTGAATTGCCTTGTTCTGCACTGTAGGGATTCTAAAATTATAAGGGCGCATTTAGATTTTCAAAAGTTGCCCTAATTTAGTAACAAAGGCCTTTTTCTTGGAACTAAATGGGTATGTAATGAACTTGTATGCACAGTATTATGTTGGCTGGTGGGTTTCAGGTATACGATTTCTTAAATGCATTAGCATCCAGCAAAACCTGGCTACTGACTTTGTCCTTTCCTCTTGCAACAATCTGAGATTAAGCTAGTCTTTTGGAAAATTTGGTGTCACATTTGATCCATTGGTGAGTTTCCAATTCCATATGCGTGCCATCACTCAGAATGTCTATTTCCACCTCTATAAAATCATCCAACTGTGCATCTACCTCAGGTTATCTGCTGTTCAAAACCTCATTCTTGCTTTCTTTACTACTGGGTGCTAATTTTTTAATACAGTGGATTCCACCTCTGCAAATTTAAGATTATCCAAACTTACGGTAAGTCTCATTTCCCTATCACCCCTGTCCTCACTGACCTCAACTAGCACCTGGTCAAGCAACATCTTGACTTTAAAATTTGTATCCTTGTTTTAAAATCCTTCCATTGCTTTGCCCCTCCCTATGCCTGTATTCTCCTGCAATCCCACAGCTGCTGAAATACCTGATCCCTTTTATTCTAGTCTCTCGTACATTCACAATCGTTGTTGCTTCACTCGTAGTGGCTGCACCTTCAGTTGTTGAAGCCCCATTTTCTGGAATTCCCTCCGTGCACCATTCTGCTTCTCTAGCTTTCTTTTCTTTAAGACACTCCTTGAAATTACACTTAACCAAGCTTTTGGTCAGATGCCTAAATATCTCAGTCTGTAGCTCAGTGTCAGACTTTGTTTTATAATGCTCCTGTGAAGTGTCTTGGGATATTTTGTTATGCTATTGATGTCATTTATACACTTTATCACTGTGCTTGTTAAGGGGTGAATGGATTTGAAAGGAAAATAACTGTCGGTATCTTACCAAATTTGATTATCTTTTGGAAGTTAGATAGCATGAAGATATGTTCACTTCTGATCAAAAGGCAAAGTGAGATTATTGAAGGGTGGCATTTTAAAACATTTGCAATGTATAAAGAATTTTTATAAACTTCAAATTGCAAATTCTTATTTCAGCGCAGTACACTACAGATAGTTGTACTTCAGAAAGACAGATGATTGCTGTGTTTGTTTTACGTAGTGTTATATTGTACATACAGCATGGTACAGGCTACTTAATAAGACTTCACGAAATACAAAAATGTGCAGGTTATGTCCATTGGCCATGGTGTCACTAGATGTGTAGGTTAGGGGATTAGCAGGGTAAATGCATGGGGTTACAGGGATAAGGCAGGGGTGGACTTAGTTCAGATGCTCTGTTGGAGACTTGGTGCAGACCTGATGGGACAAATGCCCTCCTTTGGCACTTCAGGGGTTCTATGAAATTATTAGTAACTTTACTTTTATGGCCCCTAGTCGTTGTAAGTGAACGTCATAATAGGTTTGGACCTGGGGCAAAGAATGAGTCAGACATTGTGTGGGTGAGGAATGCTATGGGAGTGGGGTGAAATGTGTTTGGGGGGGAAAGAGTGCATGTCCTGTGTGGGGCTCTGTTGAAGTCTTTAAAATATTTACGCTGAAGTTAGAAATACTTTTTTGCCTTCTCTTTCAGAGTAACTGAATATAAAACTGGCAAACCACCTGAAGTTAGTCGTTTAGGTCACTTTGTCGGATCGTGCCCAGTGAAGCATAATTGTCCGGGCAAGTTGGCCCTTCTGGACAATTGCTGGATATTCCCATACTGAGAACTTTCGAGAGAGATTCCCCAGTGCATTGATCTTTGGGATAACTTCCAAATCCAAAACTGGGGAGCCAGGAATTTACAGCCTAAATAATCTGCTTAAACCTAGCACATCACATGAGGATAGTGTAGTGGCATTGGGGCAGCATGGTGGCACAACGGTTAGCGCCAGGAACCTGGGTTCATTTCCGTCCAGGGGTCACTGGATAGATTTTGCACATTCTCCCCATGTCTGTGTGGGTTTCCTCTAGATGCTCTGGGTTTCCTCCAAAGATGTGTGCATTAAGTTGATTGGCCATGCTAAATTGACCCTAGTATCAGGGAATTAGTACGGTAAATATGTGAGGTTATGGTTTTGGTGCCTGGGTGGGATGGTGGTTGGTGCAGACTTGATGGGCTGAATGGCCCCCTTCTGCGCTGCAGGGATTTGATGATGTAGATTTCAATAACCTGAATCTGAATGTAGTTTTCTGTTGTTGTTGTTCCCCATGATTTTTGCAAGTTTGAGCTTAGTCGCTGGAGTTCAGTTTGATGACTTTCAAGTGTGTGCGTACTCCTATTCTGGAGCATTCTCCCACCACGCTATTCATAGCAGGTCATTGATCTTTATAACATGAATAAGCAAATGTGACTGACTGTGCATGTTAAGCTGAAAAGCCTAGGTTGCCTGGCACAGCATGCTGCTTTCATATAAATCCACTCCATATGGAAATTAATCTCTCATACTGACCAAATAAAAAGAACCAATTCCTTCAGATCAAGCAAAATATTTTTCTGTCTGTTTCAAAACTGATGCAGATAAAATTATTTTGATGATAAAATGAAGTTCTGATTTATTGTTGATTTTGCCACTCTACCTTTCTTTTTGCAAGTGATCTGATAAAACCTCATCCAATGCTTGAATATCATAAGGAGTCCATTCAAGAAGATCATACCAAGTTTAAGTTTAGCAGTTGGTGGAAACAATATGTTTCTGATTTGTGTCACTAAAACCATTGTCTCTCTCACTCTCCTGAAATTCCAGCTGGTCAGTTTGAACCGAGATGGCCTAGTTTTTCCAGAGCGTTAAAGTTGTTTATTTTCCTGTACTTTCAACACTGCTACATTAACTCTGAACAACTCTAATGGCTTAAAATGTCAACTTGCGGTGGAGGACATGATCAGTATATGAAAACTGCAGCACTCTCCCAGTACTCTCAGATTCACTCTTTGTGTCGTATTTATGTTATAGTTTGGAAAGAGGTTTGTGGATTTACTGCTTTGACCTTGTAAGATATTGATTCACCATTTAGAAGTTTTAGAAATTTTAAATGCAATCAATTCTATTTAAAAAGAAACAGGTTTTAAGTTTGTTAAATCTTAGAGGATGAGAGTAGCAGATAATGATGAAGAACAATTCTGACAGTGTCACAGCCCATATTAACCTATCTTTTCTATTCAAATGTATATACAATGTATGTACAATGTGTGCATGTACAATTGTCCAGTCTGATTGCAAAGGATAAATTTTAAAGATTTAAAATTTATTTATTAGTGGCACAAGTAGGCTTGAATTAACACTGCAATGAAGTTACTGTGAAAACCCTTAGTCATCGTGCTCAGGCACCTGTTTGGGTACACTGGGGAAGAATTTAGCATGGTCAATGCACCTAACCAGCATGTCTTTCAGACTGTGGGAGGAAACTGGAGCATCCAGAGGAAACCCACACAGACACAAGAAGAGTGGGCAGACAGTGACCCAAGTTGGGAATCAAATCTTGGTCCCTGGTGCTGTGAGGCAGCAGTGCTAACCACTGTGCCACCGTGCTGTCACTCCTGAAGATGGAAGCTGGATTCTGCTCTTAGTTTTCATTTAAGCTTATTTTCCATTAGATAATGATTAAGTAACCCAGACTGATTTTGTTTCCTTTTTTTTGCACAGTAATGCTAACCACTTATACAGAATGCTTAATGTATTGAAAGGCTTTGTAGTAGTATTCTAAAACAATGCCAAATCAGGTCATTGGACAAGAGGCTTGTCCAATTATAACAATTGGAGAATTAGAGGCGTGAGGACTAGAGAATCCAGAGATGGGGATTTGAAAATGGGGATAAAAGTTTTAAAGACATTGCTTGATGAGGAGCCAGTGCAGGTCAGTGAATACAATACCTGATAGGGGAAAGGACTTGCAGTGGGTTAAGACACGGCTAGCAATGTTTTGGATGTCCTGAAGTTTACAGAGGGTAGAAAGATCTGTGAAGCATCCTGACAAAATACTGGAGGAAATTGTGAGAATTCATTGTGATAAACAACCAAGATTGTGCATTGTGTGAACAGCTGATTGCTACTGGGTATTTTACTAGAAGTGCAAAATCTAATTAGACTGGACAAGAATGACTGAATACATACACAATTGTTTTGTGTATTTTGGAAAAATATTGTGCTGCATTTTAACACTCTTTTCCTTCAAGGATCATTTCTCAGGGCAACATTGTAAATGTTTTTTTAATGCTTTCCAGAAGGTTTTCATTCACATGTGAAGCATTTTTATAACACGGTCAACGTTTCACCTCCAGAGGTGAACTAGACCAGATGTTTTTTTTTTGTTTCCAGTTTCTCAGTTGCAAATGTTGAAAACCAGTTTCTATTTTTAATGTTCATTGCAACTGCATGCTGGTGAACGATCTGTAACTGCCAGAGAAAAAAACATTACCGCACTCATAACACTGATATGTATGAGTCAGTATGATCTAGCCTCACAAGACCCTTCTACAAGATGCAGTGCATTGATGGTATTGATGCTTTCCAGCTGTGGTAATTAGCACAGTTCAGCAGCTCCATAAGCTTGTAACTGCAGTCGTTCCATAAGGGCACAGCATGTTTAGACTACAGGCCAAGACTGGTCTGTAAACCTGCATTATGTATTGCGTGTGCTCTTTGTTCAATCAAGGAAAAGCCTGGTAGGATGCCTGAACTTTATTGTTGCCAGTTCTCCCAAAAAATAAAGTCTTAGAAAATGAAGGCGTAGAGAGGAGACTGGAGAAGAGTGTAATGGAAAAGTTTGTCCCTGTTACGAATTTGATGGACCTTTTTCAATTTTATTTCCTGCACCAGCTTCATGGCTGATAAAGTATTTTGCTCAAAGTTGACTTTCTGCCCACTTTTCTTCTATCCACTTTTGTTGATGTTATTGTGAGTTCCAATGCCATCCTTCTTCATATTTAAACCACAGGGAACATTCCAGTTGAACCGGTTTTGTCCATTTATTAAGAGGATCATGTGTTCCTCAGAATCCTACTGTGCTCCTGAGTGCCTGCAATGGACACAGTTTTGGAAGCTCAGCAATATCCAGGAAAGTCAAGTTGCTACTGCTGCTGATCCCAATATTAAGCCCCTCCACAGAATGCATTATCTGCAGTCCAGACAGTGACAGCTCCCAGTTCCCTCCTGTGTACAATCGAGAAGAACAGCAAGGTCATGAGAACAGAAGCACCTCTGAGTCACACACCAACCTAACTGGGATGTGTGCTGCCTGAATTATTGCTGGAATTTTCCATCTAACAACTCCCACACAACTCCTTCACCTTAAGGCACCCAGGAACAGATAATAAAGGCAAAAGTTATATACCCCAGCAATTCTCCACTCCACTGCCTTCCCACTTCTTCTACTCATTGATATTATTTCTCTGTTACACAAATTCATTAATAGACAATTCAAAACACTTGACAGGATGTAACATTTATTCTTCCTCTATTGGCTTTGCGTATTGTACTGTTATAAACATGTTAGTCCTTGATATTCTTGAGTTTTTATTCAATATAAAGGTCTGGGAGGAATAGCAAAATTGTTACCTTTTTGGGGATAATAATGGTTGTTCATGTTTATTAAGGCAGAATACAGGAGATCCTAACAACATTGCCACAAACCTATGATATCGCAAGTCTTTTTTTAATTCCTTCACAGGATGTGGTGTCACAGCTGAGTGTTTATTGCCCATCCCCAATTGTCTTTGAACTGATGTCCTTTCTTGCCCATTTAGTGAAAAGGAAATAGCAGATATTTTGCTTATACCAGAGAATTCAGTTTATAGCATATTTTCCAAACCATTTAAGTTTATTTGCAGGAAATTCTGATCTCTGTTTAGTTAAGGAAGGGTTTCCATCAGTTTGTTGTTGATAGAATTGTTCTGAAATAGTGAGCCATACAGTGTTGAAAACTAACACTACATTTACAGTGGAGGCATTGGAGAGGGTACAGAGGAGGTTTACTAGGATGTTGCCTGGTATGGAGGGCAGGTCCTATGAAGAGAGGTTGAAGGATTTGAGGTTGTTTTCGTTAGAAAGGAGGCGGCTAAGGGGGGATCTTATTGAAGCATATAAGATAATTAGAGGTTTGGATAGGGTGGACAGTGATAGCCTTTTTCCTAGGATGGAGAAAGCTAGCACGAGGGGACACAACTTTAAATTAAGGGGTATGAGTTATAGGACGGATATCAGAGGTAGGTTCTTTACTCAAAGAGTGATTAGGGAGTGGAATGCCCTGCCTGCAGCTGTTGTAGATGCGCCAAGTTTGGTGGCGTTTAAGAGGTTAGTTGATAAGTATATGGAAGAGAAGGGAATGGTTTAGTTAGGAGGGGCATTGCTTTTTATTTTGGTCGGCACAACATCGAAGGCCGAAGGGCCTGTTCTGTGCTGTATTGTTCTATGTTCTATGTTCTATTTAATTATGTACTACCACATAAATTGATTTTAAGGATTTTTAAAGCACAGTGTAGGTGAGGTTAAAAAAAGAGTCAGCATAGTCCCAGATGACTATAAGCTGCTCTCCCGTTTGATGGGGGCAAGAACTGGTGATGATTTAACCCAAAGATCACCATATCTCAGGCAAGAGGTAAGGTTGAGAAGGTGAGAACTTTATGATGAACTTCAGCTGGTACAGAAATTGAATCCATGCTGTTGGCATCACTTTGCATCACAAACTAGCAGTCCAACCAACTAAGTTGACCAACTCCAACTAATGCAGTACTCAGTATAAAAATTGATTTGCCTCCCCAAAATATTAAAGCATGCTTTTGCTGATGCAAAAAGGCTTAGAATTCGCCTTTGGTAGTAATGGGGAGATGCATAAAGTTGAAATTAGGATTACATTAATACTGCAGTGAAGTTACTATGAAAGTCCCTAAAAATGAATTAGCACTCTATTTTACCTTCCACTCTTTCTTTATTGTTGAAATCAATGGCTGAAGATAAATTTTAACTCCAACGACATGTATTTCATGGATGTCTATCAGGATGAAAAATTAAGTAGTTTATTTTTGCTAAATTCAAAGCCTAATGCACATGTGCAGTTCCTAACAGTGTCAGAGACCGATGAATTCCAAGTTAAAGTTCACTTATTAGTCACAAGTAAGGTTTACATTAATACTGCAATGAAGTTACTGTTAAATTCCCCTAGTTGCGACAGTAAGGCGCCTGTTCAGACCAATTCACCTAACCAGCACGTCTTTCAGACTGTGGGAAGAAACCGGAGCACCCAGAGGAAACCCATGCAGACAAGGGGAGAGTGTGCAAACTCCACACAGACAGTGACCCGAGCTGGGAAGTGAACCCGGGTGCCTGACACTGTGAGGCAGCAGTGCTAACCAGTGGGGGGAAAAAATAGCTTGTTCGGTTTTTGCGCTAGTTTTAATGAGTGTTTACAGTTGCCTTTTTTTTGGTTTCTGGTCAGAGTTTAACCATAGAAACCTTTCTGTGCATTTTACAATGGTACCTAATTCCTTTAGATGTGTGGGATTGATTTGCTTTCTTAGAACAGAACAACATAGACCAAAGGCAAATTCATATATTTTACCCACTTTTCACTGCCAGTTTCATCATTTATACTTGGGAATGCAGTCAGTGGCAGGATATCACAGATCTGCAATTAGTTGCACTGAAAATATAAAGATGCCTTTATTTCTTCAGTGCATCATTATCAGCTTGATTATTTTACTGGGATACCTTCCAAATAAGTTTTCTTTTCATAGTTTCCAAGAGTGCCTTTCAGAACTTTTCATTGGAATACATGTGTAAGACATTCTTTCCTGAGAAAATGCTGAACTACAAGTTCCAAAAAATAGCTTTACATGCTTTCCAGCACTGAGATAAAAAGGAAGCTTCTATTGTGCATGCTGCAATTTCACTGGAAGTCCAGTTGTGCCACTAAAAGTGCTGTTCTCAAAAATTGAAATAGCAAAACAAAACTACTTTTTGCAGAAGTAACAAATTAGACATTGGCTATCTTTGAAAGATGATATGGCTGGAAAAGTGCACTTCTGGTGAAGCGTGTTCAATTGTTAGTAAGTGGTGGGAAGGAGAACTAACAAGAAAGAAGAGCACAAAGAGACCTTGACACATATCAATGTCAGTATAGACCACACACCATCCTTGCAAAGATGAAGTTCCATCTTCACACCAGACATGTCCTCCATCGTATTTGGTGTCGGTACCACTGTGGGACCTAACAGTTCAAAGCAGAGCTGATGAGTATGGTAAGAGGTTCAACATCATCCACGACGAAGCAGTCCACTTGATTGGCAGTCCTGATGTTGATGCGCTGTGGCAGTGTTGTTTACTATATGCAAGATGCACTGTAGCAACTCAGCAATGCTCCTTTGACAGCATCTTCAAATCCCACGATCTCTTATCACCTAAAAAGAAAAGGGCAGCAGCTGCATGGGAACACCACCACCTGAAAGTTCCCCTTTTTAAGCCCTACATGACCCTAATTTGGAAATATATTGCCACTGTTGTTAGGTTCTGTCCAAATAGTAGGTGTACCTGCACAGATAGACCACAACAAATCAAGAAGTTGGCTTGCTACCACTTCCGCAAAGGAGATTGGGGATGAGCAACAAATGTTAGCTTTGCCAGTGATGCCCACATCGCATGAAATAATTTAAAAAACTCATGTCTAATATTTAGCCCTGAGAATGGGAACTAGATTGATGCTCTTGTTCAAGTAAAGACTTGAACAAGATGTTTTTAGGAGTAAAAACTGGTTTGGTCAGAATTTGTGTATGGTTATGAGTACATGGAAGAGATAAAGATAAGTCTACATTATTCAAAGTAGTCAAATTTTAGGGAAAAAGGTACCTCATTAATGTAAAGTTTGAGAATGCCAGAGACACTGTTGTTCATTTATGTCATTGGGCAAAAATTACCCTGAAAATGTGAAGTTTGTGGTTTGTGAAATGAAAGCAAGTGCTGATCAGTAGGCAAATTCTATTCATCGGAATCGAACTTCACTTACAAATGTGTTTTGACTGAACACTGAAAAATTCCCTTTCTTGCACTGCTGGGGGAGACGGTAGCATCATTGTAAAATCTCCAGACTATTACTCCAGAGGCCGAGGAAGATCTGTTGAGAGTCAGTGCAGATTTGATGGGCTGAATGGCCTCCTTCTGCACTGTAAGGATTCTGTGATTCTATGAGAACAAGCTGAAGCCAAATTTCAGCAAAAGTGCATGGCAACCTGGGCATTCCATATACCCTTCCCTTGAACCCACTGTCTGCCCCTCCATGACAGAAACTCTAAGTTGTGCAATGGTTCCTCAGTCATCTGAGAACTCATGCTTCACATAGAAGCAAGTCATCACTGACTCCAAGAGACTGCTAAGAAGAAGAAGAAGAATTCTAAAACTCACCGTAAATGACCAGTTGTGACCAGGATGCAAATCTTCCCGATTAACCAATAGTAGAAGAATCAGGAAATGTGAAAATCTTCAGCAAAAGATGCTGAGAGAATATAAGGAAGAACTTTTTTATGCAGTGACTGTTGATGACTGGAACAGTCTGCTCACAGTGGTGGTGAAAACAGTCAATGATTTTGAAAGGAATTTGGATGGGCAATTGTAGAAAACAAGTTTGCAGGATTTCAGAGATTGAGTAGAAGAGTGTAATCTGTTGGATTACTCCTAGGAGAGAGCTTGAACTCTGGGGCTGAATGCCTTCTGTTCCATTAATGACTCTGACTGTAATGTTTTATGATGATTTTACTTTTGTACTTTGTGGCATTATACTGGTGGGACAAAATTGCCAGGTTTGCTTAAAGGAAGTGACTACCTTGTTTGGTTGTGTATTTCCAAAAGAAAGATGTTGTCTGTGGCCAAGGAAGACAACAGCCCTTTAGTACAAAAAGAAAAAACTTGTTATTTTCCTTCTATGGATGTGTAACTGGTAACATATTGAGGTTCAGATAAGGTGATCAGGGAAAATTATATTCAACTTATCTTAATCTTGGACACAATACCTAAGGAATGAGGTTTGGGTGGGTGGATGGAGTATCTTAGAAATGTATTTAGCAGTCAGGAAACCTGAAGTAGCGGCTTTTCCTCAAGTCTCGCTGACTGTAATGAGGAGGTGATCTACTATCATCAATGGGGACGAGAAGAAGGGAGACAATTGTTGCAGAATGGAAGGAGTGAAGGCATTGTATTATTCATAGTTGGGAGAGGTTTTTGTGTGCAACACAGATGACACTAACAACATGGTCGCTAGTGATGATAAGGAACAAAGAACTTATTATTCCATCCGATGTGTCCCCACCCCTCCTTCAACTGTTGGGTTTTCCGAGATCCCAGGAACCCAGCTGCCAGTACTAAAGGTAAATTTATACTAAACCTGAGCATATAGTTTTATCATGTTTAGATGAGGGAACCTCATGCCTGTTAAAGCCAGAAGTTGGCGGGTTATGCTTTGGTTTGAAATTTTTCAAATTTTAACTTCCTAATTCCTTTGGGTGGGAGAGGTTTTTAAAATGATGTCCATGGAGGCCAGAAGGATTTGGTAGATAATTAGCAGCCAATCACCATATAAAAATTAATATTCACAGCATATGCATTATTTCACATTGCAGTAAGTGTGGCAAAACTACCCATATTTTCTCGAGGAGGGTTTCCTGCTTCACTTTCTGGTTAATTAGTTTGTTTGACAATTTATGGTCTTAGGTATTAGTCGTTCAAAATAGATCACGCAATGTTGTAGATTAATTGAGATTTTATATTCAATGTCTGGACTTGATTTTGGCTAAATAAATCGTAATTCTAACTTGAGGCAAATAATCAGTGATACTGAATCAAAGGATATCTGGAGTAAATTCCCAAGTATATGACTAAGAACAAGAAAGGTATGCCATTGTCTCAGCCCACTTTAACCATTGTGAACAAAATACTTTCTGCTTTTAAAAGGACTAAACAGTTGATCGTGGACGTCATCAGAACTCAACCAGGAGAAACATTGACTGAAATCTTGGAGACACCAGCCTCCTCACAACAGGTAATTTTATTTGCTTCCTTTAAATGTCAACATTTTAATTCAATGGTGAACCCAGCACTGATCCCTGAGGCACACTGCTGGTCACAGGCTTCCGATTTGAAAAGCAACCCTCTAAAACCATCTAAAACCAATTTTGGCTACCTCACTCATAAGATTTAACTTCATTCAACAACCTACAATGCGATACCTTGTCAAAGGCCTTTCTAAAGTCCATGTAGATAATACCAATTGCACTGCCGTCATCTACCTTCTTGGGTACCCTTTCAAGAAACTCAATCAAATTCCCATGACATGATTTTCCACTCACAAAGCTATGCTGACTATCCCTAATCAGTCCTTGTCTCTCTAAATGCCTATGGGTCCTGTCTCTCAGAATACCTTTTAGCAACTTGCTCACTACAGACATTAGGCTCACCAGGCTTTTCCGTAGAGGCCTTTTTAAACAAAGGCACAACGTTTGCCACCCTCCAATCTTCTGGTACTTCTTCCATTGCTGCTGTTGATGCAAATATCTCTGCTAGGGGACCTGCAACTCCACTCCCTACCCCACCCCCAACCCAGCCTCGATCTTGAAACACTTTTAAGACTTCCAGCATCTCTGTAATACGTATGCTTCTCAAAATATCATTATTTATTTCCCCAAGTTTCCTAACTTCCGTGCCTTTCTCAACAGTAGATATCTCTAAGAAATATTTACGATCACACCCATCTCTTGTGGATCCACACATAGATGATCTTGCTGATCCTTAAGAGGGCCCATTCTCTCTCTTGTTGCTCTTTTCCCCTTTATGTAGATGTGGAAGTTTCTTGGATGCTCCTGCCAAGACAATCTCATATCTTCTTTTTGCCGTCCTCATTTCTTTTATAATTCTACTCCAACACACCTTATACTTTTCAAGTGATCTACTTGATCCCAGCTGCTTATGTTTGTCATGTGCCTCTTTCTTCTTCTTGACCAGGTCTTCAATATTTCAAGTCATCCAAGGTTCCCTACTTCACCCTTCGCTCTAAAAGGAATAACCTTACCCTGAACCTTGGCTAACATATTTTTGAAGGCCTCCCAGTTATTAGATGTCCCTTTGCCTGCTAATAAAATGTAGTTTTCTTTCTGTCCTCAAATATTCCTAGTGGGCTGCTCAATTTGTCCCACAGTTTCCTCAGCATCTGGACACCTGAGTCTAACAAATTCCAGTGTCTAAGGGTAGAACACCATCCTTTATCCTCATTAGCCAATGATTTGCACAGGCTTGCCTCCAACTCGCAACAGCATTGCCATTCACAGTAAGTGCAAGATGGAGATTATCTATTGAAGCAGACTGAGAACAATAGAGCACTGTAACCGCTATAGAGCCAAGCTTAAAGGATTCTTAAAGAGTTTGAGGTCTCTACAGATGGAGGTGATAATATAATGGTGATATCACAATGGTGATATCATTGGACTGGTTATCCAAAGGCCCAGGTCATTGATTTTTGAGGGAGTGGTGGAGGCATGAGTTCAAATCCCACAATGGCAGCTGGCGAAATTTGAATTTGAACACTTGGATATAAAGCTGATTTCAGCAATAGTGACCATTGAACTGTGATTGATCATCACAAAGACCCATCTGGTTCAAGAAGCCCCTTTCAAGAAGCAAATGTGCCATCCTTACCCAGTCTGATCTACATGTAACTTCAAACTTGTAGCAATATGGTTGACTCTTATCTGTTCTCTGAAATGTTTGCTTCAAGAGCAATTAGGCATAAGCAACAAATGTTGGCTTTGCCAATGGTATCCACATCCCATGAAAGAATTTTAAAAATTACAGGGGACAAGTGGCTTCCACTTTGGAAATACAACAATAATATTGCACTAATGTTATTGCAAGTGCTCGTATGTTTTCTCCATCTGGTATTATCCCATTGTGTGCATTAAGGGACTATTCTCCATTATGCTTTAGATACAGTAATACAGATACAGTAATATCTGCTACAGATTCTTGTTTGAGTAACAGAATAAGTCAATAAACTGTTTTGAATTCACTTCTCCTTTCAGATTTCTGTGTTTCTTTCAATTAATGTTCAAACCATACATAAAATGGACATCTGTGGACCTTAATGAGCAGAAAGAAATGAGACAGACCAATGAAAAAGTGCATAATAAATGTAACACTTGTTCCCTGTTAGAATTGTATGCCTGTAGTTTGCCTTTAATTCAATAATAAGCTAGGTGGCATCTTTGTTGTGATGTCGTTATAAAAGAATGCGAGGGCTAGTTTCCATGGCAACTTAGGGCGTCCTGAATCTGTGGAATTGTTGATATAACACAAGCTGTTTTCAACTTACTCTTGTAGAAAAATGACCATTTACAGTGGATAAGCTAAATATTTTCAATGTGATATTTGTTTCTAAGAGATTTATAGATCACAGAACAATTGAGTGAATGCAAATGGTTTGCAGATTAGTTTCAATGGGCAGTTTATCAAAGTGGTTACGTACCTGCATGGTCTCGTGTACTTATTGTCCACTGATTTGAATCTTTTGTGTAACTCATTAGGAAGCCAATCACTTGAAGCTGGTTGAGAAGCGTGCTCTACTGGATTCCAAAGTTCCTGATAAAATGAAACACAGTCAGTCTATCTTTGAAGATGGGCAACTCCCAATTGAACAGAAGAAAAGGAAAATCCAGAGGAACCTTCGGACACTGGAACAGGCTGGCCTGGTCTCATCAGCAAATAAATATCAGGAACTAATAAATGATATTGCAAAGGTATAGAGCAAAAAATTTATTATTTAATTGAGATTTTCTTGCCTGCACATTAACCCACATTACTGACCCCCAGGACTGCATTTGTTAGTATTATAAGTCACTGTTTGAAACTGTCAAGTTCATTTTGATTGAAAAATTCCTTTGTCCACCAAATAGAGTCATGTTTGAAAATATCTGCCATCCTGCAATGATCCAATTAAAATTCAATTTTAGATATATTTGCGTTAAAGTTGGGGAAGAGTTCTTTAAAAGACGAGTCATCTGGATCTACTGGAAAGACCTTTTCTATTTCAGGATATTCGAAACCAGCGAAGGTATCGACAGCGTCGCAAGGCTGAACTCGTGAAATTGCAGCAGACATTGAATGCACTTAATTCCAAGGCTAAGTTTTATGAAGAACAGAATAATTATTACAATACTTACATTAAAACCTGCCTGGACAACTTGACAAGAAAGTAAGCAAATGAAATGGTTCAATTCAGTAAACTATATTGGGTGGCACAGTGGTTTGCACTGCTGCCTTACAGTGCCAGGGACCCGTGCTGGTTAAGTGCATTGGTTACGCTAAATTCTCCCTCAGTGTGACCAAACAGGCGCCAGAGTATGGTGACTGGGGGATTTTCACAGTTACTTAAATGCAGTGTTAATATAAACCTACTTATAATTAAACTTTAAACTGTAATTCAGTAAACTATATAAGCATAACCTTCGAACAATCTTACAAGTGCATAAATTCATTAGTTCATAAGGTCTAGGAGCAGAATTAGGCCATTTGGCCTATCAAGTCTGCTTTGCCATTTGATCATGGCTGATATGTTCCTCATTCCCATTTACCTGTCTTCCCTCTCCATAACTCTTCAACCTATTACCAATTAAAAATCTGTTTTACTCCTCAAATTTGCTCATGTCCCAGCATCCACTGTACTTTGGGGTAGTGAATTCCATAGATTGACAACCCTTTGGGAGAAGTAGTTTCTCCTCAACTCTGTTTTAAATTTGCTACCCTTTATCCTAAGACTATGATGTCTCATCCTAGAATGCCCCACAAGAGGAGACATCCGCTTCATATTTACTTTATCTGTACCTTTTATCATTTTGTACACCTCCAATATGATTTCCAGTGAGTACTTTATGAACTGGGTAGATGGTCAGACTGTGAAGGATTTTCTTGGGTAAATTTCAGGAATGCCCGCCGATCAATAAAGTTGGATGGAAAAGGAGAAGAAAAAGGTAACAGAAAAATGAAGCAATCAACTTTGCGCTATACAGCAGCTCGCCTGCACGAGAAAGGTGTTATACTGGAAATTGAAGGACTTCAATCCAATCAGTGAGTAACAGAAATCTTATTGAAAAGAATACTAAGTTATTTGTCTACTGTGAAATATTACAGTACTGTGCTATCTAACTGCATAGATATCTGCATATTTACTAACAACTTGATACAATTAAGAACTAATGATTGTAAAATATCACAGTAACCCATGATGTAGTTTGAAGCTTAATAATTTAATTACTTCTCAGGGCAACTTCCACCTGTCATTTTGTTAGCTCGGATTTCTGAGTTTGCATCCTTCTGAAGGATGATGGACATCAATAGGAGCAATTATAACTTCAGAAGAATAATTTGTACTTTTCTATGAACTGAAAATGCTGAATGGTTTCTGCTGATGCCTTCAAGACTGCATTTTATCAATCTGCACTCAGTTGTAAATAGTTCAGAGAAGTATATCTCCGTCTTCCTAATGTACTGATGTATTGCTCAGTTAGAGTGGGTGCCGTGGCCAATGACTAATATGACCAACCTGTACAACAGTGGTTGCTTTATTGAGAATCTTTTATATCCAGGAAGTTGTCTCATGGGTTGAGTGCACGTACTTGCTGCAGCTTGTCTGAGTCAGAACTCCTGTGGGTTACATAGATCATAGAATCCCTATGTTTAGTATCAAAACATTGCATATGAGTATGTTCTCATACATATTCAGGGGGAAGGGAAAAGCTTTATTTATAAATCATAGAACCCTACAGTGCAGAAAGAGGCCACTCACCCAGCGAGTCTGCACTGACAACAATCCTCTGTACAGGCCTCTGTACATATGTTTACAGTACTAATACCCGGACACTTAGAGGCAATTTAGCGTGGTCAATCTACCTAACCTGCACATCTTTGGACTGTGGGAGGAAACCCATGCAGACACAGAGAGAATGTGCAGTCTCCATGCAGACATTCACCCAAAGCTGGAATTGAACCTGGTTTCTAACAACTGTGACACCATGTTGCCCTAAAACAGGACTGGTGTAGATAATTGGTAAATAAAATGTGACTGTTACTTTTAAACTTCATTTATTGAAGTTTCGTCGCTGCCTCTTACTTTTGCCCAAATTTGGGAAACAAAAGCAGAGTGGAATAAATCATTAAGCAATAATTTGGAATATTGCATATATGTGTCTGCATTAAATAACTTTGAGGATTATCAATAAAAAGAAAGAATGGTAGATATTTATAGTGTGTTGGGGAGCTGTATAGCCATTTGTGCCTCTACACAATTCTTTCCCCATCACCTTTCCTTCACAACTATCTTTTTTTCATATATTTATCCACTTCCTTTTAGAATGTTACCATTGAATCTGCATCCATCGCCATTTCTGGCAATGCATTTCATTTATGTTTAAAAATAGATTGCCGTCTTGTCTGCTTTGGTTCTTGTGCTTTCTTAAATTTGTAATTCATTGACCCACATTAATGGAAATAGCTTCTCATTTACTCTGTCAAAACCCCTCAAAATTTTAAATTTCCCCACTAAATCTCTCTCCTTATCCACCTCTGCTCCAAGGAGAATCATCCCATTTTCTCTAATCACTCTTCATCCTTCATTACCTTTCCTTCATTACCTCTCAAAGGCTTTGATGTCGGGTTAAAGTGTGGTACTTAGATTAGCTGAACCTGTCCATTTTTTTAAGATTCACCAGAGTTGATGCTTTCATTGGCATCAGAGATTTTTGTTTTGTAAATTTAAAGATGAATACTTTCTTTATAAAAGAGATATAGATGAATCTTTCTTTATAGAAGAGAATTGTAGAATTTATCTGAATGTTGTGCCAATTCTAACGTGCTATTAAAATGCTGCAATCTTCTCATCATTTTGAATTAATCCTGATGGTTATTGAGTTTATTTAACCTCCTAATTCTGCTTCATTTGTTTTGTTAGGTTTAAGAATGTTCTCTTTGACATCACACCAAGTGAGGAAGTGGGAGATTTTGAAGTCAAGGCCAAGTTCATGGGAGTAGAGATGGAAAAAGTGCAACTTCATTTTCAGGTAAAGAATAAAGCTGACAAATTTTGTGTACAATTTATGGCTTCTGGAAGGTTTGAAAATATCTTGAATCATGATTGCATATTTTCATTTTAGACTTTTGGTTTCAGGAGGGATAATTATGGAGATGCTTTCTCTGCTCTGGGTAAGACTTCGATGCATCACCAGGCAGTTGCACAACATTTTGCAATTTTGAAATATTGTGGGAGTAACTTCCATCATATGCAAGTAGTGGTAGTCAAAGATATCAAGATAAGCACTGAGTCCGAAATCCCATAGATTCATGAAACAGGTACAGGGGTATCTGTACATTTATACCAAAATAGAAGCTATAAAATTAACTACCTTAAAGCACCCTGAAAATGTACCAATATATCTTTCAAGAAATACACTCCAAACCGCTTACTTCTGTGAAGTTCCAGCTTCTGTTTTCATTTGGACTAAAAAATAAGATTTAGTTCTTGGAGATCTGCATTTTTAAACGTATGACTGATTCCATTTGTTTTGTAACAGCTGTATTGTTAAATTCCTCAGCATCTCTTCTTGTAAAACATTCTGTTACACTACAGCTATTTTTTAATTTTAAACCTTTTGTACATTGATATGTACCTTTTAAGATTCAAAAAATGAGGAAATCTCAAATCAGCTGGAGTCCGGGTTTAGTCTTTGATACCAGACCAGTAGTAGTTAAGGATTAAGAACCTGTCTAATTGTAATACAGTTGCTTAACTTCAAAATCCTACTTAATGAGATCTGTAGGGAAAATAACAAAGGTGCAGAGTCTTCACCGAAAACTTTTGGTCTCACCCGCGGCTGGGATTCTCTGATGCTGCTGGAGTGAATGGAGTTTCACCTGAGTGCCAATTTCTCCATTCTTATTGGCAGCAGGGCAGGTACAGAAAAGATTAAAATATTACCGACCCCCTGCCCCCCCTCGTCCACTTTTAGTGGGTCTAACTGTGTCACAACACCACTTCCATAGATTTCCCCTTCCTTCTCTGGCATGGGAAGCATTTGTTCACTTTGCTCCTTGTCCACAAGTAATGGAGCTTAGGAAGGGGCACAGGAAAGGTGAGTACTAGGAAAATATGAAAGTTGTATGGAAACTCACTTGAATCTTACTCCCTTTCAAAAAGTTGGATATCTTCTCAAATACTGCATTTATGTGTTTATTAAGTAAATGGATAATAGACCTCCCATAGGGGAGGTGGTGTAGCGGTGGTATCACTGGACCAGGCTGATGCTCTGGGGATACAAGTTCAAATCCCACCACAGCAGCTGTTGCGACTTAAATTGAACTTTAAAAGCTTGGAGTTAAATTCAGCATCAGTAATGGTGATCTTAAAACCACCATCAATTGTCCTAAAAACCCGTCTGGTTCGCTAATGTCCTTTATGGAAGGAAATCTGCCATCCAGGTCTGCCGACATGCATGTCCAAACCCACATTAATACCTTTAGCTCTTAAATGGCTTATCAAGCCACTAGAAAGTCTAAAAGGAGTGAACTGGATAGATCATCCAACATGGACCTAGGAAACAACAATGGCAAGCCCAGTCCTGTCAACCTTGCAAAGTTGTCATTAATATTGGGGTGCGGGGGTGCTTGCACCAAAATTGGGAGAGCTGCTTCTAAGGTTAGTCATGCAACAGGCTGATATACTCATACTCATGGAATCAGATATTGCAGATAATGTCCCAAATACCACCAGCATTATACCTAGGTATGTCCTGTCCCACAGGCATAACAGACCCAGCACAGTAGTATACAGTCAGGAAGGAGTTATCCTGGGAGTCCCCAGGTGTCAACTCTGGTCCCCATGAAGTCTGATGGCATCATGTCAAACATGAGCAAGGAAACCTCCTGTTGATTACCATCTACCTTGCCCCTTCAGCTGATGAATCAGTATCCTCTATGTTGAACACATCTTTCAAGAAGTGCTGAGGTTGGCAAGTGTGCAGAATGTACTCTGAATTGGGGGAGTTAAAAGTCCGCCACCAGGAGTGACTTAGTAGCACCGGTACAAACAGAATTAGCCAAGTGCTAAAAGACATCGCTGTTAGACTTGGTCTGTGGTCAATGATGAGCGAATCAACAAGAAGGAAAAACACCTGACCTCGTCCTCACCAACGTGCCTGTTGTAGATAGGTCTGTACGTGACAATATCAGTAGGAATACCCACTGCACACATACCACTTGTGATGCCAAGTCCCACCTTCACATTGAACATACTTTCCATCATGCTTTGTGGTACTACCACCTTGCTGGATGGCATAGATCTTGAACAGATCTAGTACTCAAGACTGGGTATCCGTGAGTCAACTGTGGGTCATGTAGCAACAGCATTGTATATAAACTGCAGTGTGAAATCTCATGGCCTGTTATATTCCCCACTCTACCATCACCACCAAGTCAGGGAGTTATCCTTGGCTCAATAAAGAGTGCAGGAGGGCATGCGAGGAGCAATACAAGGCATGTCTAAAGATGAGATGTCAATCTGGTGAAGGTGTAAGGCAAGGAAATATGAGAATAGCATGCGATAAACAGCGCTAAGTATTGCACAACCAATGGATGAGATCCAAGCTCTCAGTCTTGCCTTATCAGTTGTGACTGCTGGTGGTCAATTAAACAACTAACAGTTATATAAACCACAATATTCCCATCTTCAATGATGAGGGAGCCCAGCACATTAGTAAAAAGATAAGGCTGAAGTATTTGCAAACATCTTTAGCCAAAAAACGCCAAATGGATGAATGATCATAGCCTCCTCTTGAGGTTCCCAATTTTACAGATGTCAGTCTTCAGCAAATTCAATTCAGACTAATTGATTTCAGGAAATGGCTGAAGGCACAAGACACTGCAAAAGCTCTGGGCCCTGACAACATACCAGCAATAATACTGATAAATTGTGCTCCAGAACTAGCCATACACCTGACCAAGCTATTCCCATGCAGCAATAAGACTGGCCTCTACCTTACAACGTGGGAAATTGCCCAGGTTTGTCCTATAAACATAAAGCTGGTCATATCCAATTTGATCAATTACTATCCCTTGAGTCTACTCTTGGCCTGCTCTTGATGATCAGCAAAGTGCTGGAAGGTGTCATTGACAATGGAATGAAGCAGCACTTACACAGCAGTAACCTCACTGATACTCAGTTCAGGTTCTATCAGGACCACTCATCTCTTGACCACGTTACAGTCTTAGTCCAAACATAGAAAAAAGAGGTGGACACCAGAGATGAGGTGAGAATGTTGTCCCTTGACATCAAGACCAAATTTGATTGAATGTGCCATCAAGGAGACTGAGCAACCGTCAGTGACAATCAGGTGGAAAAGTTGCACGCTATCCTGACATGGAACAATATCTGAGTCAAAATCCTGGAACTCTCTCCCTAATAGAGCTGTTGCTGTTCCTACATCATGTGGGCTGCAATGGTTCTGAAGGCATTTAGAAATGGACAATAAATTCTGGCCTGGCCAGCAATGCCCACACCTCATGAATGAATGAACAAAAAATATATATAGGGATTTACAAGTCTGCTTTGATACATGTCATTCACCTGAGACAATTTCCTTGCTGATTATAACCTAGCTTTGTTTGTTCTTCCTATCAGTCTTTCAAATTTAATGCATTCTTCGAGCTAAAGCTGTCAAGTAGTTGAGAATTTCATCTTCCGATTCTTTCTGTCATTTAAGGGGAGATAATAGTGATAATGTCATTGGGCTGATAATCCAGGTGCCCTATAGCATAGACAAATCCCACCATGGTATCTGGTGAAATTTGAACTTAATAAATGTCAATATGAAGGTAGTCTCAATCGTTGAATGTGTGTATATGTGAATCTGAATGTGATCTTTTCTCTCTCTTTTTTCTCCCCCCGCCCCCGCCAATTTTCCCCTATCTCTTTCTCTCTTCCATTTCTCTCATTTCTCCATCACGCTCTATCCCACTCTCGAACACCCTGTCTTCACCCCCTAATTCAGTGCTCAAATTATAGAAGTTACATGCTTTTCCTAAACTTCATTTTCCTTGCCAGCATGTCCTCTCATTGCTGTTTTAATTTTCTCAAGACACTCTCGGACAATACAACATTCTGTGGATTATATTTGCACCTTTTTGATTTGTGAGTTGATAGGAATTTATGAATGAATTTCTCTTCTGCAGGACCTGCTGGAGCTACAGTATGAAGGTGTGGCTGTTATGAAGATGTTTGGCAAGGCCAAAGTCAACGTAAATCTGCTAGTTTTCCTCCTGAATAAAAAATTCTATGGCAAATGAACCATCCACGCTGGCAATTCTGACAGTCAAATTCATACTAGAATCTTTCCTCTTCATTAATTAAATAAATATAAGTTCCCAGTCAATGGCAGGGTCACAGAGATATGGAAATTGTCAATTGTATTACTTTTTTAAGGAAAACATATCACAGTATTGGACCAAAACAGATTTCTGCCATTGTACTTTCTACACAAGAACCAAGCTGCCTTGCTGTTATCAATAGTTCTCGATTTCAATTTCTAATTTTAAGAAGTTGATACAGAAAAATATTTTACAAGAAAATGGGTGCATGTGGGTCATTTGCTGTTGAGTTACTTTGTTTTATTTAACACTGCACTTAATTGGATTTCTGAAAAGATAATAAATACAGTAACCCTAGTTTAAAATACTCTTAGCTATAGCTGTGTAACTGCTATAAAACTAAGATGCTTTACACATTTCCCAGTTGAGGGTTCCCCATCTTCTTTAATAATTTTAACATAATTGTAGCTCATTTATTCATATCTTGGATTATAGATTTTCTGGCAGTCAGACTTCAAATGGTTTTGTCTAATTTTTTCATACTTAAGTCAAAGTGAAGAAAAAATTGCAATCCAGTTATTATTTCAGTAATTTTTCGACAACTATCAGGGGATCTAAACAAACTCTTCAAATAAAAACCCTGGTCAAGCAACTTTCCATCTTCAAAGTAAGTTGCTGCTAGTTTGCGATGTAACTTTTAACATCATGTTTGTAGTTCGAGCAGGGCAGATACAGCACATTAACAAGAGTAGGCTGCTAAAATTTTCAATACAAAACCAGCAGAGAAATCCTACTTCGAGCCAGTGTGGTGATTTTGGTTAAGTGCAAAATAGTTTTTTTTTTCCCCACTTCTGTCTATTGCTTTGCCTATAGTCAGAAATTACTGATTTATGCCTTCTGGCACGTAAGGGTCTGATGATCTTTTCAAGGTTGATTTTGTTTTTGTTAGGTTCGGATTCAAGGAAATGTCTTCATCTAAATTTAGACTCCATAGGATATAAGATGTAAAGCTTTCTGAGAATGTTTTAGTGTAAAATCTTTGATGCCTCTTGATTCAAAGTTGTGCTTTTAATGGGTGACAATACAGGAGTCTCTTAATTCATGTAACCAGGTGCAATACATTTTGGAAACCCACTGTTTGTAATATCCTTACATTCCTGGTACATCTCTAACATAAAAGCTTTATAACGGAGAAATTCAAGGAAAGTATCTGTCCGAGTAACTCAGGTCTACATTGAAATCTAAAAATGCTGCTTATGTATAAGAAACCAATACTTCAAATTGAGTTGTGCATTACAAACTTTTATGTAATGCTGTTTGCTGAACTGAATGGATCATTTGACTACCACAAAACACATTACGTTGATGACAAACTTTCTTAACCAGCAAATAACTCCATGCACCTTTCACAGCAATAAATCCTCAAGACTTTCAAAGTGAGTATTCTAACTAGGGGTTACATGATGCTCCATTTGTTACATGCATATTAGTTTGAAAATTTGCCTGTGATTGCCCAATAATAAAAGTCTATAGTATAGATACAAATCGAATTCTATAATATTGATGTTTATCATCTAATCTGATGAATTAACTTTCTGTTATCGGTGCAGAAATAGCTTTATGAGCTGGTGCAAGTGAGCAAATTACGGAACTAGAACTGTAGAATTTTAAATTACATTTGCTGTAATCTTTACTCATGTATTTTAGTTGTGATTTCGAAACAAATTTACAAGACCCTATCATTTTGATTATTGATTCTTAAATAAAAATGCTGCAACAATGCAGCTTCAATTTCTGTGTTATTGGGGCAAGGCAGTGTTGACTTGACCTCCAAGCACAAGTGTTCCCATGTTGCTTATTTAGTTCGAGAATAATTAAAATTAATCATTTATTTAAATAGTTGGCTTTAAATGCAGTGTACAATTCCAGTAATGAAAACATTCCATTTAAGATATTCAATGTAAAAAGTTAAAATATTATGATTTATACATTACAAGATAATAAAGATGCACTACTGCCTAATGGCCAAAAATATATTTCCAGCCAAGGTATTACTACCTGTAGAATGGTAATAAAAATCATGATTTTGCCTCTAGTGATTGATTTTATGTATGTCATTTCAAACCGACACTTCTGTGCCTTTTGTATGTAAACTGCTCAGTCCCCATGGTGTTGGCTATTCTTTTAAAACCAAAATATTGGGATGTTGTTTGGCGACGTTGATTTTCAATGGTTGTCTGCCTTGTCAAATTGTGTAAAATAAATCATCTGAAAGAATTTCAATTCTGTGACTTTGTTTTCCTTCAATGTAAAACACCAGCATGGTTTTTTTGTGATGATTTTTCATCTATTTTGCAACTTTTATTTATCAGCATGCAGCTTCTCCCATGCATACCTTCCAGTTTTAGAAAATTTCTTTGATTGCATCTGACCCCATATGATTCAATGTTAAAAGTCTGAGATGGAGCCATTCCATCTCAGTATTTTGCACAATTGCCAGTTCCTCCTGTCAAAGAACAAAGAACAAAACAGCACGGGAAACAGGCCCTTTGGCCCAACGAGCCCACGCCGCCACCCCAATGTTCCCACCTCTACCCGTAATCCCTACCTATGTTTGTAGATCTATGGATTAAAAACCAAATTTGAGACAATTTAGGGAGAATTTGTTTTGCCAACCCACCTAAGAGCACATCTTTGGGATGTGGGAGGAAACCGGAGCACCCAGAGAAAACCCACGCAAGCACGGGAAGAATGCGCAAACTCCCACAGACACAGGCCCAAATCCATGTATCTGCATAGCACAGCGATGGTCACTGTGGTGTTGTGTTGCCCATCAAATGGTCCAGGTCAAGCATACATTAATGATGTGAAGCACTAGGATACTCTCAAAGAAAAATCCAAGAGCAGCCCTCTTACGATCCATTGCGTGTATGCCCCTTGTTAGACAACAAGGTGGACCAAAGCACCTGTAGGGTAAAAACAAGTACATCAATATCATCATCTATTTACATACTTCCCAGGGACTCCCAAGGCTCATGATCCCTATTTTAAATCAGTTTTCTATACCCCTCCATTCCCATTCTGTTCATGTGCCCATCTAAGCATTTCTTAAATAATTCCAGAGTACCTGCCTCCACCACTTTACTTGGCAGCGCATTCCATACCCCCACCACTCTGTGTGAAAAAACTCCCTCTAGCATCCAAATTACACCTTACCCCCCTCACCCTAAGCCCGTGACCCCTCGTGCTATTTGAGTCCATCCTAGGAAAAAGCTTAATCCTGTTTACTCTATCTATACCCCTCATAATCTTGTACACCTCGATTAGATCTCCTCTAAGTCTACATCTTTCTAAGGAAAACAGTCCCGATTTGCCTAACCTCTCCTTGTAACTCAGACCTTCCATACCAGGCAGCATCCTGGTAAACCTCCTCTGCACTGTCTCCAGAGTCTCCACGTCCTTCCGGTAGTAAGGCGACCAGAACTGGACACAGTATTCCAAATGAGGTCTAACTAACGTTTTATACAACTGAAACATTAAAGGCCTGCTCTTGTACTCTGTAGCCCTTCCTATAAAGGCTAGCATACTATATGCTTTCTTCACAACCTTCTCCACTTGCTCTGCCACCTTCAGAGACTTGTTCATCTGCACCCCCAGGTCCCTCTGCGTTTCTATACTCTTAATAGGTCTACCCTTTATCATATGCCTCCCCCCTACATTCTTTCTCCCGAAATGCATCACCTCACATTTATCAGGATTGAATTCCATCTGCCATCTATCTGCCCAAGCTACCAGCCTATGTCCTGCTGCATCGCCTGACAATGCTCCCCACTATCCGCAAGTCCAGCCATCTTTGTATCGTCTGCAAACTTGCTGATCACTCCACTTACTCCCTCTTCCAAGTCATTTATATATATTACAAATAGAAGAGGTCCCAGTACCTGCGGCACACCACTAGTGACCGACCTCCAGCTAGAAAAACACCCTTCCACTATTACTCTGTCTCCTATTACCAAGCCAGTTACTTATCCATCTAGCTACCTGTCCTTGTATCTCATGAGCCTTGATCTTCTCCACTAACCTCCCATGAGGGACTTTGTCAAACGCCTTACTAAAATCCATACAGACGACATCAACAGCTTGCCCTTCATCCATCAGAGAATTATTAGGGATAGGATTTATAGTTATTTAGAGAGAAATGAATTGATTGGGGATAGTCAGCATGGTTTTGTGAAGGGTAGGTCGTGCCTTACTAACCTCGTTGAGTTTTTTGAAAAAGTGACTAAGGAGGTGGATGGGGGTAAGGTGGTTGATGTGGTATATATGGACTTTAGTAAGGCGTTTGATAAGGTGGCCCATGGAAGACTTCTGCAGAAAATGCAGATGTATGGGATAGAGGGTGATTTAGCTAATTGGGTTAGGAATTGGCGAGCAGATAGAAGACAGAGGGTGGTGGTTGATGGGAGATATTCATCGTGGAGTTCGGTGACGAGTGTTGTGCCTCAGGGGTCTTTTTTGGGGCCCCTGCTGTTTGTAATTTTTATAAATGATCTGGATGGGGGTATTGAAGGATGGATTAGTAAATTTGCAGATGACACTAAAGTCGGTGGAGTGGTAGATAGTGAAGAGGGGTGTTATAGTTTACAGAGTGACTTGGACAAGTTGCAGAGCTGGGCCGAGAGTGGCAAATGGAGTTTAATGTGGAAAAGTGTGAGGTAATGCACTTTGGCAGGAACAATAAATGTGTACAGTATAGGGCTAATGGTAGGGCTCTTAATAGTGTTGAGGAACAGAAGGATCTTGGTGTATGTGTCAACAGATCCCTGAAAGTAGGCAGTCAAGTGGATAAAGTTGTTAAGAAGGCATATGGAGTCTTGGCTTTTATTGGTAGGGGGATTGAATTTCAGAGCCGCAACGTCATGTTGCAACTGTACAAAACTCTAGTGCGGCGCACTTGGAGTATTGTGTGCAGTTCTGGTCCCCACATTATAAGAAAGATGTGGAGGCATTGGAGAGGGTACAGAGGATGTTTACCAGGATGTTGCCTGGTATGGAGGGCAGGTCTTATGAAGAGAGGCTGAGGGATTTGAGGTTGTTTTCGTTAGAAAGGAGGCGGCTAAGAGGGACCTAATCGAAACATATAAGATGATTAGAGGTTTAGATAGGGTGGACAGTGATAGCCTTTTTCCTAGGATGGAAAAAGCTAGCACGAGGGACACAGCTTTAAATTAAGGGGTGATAGTTATAGGACGGATATCAGAGGTAGGTTCTTTACCCAAAGGGTGGTTTGAGAGTGGAATGCCCTGCCTGCAGCAGTTGTAGATGCGCCAAGTTTGGTGGCGTTTAAGAGGTTAGTTGATAGGTATATGGAAGGGAAGGGAATGGTTTAGTTTGGAGGGGCATTGCTTTTTATATTGGTCGGCGCAACATCGAAGGCCGAAGGGCCTGTTCTGTGCTGTAATGTTCTATCATTTTCGTCACCTCCTCAAAAGATTCTACCGGTTTTGTAAGGCACGACCTTCCGTTAACAAAGCCATGCTGCGTATCCCTAATCAGATCACAACGCTCTAAGTGCCTATACATCCCATCTCTAAGAATCCCCTCCAACAGCTTCCCTACCACTGATGTCAAACTCACCGGCTATAATTTCCAGGGTTATCCCTACTACCCTTTTTAAACAACGGTACAACATTAGCTATTCTCCAGTCCTCTAGGACCTCACCTGTGTCCAAAGAAGAGACAAAGATTTGCGTCAGAGGCCCAGCAATTTCACCTTGCACCTCCCTAAGCAGCCCTAACTTTAAATCCAATAAAGCAGATAATTACAGTCCTGACATAAGTGATTCACATCCCAACCGGTTAATGAATGACAGCTGAAGATACCAGCCAATTTGTAGTTCTGTTTTTATGATTAATTGAACTTCCTTACTCTGAAGCCAATGTTATATTGTGTAGATTCATCCAAAGCAAATATATGTTGTAATTTTATTGTAATTGGAAGAGAACGTACTTCTTCCCTAACGATTTGAGCAATTTTTTTCAATCTGCACATTTTAGTAATATAGTCCAGTTGAATACATGTTTGTGAAACTATTGGTAAACATATTGTTTGTCAAATTACAGTTAAACAATGCCACACTCAGTCTCCTGCTTTTGCATTGTAATAAGATCAGGAGCTGAACCTTTCTACCGTGCCACCTTCCTACTCCCACATAAACTGAAATGTAATCCGTTTCATCCTGTAAATGTTTGCAGGCCCGAGTTATTACATGGTTCAATTGATGGTCATATTGTTATCTCAATCATTCATTGGCACAGAATGCTGAAGAAGAAACCCAATGGATTGTCAGTCATTTGATCTTTTGGCCACTTTATGAGCATCTCAGTCATGTTCCAAATAATAGAATATGAAGTATGTTCTATGGAGCTACATTTAAATATTCACTAAACTGTTTGCATGGGGGGCTGATTTAGTTCAGTTGGCTGGATAGCTGGTTCATCAACACTGCACTTGCCTGAGGAAGACACAAGAGTGTTGAAAGCTCGTTTTTTTACTATCAAATAAATCGGTTGGATTAATAATTGGTGTTGCTAAATTCTTACTGAGTTCTTACCACCCCAATCCAACGCCGGCATCTTTACATCATAGCTGGTTCATGATGCAGAGTGCAGCCAACAGTGCGGGTTCAATTCTCATACTGGCTGAAGTTATTCATAAAGACCCACCTTCTGAACCTTGCTCTTCACTTGAGATTGGTGATGATCTAACCTGAGGATCACCAAATCAGCTTCCTTCTCCAAAGGGAAGATCAGTGGTTTGGGACTATTACACCTTTACTGTTTGGCCTTCAATTCAAGTATAAATATCCAGGAAAATCTCAATGTGCTTGAAATCAAACAAATGGAAATAGTTGGCAAATAAATCAGCATCTGCAAAAGGAAAACACCAGCCTGAGGTTTTAGATGTGAATCATTCATCAAACTTCTGGACAGAATTTATTTTCAGGCAGGCTTGGGGGGGCAGCTGGGGGAGGAAGGTGCTGCAGGTTCCTTAAAATTATTCCATCATTAGCCAATTCCATTCAGTTTTATGGGAGAAAACTGAGGCTTAGGACAATCCCTAGGGGTTGTACCTCTTATTAGCCTCCTTTCCAGTGGCACAGTGGTTAGCACTGTTGCCTTCCAGTGTCAGGGACAAGGGTTTGATTCCTGGCTTGGGTCACTGTGTGGAGTTTACACATTCTCCCTAGGTTTCCTCTGGGTGCTCTTATTTACTCCCACATTCCAAAAGACATGCTGGCTACGTGCATTGGCCACGCTAAATTCTCCTTCAGTGTGTCCAAACAGGCACTGGAGTGTGGTGTCTAGGGGATTTTCACAATAGCTTCATTGCAGCGTTAATGTAAGCTTACTTGTGATACTAATAAATAAACTTTAAACCATTCCAAATCAGGCACCTCTTCACATGGCCTTGCCATCACGGCACTACCTATCCCGAGGCCTCCCTTAGTGTTCCTCTCCTGAGCCAGCAAATTGGTTCCATGCGCTCCTGCATTGAAAATGTTATGAGCAGGTACAAATAGTCAAAAAGACTGCCTTTACATCTAGATGATTTGAAATACAAGGATGAAGAAATCATGCTTCATGTATACAAAGTCCTAGTTAGAATACACCTTAGAATACTGCTAGCAAGTCCGGGCACGTCACCTTACAAAATGAAATGATGGACTTGTCACCGACTGTTGTGGAGTGTGCACATTGTTTGAAAAATAGCCTAAATTTTCAAGACTGGCAGTTGTAGAAAACAGTGTGGTAGCACCTTAAAATGTAAAGTAAAACTGCTTCCAAGTGATTTAAGTAAATATGACATTTTAAGTCTGACTTAAATAGTTTTTATCCATCTGGAGGTTTCAAGGTGCACGCTTCAATTATTTAATGAAGTGATTTGCTATCAGCTTAGCTAAATAACTCTTGGAATTATTACGGGGCTGCTTTTAAGGTCAGCATGCTTAGAATCACACAAATGTTAAGTGTTTATTCTTCCTCTCGCAGGTTTCTAAGAAAATAGTTTGTTTACATTTCAAGAAATCATACAGCAACATATTGAGGTTTGTTTTGAGATAATTGGCACACTTACTGAATCCGCACTGCTGTTGCGGTATCTGTGACTTCAATCACTTTATTGCAGAGATGTTAACATTCCACTCCTTTCATGAGAATTGAATGATATAAACCTTTGGCCCAATCTGCCTACTCATATAATTATGTGCTTTTACAAATCAACCTGAAGGGCTGAGATCATTAGTCAATATTGGAAGGACAACATTGACTAATGATCTCAGCCTTTCAGGTTGATATATAAAAAGGTGACCTTGTTCAACTTCCAAAACGTACTGTTGTACCTGTTAATTCTCAGATACTTTCGACCAGTTTGCTTAGTCTAAAGTTTTACCACGGTGTCCTTTTTATGCAAGATGGACAATGGGCAAGCACAAATAAAGGCTCAACAAGTTTATTAATAATAACAGTACTAACCCTTAAATTATCCACATAAAATAAGAGGATACCCCAGATTCAAGTATACTACCCGCAAAGATGGTTTGATTAAAACTGCAGACTCCCTCATTGTGTTTTCGCTGCTGGTGTCTAAAAAAAAGTGACTTTTTATCCCCCTGCCTGCTTGCCTTTCCAAAAACTTCTCTGGCATCTGACCAATGAGGTCACAGGAAAGCATTCCAATACTCAGTGGGTTTCTTGATGTAGGGATACTGGTATTAGATTGGGGTAAATACAGTAAAAAGCCTCACGACGCCAGGCTAAAGTCCAACTCGTTTATTTGATAGTGAACATTACTAGCTTTTGGAGCGCTGCTCCTTCGTCAAGTGAGTGGGAAGTTCTGATCAGAAACAGAACTCCCCATTCACCAAACGAAGGAGCAGCGAAAGCTAGTTGCGTTTACTACCAAATAAATCTGTTGGACTTTAATCTGGTGTTGTGAGACTTCTTACTTTCTTGATGTCTGCCTGACAGGACACCGGGATCTGCCCCCAGGTGTCCATCTACATGCTGTTGCTTACAAGAATTCTCGGTGACAGAAAGTCCGGCCCGATCTGGGCTTCTAACAATAGCTGGTGCATTTCAATGGGGTGCAATGATCCCCTGCTAAGCATCAATAGGGTGCAACGACCTTTGAAGTTTTAGGCCCAGGCATGTTTATGTATTTGTACAATTGACTGTGTTTGATTTTAATGTGGCCAATTCTTTAATATAGGATATCCAATTTTATCAGCCTTAAAACTATGCCCTTTTTATATTACCACAACACAGACTGCCTATCAAACATGGGAGATCATAAGACATTATCACTTGCATTCCTGAGATATGGTTGTCTTGCAAAGCACATTCATATATAGGGCAGTATTTCTGAAACTGAATGGTGGCACAGTGATTAGGACTGCTGCCTCGCAGTACGAGGGACCCGAGATCCATTCCCGGCTTGGGTCACTGTCTATGGAGTTTGCACATTCTCCCTGTGTCTGTATGGATTTCCTCCGGATACTCTGGTTTCCTCCCATAGTCCGAAAAACGTGCTGGTTAGGTGCATTGACCATACTAAGTTCTCCCTCAGTGTACCTGAACATGTGCCGGAATGTGGCAACCAGGGGATTTTCACAATAACTTCATTTGCAGTGTTAATGTCAGCCTACTTGTGATTATTAGAAAAACTTGTAAAAAATTGTGTTTTACTACACCCTGGGGTTCCATCTGGGATTTTACAGTGGGTCTGGCCATTGTAAATTTGAAAATCCTACAGATCATTTACCCTGCTCAGGCCTTTGGAGGGAAAGGTGGAGAGACACCACCATCACTTCTTGCCTTTCCTGATCAAATTGCCCATAGTCTGCATTCCCCTCAGCCGTTCCCTCGCCTCCAGCCTGTCCAATACGATACCCCATCTTCTTCTCAACGTGGGCCTCTTGTCCTGCCGCTGCATTGAGACCACTGGATGTATCTTTGTCTTGGATTCCTGGGAATATCTGTAGTTGTAGTATTAGCCCTCAGTGGCATTGTTGGAACTACAGAACTGCCAGTTAATTGGATTGGCAAATACTGTCTAAGACAGGACTTATGAATGAGGGACAGAAATCCTGTGTGCAACCCATTCACATTCCTCAGTGTTAAATGGCTACAGGTCCACCAACATCAGCGGGGATATGCTAACATTTTCAGTGGCGGAGCAGCAAATACTGCCATCCATGGTTTCGGTCTTCATCTCAACTTCAGTAACTTTAACGCTTTTTTTTACAAGTTTCCCATCTTTTACCCATGATAAGCTCCTAATCAATATTCACTGAAACCTCCCTACATGTCACCCAGGTTTTAGCTGAACTACACTAGTCCCTGGTCCCTCGATCTGTGAAAATTAAATTGTCTTCATCAACTACAATCTCATTCCATTGCCTTCCTCCAGTACAATCTCCACCAACTATATACCTTTTCAAACACACCGTTCCTCTGAATCCGGTCTTCTGTACTGTTCCACCTTTGGCAACTGAAAGATTTCTAAGTGGATTGGCCAGACTAAATTGTCCCTAAATGCCCTAAAATGAGTTAGCCATGGATAGGGTGGTGACAGGGCTTGGGTAAGATGCTCTGTCAGAGAGTCAGTGTAGACTCGATGGGCTGAATAGCCATAGTAGGGATTCTATGATAAAACAATGGCCCTATTCTGAAATTCACTTCTTCATCCTCTCAAATTAATATAACTTATCTCTTTTGTCTAACTTTTAGTATGACATTCTCAAATAGCCTATTTTTGGAATGACATCAGTTTCCCTTACAACTTATTTGTGAAACTCTTGGGATGTTTACAAAGTGTTGGATATTGAGTTGTCCAGCTGTATATCAAAGAATACAAAGAGTAAGAGGCATAGTGTAGAACCACATTAAAATACTCAGGAAATACTTCTTTTCACAGTGTTTCAACCTCTGAAATGGGTTGCAGTTCATGCAGAGTGCACACATTCTCAGGAAGTGAGACAGATGTCTTTGTCTGGCTGGTATAATTATAGATAGTGGTGGGTAAGTTCTGAGTAAATCTGTCATCCAATACTACAGTCATATGGAACTTGCTTGATCTCTTTCAAAGTTTGGAGAGATTTTTTTTTTTTGAAATGGTTTTTCCCTCTCCTAGTCATATTGCCTGTTGGACAGAAAGGGTGGGGAAGGAGTGATAGTGTATATATAAATTGTTGCACCTTAATCTGGGAAAGGCTCAGAAGACCAGCTGGCCTTTCCTAGTCATTTGCCATTTTTAACATTCATAAAATGTATATAGTATATAGGTTGGAGCAATTCGACAAGGCAATTTACTGCCACTTTCTCAAGGGCAATAGGGATGGGTAACAAATGCTGGCCAACCAGCGACATCTATGTCCAACAAATGAATATAAAAACTATATAGTACTATTGACTATTAATGTTTTATTGTCAGGTCTCTTTTCCTCCCACAAACCATCCCGTAACCTTTCTGTCAACACACTGTCAAAACAATCTATTGTGAATTACCTGCAGCGCTATCTTTTTGAGACTCGAGGTTGTTGATCACAATTACCCATTTAGAATCACAGAGGTTTACAGCATGGAAACAGCCTTTTGGCCCAATTTATCTGTGCTGCCTTTTTTTAAACTCCTAAACTAATCCCAATTGCCCGCATTTGGCCCATAATCCCTTTATGCCCATCTTATCCATGTAACTATTTAAATGTTTTTTAAAAGACAAAATTGTACCCACCTCTACTATTAATTCTGGCAGCTTATTCCAGATATTCCCCACCCTCTGTATGAAAAAGCTGCCCCTGTAGACATTTTAGTATTTCTCCCCTTTCGTTTAAAACTATGTCCTCCAGTTTTAGCCTCTCCTACCTTTGGAAAAAGATATTGACTACCTTATCTATTCCCCTCATTATTTTATATATCTCTGTAAGATCATTCCTCAGCCTCATATCCTCTAGGGAAAAAAGTCTCAGTCTATTCAGCCTCTCCTTATAATTCAAACCATCAGGTTCTAGTAGCATCCTAGTAAATCTTTTCTGAGGGTATTGAAGGATGGATTAGTAAATTTGCAGATGACACTAAAGTCGGTGGAGTGGTAGATAGTGAAGAGGGGTGTTCTAGTTTGCAGAGAGACTTGGACAAGTTGCAGAGCTGGGCAGAGAGGTGGCAAATGGAGTTTAATGTGGAAAAGTGTGAGGTAATGCACTTTGCAGGAACAATAAATGTGTAGAGTATAGGGCTAATGGTAGGACTCTTAATAGTGTTGATGAACAGAAGGATCTTGGTGTATTTGTCAATAGATCCCTGAAAGTAGCAGTCAAGTCGATAAAGTTGTTAAGAAGGCATATGGAGTCTTAGCTTTTATTGGCAGGGGGATTGAATTTAGGAGCCGCAACATCATGTTGCAACTGTACAAAACTCTAGTGCGGCCGCACTTGGAGTATTATGTGCAGTTCTGGTCCCCACATTATAAGAAAGATGTGGAGGCATTGGAGAGGGTACAGAGGAGGTTTACCAGGATGTTGCCTGGTATGGAGGGCAGGTCTTATGAAGAGAGGCTGAGGGATTTGAGGTTGTTTTCGTTAGAAAGGAGGCGGCTAAGAGGGGACCTTATCGAAACATATAAGATGATTAGAGGTTTAGATAGGGTGGACAGTGATAGCCTTTTTCCTAGGATGGAGAAAGCTAGCACGAGGGGACACAGCTTTAAATTAAGGGGTGATAGTTATAGGACGGATATCAGAGGTAGGTTCTTTACCCAGAGGGTGGTTAGGGAGTGGAATGCCCTGCCTGCGGCAGTTGTCGATGCGCCAAGTTTGGTGGCGTTTAAGAGGTTAGTTGATAAGTTTATGGAAGAGAAGGGAATGGTTTAGTTTGGAGGGTCATTGCTTTTGATAATGGTCGGCGCAACATCGAAGGCCGAAGGGCCTGTTCTGCGCTGTAATGTTCTATGTTCTATGTTCTATGCACTCTTTCTAATTTAATAACATACTTTCTATTATAGAGTGACCAGAATTGGTTGCAATATTCCAAGTATGGCTTACCAATGTCTTGCATAATTTCAACAAGACATCCCAATTCCTGTATTCATTGTTCTGAATATGAAACCAAGCATGCTGAATGCCTTCTTTAAAGCCATGTCTGTGTGATGAAAACACCCAAACTTCCTGCAATAGGCAGCCAAAAGGGAAATGCTCTGAGACACACAGGAAAGGAAAAAAAAAGGAAATGAGTTTCTCAGTAAGTGATGATAAGTAGAGTCATCAACATTCAAAAGAAGAGCAGGTGAATGTATATAAGATGATTCACGGAACCTTACACAAATCCAGATAAACAAACAATTAACATGACACAAAGACTTGTGTAACTGGCACCATAGGACTATAAGTTGTAGGGGCAGAATTAGGCTATTTGAACCATTGAGTCTGCATGGATTGCTTAAGATCACACAATGGCCAATTTGTATAATCCATTAATAATGTACAATTTGCTTTTAAATATCTGTTTAAAAGAGGAAAAATCCATAAATTAATGGACCCAAATAAGGGCAGCTTAGTAGCACAGTGGTTAGCGCTGCTGCCCACAGTGCCAGGAACCTGGGTTTGATTTCAGGCTTGGGTCACTGTCTGTGTAGAGTTTATGAAATCAGAGAATGCTGAGCAGTTATAAGGAGTATATTTTAGTGATTAGGGATTGGTTTACCCACCAGTGATTCCACCAGTGTGGATTCAATTGGGGCAGCATGATGGCACAATGGTTAGCATTGCTGCCTCACAGCTCCAGAGACCTGGGTTCAGTTCCCAGCTCAGGTCACTGTCTGTGTGGAGTTTGCACATTCTCCCTAGGTCTGCATGGGTTTCCTGCAGGTGTTCCGGTCTCCTCCCACAGTCCAAAGAAGTGCCGGTTAGGTTGATTGGCCATGTTAAATTGCCCCTCAGTATCCTGGTTACACGGATTATCAGAGTAAATATGTGGAATTACAGGAGTAGGTCCTGAGTGGATTATTGTCGGTGAAGACTAGATGGGTTGAATGGTGTCCCTGTAGGAATTCTATGGATTCCTACCAGCTAAGGTTAGTCATGAAGGCCTGCCTTCTCAACCTTGCTTTTCGCCTGATGTGTGGTGATCCTCGGGTTAAATTGCCACCAGTCAACCTGGGACTATCATACAATCATAGAATCCTACAGTGCAGAGAGAGACCCATCAAGTCTGCACCATCCACAATCCCACCCAGGCCCTATCCCCATATCTCTCCATATTTATCCACTAATCCCTCTAACCTATGCATCCTGAACATTAAGGGGTAACTTAGAATGGCCAATCAACCTAGCCCTCACATCTTTGGACTGTGGGAGGAAACTGGAGCACCCAGAGGAAATGCACACAGACACAGGGAGAATGTGCAAACTCCACACAGACAGTCGCCTGAGCAGGGATTCATAGCCAGGTCCCTGGAACTATGAAGCAGCAGTGCCAGCCACTATACTACTGTGCTGCCTTATTATGGCAACTTTGCATTACTTTTATAAGACTATGAAGAGATGACAGGGTACATGCTGAGAGGATGTTTCCCTTCATGGGGGAATCTAGAACAAGGAGGCACAGTTTAAAAATAAGTGTTCTCCCATTTGAAATGGGAATGAGGAGGAATTTCTTCGGTGAGTGTTGTTTGTGTTTGGAATTCTCTATCTGAGTGGAGGCTAGGTCACTGAATATATTCAAGGTTCAATTAGATAGAGATTTTCAATGGATAAGGATCATGGGGGCCAGTGGGAAAGAACAATTGAAGCCACTTTCAGAATCAGTCATTGTCTTATGGAATGGCAGAGCAAATTTGAGGGGCTGAAAGGTCTACTCCTATTTCTTATATTCTTATGGCAACAAGGATACATTCTCATGTAATGTGAATTTATCCGGTGGGATTTTTATTTGTCAAATCAAATGTTTTAATTTTTGAAGTTTGGATTTTTTTGTTCTTCAGCAGTATCGCAAGGATGCTTTAAAATGTAAAATGTGCTTCTTTTACTGAAAGATATTTTAAAATATGAATTGTTGAATCCAATGTTTAAACTTCTTTTGACCTGCAGTATATCTATTGGAAATTGTTTTCAATTTTATTTGCTCTGGACAATAAGACATACACTCAAATAGTCAAGAGTAGATCCTTGAGAATTAGTAGAAGAAATGTCTGTGTGAGAAGTATTGGAACTTACAACTGACAAACATATTGGAGAATGTAAAGCAGACATGATAATTATCATAAAATAATTGTATCCAGTGTCCTGGTTGTACAGATGTGCCACATCATCTTGAGTAAGCATATATTTGGAGAAATAAAAGAAAATCATGTATCACAGCGAACCTGTTTAACATTGGTCTCCAACCTCAAACAGACTATTCATAAAACAAAGCCAGCAGCCTTGAGGAAACATTCCTAGGCATGACAATATAAATTGCTGTGCAATTAATATATAAAAATCCAAATGGTCTCACCTCATCCTCTGGAAGTGAGTGCATTGAGGGAATGAAAAGCCCAGCTACCAGATTGGGTTTATTGATAAATCTTCTTCACATTGGCTACCTGCCAAGTACCAAGGTAAAACTGCCTTCAAAAGTTTAGAAAAATCCCTGTAAATTTCCTGTGATAAAAAATCCAGGATAAGGTCTTGGGTGCCTCCCATTCCACAGATAATCCATAAACTTGTGGGCCCAAATTTGCAGTGGCTGGTGAACAAATGGGAACTGCCATTTATTTAGCTTACCCTTATCCATTTGATTTAATATTGGCTGGAAGTTGCTACATTAACGAATCAGTGCCCACTATGAACTGTGGACCCTATGTAATCAGGGCAAGCATTTGCTTTCTCCCTAACCAATCAGTAGGACACCCCACTCCCATCGATTGCCCTACCCTGAGACCCTGCTCCCATAAGTCCCACGTCATCCCTACTGCCCATTGGGCAATGGCAAGGTGCCAATGCTTAAGGGGCACCACATCGCCCGAGCCTTTGGGGGGCCCCGATTGCCCCCAGAGTTGGGGTGATAGTGTCACATCGCTGGAATGATGGGACTGAAAAGCCCATTACGTTTGCCTCCAAGATCCTTTCCGACATGGAGCAAAGATACTCTCAGTTAGAGATTTGGGGATCATATTTGTGTTAAAGTTTCCATTAATATGCCTTTGCTAGCCTTTTTTTATAATTACTGATCATAAAACCTTACTGCGTTTTTAAAGAGGACAAAGCAACCCCCCATCACCTCCACTTGGATACAGCACTGGGACTTGTTATTGGCGGCCTACGAATATCTTTTAGAATACCAGCCTGGAACCCAGATAGCCAATGCTGATGCACTGAGTCACGCCCCCCGCCCCACTGCCTACAAGACTGGCTCCTTCACCAGCATTGGAAGAGGTCGTGATGACTCTGAACTTTTTGGAAACTTTGCCAGTGCCAGCAAGGCAACTTAAAGCCTAGACCCAAACAGATCCAATGTTATCTAAAACAGGGTACATGATCGTACTCAGTGGATTCCGAGGATGATCCTCCGAAGAAATGAATCCCTACCTTATTTATAGAATCCCTACAGTGCAGAAGGAGGCCCTTCAGCCGATTGCATCTGCACCCACCACAATCCCATCCAGGCCCTACCCTCATAACTCCATGCATTTATCTAGCTGCTCCTCCTAACACTAAGGGGCAATTTAGCATGGCCAATCCACCTTACCTGCACATCATTGGACCATGGGAGGAAACCGGAGCACCCGGAGGAAACCCACACAGATACACACAAATTCCCAAGCCAGGAATTGAGTCCAGATCGGTGCTGTGAGGCAGAATTCCTAAGCACCATGCCGCCCCCCTTTGTTAAGAAAGATGAATTTAGTATTGAGGACACAATCTTTCTTCGGGGCTCCCGAGTAATTATTCTGCTCCCAGGATGATGTCCGATATTAAAGGAACTACATAATGGCCATGCTGCAGTATCAGGAATAAGGATGCTGATCAGGAATTACCCCTGGCGGCCTGGTTTGATTCCCGATATTACAGACTTGGTGAAACAATGTGACTTCTGCCAGGAAAATGAAAACTCTCACCCTCGACCTCCTGACACCCATGGGCATGGCCTGGCAGGCAATGTGTGCGTGTAGACATTGGAGATCTCTTTATGGGTTCCATGTTTTGAACCGTGTTGGACGCACACTTCAAGTGGTTTGAGATGCACCTCATAAATTCCACAACGTCTCAGGCTATGATTGAGAAATTGCAGCAAAGCTTCAGCACACACGGAATACCAGATGTCTTGGTTTCTGATAGCAGCATGGCCTTTTACTGGTGGTCATTTCTAGAACTTTGTGCTTCCCAATGGTATCCAGCACATACGGGCTGCATTTTATCACCCGTCATAAAATGTACTGGCAGGACGGGTGGTTCAAACCTTCAAAACCCACATAAAGAAACAACTAGCATGCCCAGGAAGATCAAGTTTCCATAATTTTTATTTGATTACAGCACCACACGGCACACAACAGGGCCTGCCCCAGCAAACCTTTTAACTGGACAACAGCTTCCTACAGAGTGAACCTGCTGTTCTCAAACTTGGCGCAGAGGGTGCATTCCCTGTAAAAAAACCAAAAAATAAATTAAATTCATTTATTAGTCACAAGTTGGCTTACATTAACACTGCAATGAAGTTACTATGAAAATCCTCCAGACGCCACACTCTGGCACCTGTTCGAGTACACTGAGGAAGAATCTATCATGGCTAATGCAGCTAACCAGCACATCTTTGGACTGTGGAGGGAAACCGAAGCACCCGGAGGAAACCCGTGCAGACACGGAGAGAATGTGCAAACTTCACACAGTCACCCAAACTGGAAACTGAACCCGGGTCCCTGGCGCTATGAGGCAAGGTGCTAACTACTATTCTGATTCTGCAAGCACAGAAGGAACTTTTGCAATGGGTGATCATGATGGAAACTTCAGGGATCGTTAAGGAGAAAATGGGACCAGTATCAAAGTCCGGGATAAAACCTTGAAGAAGCACTTGGACTGTCTCTGAGTCAGAGAGTGCATGCCCGAGAAGGCCACACTACTGGCCATGGAGATGGCAGCTGCCAGTGCTGATCCGCAGCTCGAAGCTGACTCTGCGTTGGCCCCTTCGGATAGTGATATGGACTCGGAGATGGAGGCAGAAGAAGTGGACCTCTGGGCTGAAACAGAACCTGTGTTGGTAACCATGCAACTCTCCCTTTGGGAATGAAGATCCAGTCTTTAGTTAATGCTGCCTGATCCAGCCCCATCTTCGACCAACTCCAACCAGCTAAATGACAGAAAGAACTTCCTCACAGTGCAGTTGCCAGAGAGATATGGATCATTATGAAGTGCTTTAAAGGTTAGTCATGTCACAAACCAATTCCAGCCTCCCAGATTGCCTGGATCCACTACAGTTTGCCTATCACTGCAACAGGTCCATAGCAAACACCCATTTCCCTGCACTGCGCTCAACCCCAGAACATTTAGGAACACCTATGTCAGATTCCTATTTATTGACTACAGCTCAGTCTTCAACACCATTATTCCTACGAGACTCATCTCCAAACTCTATGGCCGGGGGCTAGGCTCCTCCCTCTGCGACTGGATCCTGAATTTCCTAACCTACAGATCAGTAAGGATAGGCAACAACACCCCCTCCATGATCATCCTCAAAACCAGTGCCCCAAAAGGCTGTGTTCTCAGCCCCCTACTATATCCTTTATACACCTATTACTGTGTGGCCAAGTTTCCCCCCAATTTGATTTTCAAGTTTGCTGACAACAACACCGCAGTGGATCAGATCTCAAACAATGACAAGACAGAGTACAGGAATGAGATAGAGAATCTGGTGAACTGGTGCAGTGACAATAATCTCTTCCTTAATGTCAACAAAATGAAGGAGATTGTCATCAACTTCAGGAAGCGTAAAGGAGAACATGCCCCTGTCTACATCAATGGAGACAAAGTAGAAAGGGTCGAGAGCTTCAAGTTTTTAGGTGTCCAGATCACCAAAACCTGTCCTGGTCCCCCTACTGAAACTATAGGTAAGAAAGTCTAACAACACCTCTACTTTCTCAGAAGATGAAGGAAATTTAGCATGTCAATTATAACTCTCACCAACTTTTACAGATGCACAATAGAAAGCATTCTTTTTGGTTGTGTCACAGTTTGGTATGGCTCCTACTCTGCCCAAGACCACAAGGAACTGTAAAATGTCATGAATGTAGCCCAATTCATCACACCAACCAGCTTCCCATCCATTGACTCTGTCTACACTTCCCACTGCCTCAGCAAAGCAGCCAGCATAAGTAAGGACCCCATGCACCCAGACATTCTCTCTTCCACCTTCTTCCCACAGGAAAAAGATACAGAAGTCTGAGGTCATTACCAACTGACACAAGTTCAGCTTCTTCCCTGCTGCTATCAGACTTTTGAACAGATCCACCCCGCATTGTTTATTTTTTTCTACACCCTAGCTATGATTGTAACAATGCATTCTGTATTTTCTCTTTTCCTTCTCTATGAATGGTATGTTTTGTCTGTATAGTGCGCAAGAAACAATACTTTTCACTGTATGCTAATACATGTGACAATAATAAATCAAATCAAATCAAACCTGAAGGGGAGACATGTTCTGATGGCCATGAAGAACATGGGGAATCATTGATAGATTTCCCCATAGATTTCATAGAGTGCAGCTTTCCTTATTGAGCAGGCAGAGGCTACAAGAGAAGCAGTCAGTGGGGGTTTTCAAACCTGCTGCTTGACTGGGACCAGCCCTGTTGGCCCCGAGATGTAGACTGTCTCAGTGTAAGGCACACAGCCTTTCTCTGTGCTGCACAATAAAGGGTGTTGGTGACGGGGAAGTAGCGTTTGGCTGAATGGCTACATTTACAAAACTGGTTCCAATGATGAGAAACTTCACTTTAACCTGGTGTTGTGAGACTTCTTACTGAGAAACTTCAGCTTGAGGATAGATTGGAGGAGTTAGGACTATTCCTCTTGGAGAAAAGAAGGAAAAAAGGAGATTTTAACAGAGGTTTTCAAAATCATGAGGAGGCTGGACAGAGTAGGAATCAAGAGACTGTTCCCGCTTGTAAAAAAATCGAGAAGGCACAAACTTAAAATGATTTGCAAATGAGATGTGAGAAAATGTCTTTCACCCAGTGGCCAGAACTCCATCATCGTGCCCGCCACGGAATCGGAGCGGGTGAGGGTCCGACAATGGAAATTCCCATTGACCGCGAGTGGGAATTTTCAGTCTTGGCCAAGCGAGGCCGCAGGATTCTGCCCAGTGGGTGGTTTGGGTCTGGAATGCACTGCTTCGTAGTGTGGTGGAGGCAGATTCAATTGAAACATTCAAGAGGGCATTAGATTATCACTTGAATAGAAACAAGTCGGCAGGGGAAAAAGGCAAGGGAACAGCACTAAATTATAATGCTCCTCTGGAGGGGTAGTTCAGACAAAGGGCTGAATGGCCTCTTCTGCTCTGTAACAATTCTGTGATTTTTGTGAACATTGTACCTGCCGAACCTAGCACTTAACCTAATTTCAAACATTTGTTCGACCAATTACTTGTAGCACTACTTAATCTCTGAAGCTCAAAGCAAGGCCGTTAAGGTTTAGAAATGAAAGAGGACGGCAAAAGATCGAAGCTACACATCATCGCATCCATGAATCAGCCAGTTCTTTCAGCCGGACCCATAGATTGCTCTTTTTTTCAGATGGGATAATCTCCCTCTGGCTTACCACAACCTCCCCATTCCATCAGTCATTATTCACATTAAAATAGTTAGACTAAGTGGCAAAGGCAGGGTTCTGAATCTTGGTGGACCACATCAAAACAGATCACGATATTGCAGTTAGATTTTTGAGTTCTCTGCTAACCACAGGAGTAAGGTGCCAGTGAAAACATAGGGTATGAAGTAATATGACTGCACTTTGAAAGCAAATACCATTGGTTATGAATTGCTTTGTGTCTTGTGAGCAAACAGAACTATATAGACGCTTACTTAATTCAATCCTTCTTTGTAATTCCCTTACATTTGTGCTCCAATCTTCTGTTTATGAAGTCAAGAATCTAATAATTTTTTTAAAAAAAATAAGCCCCTCGGCTTGTTCTGCCAACATCAGTAATTGATGAGTATGCATCCTGAGGTTTCTCTATTGCAGTAAGAAGTCTCACAACACCAGGTTAAAGTCCAACAGGTTTATTTGGTAACAAACGCCACTAGTTTTCAGAGCGCTGCTCCTTCGTCAGATGAGTGGGAGTTCTGACCGCAGAATTGATCACAGAATTGATCAGAACTGTGTTACCTCAGTCCAACGTTGGCATCTCCACATTGTTTCTCTGTTACTCCACTCCTTTATAATTGTATTGTTTAGTTTATATTGACTCTCCTCATGGACTCAATCTCTGGAATTCATAAATTCCCTACAATACAGAAGGAAGCCATTGGCCCATTGACTACAATCCCACCCAGACCCTGTTCCCGCAAACCCACACATTTGCCCTGCTAATTCCCCTGATGCTACGGTCAATTTAGCGTGGTCAGCCCACACAACTTTGCACTGCGGGAGGAAACCAGAGCACTTGGTTGAAAGCCCACACAGACACAGGGAGGATGAGCAAACAGATAGTGTTCCAAGGCCAGAATTGAACGTGGGTCTCTGGTGCTGTGAGGCAGCAATACTAGCAACTATGCCACCAAGCCACCGAATGGATACGTTCGTTGACCACTGGCTGGACTTTGCAGTCTCGAATTGAATGAGGCTGTAAAGTCTCGCCCAGTAGGTCAAATGATCTTCTTCAGTGCTGTAACAGTTCGATGAATCCTCTCTCTTTTTAAAATGCATCACTTCATGTTTATCTGCATTAGACAAGACATACTTGAGATGTGCCTTCTCAGTTCACCAGCCTGTTTTCCAGAAGATTGTAGCTATCCTTCTCAATATTTACAATATTGAGAAGGATACTTATTCAGAACTTTATTGAGAACAATATTGAGAACTTCCAAGTTCTGTGTCATTTGTGAATTTACAAGCTGCAGCTGTGTAACTAAGTCCAAATCATCAATATTTGTCAAGAGGAGCAGTGGTGCTAATACTGCGGATAACACTCTGTAACTCCCTCCAGTTTGAAAACGATTGCTTTCTGTGCCTTAGACACTGTTGTATTCATATGTGATATCAAAACTCCCTGCAGCCAAACAGCTGTGAGGTCACAGTTATTTACTTACAGGAAGGAAAGACTATTTACAGGAATCCTTTACAGTAAAACTAGACTATCAAAACTATCAAAGCCTGTTTGTCCAGTTCCCAACTGCCAGTTTTAAAGCCTGCTGTTAGGATCCCATTGGTCGGGGAGTCACATGATTCCTGAGACTTGCCGAAATCTCAGATAAGAAAGTCATGTGATCTCAGAGTGTACCATAATGTCCTTTCCACCTTCAGATCCCCTATTGTAAAGGTCTTGACATCAATACTACAGTCTATCAGGAGATTTGTGTTTACATTGAGAGTGACGGAGTGTCACTGGTTGGGGTTTCACTTTGGGATTTGTGTCACTCCAGCGAGCTTCTCCATTGGCTTCTGTTAGTGCAGGATATGCTCTGCTGTTGTTTCTTTAGCTTCAGCATAGAATTGTCACAGAATCCCTACAGTGCAGAAGGAGGCCATTCAGCCCATCAAGTCTGCACTGACAAGCAATCCCACTCAGGGTCCTATCCCATAGCTCTACATATTTACCCCACTAATCCTTCTAACCTACATATCCCAGGACATTAAGGGGCAATTCAACATGGTAACTCAGCCTAGCCCGCACATCTTTGGACTATGAAAGGAAACCAGAGCACCCAGAGGAAACCCACGCAGACATGGGGAGGATATGCAAATTTCACACAGACAGTGACCCAAGCCAGGAATCGAACTCAGATCCTTAGAGGATCTGAAGCAGCAGTGCTAATCACTGTGCTACTATGCTGCTTCTGTGGCAACAGGTTCTGGCTCATAATGGTTTGCTCGGCTCTCTTGTATTTAAGTCAATACTAACTGTAGGCATGTTTGGGGTTGATGACACCACCACTCTGATAGAGGCCCTTCTTTTTCCCAAATGGTCTAAAAGTTTCCCTGAGATTTTGTCCTGGGTTCTCATCTTATATAATACAGGTCCAATCTTGGCTACAATTCCTGAGGTCCAGCTAAGACTGCTCCCAAAGTTTCTCACCAAAACTTGATCATTCACCTTGAATGATCTCTCTGCCTTGGAGGAGTTGTGATTCCATCTTTGGATATCTTGCACAGACTGCACCCTTCCCACTAGATATGGAAATATCAGAGTTAATCTTGTATGAATCTTGTCAGCCACTGGTACTTCTGCCAGATCTATTCCTGTTGTTGAATGTGAGGTGACTCTAATAAAAAGCATGCGATCTTGGTATCCATGAATGCTGGTAACTGCTTTGCTATTTAGGATTTGAAAGTTTGCCCAGCTTATTCCATGAATGGAGACATTGTTTCAATGGAGAGCATGGCGCTGTTTCGATTGTTTAATACTATTGAAAAGTGCAAATTTCTGAAATTCCACACAGATAAAAACATCATCTGAACCTGGTGAGTGCAAAAACATTGACATAATTTTTCAATTGCTATGTAAGAGATAGCGGACTTCATCTAGTATATATCCATCCATTAACAGGATGTATCTATCAGTAAAAGGAAAATAGAACAGAGAAGCAGTGGAGTAAATTCCGTTCTTCTTGACATTGGCCACATTGTTCAACTATTTTTGTTATGTTGGCATCAAATTCAGGCCACCACAAGTAACTTCTTACCAACATTTTCATTTCTGATATGTCCAGGTGAGCGCCATGCAATTCCTCTAAACGTCAGTGTGTTCCAGAATTAGGAACAACTACACATGATCCCCAGAGGATCACACCATGCTCACAACTTGGTTTGCCTTTTTGAGACAAGTAAGAACATAAGAACTAGGAGCAGGACCAGGCCATCTGGCCCCTTGAGCCTGCTCTGCTACTCTATAAGATCATGACTGGTCTTTTTGTGGACTCAGCTCCACTTACCCATAACCCTTAATTCCTTTGCCGTTCAAAAATTTATCTATTTTTGCCTTAAAAACATTTAAGCATTGACTTCCCTGGGCAGGGAATTCCACAGATTCACAACCCTTTGTGTGAAGAAGTTCCTCCTCAACTCAGTTCTAAATCTGTTCCCTCTTATTTTGAGGCTATACCCCTAATTCTGGTTTCACCTGCCAGTGGAAACAATTTCCCTGCTTCTATCTTATCTATTCCCTTCATAATCTTATATGTTTCTATAAAATCTCCCATCTTTCTTCTGAATTCCAATGAATATAGCCAGTTTCTCCTCATAAGCCAATGCTCTGAACTCCGGAATCAACCTAGTGAACCTCCTCCACACCCCTCCAAGTGCCAGTATATCCTTTCTCAAGTAAGGAGACCAAAACTGTACACAGTACTCCAGGTATGGCCTCACCAGCACCTTATGCAGCTGCATTATAACCTCACTGTTTTTAAACTCCATCCCTCTCATAATGAAGGACAAAATTTCATTTGCCTTCTTAATTACCCGCTGCACTTGCAAACCAACTCCTTGTGATTTTTGCACAAGGACAACCAGGTCCCTCTGCACGGAAGCATGCTGCAATTTTTTACCATTTAAATAATAGTCTATTTGCTTGTATTGCTACCAAAATGGTTGACCTCACATTTACCAACGTTGTACTCAATCTGCCGGACCCTTGTCCACTCACTCAAACTTTCTATATCCCTTTGCAGACTTTCAGCATCCCTGCCACTCATCTTAGTGTCATCTGCAAATTTTGACAGAGGTTTCATAGCTTCTGAAGTTAGATCATGGAACCCTTTGCTTAATGTTATGTTTTTGATTTTTGACCAGGTCTCTTTGTGCCCAAGTCCCGATTTGTTTCACAGATACGAGCAATTCTTCTAAGACATTCAAAGCCATTTTGACCTCTTCTGGCACGATGGGAGAGTTGAACTTATGGATAATGGTAGGGGATTTAAAACATTGGCATTGGCTAGCTCACATCCAAGTCAATGCTTCAAGATGCATTCATATACTAAAAGCAATAAAGTCTCACATTGTATTAGGGCAGAGACAATAGGAGGGATGGATTTATTTTCTTAGAGTAATTCCAAAAACTGCTTATGATCCATCACTATTGTGCAATGCCTTCCACTTATGTATTGGTGGAATTTTTTGATGCTGAACACAGCACCTTGAACTCCAATGCCTATATCATTTGTAATCACAACAAAATTTAAGTTTATTTATTAAGGAGCCTTACATTCATACTGCAATGAAGTTACTGTGAAAAGCTCCTACTAGCCAAATTCCAGCTCCTGTTCAGATACACTGAGGGAGAATTTAGCATGATAAATGCACCTAACCAGCACACCTTTTGAACTGTGGGAAGAAACTGGAGCATCCAGAGGAAACCCACAAGGGGAGAATGTGCACACCCTGCACAGACAGTGACCCAAGCTGGGAATTGAACCTGGTCCCTAATGCTGTGAGGCAGCAGTTCTAACCACTGTGCCACTGTTTGAAGTGGATATATGATTTAAAATTATATCAACTACTGCTGAGATCTATTCACTGCTCTATGTGGTAGTTATGTTTTGGAGATTTTTTTTCAATTTCAACTCATGTTTCCACGTTATGTACATATTCTTGAATATGGTATTTACAAGAAATGAACAAAAAGCATGTTTGGCAACATGCCATAAACAATGATACAAAGCTCTATAATTATGAAGTCAGACAGTGACTTCGCATCCAGTTTTTATGACTCAGAACCACTTCCATGAAGTATTTACCATTAACTGTTAGAAAAAACAAAGAACAGTACAGCACAAGAACAGGTCCTTTGGTTCTCCAAGTCTGTGATGGCACAGATGACTGTCTAATATTTTCTTGCCTTTATGTCGTCCATATCCCTCTACGTTTGCTTCCATCACCTCCTCTACCAACGCGTTCACCTGCTCTGTGTGAAAAATCTGCCTTTGCATCTCTTTTAAGCTTTCCCCCTCTCACTTTCAACTTACACCCCCAAGTAATTGATCCTTTGACCCTGTGGAAAATAGTCTGACTATCCACTGTATCCAAACCTGTCATAATCTTGCAAACCTCCTTCAGGTCTCCTCTCATCTTCTGACACTAAATGAAAACAATCCAAGTTTGTTCAGCCTTTCTTCATAGTCCATATCCTCCAAACCAGACAACATTCTGGTAAATCTCCTCTGCATCCTTTCCAATGAATCAACATCCTTCCAGTAATGTGGTGATCAGAATTGTACACAATTCTCCAAATGCAGCCTAACCAAAGTCTTATACAGCTGCAACATGCTTTTCCAGTTCTTCTACTCAATGCCCCGACCCATGAAGGCCAGAATGCCATACACCTTCTTGACCACATTGTCCACCTGAGTTGCCCCTTCAGGGAACTGTAGATCTGCACACCTAGATCCCTCCATATGTTAATATTTTTAAAGGCTCTATCATTTACTATATACTTTCCTTCTGTAATAGACGTTAGAAATCGTATCACCTCACATTTGTCTGAGTTAAATTCCATCTGCCATCTTTTGGCCCAGGTTTCCAGCCAATTTATATCCTACAATATCCCCTGACAATCTTCCTCACTGTGCGCCACTCCCCAAATTTTTATATCATCTGCAAATTTAGTAATCAGACCTCCTACTTTTTCCTCCAAATCATTTATATTACATATATTACAAACAACAATCCCAGCACTGATCCTTATGGAACACCAATTGTCACAGACCTCCAGTTAGAAAAGTATCCTATCTGCATTTTATGCCCAAGCCAGTTTTGTATCCATCTTACAAGCTCATCTCAGACCCCATATGACTTCACCTTCTGTATCAGCCTGACATGAGGAACCTTATTGAAGGCTTTACTAAAGTCCATGTATACAACATCCACTATCCTGTCCTTGTCAATGTTTCTTGTCACTTCCTCAAAGAGTTCAATCAAGTTTGTGAGATGCAACCTCTCCTACACAAAACCATGCTACCTATCAGTAATATGCCTATTTTTTTCCAGTTGTGAGTACATCCTGTCCTTAACAATCTTCTCTAATAATTACCCCACCACAGATAGAAGCCTCACAGGCCTCTAGTTTCTCAGATTGTCTCTTCAGCCCTTCTTAAACAAAGGACCAGTGTTAGCCACTCTCCAATCCTCTGGTATCTTGCCCATGGCAAAAGTGAACACAAAGATTTTGGCCAAAGCTTCAGCAATTTCATCCTTGCCTCTTTCAGTATTCTGGGATAGACCCTATCTAGCCACCTTAATATTTTTTAAAACCTCTAATACCGTCTCCCTTTTTATTTCAACAAGCCCTAGGATATCAACATCCTCCTTTCTACACACAATATCAAAGAACAAAGAACAAAACAGCACAGGAAACAGGCCCTTCGGTCCAACGAGCCACCTCGATGTTCCTACTTCTACCCACGATCCCTGTCTATGTTTGTAGATCTATGCATTGGAACCAAATTTGAGACAAACTTGAGACAATTTAGAGAGAACATTGGAACCAAATTTGAGACAACTCAGAGACATCACATCCTTCTCCTTTGCGAATATGGATGCAAAGTTAAGGATCTCGCTCACCTCATCTGACTCCACATGCAAATTCCTTCCACTTTCCGTGAGTGGACCTACTCTTTCCTTAACTACCCTCTTCCTCCTTATATATGCATAAAAAGCTTTGGGATTCTCCTTAATCCTGCCTTTCAAGGACATTTCATGGCCCTTTTTTGCCCTCCTAAGTCCCTGTTTAAGCTATTTCCTGCTATCTTTATAATCCTCAAGAGCCTTATTCGTTTTCAATTTCTTGAAATTTATGTATGCCTCCTCCTTTTTTATTAAGCTCACAGTCTCTCTTGTCATCCAGGGTTTCTGAATCTTGCCATCTTTATCCTGCAATTTTACATGGATATACTTGTTCTGAATTGTTAGAAACTGACTTTTGAAAAACTCCCACACAACAGATGTGGATTTACCCTCACACAGCTGCCCCCAGTCTACATTCCCTAGCTCCTGCTTAATACTGTCATAGTTAGCCTTGCCCCAGTTTTATATTTTCACTCTCGGATGACTTTTATAACTTCCTACAAGTATCTTGAAATTTATAGAATTGCGATCATTGTTCCCAAAATGGTCCTCCACTGAGACATCAATCATCTGTGCGGTCTTCTTCACCAAAACCAAGTCTAAGGTAGCTGCTTCCCTATTTAACTACCTACATATTGCCTCAAGAAGCACTCTTGAAAAAACTGAACAAACTCTGCTCCACCAGGTCCCCTGGAATTCATGGAATCTCTATCTATAGAATTATAGAATTTTATAGTACAGAAAGCTCATTGAGTCTGCACCAATGTCAATCCCAAGCAGGCCCTATCCCCGTAACCCCATGCATTTATCCTAGCTAGTCTCCCTGACACTAAAGGGTAATTTTGCATGACCAAGCCACCTAACCAACACCTAGGAGAAAACGAGAGCAGCCAGAGGAAACCCACACAGACACAGGGAGAATATGCAGATTCCACACAGACAGTAACCCAAGCCAGGAATGGTGAACCCGGCTCTCTGGCACCATGAGGCAGCAGTGCTAACCACTGCACCATTGTGCTGCCCATGGGGATGTTAAAATTTCCCATCACACCATAGAAACATTGAAGATAGGAGCAGGAGGAGGCCAATTGGCCTTTCGAGCCTGCTCTGCCACTCATTACGATCATGGTTGATCATCCAACCCAATAGCCAAATCCTGCTTTCTCCTCATCATAAAGATAAGATGAATTTGATCCCATTCATCCCAAATGCTATATTCAGCTGCCTCTTGAATACATTCTATGTTTTGGCATCAACTGCTTCCTATGGTAATGAATTCCATAGGCTCCCCTCTCTGTGGGTGAAGAAATGTCCTCTCATCTCCGACCTAAATGGTCTACCCCAAATCCTCAGACTGTGTCCCTTGTTCTGGACAATCCCGTCATCAAGAGCATCCTTCCTGTATTTAGCTTGTCTAGTCCTATTCAAATTTTAGAAGTTTCTATGAGAACCCCTTTCATCTGTCTGAACTCCTAACCTAATCAATCTCTCCTCATATATCAGTCCCGCCATCCCCGGATTCAGCCTGGTAAAGCTTCACAACACTCCCTCAAGAAGAAGAACAGCCTTCCTCAGAAAAGGAGACCAAAACTGACCACAATGTTCTTGGTGTGGCCTCACCAATTTCATTTTATGCCTATAAACAACTCTGTTGTTTTCACTCTTCCCATAATCTGCCGACATATCAGTTCCTCCACTTCATGCTGGCTGTTGGAAGGTCTTTACAAGTTTCCCAGGCCATCAATTGAGTTGTTGCAATGCTGAGCCAAAGCACCAGTGATACTTCTATATGACTTGTACATCTCACTTCTCATGTTAGTTGGAGAATATTAGACAGGAGCTTTATACACTATAGTGCATTGTCCTGGTCCTAAAACACAGACATTGAGTGGAATTTTATGGCCTTGCTTATCCCAACACAGTAGAATTCTATCAATGGACCCTTGCTCTTTCCAATTCTTGTGGTTAGTGGGGCGATAAAATTCTGACCCATGTGTATGCTTCTTTCAAACTACAAGGTCTAATTGTTGTAGATTAGCAAACCCTGCCTTAAGTAAACATCCTTGTGTCTTATATGCACACAGTCTGAGAATAATTGGAGGATTAATTTGTTTCCCTGTAAGTTTTTAGCTTCTTAATAAAACCTGTTCTCAAGGAATCTTGTCAGAAGTAATGTTCGTCATGAGCAATGAGAATCACATCTTTCATCGAGGGAAAAGCCTACAATCCTTTAGATACTGCCTCACAGCGCCAGGGACCCGGTTCAATTGCGGCCTCGGGTCGCTGTCTATGTGGAGTTTGCACATTCTCCCTGTGTCTGGTGGGTTTCCTCTGGGAGCTCCGGTTTCCTCCCAAACGCCAAAGATGTCCAGGTTGAGTTGATTGGCCTTTAATGTTAAATTACACGTTAATGTTAGGGGGATTCACAGGGTAAGTACATGGGGTCATGGGGATAGGATCTGGGTGGGATTGTTGATGGTGCAGGCTCAATGGGCCAACTGGCCTCCTTTTGCACTGTAGGGATTTTCTGATTCTATAATTCTATGCCAGACAAATCACTTCCTGAATTTATTTCTGTCCTTCCCTATTGACCTTTTAGCAGGAGCTTGACGTATTGGTGAGGAAGTGCACTCACTGACTAATTATTGTAATACATTGAAATAGTTTTAAATACAAATTTTAATTAATACTACACTCCTGGGTAAGTTTCTTCCTTTTTACTATTATTTTTCTTTCATATGTAGTTTTATAACAAATATCTAAATAAAATTCCCGTGTGGACAATAGTGAATATTGAATTGATGTTTATTCTGTACAGTTAACTTGACTTTACATTGTATCAGAATCTTCCCAAAAATGCACAGTATTGGCTCTGCTGAGGAACCCAGTATGAAACTCACAGGCTGCACAGTCGGCTTTTCTCACAATATTGAATTAAACTCTGGGCAATTTGAGAGGGAAAGTAGATTCACTCTGTAAGCTGGAGGGGCAGGACCTAAGATAGCTGGCAACACCATCAATTTGGAAATCAGGATGCCTTTTCAAAGCATGCCTCAATTTAAATAAAAGGCCACAATTTTGATAATCACCACCCCACCCACCTACCCCCATCACCATCTCACTGACTTTGAAACTACCCCACGGACATGAGGAAATCCCCACCCTCCCATGGACATCAAGACTCCCGTGGACATGTGGAATAGGGGATCTCCCCCATTGACATTGTGAGTCCACATGCAGAAGGGCAGCCACCCCCTCAATTCTTCATGGAAAGGGACCCCTGCAATGAAGTTCCCCAAAAGACTTCCTGCAATGCCAAAGGGGCTCTGTCAGAGCACTAGCAAGCAATACCTGAGCATGTCCCTCACCAGCTGTGGGCTACGTCGACCTGTAAATCTCATCATGATCTTCTCGACTGGTTTTCGTTTTTGAAAACTAGTAATAATTTGTGTCAACAAGGTGTTATGCTGGCTGGGTGTGTAGTTAGGATGAGTCCGCTCATATGATGTTAATTTACGCAAACCAGGCCTACATCCTTCCAAATTTGAAGAGGATATTGTGATTCTGCAGTGGAATAACGATAGATTGGTTGACCGGATGAAAACCTGACAAATAGAATTTAACATGAGGACGTGTGAAAGCTACTTTGGTAGAAAGAATCAAAAAGCAGATTATTATCTCAATGGAGAGAGTCAGCAGGTGAGTGAAGTATAGAGGGATCTAAGATTTCTAGTGCATGAATCACAAAAAGCTAGCAAGCAGGCCCAACAAATAGATAAAAAGGCAAATAGCATTTTGGCCTTCATTGCAAAAAGACTTGAGTTTGAAAATAGGTTTGTTGCAATTGTACAGGACTTTGGTGAAGCCCTACCTGGAAGAATGTGTACAATCTTGATCACCTTACCTAAAAAAGAATATAGTAACATTGGAGGCAAACCAAAGCAGATTCATTAGGCTAAATCCTAGGATGAAAGGATTGTCCCATCAAGAGATACTAAATAATCTGGGTCTGTATTCCCTGTTGTTTAGAAGAGTAAGGCATGATCTTATTCAAAGGTATAAGATCCTGAGGGGGCTTTAAAGAATAGATGGTGAGATATGTTGGCCAATGTTGAATCCTAGGAGATTTATTGTGGGTGATTCAGTGATGTTAATGCTGTTGCAAGACAAGGGCAGATGCTTAGATTCTCTCTTGTTGGGGATAGTTACTGTCTGTCATTTCTGTGGCATGAATGTTACTTGCCACTTAGCAGCCCAAATATGAATGTTGACCAATCTAACTGGAAGCAAATTATTTCTTGCAATTTCCCAATAATGTTATCCAAATCTCCATACTGTGATGTGAATTAAATGAATACAGTATCATTTCAGTTTAAATTAATTGTGGAATGCTGCTTATATTTGAAAAATCACCATGAACTAGTAATCTTTTATAGCCATAGACAAAGCAAATGACTTATTGCACTGTATTGTGTAGGTAGAATGATATTTCAACACAGTTCACTTGTCAGTTCAGGTAGAAGGTAATTGAGCTTTGATTTCACTACTTGTGAAGCAATCTGTGGATTCACCATGTCTTGTCACATGCACCTAACCTACATAGATCGCTGGGGTTTAGAGAAAGCTATGGGAAATAATAAGAATGATTGGGGTAAAGGAATAGGATTTTCATTTCATTTCTTTCTCATTTGTTCATCTTTTTCATTTAACTTTGAACTGATCTTCTTGAATCTTTACCTGTTCATGGAGCATGGCTGTTTGAGTTTGGCAGTTCAGCACCAAGACCAACCTTACTGATTGCAATCTCTATCCGTTGTACAGATCAAGACCTACTTTTCCAGTAGTGTACCTCTAATGGCCCCTTCCCTCGGTCATCAAGGTATCCCCAGTGATTGTTTTTAGCAAGTTCACACTATTAGGTCAGAAAATGCTGGAAAATCCCAGCAGGTCAGACCTGTTGAGATTTTCCAGCATTTTCTGTTTTTGTTTCAGATTTTAGCAGCCACAGTATTTTGCTTTTATTCCAACATTAGATGTCATGTTGATTTGGCCTGTCATTCCCTGCCTCTTAATTTTGTTCCGTTTTTTGGATATAGCAACAATATAATTTCCAATCCAAGGGAACTGCCATTGATTCCACTGAAGGTATGAGCCTGATCTCACATCTCTAAGCAAGGGCATATTGATAAGATGGTTAAATAGCCAAAAATATGTGGCTGATGAAATTCAATAAGTGTTTTGTTTTGCGTAGATTTGGACTATATTCATTGGGGTTTAGATGAATGGGACGTGGTCTTATTGAAACTATTATGATACTGAGGGGGTCTTGACTGGATGCTGCAATGCTATTATTAAAGAAATGCATGCTAAAAGAATTGAACATGTCTTTGTTGTGTAAGCAGTTGTATTGTACCTCGGCAATTGGCTATGCTATGAATGTCACCATCTGTTGAATTGGACAGCTTTGTGATGTGCTTTACTGGAAAAGGAGACAATAGTATTTGGCACTGCTGAACAGGTATGACTCACTCATTTGCGGGTAACTCTTTGACTGGTAATGCTGAGATCTTGCTGTGGAAGAAATCTAATTGTATTTAAGATGAGACCAAGGCCACTTTAATTGCCAGTAGAAGTGCTATCCGTAATTGGCCGTAGGTCTTCTCACAACACTTAAAACTACTCTGTTACTGCTTTCCGCCTGAACTTCCTAACCCACAGACCGCAATTAGTAAGGATAGACCCCATCATTTCCTCTGCAATCATCCTCAACACCAGTGCCCCACAAGGCTGTGTTCTCAGCCCCTACTATACTCCTTATATACCTATGACCGTGTGGCCAAATTCCCCTCCAACCCGATTTTCAAGTTTGCTGATGATACCACAGTAGTGGGTCAGATCTCAAACAATGACGAGACAGAGTACAGGAATGAGATAGAGAATCTGGTGAACTGGTGTGATGACAATAATCTCTCCCTCAATACCAACAGAGAAATAGTCATTGACTTTAGGAAGCGTAGTGGGGGACATGCCCCTATCAACATCAATGGGGGACAAAATAGAAATAATCAAGAGCTTCAAGTTTTTAGGTGTCCAGATCACCAACAACCCATGTCGACATTATAGCTAACAAAGCCCAGAATGCTTCTACTTTCTCAGAAGAATTAGGAAATTTAGCATGTCAGCAATGACTCTCATTAACTTCTACAGATGCACTTTAGAAAACATTCTTTCTGGTTGTATCACAGCTTGCATGGCTTCTGCTTTGATCAAGACTGCAAACAAAAAGGTTGTGAATGTAGCCCAGTCCATTACTCTTCCATTGACTCTGTCTACACTTCCCACTGCCTCAGCAAAGCGGCCAGAATAATTAAAACATCAAACACTTGTACATTCTGAGTTCGATCTTTTCTCTCCAGGAAAAAGATACAAAAATCTGAGGTCTCATACCAGCTGGCTCAACAACAGCTTCTTCCCTATTGCCATCAGACTTTTGAACAGACTTACCTCACTTTAAATTGATCTTTCTCTACATCCTGGCTATGACTGTTACACTATATTCCACACGCTCTCATTTCCTTATCTATGAATTGTATGCTTTGTACAGCGCGCAAGTAAAATACTTTTTACTGTATATCGGTATGTGACAATAATAAATCAAATCAAAGTAGTTTACTGATGGTGTAGCACAATAATGATTCGGCAAGTCTGAGCTTATAGACAGGGTTTGGTCACTGTGACTCTATACCTGACATTCTTTCCCGGAAAGGAAAAGTGAATGCCCTACTGCTGTCTGGTGAAAACGTGGGTGCGCTGAATGTATGCACTGCGTTAAATCCAGACTGTAAACTCTTTAACAACTAAGGGCTGTCATTAAGCATTTTACAGTCACTGGAGTACTTAAAGTGCAGCCTCTGTTGGAATGAAGCAATACAATAAAGAAAGAACATGCTTTTGTGTGCTATTCCTTTAGGAATACAGTATGGGATGGTTCAGCGGGAAAGACACGGCCCCTTTAAAAACATTCATCACAATATGGGGTGGAATAGTGGGAAAGGCATGGTCCCTTTAAGAAGATTCATTACAACACCTACACGATCCCTGCCTCCAGGCACTGTCTGTGTCCGCTGAGGGAATTGATTCAGGAAGTAATCACGCGTAACTCGTCTGATGAAGTTCCCAAAACTGGAGTCACTGATCTCAGTGTGGAAAAGGTCCTGCAGGAGGTAGCAGCTTCTATCCATCTGGCACTCAATAAACAGCTGAACCGGAGCGGGATTGTGGAGTAGAATTCATCAGAATGGACTGGAAAATTCAGCTTGTGTTGTGGATCGCGCTGCTACCTGTAATCTCTGCTGTCAAAAATGGTAAGAAATCATTTAAGGGAAGAAGGGCAGGGGAGATAGGAACTGGAAGAGGGGGATAGAGACTGAAGGAGGGGGAGATAGGGACTGGAGAAGGGGGATAGGGGCTGGGGGAGCAGGAGATAGAGATTAAATGAGGGGGGAGATAGAGATGAGGATGAGGAAGATAGGGACGGAGGATGAGGAAGATAGGGACTGGAGGATGAGGAAGATAGGGACTGGAGAAGGGGGAGATAGGGACTGGAGAAGGGGGGAGATAGGGACTGGAGAAGGGGGGAGATAGGGACTGGAGAAGGGGGGAGATAGGGACTGGAGAAGGGGGGAGATAGGGACTGGAGGATGAGGAAGATAGGGATGGAGGATGAGGAAGATAGGACTGGAGGATGAGGAAGATAGGGACTGGAGGATGAGGAAGATAGGGACTGGAGAAGGGGGAGATAGGGACTGGAGAAGGGGGGAGATAGGGACTGGAGGATGAGGAAGATAGGGACTGGAGAAGGGGGAGATAGGGACTGGAGAAGGGGGGAGATAGGGACTGGAGGATGAGGAAGATAGGGACTGGAGGAGGGGGGAGATAGGGACTGGAGAAGGGGGGAGATAGGGATTGGAGGAGGGAGGAGATAGGACTAAAGAGGGGGATAGGGACTGGAAGAGTGGAGATAGTGACTGAGGAGAGGGGAAATAGTGGCTGGAGGAGGCGGAGATAGGGACTAAAGGAGGGAGAGATGGGAACTGTAGGGGAGCAAATAGAGATTTAAGGAAGAGGGAGAGAGGCACTGGAGGAGGGCAATAGGGACTGGTAGAGGGTGATAGGGACTGGAGCAGAACTGGAGAAGAGGGGATATTAACAGGGGGAACTGGAGAAGGGGGATAGGAACTGGAAGAAGTGAGGGAGTGATAAGGACTGGAGCAAGTGAAGGTTGGGGGAGGGGGCAGAAGCTGGGGACATATCTGGCCATTTATTCCCATTGTGTTAAGGTTTATCCACTCTGTGTTCAGCCAGTGGTCCTGTTATAATCTCTATAGGATGCATTCTAGCTAATTGATCCCAGCTGGGAGCAGCTAGGATTCAATATCCTTCCACCTTCACATTTTCTAAGTATTCCACAAGAAACAAACTTGCAAGTTGCAATTTATCCCAGTATCATTGTTAAGAAAATTCCCAAAGGAACCAAACTTCGCCAATGTCTTTTCCCCATGATCCATATCCTATGGGATTCAGATCCCATTTTAAAGCAATTCAACATAACGTACTTCATTTGCATCTGTTTATTTGTAAAGTAGTTTGCAGGAGTAATCTTCACAGCTGGCAAGAGGCAAATATGAGAATTTACAAGTTCAAACCTTTAGCAATTAGTAAAACTAACAATAAATGATCTCAATAAATGATCACACTAGTCCCAGGATGAATCTCCAATATACTGGGGCACAGATACTTCAGTGACCTTGGGAGTTTGGGGAACGTGTGGGAAGCAACCAAAACTACTGAACTGGATGGATACAAGGGATAGCATCCTTAACAGGATAAGGAGAGGCCACAGTGACCAAGGATGAAAACTGTTATGGAGCAGGGAGATGTAACCAGGGCAGATTCCCCCCAAGGTACTATACCCCAATGGCTTGCAAAGTTATGTTCAAAGGCAAAAACTACCTCATATCATTTTAATCTTGCCAGTTGCACAGTGACAACATTGAAATGAAATTCCATTTGGTTTTAGGACTGGGACTCCCTTTCATCTTCACTTGTAATTAAAGGCTTTATGAGATTTTCCATAAGTAGACCATTTTGATGAACAAAGACAATTCTGTATTCTCTGCTGTGCCAGGGTCACACAGTCCGGATCTAGCAATTCAATTGCTATCAAATAAATCTGTTGGACTTTAACTTGGTGTTGCGAGACTATTTACAATTCAATTGTAGTAACTTGTTGCTGGATAATTCATGGAATAGGCTGTGAGAAATCTTTCAATAAGGATTCTACTGCATAGTAATATGTCATATTAATATGTGCAGCACAGGAAGCTATTGAACCCACTGGGCCTCTGCACGTCAACTGGAGCTGTCAACTTCCCTGTCTTTTCCCAATAACCTTTCATATCCTCCTTCAAATAATTGGACAATCAGGATATGGTGGCACAGCATCAGAGACTCGGGTTCAATTCCGGACCTTAGGTGACAGTGTGGAGTTTACACGTTCTCCCCCGTCTGTGTGGGTTTTCTCTGGGAGCTCCGGTTTCCTCCCACATTGCAAAGATGTGTAGGTTAGCTGGATTGGCCATACTAAATTGCCTCTTAGTGTCCAATGATATGTAGATTAGATGGATTGGCCATGTTAAATGTGCAGGTTATGGGGATAGGGTAGGGTGGGGGGAGGGTGAACTTAGATAAAATGTTCTTTCAGAAAGTTGGTGCTTACTCAATGGGCCAAATGGATTTCTGCATAGTAGCGATTCTATGGATTTCATTCACCCGAGAATAGATGGATGAATCATAATCCTCCTTGCTTGTGATAATTACAGCCATTCCCTATAATTCATGCATTGGCATGAAGAGGGTTTGATTATGATTATTCACCGTGTATGAATTGTCTCTTAATGATTGCCATTGTTTTTTGCAGAGTTTTTCACTCTTGTGCAAGTTTCATAAGTGGCTGGCAAGAAATTAATAAAATATTGAAATGTACGTGTTTGAGTCATTGAGCTGACTGTTATAGATTTAAATCCCACTCCAGAGACTTGAGCACAAAATCTAGACTGACACTGCAGTGTAACACTGTAAGGGGTGCCATCGTCTGAATAATACATTCAACCAACACTCTCTCAGATGGACATTAAAAATCTCATGGCCCTAATTTGAAAAAGAGTAAGGGAGTTATGCCTGGTGCTCTGCTCAATATTTATTCCTCAATCAGTGCTTGAAAGGAGCTGATCTGATGATTAACTCATTGTTATTTGTGGGACTTTATAGAATTCCTACAACCCTGTGAAAGAGCACCCTACCTAGGCACTCTGCTCTAACCTCGTAAGTCAGTGCATTTATTATGGCCAATCTTTCTAACCTACACACCTTGGACACTAAGGGTCAATTTAGCATGGTCAATCCCCCAAACTTATACATCTTGGAAACTAAGGAACAATTTAATATGGTCAATCCCCCTAACCTACCCATCTTGGACAGTAAGGGGCAATTTAATATGGTCAATCCCTCTAACCTACACATCTTGGACAGTAAGGGGCAATTTAATATGGTCAATCCCCCTAACCTACCCATCTTGGACAGTAAGGGGCAATTTAATATGGTCAATCCCTCTAACCTACACATCTTGGACACTAAGAAGTAATTTAGCATGGTCAATCCCCCAAACCTACACATCTTAGACACTAAGAGTCATTTTTAGCATAGTGAATCCACCTGACCTGCACATCTTTGGATCGTGTAAAGAAATCAGAGAACCCAGAGAAGACATCTACAGGCAAAGGGAAAATGTGCAAACTCCCCACAGTTGCCCAAGGCTAAAATTGAACCTGGATCCTTGGCATTGTGAGGTACTGTGCTACCATGCATCGTCATTGTTAAGTATAAATTGGCTTTCTTGTTTCCTACAATACAATCGTGGTTACACTTAAAAATTCATTTATGGAATATGAGCATCACTAATTAGACCAGTATTTATTGCCCATTCCTAGTTGCCCTTGGGAAGGTGGGGAGCTGCCTTCTTGAATCCCTGCAGCCCTTGAAGTGTGGGTATCCTCACAAGTGCTGTTAGAAAGGTAGTTTCAGGACTTGGACGCAGCAACAGTGAAGAGATGGCAATATTATTTTTAAATTAGGATAGTAAGTGACTTGGAGGGGAACCTCCAGGTGGTGGTGTTCCCGGGTATCTGCTGCTCTTGTCTCCTGAGTGATATTAGTTGTTTGGAAAATGCTGCCTAAGGAACCTTGACATGTTGCTGCAGTGCATCTTGTAGATGGCACACACGGCCATCATTGTTCATCAGTGGTAAGGAATTGACATGAGGCAAATAGAGCCATTACACTCCTAATGTGTGCCTTCAAGAAGGTGCAAAGAGACTTTAAAAGTATTTCATTGGTTATAAAGTACATTCTGAAATTGGGAAAGATACAATCAAAGTACAAGACTTTACTTTTTCTTTCTGTTACAAGTCACAGCGTCTAGGGTTGCAGTGTAAATTGTAGGTACCAGGACATGCAACTTTTGTCACTAAAGCAGATTAGATGAAGTAAAGATTTAATACCGATTTATAAAGTTATTGAGGTGAATAGGGAATGGAAATTTCCATTGCTTCAGGAACAGTCAATGATAAAGAAAAATGAATTTAACTTATCATTAAGAAACGGAATCAGGTCATCATGAGTTTTGTTTCTGCAGACAGTTGTTTAAGTAGGGAGTTCTTTGTCAAAGTGATGGAGACTATTGCCTCTTTTAAGTGATGACAGATTAATATTGGAAATAGAATATGATACAGGAAGAGAATGGAACACTGGGATTAGTTTTGAATTGCTATAGCTCACCATTTGTGTCACTTTTAAGAACTAAGCGGAAATGATTCAACAAACTACAGGAGAACAAAACCTTTGAAATATATTAAAGGTTGGGCGTTATTAATAGGGGCATAGTGCGCAAGAATAAAGAGGTTATGTTCAACTTGCATAAGTCACTAGTTCAGATTAGCTGGAATATTGCATCCGGTTTCTGGGCACCAGACTTTAGAAAAGATGTGAAAATGTTATGGAGGTTGCAGTAAAGGTTTGCTAGAATAGTCCTGGCGATAAGGAACTTCAGTAATAAAGACAGACTGGAAAAAATAGAATTGTTTTCCCTGCGAAAGAAAAGCTAAGGGAAGATTTGATAGAACTATTCAAAATCATGAGGGGTCTGACAGAGTAGATAGATTGAATCCCTACAGTACAGAAGGAGTTCATTCAGCTCATTGACACTACACCGACAACAATTCCGTCCAGACCCTATTCCTGTAACCCCACATATTTACCCTGTTAATACCTCTGACACTAAGGTGCAATTTAGCATGGCCAATTAACCAATCTGGGCAACTTTGGACTGTGAGAGGAAACCAGAGCACTAGAGGAAACCCACGCAGACACGGGGAGAACATACAAACTCCACACAGATAGTCGCTGGCTCTCTAAATGGAACTAGCTGAGTTTCTCATTTGGAGAGCCAGTGCATATGTGATGGACCAAATGGACTCCTGTGTTGTAACAATTCTATAATCCTGAGGTGAAAGAAAGGAAGGAGTTGAAAAGACATTTAGATATAAATAGATGGGTACAAAAAAAATCTTAGGGATAAAGAGAAAAATGGAAAAGTTAATCAAATTTCGAAAGAAAACAAAAAAAAGAATAAATTTTATTCTTATTACGGTCCTCGTTTTGTCTCACACATGTTAGAAATTCAGATGCAAAGTGCATGAACTTCAATACAATATCCCCCTGTTCAATTTCAAATTGTAAAATCATCACTTCATGTTGAACAGTGGAAACAGATATTACAGACAGAACTAAATAACCCTACAATTAACAGAAGAAGATTTCACAAACACCCCCATCCTCAATGATGGAGTCCAGCACCTGAATGCAAAAAACACGGCTGAAGCACATGCAACCAACTTTAGCCAGAAGTGCCATGTAGATGATGAGCCTGGGTCTCCTCATAAGGTCTCCAGCATTGCAGATGCCTTTCTTCACAGCCAGGTCTATTCAGATATCCAGAAACAGCTAAGTGCACTGGATACAAACAAATGACTGCCTTTCTTATCGAGGCAGCATTTGACCTAGTGTGGTGTCAAGGAACTCTTACAAAAATGAAGACAATAAAAATGTTCTATTGACTAGAGTCACATCTTGCAGAAAGGAGGACCGTTGGGTTTCAGCTATATTCAATAAGCTACTGAATTCAATAAAAAAATACCTGGAATTAGGAATCTACTGATGACTATGAAAGCATTGTCAATCGTCAGAAAAACTAATCTAGTTCACTAATGAATTTGAGGGAAGGAAATGTCTTTGAGTTTAAAGACCAAGTTAGGAGAGCCAAAAGGAGTCATGAGAAGGCCTTAGCGGGTAAGATTAAGGAGAATCCCAAGGCGTTCTATAAATATGTGAAGGGTAAAAGGATGAGAAATGAAGGGATTGGACCTTTAAAAGGTGAAGGGGGAACAGTTTGTGTGGAATCGGAAGAAATGGCAGAGGTGCTTAATGAGTACTTTGCCTCAGTATTCATGGTGGAAAGTGATCTGGGAGGTCGTACTGCAAGTTTGCGGCAGACTGAAAAGATTGAGTATGTGGATGTTAAGAAAGAGGATGTGTTGGAACTTTTAAATTCTATCAAGATAGATAAGTCGCTGGGACCAGATGGGATGTACCCCAGGCTACTGTGGGAGGTGAGGGGAGTGATTGCAGAGCCCCGGCATGATCTTTGTGTCGCCAATGGAGACGGGAGAGGTTCCGGAGGACTGGAGGATTGCAGATGTAGTTCCTATTTTCAAGAAAGGAAACAGGGATAGCCCGGGAAATTACCAACCAGTGAGTCTGACCTCAGTGGTTGGTAAGTTGATGGAGAGGATCCTGAGAGACAGGATTTATGAGCATTTAGAGAAGTTTAGCTTGATCAGAAATAGTTAACATGGCTTTGTCAAGGACAGGTTGTGCCTTACGAGCCTAGTGGAATTCTTTGAAAATGTGGCTGAACACATTGACGAAGGAAGAGCAGTGGATGTGGTGTACATGGACTTTAGTAAGGTGTTTGATAAGGTCCCCCATGCAAGACTTCTGGAGAAAGTGAGAGGGCATGGGATCCAAGGGGCTTTAGCCTTGTGGATCCAGAACTGGCTTGCCGGCAGAATGCAGAGAGTGCTTGTAGGTGGGTCTTTTTCTGCATGGAGATTGGTCACCAGTGGAATGCCCCAGGGATCTGTTCTAGGACCCTTGCTGTTTGTTATTTTCATAAATGACCTGGATGAGGAAGTAGAAGAATGGGTTAGTAAATTCGGCAATAATACAAAGGTTGGTGGTGTTGTGGATAGTCTGGAGGGATGTCAGAAGTTGCAGCAAGACATTGATAGGATGCAAGAATGGGCGGAGAAGTGGCAGATGGACTTCAATGCAGATAAATGTGTAGTGGTCCATTTTGGCAGGAGCAATGGAATGAAGGAATGCAATAGCAAGGGTAGGAGTCTTAGCAGTGTGGAGGAGCAGAAAGATTTTGGGATCTGAGTCCATAGAACTCTTAAATCGGCCTCGCAGGTGGAGAATGTGGTCAAGAAGACATATGGTGTACTGGCTTTCATTAATCGAGGGATTGAGTTTAGGAGTCGAGAGGTAATGCTGTAACTTTATAAGACCCTTGTCAGACCCCACTTGGAGTACTGTGCGCAGTTCTGGTCGCCTCATTATAGGAAGGATGTGGAAGCTATTGAGAGGGTGCAGAGGAGATTTACAAGGATGTTGCCTGGATTGGGGGGCATGCCCTATGAAGATAGGTTGAGGGAGCTAGGTCTCCTCCCTGGAGAGACGAAGGTTGAGAGGCAACCTGATAGAGATTTATAAGATGTTGAGAGGAATAGATAGGGTGGATTCTCGGAGGCTATTTCCCAGAGCTGAAATGGTCGCTGCGAGAGGACACAGGTTTAAGGTGCTGGGGGGGCAAGTACAGAGGAGATGTTAAAGGTAGGTTTTTCACTCAGAGGGTGGTGAGTGAATAGAATTGGTTGCCGTTGGTGGTGGTGGAGGCAAACTTGCTGAGGTCTTTTAAAAGACTTCTGGATGAGTACATGGGATTAAATGGGACTGGGAGTTACAGATAGTTCTATGGCCTGGTGGATATTGGTATAATTGGCGCAACTTGTGGGCCAAAGGGCCTGTTTGTGCTGTAGTGTTCTATGTTCTATGATCTATGAAATCTGCCATCTTTACCCAGTCTGGCCTACGTGGGCCAGAGCCACAGCAATGTGGTTGAGTCTCAGTTGCCCTCTGAACAAGGGCAACTAGGGATGGGCAACAAATGCTGGTCAGCCAGCAATGCCCACGCCCCACAAACGAAAAAAAAAATACTATTTATATCAATAATGTGGATCAGACGATTGAGTGTCAAATATCCAAGCTTGATGAAATCTAAGTGGGAAAATAAGCTGCTAGGAAAAGACACAAGAGTGGTGGAGCAAGAAGGTGGCAGCAGGCATATACATTAGGAAAGTGGGAAATTATCGACTTTGGTAGGAAGAATATATTTCAAAGGGTGACAGATTAGTAAATGTTGGGATTCTGAAGGATGAGGGGTCATTGCACAAGAAACACTGAACGTTTACATTCCAGGTACAATAAGCAATTAAAGAGGCAAACCTCATGTTAGTTTTATTGTAAAGAGATTGATGTCGATTAAAAAGTTTCAGTTTCCATTTCCTTACTTAAGGAAGGACGTACTTGCTTTAGAGGGAGTGCTTGAAAGGGTCACCAGATACAAAACTGTTCAGTGATGAGCAATTCATTAGAAGGGTCCTTTATCTGGAGCTTAGAAGAATAAGAGGTGAGCTCAATTAATGTATCAAATTCTTGAAAGACTTGACAACCAAATGACTGCCTTTTTCATCGAGGCAGCATTTGACCCAGTGTGGCATCAAGGAGCCTTTACAAAAGTGAAGACAATAAGAATGTTCCATTGACTGGAGTCACATCTTGCAAAAGGAAGACGGTTGGGTTTCAGCTATATTCAAATCGATTCTAAAGGGATGTTTTGCCTGGCTAGTGCGTCTTGAACTAGGGGATATGGTCTCGGGATAAGAGTTTGGTAATTTAGGTCTGAACTGAGATGAGAGAAAATGCTTACAGGTAGAACCAAAAAAAAAGCTGGAAAACCTCAGCAAGTCTGACAGCATCTATGGAGAGTGAATAGAGCCAAGTCTAGGATGTTGCCTGGTATGGAGGGCAGGTCTTATGAAGAGAGGCTGAGGGATTTGAGGTTGTTTTCGTTGGAAAGAAGGCGACTAAGAGGAGACCTTATTGAAACATATAAGATGATTAGAGGTTTAGATAGGGTGGACAGTGATAGCCTTTTTCCTAGGATGGAGAAAGCTAGCACGAGGGGACATAGCTTTAAATTAAGGGGTGGTAGTTATAGGACGGATGTCAGAGGTAGGTTCTTTACCCAGAGGATGGTAAGGCTATGGAATGCCCTTACCTTGGTGCAGTTGTAGATGCGCCAAGTTTGGTGGCGTTTAAGAGGTTAGTAGATAAGTTTATGGACGAAAAGGGAATGGTTTAGGTTAGAGGGTCATTGCTTTTTCCTAATTGGTCGGCGCAACATCGAAGACCGAAGGGCCTGTTCTGCGCTGTAATGTTCTATGTTCTAAGTCAGAACTGATGAAGGGTCATCCTGACTCAAAATCTCTATTAGCTCTATTCTCTCACCACAGACACTGTCAGATCTGCTGAGTTTTTCCAGCATTTCCTGTTTTTGTTCCAGCTTACAGCATCTGTAATATTTTTCCTTTATCATTCAGGCAGAAGGTTATACACCTTTTCCCAGAGATATTCAGACAGAGAATCACTAAAACTGGGAACAGCAAGAGATTTTTGGGCAGTGCGGAAATCAGGGGATATGAGTAGGACACAAAAAGTAAATTCAGTGTAAAAGCTCACGCGTGATCTCATTGAATACCGTGTAGGTTTAAGGGGCCATGTGGCTTTCTACTTGTTGCTTCTGTTTATAACATTGAATAATAAGAAAATATTAACTACATATATGATGTGTTTTTCAGATACAAAACCAAGATGCCATGACAGTTTTTCACGCAAAAGCTTTGCTTCTAAAATATGCAATCACTCGCAGCTGAACAAATCTGCAACTTCATCAAGACAAAAATTTAATACTTTCCAAAGTTCAACCGATGAACATTCAGTGCCTATAGTGGCAGTTTCTGAGGAAGTGAAATATTACCTAGTGAGTTTCTGGACAACTTTGGTGATTCCTATTGTTTACAGTTCTATTTTTATTGTAAGCTTGCCTCTTAACCTCCTGGCACTCATAATATTCCTCTTTAAAATGCAATTATCAAAGCCGGCAGTAATTTACATGATGAATTTGGCAGCAGCAGATTTGTTGTTTGTGCTGTTGCTGCCTCTGAAAATCGCCTACCATTTTTCTGGTAATAACTGGGAGTTTGGCTCCTTGCTGTGTCGATTAGTTACTGGTGGTTTTTATGCTTATATGTACTGTTCAGTGCTGCTGATGATGTGTATAAGCATCAGCCGTTTCCTCGCTGTGGTTTATCCGATACGATCTGCCCTTTGGAGAACCCGGGGACGTACGATTGTGCTTTGCCTTGTCTCGTGGCTTGCAGCTATCGGCGGTGCTGTGCCACTTTGCCTTACAGAACAAACGGTGTATATCTCTCAGCTGGACATTATAACCTGCCACGACGTGCTACCCCTCTCAATGTTACAAAACTATTCCAGTTACTATTTCCCCGCTTTGTGTTTTCTGCTCTTTGTTATTCCCCTGCTTGTGACCTCGGTCTGCTACATTGGTATTATCTTAACCCTTCATTCAGCAAATCAGACAGAGCAGTGTGGAAAGAGGCGAGCTTTGTTTCTGGCTGTAATTGTGCTTGCTGTGTTTGTTATTTGCTTTGCACCGTCTAACATTATTTTGCTCATACATTATCTTTCAGTTGATGCACCAAGTGATTCTCTCTATTTTGTTTATATGATCAGTGTGTGCACTGGCAGTGGGAGCTGTTGCCTTGACCCTTTGATTTATTATTACATCTCATCAGCCTTCAAGAGCAAGTTACAAAATCTTTATTCTAGGAAGGTTACTAGTGGTCAGATAAAAGAGACGAACAAGAAATTAGTAACTTTAAATCCTAATCATTGCATCTACAGAAAGTTGTTAATGTCACAGAAAGTGTAGGTTCTTGGGGATTGTTTCAATAATGTTACAAAGTATGATAGATTTGGTCTACTCAGGGATAGCGTTAGCTAGCTAACAAAGATCAGATTAGTTTGTATTGTTCTTCTTTGTTCTGTGAACAAAGTATACCTCTGATCAAGTCGTAACCTTCGTTTTGTGGTATTTGGGACAATTGCTGTGCAAGTTTGCGTTTCACTTGTGTAAGTTTAGACCTATGTATGTTCAGATCACAGTGTTAACAGTAATTCCAATGCTGATGTTATGGACACGTTAACTCTTGAACTGCAAACATGCCACAAGTGCTATTAAATGCTATGAACTGGTTGTCTTGAGAATAGTAGGATGTACAGCCACCATTAAGTGCAGTGGTGGGCAACCTGTGGCCTGGGGGGAGTGGGGTGGGGTGGGGGGGAGGCACATGCCCTCTGGGTTCTGAATGTAGCCCTCAAGACATTATGTTGCCCATTGCCCATGCACAGGGTTACCACATTCCACCGATTTTGGTCCATGACTTTTTTCTTACCAGTATGAACCATATAAAGGTTGCAGCACAGGAGACCATTTGATCCATTGTCTATGCCGGCCCGAGGACACCCATATGCCTTTTCTAATCCCACCTTCCTGCACACAGTGCTTTTTTAGCTCTTTGGCTTATAGCACTTAACGGGCAGATACAGGTACTTTTTTAAAGAGCTTATCATCTCTGACACCACCACTAACTCGGGCAGCAAATGCAGACACTCACCACCCTCTGTATGAAAAAGTTCTTCCTCATGTTCCCTCTACACCTACTCCTCCTTATCTTGAATCTATGGTTCTAGAATTCTCCACAACTGAAGTGAAATGCACGTAAAACAAGGGCAAGTGAAGTGAGGTGCTTGTTGATTGCACACAACATTGACTTTGAGAGCCGTGCGCTCCCTTTGTGTCCAAAGTGTCTGAGTTGCTCATCACTGGTCTTGTATTACTTCTTTAAACACTCTGGTCAAATAAATTCCATTCTACTGCATATTCTTAATCTGCCTCCCATTTGAAATTTTGATTCATACCAATCATAATTCACTTATCAGTTCATAAACTGTAAAAGTAACTGGCTTTAAGTAATGTTAAGAACAAATCCTTTCTTTCATTTTACCAGTCAAACTTACCCTGAATTGTATTTACTCAGAACCAATTCAGGACGCCTTTGTATCTGCTGTAGAACCACACCAAGTGACATTTACAAAGACTCTTCATAGAATCATAGGAACCCTACAGTACAGAAGAAGGCCACTCGGCCCATCGGGCCCGCTCTGACAACAATCCCATCTAGGCCTTATCTCCATAACCTAGCATATTTACCCTGCTAATCCCTCTAACCTACATATCCCTTCTAATCCTTCTAAGCTTTACACTTTGGGACACTAAGGGGCAATTTAGCATGGCCAATACATCTAAACAATACATATCTTTGTATTGTGGGAGGAAATCAGAGTACCTGGAGGAAACCCATGCAGACACTGGGAGAACGTCCAAACTCCACATATACAGTGACCCAAGCCAGGAATCGAACCGGGTTCCTGGAGCTATGAGGCAGCAATGCTAACCACAGTGCCACTGTGCTGCCCTTTATGGAAAATGTAAAATACATTTAGCCTGCCAGAATTCTGTGCCACAGAATCTGACAATGCACACCTAAAGATTGAGAATTCAGTTGTACCAAAATCTTTTACCGCTTATGAAAAGCAAAAAAAGACGCTTCTACAGTAATGAGAAAGTACACCATTCGAGTTGAGACTGATTTGGAATGAATCATAGAATCCCTACAGAGCAAAAGGAAGCCTGTACTAACTCGCTGATAGAACAATTCATCCAGAGCCACCACCTCCCCTCCGTCCCTATACCTGCAATCCCACATATTTACCCCACTAATCCTTCTAAGCTTTACACTTTGGGACACTAAGGGGCAATTTACCATAGCCGATCCATCTAACCTGCACATCTTTGTACTGTGAGAGGACCAGAGGACCCAGAGGAAACTCACACAGACAGAGGGAGAATTTGCAAAGTCCAGTCACTCAATGCTGGAATCGGTCCCTGGCGCTATTGAGGCAGCAGTGCTAACCATTGTGCCACCGAGGGAGAAATTGCCATTTTATGTTCTGTTTCTTGGTTGTTATTTTTCCAAACTGCTAAAAGGTAACAATAAAACACCTTGTCTGAATGAAACAAAGTATATGTGTATCATAGACCATTGTCTCAATAACATTATGGTTAAAACTTGGCCAGAATACCTCAGATTCTATTTAAAAGAAAGCAATCTGTTCTGATGAAAGGTCATCAACCTGAAATGTTCACTCTTTTGCTCTTGTAAATGTTTCCTGACTTGCTCTTTCCAACATCTTTGTATCCATTTTTGTATTTATTTATTATTTGTTGTGATGTAATATTTGATCATATTAAGAGGTGTAGTTCATGAAATAAAGACGTGCAATCAATCCATGTTAATTCCAAATTGGAAAAGTAATCGTGTTTTGTTTATTTACATGAAAAAAATTGCCTGAGATGAATTTCTGTGCTGTTAAATCCATGCTATCTGCAGCAAAATTAAATGATAATTGCTGAAAAAAAAAACATTCTATTGACATGATTAGTAAGTTTGTGGGTGACACAAAGGTTGGTGAATTTGCGGATAGCGATGAGGACCATCAGAGAATACAGCAGGATATCGATCAGTTGGAGACTTGGGTGGAGAGATGGCAGATGGAGTTTAATCTGGACAAATGTGAAGAATGCATTTTGGAAGGCCTAATACAGATAAGAAATATGCAGTAAATGACAGAACCCTTAAGAGTATTGATAGGCAGAGGGATCTGGATGTACAGGTACGCTGATCACTGAAAGTGGCAACTCATGTGAAGAAGGTTGTCAAAAAAGCATAAAGCATGCTTGCCTTCATCAGCTGGGCCATTGAGTTTAAAGATTGGCAAGTCATCTTGCAGCTTTGTAGAAGTTTAGTTAGGCCACACTTGCAATATAGTGTTTAATTCTGGTAGTCACGCTACCAAAAAGATGTGGAGGTTTTTGAGAGGGTACAGAAAAGATTTACCAGAATGTTGCCTAGTATAGAGGGCATTAGCTATCAAGACAGTTTGGAGAAACTTGGTTTATTCTCCCTAGAGTGACAGAGGTTGAAGGATGACTTAATAGAAGTCTACAAATTATGAGAAGCATAGACAGAGTAGATAGTCAGAAGCTTTTTCCTAGGGTGGAAGATTCAATTACTAGGGGGCACGGGGGTTTAAGCTTTGAGGGGAAAGGTTTACAGAATACGTATGAGGCAGATTTTTTACACAGAGGGTAGTAGATGCCTCGAATTCACTGCTGGAGGAGATAGTGGAAACGGATACAGTAGTGGTTTTTAAGGGGCGTCTTGACAAATACATGAATAGGATGGGGATAGAGTGATATGGTCCCCGGAAGGGTAAGGGGTTTTACTTCAGTCAGGCAGTATGGTCAGTGCAGGTTTGGAGGGCCAAAAGGTCAGTTTCTGTGTTGTAATTTTCTTTGTTCTTTGACACTTTTCATCTTGCACTCATCAGCTATATAATATAAACCAATTGTAAAAGGATCAACAATTTGTACTGCATGAGAGAGTGCTGATTGGTTGGCAAATGGAATCTGATTGATAAAGGCATTGCCCTTGAGAATGCAGCAGGGAACAGTTATTTGCCAAGCTTTCGTTTCAAATTCAAACTAGGCAAGACGATTCTCATTGGTCAAGACATTGCCATGAGGAATGAACTAGGCAATGGCAGCCCCCCAAACTTGTATTTAGTTGGAAAAGTCACAATGTGTGGACATTCTTCTGTCTGCAAAGACAGAACATGTGACTTCTAACATGTGTAAACGAGCCATACTAGGAGCCCGACTCATGATCTTAAATTGGTTTACAGTGTAATTCTTTGCACAATCAGGATTATTTAACAAGTGAACAGAAAAACTCAACAAAAGCCAGAGGACTGCCATTGCCTGGTTCATTCCTCATAGCATTGCCTAGGCCAATTAGAGTCGATGTAGCTGGCTTGAATTTTAAAGAAAAACTTGGCAGTTCTCTGCTGCCTTCTCCAAGCCAATACCTCTACTTATCAGAGTCCACTTGCCAACTAATTAGCACTGCCATGCAGTATAAATTGTTGTTCCTTTTACCATTTGTTTATCTTGTATAGCAGTCCTGATGAATGCAGAAGAAAGAGCAACACAGCACGGGAAACAGGCCCTTCGGCTCAACGAGCCCATGCCGCCGTCCTAACGTCTTAATGACATATCCTTGACTTTAGGCTATGCCTATAGTTGAAAATTCCCATATAGGGACCAATATAGGGACAATTTGTTACCCAATCAGCCTAAGAGCACATTTTTGGGATGTGGGAGGAAACCGGAGCACCCGGAGAAAACCCACGCAACCACGGGGAGAACGCGCAAACTCCCGCAGACACAGGCCCAAATCCATGTGTCTGCACAGCAACAGCGATAGTCTCTGAGCTGTCATGTTGCCCATCAGATGGTCCAGTTTAAGCATACATTGACGACGTGAAGCACTAGGCAACTCCTGAAGCAACCTCCAAGAGCAGCTCTCGCACGACATGCCACATGCATGCCCCTTGTTGGTCAACAAGGTGGACCGAATTGCCTGCGGAAACAAATAAGACTTAATTAAACATGCTAAAAAAACTAAGACATTCCCGAGACGAAACTAAAAGATAGTCTACTACTATTTGGTCCTCCCGATATTCAAACAGTCCTGCTATATCCCTCTATCTGCAGACCGCTCATGTGGCTGTCCAAGAGACCCTTAAACAACCCTAGCGTGCCTGCTCCCACCACCTTACTCGGCAGTGCATTCCACACCCCCACTACCCTTTGTGTGAAAAACTGGCCTCTAATATTCGTCTTATACATAGCCCCCCTCACCCTGAGCCCGTGACCCCTCGTTCTATCCATTTCTAATGGTGGAAAAAGCTTACCACCATTTACTCTATCTATACCCCTCATAATCTTATATACCCCTAATAGATCCCCTCTCAGCCGACGTCTTTCAAGGGAAAACAACCCCAGTGTTTTCAATCTTTCCTCGTAAGACAGCCCTTCCATACCAGGCAGCATCCTGGTAAATGCAAGATGTAAAGTTTCAATACGTGTTTTGTTTTTCAGCAATACTCAAGGTAAATGATATATAATGTTTACAATAGCATCAATATTCCTAAAGTACTTTAACGTCTGCAAAATACTTTGTCATGCAGTGAGATCATGAAAGACCCTATGCAAATATAAGTGCATTAATCATGCTAAGTTTAAAAGGACACAAGCACTTATGTTCTACATCTGTGTCTTGTTAATGTATTTAATATTAAAGAAAATAAGGAAAGTATAAGATTCTGAGGATGATATTGTGAAGACTGGGAATAATAACTACAGCTTACTGTTACACTGAACATTACATGAGGACAAGATTACAGATTTTCTCTTTGAACAAATTTGGGTTGGTGAAGTTTCCAGCAAACCAACTGAGGAACTGTAGGTTTTCTTTGTTGAGAAATAAACTTAAATATCCAGATTTACAGAAAAGGCTGTTGATGCACATTGGTATATACAAGATTATATTTTGCATACAAGATCTATCAGCAGATTTTCTTTGGTCTAAGGAATGGGGAAACATGGAAGTCACTACAAATCCCCATTTACCAAATGGCAGGCTTTGACCCACCACAGTGAGAGTGGTGCTTACTAAATAGGTTCAGAAAGGACTAGAAGCCCTGTCAACCAAATTCCATCACTGGAGCCGCATACAAATCCCTTTTGGAGAGACGTAAACAATGCTATATCTTACTGAAGAGTGACCCCCCTACAGATTATGTGGTGGATTAATCACCTTAAAATTAGCAGATGCAGACACGATTGCATTGTTTCAGGGAGTTGCATTCACTAAATAGTATGAATATTACATTAGACAATTGTCAGCATAAGTGCCTCTGAATGAGCTCCAGATGGAGGTCAGTTCTTGTGAGTAATTTGGCACGATGTTAACTTGAATGTGGTAAGAAATGGAGTTTGAATTTCAGAGAATTTGGACTCCTGTTGATGTATAAAGAGATCAAGGCCATAGGAGCTGGATTGGCAGGAAAACTGTTCTAAACCCCGACTGTTCTGTCAGTTGAGCTTCTCACCTGAATCTCCGCACTCTGTGCACTGAAGAGGTCCCAGTTGTGAATATCATTAAAAGTTCAGGGGAGGCAGGACCTATTTGTGCTTGAGTTTGACAGTTGTGGAACTCTGCCTCAATCTGTCAGACTCTCCATTTGCTGGCCAACTCAATCACTGGCCAGCCCAGGACCCTCACAATGCTGCTCCTCCAGCTCCCCCCCCTCCCCGCCCCCCGCTTTGGCCTGATCACAGCCCCCACAGCAGTTCCAGGGTCAGCCCAAATCACCCCCCTTTTCCCAACCCGGACCACCCCAAGCCTCATTGCCCCAGCAGTGACAATCCCCCACCACCCTGCTGAACATCCCTGGGGTCAGACTCCCCCAAGACAGGACCCCCCCCCCCCAAAACCCCCAGCAGACCACCCTCCCCCCGCCACCCACCTCAATTGCCACCCTCCTTCCATCCCCGACCGATCCTGTCTGCAGAGTCGCAGCGAGACCCCGCACCGCTACCTGTCACCCCTAGGTTCCGCCCACAGTAAGCCCCACTCTCTTGGCATTGCCTGAAGGCCAGTGGGCAGTGCCAAAGTGCCCCCGGGCATGGACACTTTGCCCCTTGGGCAGTGCCAGGGTGCACAGGCTGGCACTGCCAAACTGCCCATACCCAGTGTGTCCCATCCCCTGCCTTCCTAACCCCTGCCCTTATTGCTCTCCCCTTCATTCTGGTGAGGGTCCCATTAGTTCCCTGAACACAGGGAGCTAGTCTGAACCCCACCAGAATGAAGTACTCCTGGCGAGGCGGAGGTTCAAGTCCCAATAATAAACAAATATACATTTTAAAATACGTGCAGAAAAGATTTAAATGACTTTCCAGCATGGTCTTTCCACCGGCTCTGGTAGATGCTCATCTGTCTCCAGCACATGCGCAAATCCCTGTTCAAGGCCGCAGGTGCACGTCTCCCACGGCAACCTGACAGAAAAGTTGGGAGAATCGTGGTCCAAATCTTTACTCTGAAAGAGCCAAGTTATTCCAGACAGTGTGGGAAAACAATGACAGGGTTCAAAGTTAAAAGCACATTTGAGGTTTTGTACATGGATTTTTTCTCATAGAATCATAGAATGGTTAGCACCGGAGGAGGTCATATTTGTGCAGGCCTTCTGGAAGAGCAATTCAGCTAGTGTCTGCTCTTCTTCCCTTTCCTTCTAGCCCTGCAAACCTTTACTTTTGGATAATGATCCAATTCGAAGAACAAAGATCAAAGAACAAGCAGCATGGGAAATAGGCCCTTCGGCCCAACGAGCCTGTGCCTCCACCCTGATGTTCCCACCTCTATCCGTGATCCCTGTCAATGTTTATAGATCTATGGATTAAAAAACCAAATTTGAGACAATTTAGGGAGAATTTGTCTTGCCAATTAGCTTTAGAGCACATCTTTGGGATATGGGAGGAAACCAGAGCACACGGAGAAAACCCACGCAAGCACGGGGAGAATGCACAAACTCCCACAGACACAGGCCCAAATCCATGTATTTGCACAGCACAGCGATAGTCACTGAGCTGTCATGTTGCCCATCAAATGGTCCAGGTCAAGCATATACTAACGACGTGAAGCACTAGGCTACTCTCGAAAAAAATCCAAGAGCAGCCCTCTCACGGCCATCGTGTGTGTGCCCTTTGTTAGACAACAATTTGGACCAAAGCACCTGTAGGATAAAAACAAGTACATCAATATCATTATCTATTTACACACTTCCCAGGGACTCCCAAGGCTCATGATCCCTATTTTAAATCAGTTTTCACTCTTCACTTTTCAAAGGCTCAATTGACACTGCCTCCACCACACTCTTATACAGTGCATGCTGCAACCAATCTCGCATTTCATTACAAAACAGTTTCTCAGCTCACCATTGCTTCTTTTGCCAATTACTTTAAATCTGTACCCTCGCGATTTCAATCGTGTCATCAATGGGAGCAGTTTCTTCCCATCTGCCCTGTCCAAGATTTTGAATACCTTGATCAAATCTTCTTTCAATCTCTTTTATCCAATCTTACTGTGCAACTGAAGTCCTTTACTCTTGGAAGAATTTGAATGAATCTTGTCTCCATTCTCTTTGAAACCTTCACATCTTTCCTATAGTGTGGTACCTGGAACTGGATGCATTATCCGAGTTGAGGACAATGAATTTTATAGGGTTAACAGCAACCTCCTTGCCATACTTGATGTACTTGATGTACTTGTGATAAAGTCAGAATGACATTTACTTTATTAGCCCTTCTCAACCTATCTTATCACATTCAATGGGTGAACCACATGTCAATGCAGCAGAGCTCTTGCAGCACGTTTAGAATTATTGGCCAGAATTCTCCCATCCCGCCCACCATGGAATTTTAGTGGGGGAGTTGTGGAGAATGTGAAACCACATTGACGGTTGGGTGGGAATTTTTGGCTTTTAAACCAGTATGGCTGGAGAATTACACCCCTTGCCTCTGCATTTTTTTTCTATCAAAATGAATAACTTCACACGACTCTGTATTGAATTTCATCTGTCACCCGTCCTTCCATTCCACCAACCCGTCTACGTTCTTTTGAAGTTCTGCACGATGCATGTTATGGTTCATAGCAGAGTTTCTTCTAACCCCTGCAGCAATCCATCATGGGCCACGCACTTTATTATTACAGCTGTGCACATCCTGATGGTTAAAGGAGGTTTTGTGCTGCTCCAACACACAAGCAAAGAACTGCTAGACCTCACCATGATAGGAAATCAACAAAAGTTAACCCTGCTGTGATTAATCAGGTGGGAATGATAATAGAAATTAATTCATATCAGTTCCTGAAGCCTAAAGTTCAGTCTGTGCTTGCCTCTCCTGTGTCTTGCTCAATGTATCTCTCCCCACTCACCATTTGCCTACTGCTCTCTTCTTCCCCACCCACTTCTCTCCTGCTTACTGCTTACCTCCCCAACTGTGTCCTCTCTGACTTCCCCTAGCCCCCTGCTCTTTGACTTCCCCAATCCTCCCGCTCTCCGACTCTCCTTGACTCTCCCACTCTCTGACTCTCCCCTGACCTTCCCACTCTCCGACTATTTCCCAACACTCCTGCTGTCTGACTCTCCCCTGACCTTCTCACTCTCCAACTCTCCCCTGACCCTCCCACTCTCTGATTCTCCCCTAACCTTCCTGTTTCCTGACTCTCCCAACCTTCCGCTCTCCGACTCTCACCTGATCTTCCCACTCTCCGACTCTCTCCTGACCTTCCTGCTCTCCAATTCTCTCTCAGTCTTTCTGCTCTCTGATTTTCACTGTGACCCTCCTGCTCTCCGTCTCTCCCCCGACCCTCCCGCTCTCCAACGCTCCCCAACTCTCCCGCTCTCCGACTCTCCACTGACCCTTCTGCTCTCTGATTCTCTCCTGACCCTTCTGCTCTCCAACTCTCCCTTGACCCTTCCGCTTTCTGACCCTTTTGCTTTCCAATTCTCCCCTGCTCACCTATTCTCCCTGACTCTCCTGCTCATTGACTGTCCCTGACCCTCCCCCTCACCAACTCTCCCCTGACCCTCTTGCTTAATGTCTCTCTCTCTCTCACGGTGACCCCGGTCACTGTTTCCCCCGCTTCCCACATCCTGCCTGTTCATCATTTCCCTCCCCAACTGTCCAATTCACCCTTTCCCTTCTGATTGCCATTCCCTTCCCAATTCATCACTTTCCTCCCCATCACTGCTTTCCCACACTTGGCCTTTTTCTCCCAATTCCCCGGGCGGGCGCTGGAGGTTAGCAGGGAATGTGATGAGTGGGTGAGCAGGAGTGTCAAGGAGGGGAGCAATGAGTCAAGAAATGTGACAAGTCAGAGGAGTTTGTCAGCTGGAGGTTTGAGTTGGCAGGGATGAAATAAATTGGAAAAGTTAGTAAGTTAGTAATGCCTTCATTTTTGCCACAATGGAGGATTTCTTTGTCTGGATAATGAAAACCTCAGAAATGAATGAAAATTCTAAAACCCTCCCCAGATTTGGAATTTCCCATTTTCATGTGGAGGTGGGGGTGTGGCGGGGATGGGGGTGGAGGGGAATGAGGGTGGCTGGACTCAAGATGGGATTCAGGCATCAGTGTTTTGTAGAGACAGCTGGCCCTTTAAGTCAGCAGCTTCTTCCACTGCAGCGAGATTTTGGAAGGCCAGAAGTACAGAATCCAGAGTGTGAAGATTTGAACACGGTAAGAGATCAGGACTTTGTGCATGAGTTTAGATAGTCAGGATACCCCTTGCAGAAATAAGGTATTTCTTTAGATAGAGTCCCCAGACACCTTTGCGAGAGGTAGGGCACATTCTGGGATTGTTAAAAGTGAATACAGTTATGCATGTTTTAAGCACAAATACATTGGAATTCTCAAGCTATTCAAGAACCATTCAACTGTCAAGGAACCGTTAAAGATCTGACAATCTGTGAAAGAGCTGTCGAGAAAGTGTCAAAGCTGTCCAGGAACTGTCCAAAGATACCAGTTGACTTGGCAAGGAAGAAGTATTAAATGAAAAGCTTACGTAAAATAAGTTAATACATTACTTTATTCAATTGGGCCAATTACAGACGATATCATCATTAGGCAAGTCTTAAATGAATCAACTGATAATTTTGAAGATATTTTAATATCTTTTGACCTCTTTTTCAACTTGCAATCCAACAGGTTTTGGAATGCATCAAATGCAATATGAGAGTCCAGCAGCCAGGAAAGATGTTTGATTCCTTTATTAGTGGTATTAGGATAATATGAGGATATTATTAAACTAGAAAGAGTGCAGAAGAGATTTACTAGGATGTTACCAGGACTTGATGGTCTGAGTTATAAGGAGAGTCTGGATAGACTGGGACTTTTTTTCCTGGAGGTTGGGAGGCTTTGCAGTGATCTTATAGAGATCTACAAAGTAATGAGGGGCCTGGATAAGTCAACATCTTTTCCTAAAGGTAGGCGAGTTTAAAACTGGAGAGCATAGATTTAAGGTGAAAGAAGAGAGATACAAGAGTGTCCAGGGGCACAATCATTTCACAGATGGTGGTGGGTGTCTGGAATGAGCTGCCAGAGGTAGTAGTAGACGGGTACAATTTTGTCTTTTAAAGAGCATTTAGACAGTTACATGGGTAAGATGGGTATAGAGGGATATGGACTAAATGCGGGCAATTGGGATTAGTGTGGTGGTAAAAATTGGGTGGCATGAACAAGTTGGGCTGAAGGGCCTGTTTCATCAATAATCTCTATGATCATTAGAGTCATGGAGTCATAGAGCCTCTATGACTCTAATGATCTTTTATCACATAGCATGTCAATACAGAGATCTGAAACCTGATCTCATCCAAGACAGAGTCATGGTGAGTATCAGGAACGATTTGGTTAATGATCTTTTCCATGCCAAATTCACATTTAACAAGGCCATCCAGCTGGTTAGGCTGTCTGAGCAGCAAGACTGACATGGAACCATTCTCAGAGGTGAAAGTCAGTCATGGGGCAGAAACCATACCTTCGTTCACCACGTCAGACATAAAAACTCAGGGACCATCTGAGCCAAGATAAGCCAAATATCAACCATCTGCTGAGTGACCATGCCAGTGCTACAATGCGAAGCACTTCCACTGAAAGGTCCAATGTCCAGCCAATGCTGCTGAATGCTCCCATTGTCAAATATAGGGCCAAATCAGCAAACTGTGCCTGGACAAAATAACTGAATCTTTCAGGATATGAGTTCCACCACTTGATGTTGCTATCATACATTTCCAAGGCACCAAACATTCCCACAACTTTTACTATGAAAAGGGCTTGTGGAAGCACGACGTGCCACCAAAATCTCTTAGCTTTTTCTTTTAAGCAAAGTACCTCGAGCTCAGCCTGTTTCCTTCCAAGTTTTGCAACATCCCCTGCTCTAAACTATTGTGATATACAGATGCCGGCGTTGGATTGGGATGGTAAGAACTCAGTAAGAATTTAGCAACACCAATTTATAATCCAACCGATTTATTTGATAGTAAAAACGCGAGCTTTCAACACTCTGTGAAATGCCTGAGGAAGACACAGAGTGTTGAAAGCTCGCGTTTTTACTATCAAATAAATCGGTTGGATTATAAATTGGTGTTGCTAAATTCTTACTGAGTTCTAAACTATTGTTACAGAGTACTTGCTATTCACAATGTCTCCTGAACTGTTCCAGGTCTTTCTGGCACAACTCATGGCAAGCTTTCTTTTGACATTGTTTCTCTGAAATCTTCATTTAAAATTTGGTTCCTTCAAATAATCATTTTCCATATGATGCATTTTTCTGTTCTCCCAGTACCTGAACTGTATTCCTGCCAGACATGCTGACTAACTGTAGCATGAAGATGAAATTTAAACATTCCCCGAAATACTATATATGTGTGTATATATCTAAAGGGACACTTCAAATGTGCTTCTTGGAAAAAGAAACTATAAGTTGGAACTATTGCCACCATTATTCAGCACCTCTCTGTTACCAGCTTTGGTGCGTCATTTTTTTTTCTTTTTAATTTCTTAACTCCTTCTGGATATCTGCAGTCTGGACTGATGGTTGCTGCACTGGATTTCTGCAGTTCTTTTCCAGGTGTTTGCAGTTTCGATCAGTCACTTTGTCACCAGTTTTCTTAATGATATTTTTAAAGGCTACGCTTGCAGACCACAAAAGTGCAAATGAACTTTATTGGAAAGGTGCTCACTCTACAGGCTATTAGAATAGACTGCCCGCAAATAGCTGGTGATGCCATCAGGACATCACGTGCTTGATCCCTTAAAGTGTCCTTGCTCCAACTGGAAGAACATGAATACACAGCACCCTTTGCTATTTTTTTCCTGCCAAAGGGCCAGTTCTGATCTGAAGACTTGAAGTTTATCTGCAGGATGTTCTTGAATTTCCTCCGCCACTGTCTTAGAAAAGCAGCCAGCATAATCAAGGTCCCCACATACCCCAGACATTCCTTCATCCACCTTCTTCCATTGGGAAAAAGATATAAAAGTGTGAGATAAAGTACCAATTGATTCAAAAACAGTTTCTTTGCTGCTGCCATCAGACTTTTAAATGGACCTTCATACATTAAGCTGATCTTTCTCTATCCACTCTCTGTAACTATATCACTATATTCTGCACCCTCTGCTTTCCTTCTCCCTTATGTGCTCTGTGAACGGTATGTTTTGACTGTACAGTACGCAAGAAACAATACTTTTTACTGTATCCCAATGCATGTGACAATAATAAATCAAATTAAATCCCAGAGTTTTCCTGCCCGTTATATGTTTTTTGCGCTGATGTCAGCCTACTGTAAATGATTCAAGCCATGTATGTGTGGCCCTCTCCCCGCTGGGGTGTGTGTGGAAGGCTCGAGGTTCATTCAAGCTTGGAGATACCAATCACTGAAAGGGAGAGCTGGATTTAATTTACTTACATTGATTTTTAAATATTTTACATCTGATTTTGCATTACACCAATCTGTTGTGACGTGTCGGCTGGGATGCTGAGTAGTAATAAGTCTGTGCAGTTTCATTTCTTTCACTGAACCCAGACTGGCCCAGCTTATAAAGTCTGAAGGTGAGACTTGTTCTGTTTTATTCAATTAGCGAAAGGCCTCATCTTGATGAGGGTGTTGTGCAAACACCCTTGGTTTCATTAAGATCACAGTGACTGCATGAGCTAGCTTGGAATAACTGGTTTCCATGGGTTAACAACCCCAGTGAACAAGATGGGTGGGAATGGGCAGTGATGGAATTATTTCTAAGAACACAACATCATAAGAAATGAGAGGAGTAGGTATTTGCCCCCTTGAGACTGCGTCACATTTCAACAAGATCATGGCTGATCTGATAACAGCCTTAACTCCACTTCCCCACAACTTTCAACTCCTTGTAGACCAAATATCAATTAACTCAACCGTGAAACTATTTGTAAGCTTAGCAAACCTCTGAAAGATAAAATTCCTTACTTCAGTCTCAAATGACAGCGGCATGGTGGTACAGTGATTAGCACTGCTGCCTCACAGCTCCAGAGACTGGGTTCAATTCCTGGCTTGAGTCACTGTCTGTGTGGAGTCTACATGTTCTAACTATGTCGGCATGGCTTTCTACTGGGTGCTCCAGTTTTCTCCCACGGTCCAAAGATGTGCGGGTTATGTGCATTGGCCATACTAAATTGTGTCCCGGGATGTGTAGGTTAAAGGATTTAGTGGGATAAATATATGGAGTTATGAGGAGAGGGCCTAGATAAAATTGTTGTCGGTGCAGACTCAATTTGCACCGACTTCCTTTTGCACTGTAAGGTTTCTATGATTCTACCTCTCACTTTAAAACTCTACTCCGTTGTTCTAGGTTCTCCCATGAATGGAAATGTTTTCTCAGAATCTACCCTGTCAAGACCCTACAGAATCTTAACTGTTTCAATAAGATCACCTCTTATTGGAGGTTTTGATTCTGATTCTGCCAGCAGGGTAAGCTCCCCCAGGTTTTCAGTGTGAAATTAACTAACTTTCTGAGTTAGTCATACCTGCGTTTGCTGTGCGTTATTTGTAAATTGAACCATACAACCGAGCATTTGAGAAAACATAGGATCTTTTCAAAATAATTCAAAAACCCCCTCTGCTTACAGTTTGCCTGTCCATCTCTCTCTCTCTCTCTCTCTCCTGACCTTATCAGTATTGTCAGAAAGATGGGTCCACTATTATAATTTGCCAAACTGAAAATGACCCATTTCTCTAAAATCTCTATTTCTTGATTATTATATTATCTCCAACACCACACAATGAACTCTCATTTTATGCAGTAACCTTTTATCTAGGACTTTATCTAGGACCTTTTGGAAATCCAAATACACCATTTGTTCCCATTTATCTACCCTGCTTGTTACACAATAATCTACAATCCAGAAATGCAAGGACAGTGTACTACTGATCCACTGATACACCTACTTCGTACGGAAATATTTCAAATATTTTTATTGAAGTTTTGGCGGGAATTCATGATGTGGAGTACTGAGGCAGGCACAGTAAGTAGTCTCACTATACTAGGTTAAAGTCCAACAGGTTTCTTTGATATCACAAGTTTTCAGAGCATTGCCCCTTCGTCAGGCGAATGAAAAGTTCAGTTCACAAATGGCATATATACACACAAACTCAATTACAAGATAATGGTTGCAATGCAAGTCTTAATAGGTAATCAAGTCTTTACAGATGCAGACAATTTGAGTGGAGAGAGGGTTAAGCCCAGGTTAAAGAGGTGTGAATTGTCTCCAGCTAGGATAGTTAGTGAGATTTCGTAAGCCCAGGGGTTACAAATAGTGTGACATGAACCCAAAATTCTGATTGAGGCCGACCCCATGTGTGTGGAACTTGGCTATCAGTTTTTGCTCGGCGATTCTGCGTTGTCATGTGTCATGAAAGCTGTCTTGGAGAACATTTACCTGAAGATCAAAGGCTGAATGCCCTTGACAGCTAAAGTGCTCCCTGATAGGAAGGGAGCACTCTTGTCTGATGATTGACGAACGGTGTTCATTCATCTATTGTCGTCGTGTCTGCATGGTCTCCCCAATGTACCATGGCTCGGGACATCCTTTCCTGCAGCGTATCTGGTAGACAATGTTGGCCAATTCACAAGAATATGTACTGTGTACCTGGTGAATGATGTTCTCAGATCAGGAGCCTATGCTTCCTGGGTCCTATCAGATGTAGAGAAAGAGTATCCTATTTTGCGAGTGACATTTATTAGTGAGCTTTTGGGCTGTAAAACACTTCAGGATGTTTCCTAGTACATGACTTGTCACATTATTAACTCATCATATTCAAGTTGTTTATAATTGAATGTGCCAATTAAGGAAGTAACTATCCACTGCCAGAATCACTAAAGAAACTTTATTCTTGGAAGGAATGCTATGATCCCAGTTGTATAACTATTGGACAGGAAGATTCCAGAATGTAATCCTGGCTCAAACTTTTTTAAGACACAATACTCATTTACTCCCCTTTTAGCTTCACAAATGCATATAGTTTTCAAGGATAACATCCCACTCTGAAACCAAATGGCCAATTCCATTCAATCAATCTTCCATGGATTTCTCTTCCAATTTTTGAAGATGAGTACTTCCAAATTCCACTCCCAAAAAGACACACAGCAAAATCTTCTTTCAAATAACGTTTTCCATCAGCTATTTGCTTTAAAATCCATTCTAGGTTATACTGTCAAGCAAAGTATCTGCTCTACTTTTAAGAAGGAATCTGGCACCAGGTTTTCCATCTCTCCTTTGGTGCTTTGGTCCACCTCGTTGTCTAATGAGGGGCATACACGCGATGAGTCATGAGAGGACTGCTCTTGGATCTTTTTTGAGAGTATCCTAGTGCTTCACGTCATTAGTGTACGCTTGACCTGGACCATTTGATGGGCAACACGACAGCTCAGTGACTATCGCTGTGCTGTGCAGATACATGGATTTGGGCCTGTGTCTGTGGGAGTTTGCGCATTCTCCCTGTGCTTGCGTGGGTTTTCTCCGGGTGCTCCGGTTTCCTCCCACATCCCAAAGATGTGCTCTTAGGCTAATTGGCAAAACAAATTCTCCCTAAATTGTCTCAAATTTGGTTTTTAATCCAGAGATCTATAAACATGGACAGGGATCGTGGGTAGAGGTGGGAAAATCAGGGTGGCGGCGCGGGCTCGTTGGGCCAAAGGTCCTGTTTCCCGTGCTGTTTCGTTGTTTGTTCTTTGTTTCTTTAAGATTTCCTTTGTCTTAAATGCTTTTATGCAAACACACGTACTCAGTTCCCAACAGAATATCATTGCTTCAAACACTGGAAATAAGGAAAATTTTATGATTATTTCAGATATTTGGCTTGTCTGTAGCCAACCATATCTATAAACAATAACTTCCATAAACAGTGCCCTGTCCCCAAAGGCAGTTCCTCTTTGTTCCTTTAACTTCTGACTTCTTGGAAACTTCTTTTCATTTCTCTAATTCAATTAACTAGCTGCTCTTTAAGTTTCCAACACTTACTTTCTTAACCATTACTCTATCATATGGCTTTTCTACTAGCAAATCTGAGACATTCCTGCTTTAGTCTTCTAAAATCAACTTCTATAAAACCAGTTAAAACTAAACTCAAAAAATACTCCAACCCAAAAGAATGCAACTTTATATTTCTCCCAGTTTGTTTACTTTTCATGCTGTTACCCTGTCTAAGCACAATAGAAGCATAGTTTTATCTGAAACCACAACATTTGAGATGCAAACAACTTTGTCTAACATCAATCTAACTATGGATTTAACCTCCCTTCTTTACACAGAAGCAGTAAATTAAGCCAACTTGAAAAATTTCTACCTTAATATAATTGAGGAACATTAAAGTTTGATAGCTAATTTAAAAGTCAGTATTTTTCAGGTTTTGTTTTTAGTGTCAAAATTCAAGAGAAATCCAGTGGAGAAATATTGAGTGACCAAAATCCAAGAAAAGTGGGAGGATATTGTTTAAAAAAAAGGTTTAGTTTTATACATTGTGACATGGACAGAATTTGTGTTTCATTCTACTGTCTGTCATCATTCACATTTGTTTGGCCACATTTGGAGTATCTTGTGCATTACCAAAAGAATGTGGAAGTTTTGGAGACAGTGCAAAGAAGGTTCACCAGGATGTTGCCTGGTCTCAAGGTTGTTGGCTTTGAGGAGAGGTTGGATAAACTAGGATTGTTTTCACTAGAAAGGCAAAAGCTGACGGGAGACCTGATGGAAGTTAACAAAATTATGAGAAGCATAGTCAGAGAGTTTTTTTTTCCCTAGACTAGAAAGTCTCAATTACAAAGGAGCACAGGTTCAAGGTGAGAAGGGGAAAGTTTAAGGGAGATGTATGGTGGGATTGAAGAGGAGTTTTTCATAAAGAGAGCCTGGAATGTGCTGCCAGAGGAAGTGGTGGAAGCAGGTATATTTGCAACATTTAAGAGACATCTGGATGGATACTTCAAAAGGGAAAGAATAGAAGGATATGGTCTGAGTAAGAGCAGAATTTTTTTTATAGATCAGTAAGGGCATCATGATTGGCATCGGTTTTGAGGACCAAAGGGCTTGTTCCCCTGCTGTACTTTTCTTTGTTCTTTATTCTTCTTCAAATCTATATCTTTTTTCCTAACTAGTGCCTTGTATAGTTTTAGCCAGACTTCCCTATTTATATATTTCATTCCCTTCGTTAAAGGCCAACATTCCATTTGTCGTCTGTATTACCTGCTGAACTTGCATGCTAGCTTTTTGTGATGATGATCCTCCAAATCCTTCACTGCAGAAGCTTTCTGCAGTCTTTCTCCATTTAAATAGTACTCAGCTCCTTTATTCTTCATACTAAAGTGCCTAACTTCACATTTTATACATGATATTCTACCTGCCAAGTTTCTGCTCACTCACTTAACTGGCCCTTATCCCTCTGTGGACTCTTTGTGTTGCCTTCTCCACTTGCTTTCCCACTATTTTTGTGTCATCCTCAAATTTGGCAATAGTATATTCATTTTCTTCATCCAAATCATTAATATATTTTGTAGTCCCTGCATGTATCCTTGTGATACTCTACCAGTTACAGTTTGCCATCCTGACAATGCCCCTCTTATCTCAACTCTCTGTCTTCTCTAAACTAGCCAATCCTCTATCCATGCTAATATACTGTCCTCAACACCAGGGGCTCTTAATAAGTAGCATTTTGTGTGGTACCTTATGGGATGCTTTTTTGAAATTCAAGTTTATCACATCTACTGGACCCCCTTACTCATCTTGATCATTACCATCTCAAAGAATTCTGATTCATCTGTCAGATTTTCCCTTCTTGAAGCCATGCTGATTCTGCTTGATTATATTCTGTATTTTGAAATGCTTTGCTATTGCATCTTTTATAAAGATCTATTATATCTTTTATAACATTTTCCCAATGATAGATATTAAGCTAATTAGCCTATAGTTATGTTTCTAAATACCACTAATCGTTGCCACATTGTATACTTTTCCTTTCAGCTTGATACTATTGTTAACTTACTTGGTTAACCATGGATGATTTATCCCTTTCCCTGAATCCTCCTTCCTCACTGGGATATATCTTTATTGTGAGTCATGAACTATTTTCAGCAGTTATTGGCTATTGTCAAGCATCTTTTCTACTGAACTCCTTTCCCAGTCAACTGAACTCCAACCAACTCTGCCCACGTCCTTTGTAATTATCCTTATTTAAGTTTTGCACAGTTTTTCTGGCTCAAGTTTCTCACTCCCAAACCGAATGCTAAATTCTATCATGTTATGATCACAGTTTCCTCGGAAATGTTTTGTCTGTTTTAGTATTGTTTATTAACCCTGCCTCATTACACAGTACTAGATCCAAAATAGCTCGATCCCTGGTTAGATCAACATAATGATCCAGGAAACTGTGCTAAATACACTTAATGAATTAAAAACAAATTAGCATGGAAGCTGGAATCTGAAACAAAAGCAGAAAATGCTGGAAAAATCTAAACAGGTCTGACAGCATCTGTGGAAAGAGAATAATGTTTCATGTTGAGACATACACTTTATGAGTTCTGCCTCATGGCTACCTCTGCCAATTTGATATTCCCAATTCACATGACTGTTAGTATCACCCCCGATTAATATTCTGCCTTTTTTAATGTCCTCATTATCTCCTGATTTAGTCTCCATCTTACAGTACAGCTATTGTTAGGAAGGATCTATAGACTGTGCCTATCTTGTGTCTTCAAACCCTTGTTATTTGTTATCTCCAGCCATATGAATCCTACATTTCCAATCCAAGATCATTTCTTGCTTATTCCACCTCATATTAACAAAACTACCCACCACCCTTTTCTTTTTGCCTATCCTTACAAAAAGTCACATACCTCTGAATATTTAGTTCCCAGCATTGATCTCCTTGGTGCTACATCACACTATGCTACTGTTCTCTGTTTTGGGGAGAGTGAATGAAGGTTGTGACAGCACAGTTGATTCAAGTAGCCTTTGTGTGAGTTATTTCCAATTCAGAACATCCCCACTTAGAGAATTGATAATCTGGCTGCAGACCCTTTGTTGGTTGTCTCACCACCTTTCACCTGGATCAAGGTGCTCATCCCATCTGCCCAGTGGCCTCTTCCTTTAGCCATTCATGGAGGCGGAAGATGGAGCTTTCTAAACTGTACTAAAGACTGGCAATAGGGAAATATAGCTGAAGGTGGGTGTAGTGCATTACCTATCAAGCAGCAAAGTACACTCTGAGAGATGATGTGCTTTGAACTAAATCCAAGATCTTGCCAATCTTCCATAGGTTTAAACTCAGATTGAATAAAGTAATACAGTATTTGGCAAAGTGGGGAAGGAAATGCAATTTACCTTATTGATTTAATCTTGATCTACATTTTTTTTGCCTTTCTTCCTTTACCCCTAGGTATTGACAAATGGCATCAATTGTTACCAAGAAGCACAAAGCAAGAGAGCAAAGTGACAGGCTACAAAGACAAACCGCCCTCTCATTCACAGTTATCCAAGGCTTTGCCCAACTACTCCCACTTGCTAACCAGGGTCCAGCATTAGATAGGTGCAGTCAAAAAGTTACTTTTCTTGTATTTCAGAGTAATCTTTAAGCTTTTTTTCAAATGTATTCCTGTTGATATTTGACTATTATTTTGTTCTTTGGATGCAATTAAGAATTCAAAGTCATCCATGATCAAAAGTTCTTGAAACTGACTTGTCTAATGTGCATGATAGAATTGGATGGCTTGAATGTTTTTTATATACAATAATGACTTTTAAGGGGGCATCTAGACAGATACATGAATGGGATGAGAATAAAGGGATATAGTCCCTGGAAGAGTAGGTGGTTTTAGTTCAGTCGGGCAACATGGTTAGTGCAGACTTTGTGGGTCAAAGGGTCTGTTCCTTTGCTAAAATTTTCTTTGCTCTAAGAAGGAACATGTGTATGTTGAATTTGATACTTTTCATTGATCCATACTAGTTTGGTATTCACCTGTTAAATACCCATGTTAATGTTCCGACTGCATTCAGAGGCTTTCGAGGAAATTGGGGTGTGAGATGGATATCAGCAAATTGACAGCATGAGTAAGAGTAATCTTCTGATTATGCACCCACAGAAAATTCCACTCCTTAAACATTAATCTAAAGATTCAGTTTTAAAGTTTATCATTTTGCCCAATTTGGTGTGTTTTTAAATGTGCTGAAAAAGCTGTGAAATTTGTGCATACTCTCCAGGCCTGTTAGCTCTGATCATCAATCATGAATCTCAGTAGCTGAGAGAACCTGGGAGGGTTGGCACAAAAAAGACTTTGATGCTAGGTGCCAAACCGGCTGCAACTCTCCTAGGCCGCAGTCATGTTCCCAGCCATCGCAGACAGGAACCCAATACACATTCAAATGAATAATTTCAAATATAATTAGTGGATTTGCGGCCCAATTCAAATAGTTCTAGCTATTCACCTACTTCCGGAGCCTGCTTTCATATAGGTCCTCACAAGCAAGGACATGGCATGTTGGACCCAAGGCTCGAGGCATTACTACCAACCCGTCAGCAATGACAGGCATTCACCCCCTCCATGCTAAGCAAGCATGATGTTTATCTGATCTGACTCCTCAGACAGAACCTTCTTCCCCCTCAATCCTCCCTTCCCCACAGCTCCTTTACCCCTCAGACCCCACACTTAGGCTCCTTCAAGCCATGTATTTTGGCAGCGCCAACAGTGCACTGCCCCCTTGGCACTGAAAGCCTGGCCTAGTGTCTTGGATACTGTGGGGTCTTGAGGAAGTAGTTCCAGTGGCTATTTGCCCCTCTGCTGTTGTCAGACCAGAGATGAAAGATGCCTCACAGGCCCTGGGAATTGGGTGGTTTTGGGCTGGGGGAAAGGGATTGACCTCTCTCCACCAGGATGGGCATGTCATGGCTGGACTGCCACTTCTTGCCCTGGCAGAGCTGAAGATCACTCCTGGCATGGTAATTTCAGGCAGCTCTGTGATCAACATCTTCATCTCTGCCTGTCAGCTGTGCAAATTCTGAAGTGATCTGGTAACCTGGCAGGCTTTTAAGTCATTGCAGCACTTCATTCTGCAGCAGAGATTTTCCTTCCTCTCTGTTAGAAGATGCAGGTGTTAACCAGCCCCTTTGAAGTCATCTGATAGAGAGGAGATGCCAATTTCACCTGGTTGGGGGTTGAGGGGGTAGTATTGGAGTGTCCCAGTCTGTCCAGCTGTGCACTCAGCCCCAGTGTATGCACACCAATTGATTGGAAATTGTTGAGGTTTCCCAGCAAGCTGAAATCATTAAAACCCTCTCCATTGCAGCTGAAGGCTTTGATCTGTAACAATTCAACGTGCAATGCCTTGTAAAAGATTCAATGCCAACTCAATGGATTTCTATCATCCTCCATCCACCTTTGCTTATTTGTATTTCCCTTCACGGTTGCCTGTCCCTCAAGTACCCCATTGATACTGACCACGATGCTGACAGCGTCTAATCCTGATTGATAGCCTGAGGTTTCACTTCCTCTTTTGCAGACCTCTTCAAAGAGGTGGATGAGTGAGTGGTCAATTTGGTGAGGGATTGGGGCTTCTCCTTTGCTCATTCATGTTTTTGTGGGCAGGGGAGACTGTCTCCAAGGAGATCGGGTCGTCATTTAAATGATGGCCCAGTCTCGGAACGGTGGGGCTGGCTGATGGGTTGAATAAGTTAGCATCTATCAGGTGGGAGAATCCCATCTAAGGAATGCTACTAATGCCAGCGGGAAACATGGGCACTTGGACCCAATTGAGGAAATTGTGTCCAAATTTGAAGTAAAGGCAAAAAGCTGAATTAATTTGTGTTTTTTATTAATTAAACGACATGGGAATCACTGGTTGCCCATCCCTAATTGCCCTGGACTGAGTGGCTTGTTCGACCATTTCAGAGGGCATTAAGAGTGAATCAATTACTGTGGTTCTGGAGGTACTTGTAGGCCAACCCAGGTAAGGATGGCAGATTTCCTTCCCTAAAGTACAACAGTGAACCAGATGGGTTTTATTACAATCAACATGGTCACTGTTAGGCCTTAAATTCCAGATTTTTATTGAATTCAAATTTCACCACTTGCCGTGGTGGGAGTCGAACCTGGATCACCATTGCAATACCCTGGGTTTTTGATTATTAATCTAGCAACAGAATCATTGTCCCACTGTCCCAACACCCTTTTCCAGCCTTTCCTGTTTTACTTCCAGAAGGTAAACATTCTTAGTGCATTGCTTTTTAGTTTAGATGAGATGCAGAACGTCAAAGGTTAAAACTGTTTGGAAAAACAAACCGAGTAAACAAAAGGCTGGAGTGCGGTTAACTACCGAGATGCAGAATCTGTGGATATATGAGGAGAGAAGGAAAATGAAATTTCACATTGAAATTGGGCTGTACAAACTTCTGAAATAAAGGCATTTACCAGCCCTTGTCGAAAGAGGCAACCTCTCAGTCCGAAGCATGGAGTCTTATTTACAGCAGATGAGATTCAGGGAGAGAGGTACTTGTCTGAAATGAGGAATAGAAAATAATAGTCTCAAATCGGGATTGTGCTCGTAATTGATTTGATTTAATATCACATGTACTAATATACAGTGAAAAGAGTTGTTTCTTGTGCACTATACAGACAAAGCATACTGCTCGCAGAGAAGGAAATGAGAAAGTGCAGAATGTAGTCTTACAATTAAAGCTAGAGTGTAGAGAAAGATCAATTTAGTGTGAGGTAGGTCCATTCAAAAGTCTGATGAGTCAGGTGGTACGTGTCCTCAGACTTTCATATCTTTTTCCCGACAGAAGAAGTCTGGGGTGTGAGGGTCCTTAATTATGCTCGCTGCTTTGCTGAGACTGTGGGAAACGTAGTCAGAGTCAATGGATGGGAGGCTGGTTTGAGTGATGGACAAGGCTTCATTCACAGTCCTTTATAGTTTCTTGCGGTCTTGTGCAGAGTAGGAGCCACACCAAGCTGTGATACAACCAGAAAGAATGCTTCCTATGGTGCATCTGTAAAAGTTATTACCGGGACGATAGGCTGGGAAGTTCCATTTATATCGTGGGTTGTGTTGCTTGCCGCAGGTTCGGAGTGCCAAACCTGTGAAGAAAATGTGTTAAATGTATAGATTTGCTTTCGAAAACTCCTTCAGATCTCCCTTCGGCGTTGTGGATTCTCTTCCAGAGTGAGTGTACTTCCCCTCACCCCCTCAGTAAACAGAAGCAAATGATCACAACCAGACAGCTGGAAAGTATGCGTGAGAATATAGCAATTCCAGAGCACGTTATAAAATGCCTCAACATGTCAGTGATCTACAATTGCTGATATTATCTGGTAGACAAACAGATGGGGCAGTGGGCGACTGAAACAGAATCTAGAAAAAGGGTGGAATGTTTTAAACATCTTTTAAACATGCTTGTTGTGTTTAAAGTTAATACTTATTGCCAAAGCCAATTAATTTCTCAAGTACCCCTTAGCACTTTGGGTTACACACATCTACAGTGGGATTTCTATTCAATTCGGTACCTTGCCGTCTGCCACTGTTGGAAATTTTGGCTGATGCCAGAGGGCTGAGCTGTGAAACTGGTTAAAATTGGAATATACTAGGGAAACTCCACAGGCCCAGGTAGCACACGTGGAGACAGAGAGCGAGTTAAAGTTGCTGATCGCTCCTGAGCTCTGCAACACATTAGAAATGTAATCCTTGCCCAAAAACAGACGATGAGAAGGAAAAATAGAACAAAAGGGAAGGACAGTGTTAGTGTGAAGATGAAAGTTGCCTTTATATAGCGCCTTCCACAACCACTAGTGCCAGATGTAGTAAAACGCTTGAACAGATAATTTCTGCTAATATATGAGGTAATTGATGGTGTATCAGTGATATCAGTCAGTCAAGTGTTAGACTCTTGTGACAAAGTTTGGAATCAAGTTGCATGGTTGCACAGCGATGATTCCTGCTACCTCATTCAAAGTGCCATACTCACTCATCTCCAGCACTGCTGCACCCACACCTCTGTTAGTGTCACACTCAGTCATCTCCAAGGCTGCAATACTCCCTCACTTCTGGCACTGTAGCTCACTTCTGACAGTGCCTCACTCCCTCATCTCCAACACAGTCTCAATCCGTCACCTCTAACACAACCTCACTCCCTCACCTCCAACAGGGCCTCACTCCCTCACCTCCAACAGTGCCTCACTCCCTCACCTCCAACAGTGCCTCACTCCCTCACCTCCAACAGGGCCTCACTCCCTCATCTCACAGTGCCTCACTCCCTCATCTCCAACAGGGCCTCACTCCCTCACCTCCAACAGTGCCTCACTCCCTCACCTCCAACAGTGCCTCACTCCCTCACCTCCAACAGTGCCTCACTCCCTCACCTCCAACACAGTCTCATTCCCTCACCTCTAACAATGCCTCACTCTCGGACTCCAACAGTGCCTCTCTCCCTTATGTCTAACACAGCCTCGATCCTTCACCTCTAACAGTGGCTCATTCCAGCACCTCTAACAGTGTCACACTCCGTCATCTCCAACAGTGATGCATTTCCTCACCTCCAACAGTGACACACTCCCTCACCTTCAATAATATTTTATGTTCCTGTTTTAAGAAAGATCGACCCACTCTTTGTTGAATTTTTGGCTTAATTCCACCAAGGTTGTAGAACACAATGGCTATACCCTCGGGACTAATGGACTGTCTCATACTTGACAACGTTCCCGGGATTTCCCATCATCGTATCACACACAGATCATAGCTCAGCCCTGTATAGATGTAATTAATGCATTTGGAGGAAATTGTAAGCACTTTGTAGAAACTTGTTCTCATAGTTGACAGCGTGTAGAACATAGAACATAGAACATCACAGCACAGAACAGGCCCTTCAGCCTTCGATGTTGCGCCGACCAATATAAAAAGCAATGCCCCTCCAAACTAAACCATTCCCTTCTCTTCCATATACTTATCAACTAACCTCTTAAAACGCCACCAAACTTGGCGCATCTACAACTGCTGCAGGCAGGGCATTCCACTCCCGAACCACCTTTGGGTAAAGAACCTACCTCTGATATCCGTCCTATAACTATCACCCCTTAATTTAAAGCTGTGTCCCCTCGTGCTAGCTGTCTCCATCCTAGGAAAAAGGCTATCACTGTCCACCCTATCTAAACCTCTAATCATCTTATATGTTTCAATAAGGTCTCCTCTTAGCCGCCTTCTTTCTAACGAAAACAACCTCAAAATCCCTCAGCCTCTCTTCATAAGACCTGCCTTCCATACCAGGCAACATCCTGGTAAACCTCCTCTGTACCTCTCCAATGCCTCCACATCTTTCTTATAATGCGGGGACCAGAACTGTACACAATACTCCAAGTGCGGCCGCACTAGAGTTTTGTACAGTTGCAACATGACGTTGCAGCTCCGAAATTCAATCCCCCTACCAACAAAAGCTAAGACTCCATATGCCTTCTTAACAACCTTCTCGACTTGACTGCCTACTTTCAGGGATTTATGCACATACACACCAAGATCCCTCTGTTCATCAAGACTACTAAGAATCCTACCATTAGCCCTATACTTTACACATTTATTATTTCTGCCATAGTGCATTACCTCACACTTTTCCACATTAAACTCCATTTGCCACCCCTCGGCCCAGCTCTGCAACTTGTCTAAGTCCCTCTGCAAACTATAACACCCCTCTTCACTATCTACCACTCCACCGACTTTAGTGTCATCTGCAAATTTACTAATCCATCTTCAATACCCTCATCCAGATCATTTATAAAAATTACAAACAGCAGGGGCCCCAAAACAGACCCCTGAGGTACACCACTCGTCACCGAACTCCACGATGAATATCTCCATCAACCACCACCCTCTGTCTTCTATCTGCTAGCCAATTCCTAATCCAATTAGCTAAATCACCCTCTATCCCATAAATCTGCATTTTCTGCAGAAGCCTTCCATGGGCCACCTTATCAAACGCCTTACTAAAGTCCATATATACCACATCAACCGCCTTACCCCCATCCACCTCTTTAGTCACTTTTTCAAAAAAACTCAATGAGGTTAGTAAGGCACGACCTACCCTTCACAAAACCATGCTGACTATCCCCAATCAATTCATTTCTCTCTAAATGACTATATATCCTATCCCTAATAATTCTCTCCAATACTTTGCCCACAACAGAAGTAAGACTCACTGGCCTATAATTCCCTGGAAGGTCTCTCTTCCCCTTCTTGAACAACGGGACCACATTCGCTATCCTCCAGTCCTTTGGAACCACACCCGTAACCAACGACGACCTGAAGATCAGAGCCAGAGGCTCTGCAATCTCCTCTCTTGCCTCCCAGAGAATCCTAGGGTAAATCCCGTCCGGCCCAGGGGACTTATCCAACTTCAAACCCTCAAGAATCTCTAGCACATCCTCCCTATCTACTTCAATACTTTCCAGTTTGCTACCCTGTACCTCAGTGTTCTCCATAACTACATTTACATCACCCTGCGTGAATACCGAAGAGAAATATTTCTTCAGTACCTCTCCAATCTCCTCAGGCTCCACGCACAACTTCCCACTGCTGTCTATGACTGGCCCTAATCTTGCCCTAACCAATCTTATATTCTTAACATATCTAAAGAAAGCTTTAGGATTCTCCTTAATCCTATCAGCCAAAGTCTTCTCGTGTCCCCTTTTAGCTCTTCTCAATTCACTCTTTAGCTCCCTCCTGGCTAATCTATAGCTATCCATTGCACTAACTGAGCCTTCAAGCCTCATCCTGACATAAGCCTCCTTTTTCCTTTTAACCAGCAAATCAACTTTTTTCGTACACCAAGGTTCTCTTACTCGACCATTTCCTCCTTGCCTGACAGGGACATACTTATCAAGGACTCGCAGCAGCTGCTCCTTGAATAAGCTCCACATTCCAGATGTTCAGTAGCCGGGACTTTCCTTGTTGCCTTGGAACATTTGCTTGTGAAATGTTAGTGATTTGTGTTGTTTCAAAATAGTCGCTGGCCGATACCAATTTGAATTGGAAGCTGAATCTGAATCCCGGGATTACTGAATCAGCATGCAGAAATAAGGAGACATTACAATGTTGTCCGAGGCAGGGGTATATACCTGAGGATACTACGGTAAGTAAGGATGAAAATTTTGAAACCGCTGACAGCTGGGGCAAGGGCAGAATCCATCTGGATGGAGCTAAGAAACAATAGAGGAATCATTACATTCCTGGAATATATTCTATAACTAGTGGGAAAGAATTGGAGAGCAAATTTGCAAGGAAGTTACTGTGGGCATCAAAACCTAGACTGATTATATGGGAGACTCTAATTATCTTAGTATAGAATAGGATGATTATTATCTAAAGGGAATTTTCTCAATAAGAATGTTTCTGGCCCAATGTGGAAGGGGGGCATTGCAGGGTCTAGTTCTAGGGTACGTGGTGAATCAAGTGGATCAATTGGTAGAAGGGGAACGTTTAGAGGAAAATGCATCACAAGGATTCCATGGGCTGTGGAGAAGGTCAAACACTATCCAGAGCAAAAATAATTAACTGGAGAAGGGCCAGTTTCAGTGGGGTGAACGCAGATCTGTCCCAGGCAAATTACAATCAGATATTGGTAGGCAAAACTGTGAATGAGCAATGGGCTAGCTTTAAGTAGGAGATAGTTTATGTACTGTGGAAGTATATTTCCACAAGGCGGGAAGATAGGGCAACCATAGCCAGAGTTCACTGGGTGATAAAAGAGGTAAAGGGTAAAATGATGTGGAAAAGACTCATGGGTATCAGGTTGATAATACAATTGAGAACAAGGCTGAATATAGAAAATTCAGAGGGAAAGTAAAAACAGAAATGAGAGAAACAAAAATTGAGTATGAAAAGAGACTGGCAGCCAACATGAAAGGTGATCCAAAAGTCTCCTATTAGCAAATAAATAGTAAAAGGAAGATTTTGGGCCAATAAGGGACTGAACATGGGACTGATGTACGCATGGAAAGGGGGAGCACTGCTGAGCTACTTTATTTGAATTCTTATTTTGGTTCTATCTTTACCAGAGAAGAAGATACCGAGAAAGTCATAATGTAAGAAGAGTTAGTTGAGACATGGATGGGCTAAAAATTAATAAAGAGGTGGAATTAGAAAGGCTGGCTGCAAAAATTGGTACTTCCGCAGGACTGAAAAAGATAGATCCGAGGATATTGTGGTCGGTAAGGATGAAAATTCGGGAAGCACAGGCAATAATCTCCCAATCCTCCTTGGATATTGGAATGCTACAAGAGGACTGGAAATTGTGAAGTTAAACACTTGTTCAAAAAGGCCAGCCAGTTTAATCTCAACTGTGACACAGCTTTGAAAAATGCTAATCAGGGCCAATCTTAAGAGTCAGCTGGACAAATCTGATTAATTAAGGCAAACAAGAATGGTTTTACTAAAAGGAAATCCTGCTTAATTAACTTGATTGAGTTTTTTTTAAATGTGGTAGCAGAGAGGTTAATGCAGGAAGTGGAATTGGTGTGATATACGTGGACCGCCGAAAACTTGTCAGCAAATTTGAAGCTGGTAGAATAAAATAAATGCTTTCAGCATGGATGTAAAGCTGGCTGAGTGACAGAAAACAGTGCAGGGTTCTTTTTTTTGAACAGGTTGAATGGATATAGTGGGAAGTTCGTTGAGACGTTGGATGGGCTAAAATTTGCTAAAGAGGAGGAATTAGAAAGGCTGGCTGCAACATTTAGTAATTCTGCAGAACTGGGAGAGACATACCTGAGGATACTCTGGTAAGTAAGGATGAAAATTCTGAAAGCACTGACAGTTGGAAGCCAGGATGGTTAGATACCAAGCCTTAAATATTGTAAAAGCACTTGAACAGAAATTGAAAGTTGGTTGCCAGTTTATTTGCAAGAAAAAGTATTCAAGGCAGCATGATAATTAAGATATAAAATCAAAATATTGTGTGTGGTATTTTCTTTCCAGTATTTACACAAGATGTATATCAGATGAATCTTTAAGCAAGTTCAGCTATTTCATTCAGCCACTTCATCTCAAGTACATGTTAATGAGAATATTTCAGACTGGGATTGGTGCTGGAATGCCATATTGTCGTAGACAGTGAAATATGTATTTCATTTCAACTTTCTTAGCAAGCTAACCTAAAAGGCAGTTTATCCTAAAAATGCTAAGGATTGGTAGAGGGAGCACTTTTTTTTCTTTATTTGCATTAATGATCCGGGCGCAAGTGTGTACAACACAATTTCAAAATTTGCATTTGACACAGAATTTGCAAGTATTCTGTAAGGAAGATAGTGAGAGATTTCAAGAGGATGAAGTAGGTTGATGGCAGATGAACAGTTGGCAGATGAAATTTAAATGTCTAATGGAGTTAGACATTTTGGTCAGCGTTACAAGGTCAACTGATACCAAATAAAATGTGTAATTGTGAGAAAGGTAAGCAGAGGGATTTGGTATGTGAGCACAAATTATTGAAGGTGGCAGGACAGTTTAAGAAAGTGGTTAATAAATTATTCAGTAAGTCCTCACTTAATGTTGTGATTGTATTCCTGAAAGTCAGGACTTGCTTCAAGTGAACCACTGGTTCCTGTTGGAATCAATGCTAGAACTATAGTTAGAGTCTATAGGGCAGTGGCTATCTGGAAAAAAATTTAAAACAATGTACCTTCTTACATTGAAATATTTTACGTTGCTAAACTGGGAAGGCAAGAACAATTTAGACCACATGAGGAGCAAGTGGTGATTGGTTGGCAAGTGGACTTTGAATGGCAGAAAGATTGCAGCAGTTGGTTGAAAACTGACAGTTAATGACTGAGTCTGAATCTGAACCCTGGACATACTCAATGAAATAACTGTCCGGTGAATTGTCCTGAATGTACAATGAAAAGCTTCAACAACATATGTTTTTGTTTGGGAATACTCGAGTTCCTTAATACCTTTTCTCATTAATTCATGGGATGTGAACATCACTGGCTGGCTGGCATTTATTGCCCATCCCTGTTTGGCTTTGAGAAGGTGTTGTGGCCTTCTTGAACTGCTCTGGTGTATGAGGTGTAAGTACACTCACAATGTTAAGCCTCTCAGCTGCAGTCAGTAATAAAAATGGTGCAAGTCCAGCTTCTTCACAAATTCACTTTATTCTCTCTTACAACTCCACATCTACACACCCAACAGGCAACCCCTTTATATATCCCGGTGAGTATTATTAAACAATTTTAAAATATAGGTCTAAAGTGGAAGGTTGCAGTTAACCCATTCCTAACTCACAATGGTCTTAGGGAGAGAGTGCCAGGATTTTGACCCAATGACAATGAAGGAATGTATATTTTCTATGTTTGAAGTATGAGTCCAATCACAGAGAATTTTCCCCTTGATTCCCATTGAAGCTAGATTTGCTAGGGCTCCTTGATGCCACACTCAGTCAAATGCTGCCTTGATATTGAGGGCACTCACTCTCATTTCACCTCTGGAGCTCAACTCTTTTGTCCATGTTTGAACCAAGGCTCTCATGAGGTTTGGAGCTGGGTGGCCTGGTAGAACTCAAACTCAATTTCACCAAGCAGGTTATTGCTAAGCAAGTGTTGCTAGATAGTGCTGCTGATGGCCCTTTTTGTCACTGGACTAATGGTCGAGATTACATTGATGGGGCAGTAATTGGCTGGGCTGGATTTGTTCTCTTATTTGTTCCTAGGCAGTGCCAGTGGGCAGTGTCTTGTCAGTGCTGGGGCAGTGCCCTGAGCTGACCCTGTCCACCCTGAACAATGCATTCAACCGAGTGGCTCCAACAGATCTGCCTGCCAAGTACATGCCATGGGAGACTAGTTGTAATTTACACCAATGTGAATAGATTATATTGGAGTGTGATGGTGGTGGTGGTGGTGGGGTGGGGGGTGGGGAAGAGGAGGGTTCGTGATCCATCACAGAGACCTGATAACAACATGCAAATTTATTATTATGGAATTCCCAGTGTTAAATATTGGCATTCCCATCCCGTGTTGATCAAGACACCCCTACTACGTAAAACATCAGGATTTCTGCTCCCATCACCAAGGCCATCTAAGAAGAGCAGAAGGGAAATATCCCACCCTGTCTATGTTTTTACTTCACACACCACATTCATGATAGATCATAATATCATCACTGGGATGATGTGCTACACATTCCTTTCAATTCCCTGTACTGTATAAATTATCCTTTCATTGTCTCTAATTGTGATCTTATCCTGGTATCTATCAATTATTAGAAATCTTAGGTTTTCCAACATGATAAACATATTCAGAAAAAAGCCATTCAATCCATCTTACTTTCTTCATGCTTTGTGTTCCTTGTATGCTTTGCATCATCCACTATTCTTTTACTGATGCCATAATTTGAGCATTTATGCAGAGAATTACTCCCTGTAGTTTGTTTACATACTGGCAGTGTGCATGGGGAATTTGAGCTGTTCCCTTGACGTTCATTATTATACCTCTTCCTTAGTAACACAGGGTTTCAAAATCTACACAGCAGGAAAATCTAGCTGTCAATAGATAAAACTGAGATTGAATAAAATGAAAATATTACACCCTATGCTGTTTGATTCGGTTTCCTGAATGACATAAATTAATATGAAGGAGTCAATTTATTTATACTGGTTTGGGTGTTTCCATTTAGTAGGTATACATCATCACCAAATGCATGAAGGGAAAGCTGGATATGGTAGAAGCAAAATCCATAGTAGTATTTAAAGGGAAAGTGAATACATATTTTAGAAGGTACAAGTTTAAAACAATATGCGGAAAGGACAGGAGAATGGAACTAGAAGGATAACATCTTGTGGCAAAGCCATTTCCTGTGTTCTATGATTCCATCATTTCACTGAAGCTATTTATTTATAATATGGAAACTAAGTTTTCCTTCATTTAATTACTTATATAATCAATCAATGTTAACTAAGTTTTAATGCTTTAAATGCTTACAAAATGGTGGCACAGTGGCAAAGAATTTAGCACTGCTATCTCGCAGTGCCAGGGATCCGGGTTCAATTCTAGCCTTGGGTCACTGTCTATGTGGAGTTTGCACATTCTCCCTGTGTTTGTATGGGTTTCCTCCAAGTGCTCTGGTTTTCTCTCACATTCTGAAAACATGTTGGTTAGGTGCATTGACCTGAACAGATGCCAGAGTGTGGCGACTAGGGGAATTTCACAGTAACTTCATTGCAATGTTAATGTAAACCTTACTTGCAAATAATAAATAAACTTTAATTTTAAAAAAACATGGAAAAGCAACATGTTGGAACTCAGAAATGAAGCAGAAACTTTGGAGACCAGCTGAATATTTCCAGCATTTTCTTTGTTCTTTGCGAGATATATGCTGTTTTCTCATAGCTAAATATTTTTCACTTTCAAATACAAATTGTGTTTTGCTTGTGCCACTTGACTATGTGAATATTTCATTTTATTTTAAGGCAACTACTGCTGCACCAGTCATTTAAAAATCAGAAGACACAACATATTGCCACTGGTTTAACTTTGTCTGATTGCTCTTTTAACAGAATTGTGACCCTATCTAAAACACAAATACCAACAAAATAAACTCAGCATTAACTTTCTCAGTCAGTAAATATAAAGTCATGACTGCACGGATCCCTGCCTGCTCTCCTCCCCATTCTGTTCCCTGATTTGCTGTGGTTGGCATACACATTGTAATAAAACTGTCAAATTGTGCTCTTACTGCTGGCAGATTTACCAGGGTAGGTAAAGACATATGATGATGAAATATAGGTGAAAACCAATTATGTTAGGATGTTCTGTGGGGCTGGGTGACCATTGCCCTAACTTTCTTGTAGTTTGTTGTCACTAACGGAAGTGAAATTGATAGGACTGTATTGTTTATTAGATTTCTCATTAATACTGCCTCAGGTTGCACCAACATAAAATATACCTTATTCATGAAAGCCCTTCCTTCTCATATTTGCCTCTTGCCCAAAATAGCATAATAGAATCCCTGTAGTGTAGGAGAGGCCATTCAGTACATCAAATCTGCACTAACTCTTTGACAGAGCATCTTGCCTGGGCTCTATCTCTATAACCCCACACATCTATCCCCGCCAATATCCCTGACTTACAGATCTTAAGGCACTTAAGATGGTCTATCTTCAACATGGTCTGTCTTCATAGCCTACACATCATTGGACACTAAGGGACAATTTACCATCACCAATCTGCCTAACCTGCACCCCTCTGGATTGTGGGAGGAAGCAAGAGCACCTGGAGGAAACCCAGCAGACAAGGGAGAGCATGCAAATTCCACACAGACAGCATGGAACCTAGGTACCTGGCACTGTGAGGCAGCAGCGCTAACTACTCTGCCATTGTGTCACTGATATTCTGGCTAAAATCACCACCAGTCAGTGCTCCCTCTCAAAGCGGAGAGCAGCCTATGGTCATCTGGGACAATGGCAACTTTACCTTATGTATCTGCAAGTAACTCCATCAGTGATGATGGGACAGGAGGGCCAATGGTATATTGCAGAGAGACATGGCAGCCAATTTGTACATTGTAAAGTTCCATAAACCAGAGTGAACATAATTAAGAGATATTGTATATAGGATGTTGGTTAAGGGATCATTGTTTGCTTGGATATGCATTAATGAGTAATGGAACTACATGTTTAAAAACTTAGCTGAGATCAGTGAACTTTAAGAGTTGGCTGACCTTTTTTTACATTGGTAGGAACCACTGGGAGGTATCACATGCCATGGTGACAATGGCAGTCCAGGAGATTAGTGCAGTTTCCAGAAATCGGGAGGCAGGGGTAAGAGCTGTAATCTCTTCTATAATTGCAAAAGTTATTGCTTCCAGAGATGGTTATTTCCCAAAGGACCTTTGACAGCTTAGAAACTAATGGACATCATTCCCAATCAAAACTCATTAAGTCGCAGAACATTACTTTGGTGTAATCGCAATCACCTTAATCCCCTGAGGTGATATGCAGGCCAAAGTCTTGCCAACTTCATTGTAATGATGAATGTTGGGATGATAATGGGCCAAAATTGCAATTAGCCATCTCTGTTTTCACCTGACTGCTGTGAACACACTTCCAGCAGAATGAACAGTGTCATGGGAGGGAAATAATGGTGGAAATCACGATTGACAGTATTCAGACAGTATCTCATCAGAGACTAATTTCATTTGCCACAGTATCTCCACAGCACATATGCTTACCTGGGGAAAATCCAGATGTTTATCTGTTAAAGTTGTAATCAGAGTTTTCTGCTCAGTCTACATGTTTGTTCATTTGTGTGCTCTGCTGATTCTCAAGTCATGGGGAGATAGTGACATGTTGTGTAATCTCAGGAAATGCCGAAAATACTCACAAGGTTAGGCAATATCTATGAAGAGAAACAGAGTTAATGTTTGGGTCAGTGATGATACTTCATCACATTTCTAGCGTTTCCATCACATTTTTAACCTCATTCAGTTCCACCCTCGTTAAAAGAAGAAAATTAGGGAGACACGCATCCACAGATAGAGAAACATTGGCCAGGATATTACCACTCCACACACCATGGAAATCAGAGCAGGCGAGGAGCATAACGTGGAAAGGTCCATTGACCTTGGGTGGGATTTTCTGGTTTTGGGAGGCTATAAAATTACTCCCCCCCCATAACTTTATTTTTTTCTCCATTGATACTGCCAGACATGCAGGATATTTCCAGCATTTACAGTCAGTAAATGCTTTCCATTACTAGCTGAACATTGCCACTAGTACAGTATTAACCCATCTAGATTTTGTAATATCAGTACTCCAATATTAACACTATGTCATGCACACGTTTGCAATGTACACTGAAAATTGGTGCAATTGTTATGCATACATTTGCAATGTAGACTGAAAATTGGTGCCATCACCTTAATAACTGAGAGCAATTTGCTATCAATCCCTCAGAATGGCAAAAACTTGTCTAACTGGCTGCCAGGAACTGGGGAATAAATCCTCAGAACGTTATTGACTTGGAAACCTTTTACTACCTGATTCTTCCCTCGTAATATTACCTGCTTACTCTTAAACTGATGCTAATGGTGATTCTCTGATGAGACATGAAGTAATCATTAATGTTATCCACATTCCTGTCTCTTCTCCAAATGGCAATTGTTCACATGTGGCAGTTGATACTAAACCTCAGAAGGATATCAAGCCACAGAAAGTATCATCAGAACCCAGTCTGATCCTGTTCTATCTCCAATGATTCTTTCTATATACCAGGAATGTTAAGGTACCAACAGAACAAGCACCACTGTTTCTGCTAAGTGAGCTAATTCAGCTCACTGCTAATACTATTAACCAGGAATATAGGCAGAAGCTGGGAACACTCTACTTTGTCAGCAGAGTTATGGTGGGTTGGTATAGAGCCATAGAGTTTTATGGCAGAGAGAGAGGCTCTTTGGCCCATCCTGTTTGTGATGACCATCAAACACCTACCTATTCTAATCCTCTTTTCCAGTATTTGACCCATAACCCTGTAAACTATGGCATTTCAAATGCTTGTCTTGATGTTTCTTAAATGTTGTGAAGGTTCCCACCTCCACTACCCGTTCAGGCTGTGAGTTTGAGATTCCTACCACCCTTTGGTGAAAAAGGCTTTCCTCAAATCCCCTTTAACTCTCCTGGCCTTATCTTAAATCTATGCCCCCTTGTTATTGACCCCTCTACGAAGGGGAAAAGTTTCTTCTTATCCACCCTTTCTATGTCCTTCATAATTTCATTCACCTCAATCATGTTCCCCCTCAGTTTCCTCTCCTCTAAACAGCCACTCTACACAGTTGAAATACTCCAGCCAAGATTGTATCACAGTTTGGTGTGGCTCCTGCTCTACCCAAGACTATAAGAAACTACAAAAGGTTATAAATGAAGCTCAGCCCAAGTGCAAACCAACCTCCCATCTATTGACTCTGTCTACACTTCCTGCTGCCTTAGCAAAGCAGCCAGCATAACCAAGGGTCCTTTGCATCCCAATATTCTCCCTTCCACCTTCTTCCATTGGAAAAAAGATACAAAAGTCTGAGGTCATGTACCAACCAATTCAAGAACAGTTTCTTCCAGCTGCCATTAGACTTTTGAATGGACCTATTTCGCATTAAGCTGGTTGTTTTCTACACTCTTAATTATGACTGTGACACTACACTCTGCACTTCTTCTCAATGAATGATATGCTTTGTATAGCATGCAAGAAGCAATATTTTTCCTACGCTAATAATAGATGTGACAATAATAAATCAAATCAAATTGAATCAAACATCCTGGGGAATCTTTTCTGCACCCTCACTCTACAATCACATCCTTTGTTAACAATTTCACTTCAGACTAGTCAGTCCATAAGAGTAAACATCCCTCTCCTTTCAAAGAGCTTCAGTAAGTAGTTTCACAACGCCAGGTTAAAGATCAGCAGGTTTATTTGGTAGCATGAGCTTGCGGAGCGTTGTCGCCCTCCTGCTACAAATAAACCTGTTGGACTTCAACCTGGTATTGTGAGACTTCTTACTGTGCCCACCCCAGTCCAAAGCTGGCAACTCCACATAAAGAGCTTCAGATAGTGGAGCTGTTTGGTCTTCTGTGTGGGATTGCGGGAATTCCTACTTTCTACCTCCTCGGGTAAAGAGCCGGGACGTTTGTTTTAAGGAGGGGAGTGTCACTGGGTGAAAGAGTGTAGTGAATTCTCCCCCCGTTTGATTCTGGCTAAGGCTGTGTGTCAAATGTGTCCCCCACCTCTGTGATATTAGCAGGCGGGTTTGATAGGATTTGGAGAAACACAGAAACAACATAATCCAGATTCAAGGAGATGGGAGGGAATTCCTCCAGGATGTCCATTCCAGCCGGATATTAGAAACTGAGCCTGACAGCAGCATCGCAAGTTGTGGGGATTGCTGAAATTTAATCCGAGTTGCTAACTGACGTTGTTGCTGTCTGGAATTTATTTTACAAAGGCGAGTAGGAGGAAAGTGAGGGCGGGCGGTGTTGTTCCTTTAAATCCTGTCCGGAAATAGCGGAGTTATGAAATCAAAGTCTGGTCGGGTCGAGAAGAGGCAGTGCCAGTGAGGGATAGTGTCAGAGAGGCGGTCACTCACACTCACACAGAGCCAAGCAGCACTCGGAGCGGTGAGAAGCCCTGACTTTCCCTGCCACCTCCATACTCCTGTTTGTTCCCACTCCCCGGATCCTCTGGAATTCTTCTCCTCCCACAGGGAACCGCTGCCTACACCGCAGTCAGATCCGGTTCCAAACTTCAGCCGGAGCCGGGATTGTAGAGTCCAATTCACCGGGAATGGGCTGGAAAGTTCAGCTCGTGTTGTGGCTCGCTTTCCTTTCTACTACCTTCGCTCTCAGACGTGGTAAGAAATCATTTTAAACCTATGCAACTGAAAAGATGAGAGCTTTTTTTTAAAAAAAGATACAAATGTGAAATGGATACAGTTGAATTGGGGTAAATGTGTGTACAGGTAATAATTGAGAGATAATTAATGAACAGAAATTGCAGGGTAAACTGGCAGCATCTGGGGTCCAATATGATTCTTGTTCAGAGCTGTGTTGTGTGAAAGTGGTCAGATCCGGGAGGTTTAATTACTCCAGCCCTGTTCAGTTTGCAGGAGTGAAATCTACACAGCTACTATCAGGGAAATGGAACAAGTGTCTGGGATAAGGAGGGGACACTGACTGAGTGACAATTGTCTACTTATTCTCCGCGTTATCCCTTCCACACACCCACCCTGAGAAACATCCAGGGGGAAGGTTATGGTGTGGGGGGAGAGAGGGGGGAATGGGTGTAACCCCTTGGTCCACTGCTATTCCCCCACTCGTCTGCCCAGAGTGTAGCCGGCGAGACAGAGCGGAGCCAGGATGAGACAAGTATCGAGGCTGCTGCTTTCTCACGCTTCCTGCTCATCCATCCGCACTCCAGAACAGCAGCGATCCGCTGGGGAGATCATTGGGCGCTACTTCAGATGGACTGAGCACTTTTGAGAGTTACTGGCCCGCAAGCTGATGCGTAAATAGGCAACGGTACGTGAGGAGACAGCATCGCAGTGGATGATGTGTATATGTCTGCTTCACTGCACCCCAGACAAATAATCCATCGTGAGGCTGCTTTGTAAATCTGTACCAAACCCCTGGCATGATAACTCCCCTGAAATAACCGCACTGCGCCTTCAACCCACAACTACCGACTGCTCTGCTTTAGATTATAATAACTCATCAGTGCCCTCGCCGCTCTCACACACAAATTAATTGAGAACCTTGCAGATGTTGCCTGTAAACTATTTCTTCAGAAACAGTTCGGCTGCTGCTGGCCGAATACTAAAACTTTCAACAACACTTTCCTCCGCTCTGAGACTTTACACTTTGATTCCAGGAAGGACAGTCTGTAACTTCTTATTTCACGCACCTTTGCTTCTTCGCATACTTCTTGGTTGATAAAAGCTAACGTTATCAATTGAATGTGACGAACACTGCTGGAATGTTCAATATGTTGGTGAATTTTCAATATAGAAAGTTTAAAGTTTATTTATTAGTCACAAGTAGGCTTCCGTTTACACCGCCTTGTAGTTACTGTGAAAATCCCCTAGTTGCCACACTCCGGCACCTGTTCGGATACACTAAGGGAGAATTTAACATGGCCAATACACCTAACCAACACGCCTTTCTGGCTGCGGGAGGAAACTGGAGAACCCGGAGGAAACCCGCGCAGAAACGGGGAGAATGTGCAAACTCCACATAGTGACCCAAACTGGGAATCAAACCTGGGTCCCTGGTTCTGTGAGGCAGTAGTACTAACACACAAAGTTACAGTGCCACTTATAATAGTTAGGACATTAGCCAAGATTTTAATGATATCCTAAGAGATACTGCAAATGTTTCATGAGGTTTCAAATTTCATGATTAGAACATTAGATATGGCCACGGAGTTACTGGAATTTGTACAGAACATTGAGATTCCTGGAAAAAACAGTAGAACTTGTTTACTTTATCTCAAAGTCTCAGGGCCACTTTGTTCCGGCTGTTTATCTTAAGGTTCAGGGTGGTAGAATGGAAACTTCGGGAATAAAGATGAAGTTAGAGAGGGGTGGGAGAGAGTAGGATAAGCAAAGAAAGAACGAACAGGAAGTAAGAAGGGGTGTAGAGGGGGGAAACAGCCAGCTGCAATTACATTTACAAGAAGAAGAAGCAATGACCTTGAACTAAAATGAAAGCAAAGTGACAAGAGTGAAGAACTGGAAATGATCCAGATTGACTGAAAGATTTTTATTCAATTTCTTTCATCCCTGGCCAGTCTAATTGTGGTGTGAACATTTCCCTTGATTGTGACGGATATAGGTAGGAAAAAACTTTTCTCTTAACTAGAGCAGCACAGTGGTACAGTGTTTGGCACTGCTGCCTCACAGCGCCAGGGACCTGGGTTCAATTTCTGGTTTGGGCCACTGGGTGTGCAGTTTCTGTACATACTTCTCGTGTCTGCGTGGGTTTCCTTCAGGTGCTTTGGTTCACTCCCACCATCTGAAAGGCGTGCTGGTTAGGTGCATTGGCCGTGCTAAGTTCTCCTTCAATGTACACGAACAGGTGCTGGAGTGTGGAAATTGGGGGATTTTCACAGTAACTTCATTGCAGTGTTAATGTAAGCCTACTTGTGACACAAATAAATAAACTTTACTTTGATAGAGAGGTCAATAACCAGGGGGCATAGATTTAAATTAAGGAGCAGGAAATTTATACAGGATTTGAGGGAAACTGTCTTTACCCAGAGAGTGCTGGGAATCTGGAACTCGGTGCCAGAAAGGGTGACAGAGGCAGGAAACCTCACAACATTTAAGAAGCATTTGGATGAGCCCTTGAAATGCCATAACATACAAAGCTACAGGCAAGTGTTGGGAAATAGAATTGGAATAGATAGATACAGGCGGTACAGACATCATGGGTGTAGCGTCTCTTTCTGTGCTGTAAGTGACTCTTTTCTCTTTGTTTGCATTTTGAAATTATTTTAACACAGTGTTGCTTTCAGAATTTTTTTTTAATAAATCATTGAAATCTGTTTTAACAATTTATACGTGTTTAAAATTAGATTACTTAATTTTTTTGGAACTGCTGATTTGAGTTGCTTTTCTTGTTTACATTTTGTGGGAATGGATTCTAGGAAAAAGACTAATCAAATATAGCCTGTCAATCCGGTGTGAAAGGGAAATTTTACAGGTTAATCTTCCTGTGCACAATGAGACAAGCTTCTGGAAGGACAGAAAATACAGGAAAATCTCAGCAGGCCTGGCAGTATCTATGAAGACAGAATAGAGCTAACGTTATGGGATGATGCCACATTCAAAACATTGGCTTTATTCTGTATCCACAGATGCTGTCAGAACTGCTGTGATGTGTTTCTGATTCCAGCATCTGCAGTGTTTTGCCTTTATTAAGATTTTGGGAAGAGCATGTGTAAGTGGTTTTGGAGGTAACTTATCCACACTTTAAATTCATGCTGATTGAGCTAATTCCACTCATACTGCAGTAAAACCTGACTACAAAATAAACAATGGAAAATGGCTGGCATGGTGGCATAATTATCCGCACTGCTGCCACACAGCATCAAGGACCTGGTTCAATTCTGGCATCGAGTCACTGTGTGGAGTTTGTACATTCTCCCTGTGTCTGCGTGGGTTTCCTCTGGGTGCTCCAGTTTCCTCCCACAGTTCAAAGATATGTGAGTTAGGTTAATTGGCCATGTTAAATTGACCCTAGTGTTGGGAAGATTAGCAGTGGGGTTATGGGAATGGGGCCTGGGTAGGATTGTGGTCAATGCAGATCCGATGGGCCAAATGGCCTCCTTCTGCACTTCGGGATTTTATGATTTGTTTTTGCGTCTGAAATATTTTAGCAATAATTTTGTTTAGAGTTGTTATATTCAGTCATCATTGTGGGTAAGATTTGCTCTGTGCCTTTTTTAATATGGCTTTAGTATTTTATGGATATATGTAAAAGGAGAACTGGAATTTAAGTGGAGACTGTGTAATTAATTCTGAGACAAAGATGTGTATCCCTAACCTGGTTGGAGAAATGATTCTCTTTAAATCAGAATTGCTATGAGGACTTGCAAGTGGATTGTGTTATCTGTGCACAAGTCTTGCTGTGTATGTTAATGTAGAAATCCCCAAGCCCAGCACAAATGTAATTAAAACAACAGACTTGGCACTCTGTCGCTGCAATTTTCCGCACAATAGTTTCTTAGGCCACAGGCGCAAGCAAAAGTATTATTCTAGATGGAGAACAGGCTGGAAAGCAGACAGGCAATCGTCCTAGGTTGCTTCAGTATATCAGTTGCATTGTGAAACACCTCCCACAAGTGAATGCAATTCGTAATTTTCCTCTTCATTTTTATACAAAATACATAGTTGTTAAATTTTAAAGCTTTAGTGTGAGCTCAAGCATCGCACACATGTTTAATAAAGAAATAAAACTAAAAGCAGAAAATGCTGGAAATTGTCAGCATGTCCGGAAACATCCGTGGAGAGAGAAACCAAGACAGTATGACCTCGGTGTGGTAGCTGCTATTGGGTAATGTGACTGTTAAGTCGCAGTTATCTCTTATGAAACAAATCTTTTTTCTGCAAATTTATATGATACAATTAGAAATAACAATCGACTTTTCCCGTCCCACCAGCCACAGGAATTGTACAGCCAGGGAGCGGATCACGCAAGGGTCTGTTGACCTTGGGTGGGATTTTCCAGTTTTGGGGCGAGCATGGCCAGAAAATGCCACCCTGTAAGTTTAACTTTCAGTTCAAACCTACAATCGGAATGCAATGTTTTACCAGAAAATTGTTTCCCATTAGACATAACATTATAATTATTTATAAATAATGACTTTTAGCCATCTGTAAGTCATTGAAATATTTGGAGGCTCTGCAGTTTTAAGAGCCATTTAGTGTATATTTGTGTGATTTGAATCTGGCCTCTGTAACTATCATACCAAAACACTGAATTGCTTCTCAACTAAATAGCTAAGTTACACATTCGGACGTAACAACTAAGAGCAGGAATAGCCCATTGGGCCCTTCAGACTTGCTCCACCATTCAATAATATCATGGCTGATCTGACTGTAACCTCCTACCTACCTCAGATAACTCTTTGCCCCCCTTTTAAATCAATAATCTATCTATTTCTGCCTTCAATACATACAAACTCTCTTTTTTTGAGGATCTGATTAGAGTTTTTGATTTATTATTGTCACACGTATTAATATACAGTGAAAAATATTGTTCTTTGCGTGCTATACAGACAAAGCATATTATACCTAGAGAAGGAAAGAAGATACAGAATGTAGTATTACAGTCATAGTTAGAGTGTAAAGAAAAATCAACTTAATATGAGTTATGTCCCTTCAGAAGTCTGCTGGCAGGATGGAAGAAGTTATTCTTGAGTCAGTGGATATGTGACCTCAGACTTCTGTATCTTGTAGGAAAAGAGGCCCAGAGATTCACTACCCTCTGGGAGAAAATAAATCTCCTCATCTCTGTCTTAAATGGGCAACCCCTGATTTTTAAATTGTGATAGTAGTGGCTATCACAAGAGAAAACATCCTCTCTACATCCACCCTGTCAAGACCCCTTATATGTTACAATTAAATCACCTCTTACTCTTCTAAATTCTAGCAGATTCAAGCCTGCCTTGTCCAATCTGCCCATTCCTGGCATCAGTTTAGTGAACCATCTCTGAACTGCTTCTAATGCATTTACATCCTTCCTTGAATAAGGAGACCAATACTGTACATAATATTCCAGGTGTGGTCTCACCAATGTTCTGTGCAACTGAAGCATAACCACCTTACTTTAATATTCAATTCCCCTCACAGTGAACAATAACGTTTTATTAGCTTTCCTAATTACTTGCATATTAGCCTTTCGTGATTCACGCACTGGGACACCCACATCTCTCTGAACCTCAGCTTTGCAATCTCTCTCCCTTTATTTTTTCATAATATTTTTTCTATTCACATATTTGTTTTATAAGAGATAACTGCGACTTAACAGTCACGTTACCCAGTAGCAGCTACCACACTGAGGTGATACTGGTTTGGTTTCTCTCCATGGATGCTTCCAGACCTGCTGACAATTTCCAGCATTTTCTGCTTTTGTTTTTATTTCTTTGTCAGACACGTCAAATGCAACGAAAATCTCCTTTGCAAAGAAATGAGAGGTTGGCAGGATCGAACTGGTTAATTCCAGCTTTGTTTTCAAAAGCTACTGTTTCTTTTTCTAAATTATGCAGTAACTGCTCTATATTAAGAATTATAATCTTAAGCATTTTTTTCTATTTTTCCTGTCAAGATAGACAATTTCACATTTTACCTGTATTATACTCCATTGGTCAAATCTTTGCCCACTCACATACCTATGTCCCCTCATAGTCTCCTTATGTCTTGTTCACAACTTACTTTGCTACCTATTTTTCTATCATCAGCAAATTTAGCAACCATACCTCAATCCCTTCATCAAGATATTCTACAACCAGGTGTTAAAATGAGTGAGAAAGATAATAGCAATATTGGATGAAGATTTCCTGGGTGGGATTTCGATCTTGGAAATTTACAAAAGAGAGAAAACAATTAAGATAAAAACAAATTACTGCGGATGCTGGAATCTGATACAAAAAAAAAGAAAATGCTGGAAAATCTTAAGAGGTCTGACAGCATCTGTGGAGAGAGAATGGAACCAATGTTTAGAATCTAGATTACTCTTTACCGGTTATAAGCATTGTTTAAACTGTCAGGACTATTACAATACATGTTGTTCCAATCCCCTTAAAAAAATCAAATCATCCTCTTTTTTAGAAGGATCATCACAGAAGCTGATAGCCACAAATATTACAAGGATATTCCATGTCCTAGCAATCTTCTACACTGAGAAATCTCTTTAACCACTTCCTTAAGTCTTTTTTTTATTAAATCG